>CM060252.1:22279244-23479244 GCA_030684275.1 Acipenser oxyrinchus oxyrinchus | reverse complement strand
AACTGTGTTACAGTTGTAGTAGCCTTGATTGCAGTTTTATTCCTGATATCCTCTTTACAGAAGTGGCAAGAGTTTAAACCTTGAATCACTGCATGTTATAAATGGTATCTTTTATAAAGAGAGCGATATTCACTGTGCTTTAAATTTGACATTTAATACTATAGTGCAAAGAAGTACCTAAGCAGGGTAATGGCAGTTAGTTATAGATTTTTGCTGAATCACAGCATTCAGTGAGAGACTACCTTTGTAAAAATAGAATAACCTTCACTGGATAAAAGTGTGTTGTCTGTCCTTGTGATAAAGAGAGAAAGGATCAATGTTGCAAATCTCCCTCCCGACCAGAAAGGGCGCTGTGTAAGGATGGTGGTGTGCTGCCTCCTAAATGGACCACCTTGACAGTAGGGAAGAAACCAGAAGGCGAGCATAATGGGGGGAGCATGTAGTTGCACGTACCCGGAAAGACTCAATTACAGTCAGCTGCGGGACGGCCCTCTATTGGAGAAACCATGGCGAATGGTTGATTGCAGGGAGGAGTTTGTGGGTACAAAGGGGAAGCAGCTACATCTGTACGCCACCTTGCACTGACAAACGTAACTAGTCGGCCACAGCCTATATTGTTTGTTTTGTTTTGTTACGTATGTGTCTTGTTTTTGCAGAGGAGGATTGAGCACCCTGGAGCTGTCACTAAAAAGCCAGCAGTCACACCCAAGCCCTGCACAAACACCATGTCTTGTATACCACGATCCCCAGAACCGAGCATCCCTTTCATGCATGGAGGACACGGGACAGACCAAGTTCATTGGATTATAAAGTGTTTTATTATTTTTGGGTTTGCAAGCCCGCCGTGTACCCCCCAATACCATTGCTGGTAGAGGGGTGGACTCTTTTCTTTTTGTGTTCAGTTAAACACAGATTATTACTGGGAGACATACTGTTTGGACAGTCACTTTATTGCACCACACCACTTGTACCTGGCGACAGTCCTCTATAATCACACAGATAAATTCAAGGAGATGTTGATGGAGCAAGTGTCAAAGATGAATGGTCCCCTGAGACTCTGACAGGGTTGCACTACATTGTGGGAAATGAACCTGAGGTCAAAAGTTTATAAGGTGTTTAAGTTTTCCAGCATTTAAGAACTTTAAGGGATGGATCGGCAGCTTGTTTGACAGACATGCCACAAAATGCTTATACATTGAAAAATGAATTGAATACAATTATTTAACTCTCGGAGGGTATGCAAAGTGATTGTTGACCAGGCAATATATGCACCACAGAGTTGTTTGAAAGCCCTCAGAAAGGTTCCAGCAAATGCTTATGTAGTGCACATTAAGGCTAAGGATGCTCTTACACCTTTGACTATTTGGATTTTTTTTTTCTTCTTTTTTAGGGCCTATTCACACTTGGTTTGTTTGGGTTCTTTATTTCAAACAGAGTGTGGTTTGATTAATTTGGCAGCATACACTATATGAAAGCTCCAAAAGAAATGTCATGTGAGATGGTTTCAGTTTTCTTGGGCATACAGACTCTAAAACAAAGTTCTAAAAATGAGCAAGTTTTGTTGTTAAGAAAATAGGGCTGATTCTAGATACTGTAAATGTTGTAGGCCATTGAATGCCATTACACTATAGCACTTGTCAACCACTGAGTTTCACATCATGTAAACTGCCAATACTGTGTATCAGATTATATTGTCCATATCGTGGATATTTGTCTAATGACATGTTTCCAGATCCATACCTCATATTAGTTGATCCGGTTTATTTTTAAACCTGAACACTTTGGAGCAAGTACATGGAAACAAGACCTATGAATTCCCCATTAAAACCATATCTTAAATGTTTCTGAAATAAATATATGAAAGAGTGACACAGATAATAAAGTTTGAGTTTGTGCAACCAGTAGTACTGTATATCTTCCTCCACCTCTCCTAAATAGAGTTCCCTCAGCTTCTGTGGTAATGCCAACCACCAAAAGAACAGCTATTGAAGATGTTATTGCTGCTTTCTGCTATTAAGTGCTTTGCAAAGCCATCAGTGCCAGAACGAGACATCCCAAGTTCCGGTCATGAGTAAATTGCCTAAATGGTAGGCGTATATCTGACATTTCATGTGTCAAGGCTCAAGAACCTGTTAGCTCCTATTACAAATTGTCAAACATTCCCATAAAGTGTGGGACTTATGTGTAGCTGCAATACATCAGGCAAAAAAAGGATTGATCATAGTTTTAAAATAAGCTTTTAAAGGCGTGTTACCACTCAAAATGAGTAACATTTTAGCTAATGAGAAAATAATAACCATGTCAGCTCACATAATTCAAACATAACATCAAATCTAATTGAATACATGGCATTTCATAGCTTGATAGTCATTAGCTCACCATTAAAATTTAAGGAGCATTAAAAAATGTATGCCCTCTGCAATTACATATAATGCTCTTAAAACAATACAAATCATTTTTAATGTAGTGTGGGTGGTTGTTTTGGAATATAAATGGTCATATCTGGATTCAAAGATGCTGTTATTCGCATAAGTGCTTTTGGAACATTTACAAAAAATGGAATTGATCAATTAATTTTCAACATGGTGTTTTGAACCCTACACACACACAAAACATGCCGCATGTGGTCGAGGGATAAACTAGGTAACTGTTAGCCAGTTAATCCCTCGGCCACAATATAAAAACCTGCAGTTTTGGCTGAGCCTAGTTGGTATGTTCAGAGGGGGAACGAGAGTCGGGAGATAAGGAGAAAGAATTAAAATCAAATAAACAATTGCTACACATACTGGTTCTAAACCAGCGCAATACTTGTTTTATTTAGTGTTTGTTCTGTGTCTGTTGTGTTTGTCTGTTTTGCCATCATGCCTTTTGAATTGGAAAAGTGTTTTCCATACCCCAGTACTGTCTGTGTCCATTCTCCTTCCTTGTCTGACATCTCCCGCAAGCCATCCCTTTCACATGGAGACATGACATGATAAGTCTTTACAATCTTAAAAGGAGTTAGTCAGTTAACTCTAACCTATATTTTAAGTGCAGCACAGAAACAGAAACCAGGACTAGAGGCACAGCTGGAAATTAAGTGGAGATAGACTTAGGACAGAGGGAAGGAGAGTGGTGAGAGTATGGAATGGGTTACACCTTATAAGAGTTTACCATAGTATTTCTGCATGCTATTTTTACATTTAACTCATGCTTATTCCATGGTTATACTTTGCATTTACCATAGTTTACCATGGTTTTTTAAAATATTTTTACTGTAACTCTGTGCTTTACATTGCTTACCTATGCGTTACCATGCTTTCACTGTACTTTATTACACTGTGCTATACTTTCACTATGGGAAACTTTTAAGGGACAAAGACATATATTTGATGCAGAATCATTGGGATTCTTTAAGACATGACTTGACAAAGTTTTAAAATTAACCAGATACTAGGAAGCAGTGATGGGCCGAACAACCTCATTCATACATTTTCTAATGTTCTTATGAAAGTGGAAAAGGGTGCAAAACAACCTAAAAAAAACATTTCCTGTTCCAGAAAAGGACCTGCATAATGATGGGTCAAATGATTTTTTTGCTGTAGCTTCAAAAGATTTTTAGTTTAACCGCGTAAAAGTGACCCCATCTAATACAAAGAGCTGTGCGATGTTTTCATTTTAAACACATTTTGCACCCCTTGCTGCTGATGAAACATGTATTGATGTTTCTCTGCTTGATGGCCCCAAACAATATCAGGTCAAAAGATTTTGAGGTTGGGGTAAGCAATGCTTAGTAAATTGTCTTCGTCTAAAATCAAAATAAAACTGGCAACAACAGTGACATAATTGCTTTGTTTTTTTTTTCACAAAAACATTGTGAAAAGAACTTGAGAGAACTAACAAGAACAGGTAATTATTTAATTCTAGATTGCCACCGTAGTTTATTCTCGAGGTTAAACACTGGCCTTTTTTTAGACAGCGGCAATTAACAACTGGGTGGAATGTAGCAATTGTCGTTTGTTCCAGTCCTCTGTGTTTCATTTCATAAAAAGAGCTTTGGTTCATTTGAATGCTGTTTCCTCACCTTTCTTCCACCACCATTATTACAATATCCCTTGGTACCTTTTTATTGTAAGTTTTATTGAAGGCTTTAGTGTAAGCTGTTCAGTTCAGGGACACATACACGATAGACAAGCTAATTTCAATGTTCAAACTGCATCTAAGAAACTAAAGCAATGCATCACACTAAATGGAAGTCTTACATAAAGAATGAAGGCAAGCAATTGTTTTGATCAATCAATTGAAATACAAACAATGAAAAGACCTTCAGCACATGAGTGGGAGAGTGTGATCCGTAATATGCTGTGAATGCTAATAGGGAAGAAAAGGATATTTAAGCATTGATTGGTTCTTCTTTAACACAATGTTAATGAATAAGTAATAGGTGTGCTTAACTCCCACTCAGGGAGAGAAACCTTTAACTCAGAACGGATGAAAAGATGTAAACTTGCTAAGACCTGTTTCTGTCATGATTATTTTAGGAATCACCTCTTGGTGTTTCTACTAAAATGTTAACTGTGGGTCTCCCGAGTAGCGCATCCGGTAAAGGCACTGAAGGTCGCAGGTTCGAGTCCAGGCTATTCCACTGTCAACCGTGGACGGGAGTTCCCAGGGGCCGAGGCCATCCGGGGCTTAGGTCGGCCAGGGGGTCCCCGGCTCACCATTCACCAGCGACCCCTGTAGACTGGCCGGGCGCCTGCGGGTCTGCCTGCAAGTTGCCCAGAGCTGCATGGTCCTCCAACACTAGCTCTGAGGTGGCTGCATGGCGGGCCTGCAGAGTGAAAAGAAGCTGATGGCATACATTTCGGATGACACGTGTATCCATGTTCATCCTTCCTGAGTCAGTGCGGGGGTGACAGCGGTGAGCCAGGTTGAAATAAACAATAATTGGGCTTACCAAATTGGGGAGAAAATAAGAAAAATAATTGGCGATTTCAAATTTATAAAAAAAAACTGTGGCAATCAAATCTCTCATTTCATTGATCTTTTTTGTAACCTAACACCTGGTCTTAAATTCTGGGGTCAAACTATATGAAACTATGCCTTCAATAAAGATTTGCAAACATCTTGCAATAAAGACTTCAAATATGAAAATTGTATAAAGTCAGTCTGGATAAATCACAGAGGAGTGCTAAAATCACAAAGAGTAATAGAATCACAAAGATCCCTTTCATCACCATAGTTTAGATAGTTTTAGATTTGTTTTCAGTACAATTGTTACACAGCATTAGCACTGTGTAAAACATGTCTGTTCCCGCTTGTTGGGTATAGCCAGGGATTCTCATCCATCATTATACCACAAACACATGTTAAATAAGCATGAGTAATGTGAACTAAAACAGAGATAATCTGCACCATTCCAATTGCACCTCTTTGCAAAGCAATGATGCTAGAGGCAGTGTTGAGGGATTACACAGGGAAGCAACAGAGTGCTCTACACAGCTGTTTGGCTAGTATCCTGAGACAGGTGCACATATAGTCAATATACAGCTGATGACTTCTGCATATGGTAGTTTTTTGGGGGGGTGTTACATAGGCAGCCTTATCAGCTGGAGAGCAGCACTGTCAAGGCACATCTTAGCAGAAAAAAATAAATTCACAGAAAAATGTACTATTTCAATATATACCATATTTACTTAAAAATAGTATTTACTGTAATACTACAGAACTCTCAATCCCTAAGACATGTAGAGAGAGAGACAGAGAGAGAGAGAGAGAGTTGCTAATGAAAGACAGCAGAATATTACCCATGAGAACTACTGTACTATTACATGGGCATAGTAATTGCATTTCAATGCATGTGCATGCTTATTCCATCAGTCGTTTACCATGCAAGAACAGGAACCATTGCTAGTTACCCAGTTATCACCATGTTATTACATGGTTATGTCTGCCCCGTAATCTAGTGCCAATCTGATTATAGTTTCATACATTTTGAGACAGAAGTAATACCCCTTTAGTTGATCAATTTCTATGAATGTTGAAGACATTAAGATAAATAAAATAAGTATTTGCATTATAGACTTAAATATTCATGTCTACTTGTTTTCAAAATGTTTGTGCAGTTGCTTTATATACAGTATATAATTCATGCAAGAGAAAACAAGGGTGTCTTTAAAAACCCTGAAGCTAAGCATTAATTTATAATAAAACGTGATAAATGTAATGTGTGGAGAGTAAACAGCGGGGTTTCCATTCCCGTTGCACGCTTGTTAAACAATTCAGGAAAGGAAAAGGTGAACTATTTCTCATTGTGTTTCGAAAGCAGACGATTTATTCCTTGGGACTGTACAGGAAAGCGTGAGGAAAATCAATTACTCACAGATGTTTCTTCCTGATTACCAATGTGAGTATACATAATATATATGAATATCAAATTGTATGATAGTCAACTGTTGAGGGCAATGAAGAAAACAATGTGATCAGCAGAATACCATCAATCATATACAGATTGTACTACACTTTCAACCAGGTTCTATAGTGCACATAGAGCTGTACTGAATCCCTTATCATTTACCATGCAACCATGTTTACTTGAATATCCTTAAAGTATGGATTCAAGTTTGCCTCCATTTGTTTGACAATTAGTAAATCAATGTAAATTGTATTAAAATAGCAAGAAACAACTTGGGTTTAGGTAGTTAAATTAATGTTCTGAGTTGTTTATTACTATTTTATATATTGTTTTTCTCCTTGTGAAAAAAAGTGTTTGTTTTCCACTAAACTATGGGATTATATTTTTCTTAAGCCACATCAAACCCTCAAGTGACCGTCATTAAGTTGGAATAATTATGCAATTACAGTATAGGTATATCTTTACATGTAAAATTGCTATATATGTAAAATTGGTTTATGAATTTCTGAATGCAGTGTTAATGTTTCAGTAGTTTTAAAGATTTGTAGAAATATCATCTCTATCAAAGCACACATTCTGAAAATAAAAATGTGTTTATTTATCAAAAATCAAATATAATAAATACATCTTTACTGCAGCCTCTTCACTTTAAGAGTTGAAGTGCGCTCAAACAGCTAGGAGTGTAATCTTTCATGGGTCTACTGGTACTGGGCTGGACTGTACGTCACTTGTCCTTGCCCTCTGAGCACTAGCACATTTTAGAAACAAGATGTTCCATTTTAATTGATCTAACCTGTACAGTAATATCTTGAAAGAATAGCAATAAGGGCTATGTGTATGATATCGGGAAGACATGCTGCATTCCTGTGAAGCCTTAAATCGCACACTTCACTGCCACTGATCTGATTTTGGGGCCATCAGCAAGTTATCCCATAGGAGAAGTCAAAGAGCCATTGACCCACAATACAGAGATGTGCAATGGAAATGACTCAATAAGATAAATGTTATAAGATAGAGGACGATGGAATTAATAAAGTCATTAAATTATATAATGCCATGCTACATATTACTGCAGGGTATTAACCATTAAGCTTGAGCTGCACACGATCTTGCCAGTAATAATGTATGCGTGACTGCCACTGAGGACAAATGGTTTTAATGGGCTGAAATGTGGCATCGTACAAAGAAGTTGAACTTATAAAAGAACAGAGAAACTACTTGACAAAAAAGTAAGTACCAGATTCTGCCGAGTTGTCATTAAGGCAAAAGTGTGTGAGTGTGTGTGGGGTGTGGGGTGTGGGGGTGTGGGGGTGGGGTTGACTCAGGCAGGTGCGAAATTACAGGCATTATTGCAGAGGGAGTATTTTTAACATTAGGTACGTAGATTACGTTTACAATTAGGCATGCTTAGAATTCACATATTTATTAACTGGTAAAATACAATTCAAAGTTGATGCAGTATGTCCACTATTTTGTCATTTCAAATATTTTCACAAACCAAACATTAAACTTTAAAACTACAGTGTGCAGTGCAAAAGCATGTCATGAAAAACCACAATATGTAAATGATAAACGCTAGAATAAAAGTAGCTACAGTTATTAAATATATAAACACGTGAAACTATCGGTCCGCTATAATAAAGGGCTTTACATAATCTCTGTAAGTAAGAAATTGCAGTGTTCAGTGTGAAAAAAAACAACACAAAATAATAAATGAACATCCAAAGTAGCACTATAACATTAAAATGTTCAATACAAAAAAATATTTCTGAGTTACAAGCTCTTGCAGTGTCTAAATATTTGTTTTTTAAATCCAAAATATAGATTGTAGTGTAACAAGAAAGTGTAATCAATCAGACCACAGAATCTGTATCATCTGATTCCTAACCGCCGAACTCCACGTCTTTGTCATCTGAACCTTCATCATTGATGATGCAAGCAATTCTTTGAATCATTAATGCAAAAAGCAACTACTTCTAGGCAGTTTTTTTTTTTCATGTGAGTCACAATATTTACTTTAAGGCATTATTTGCTCATGGCTATTGGTGAAAATGTTACTTTCAGCTAAAAGTTGGGGGAGTGCGGTGGGGGATGTGATCGTTCAAACTGGGGCGTTGACGTGGCAGAATCCGGTAAATATATTTCCACAACATGCTGACAAAGCCTACTGGTCTATATATTAATGGTAAAGATAGTATGCAACTTTTATAACTAGCTGGTAGTCAGTTATATTTTCTTACAGTCAGTCACAACTTCAGATTAAACGGACTTATTGGACTTGGTGACATTATCCTTAAATAGTACCAAATAACAAAACCTATAATAACCATGGGCAATTATTTAAAGTCAGAAGGTAACATAAATGAAAGCGGTAGAAGGCATCTGAATGGAACTAAAGGCAGTGACAATAGCAATTAAATGGGATGACTGAAAGCTGCATAGCTGTTGCCGTTACCATTGCCATTCTAATTTTGATAAAGAAGCTGTTAATATTTCTTTTGACATATACCAAACTACTTGTTCCAAAATGTGAAATATATGGACAATAGTATACAGAGGTATCAAATCAAATGGCACAAAAGCATGGATGGTGAGCACTGAGTAGACGATTCTAAGTACTTTAGTTCCCTTAATTGTCAGTATTACAGTATTCTATATTGATCAGCTGGCATCACAGGCTTTTTGGTCTCACAGGCACAGATTTGCCCACATGCCCTCATGCACATATTTAAAATGTTCAAAAAAAAACCTGAGTTACAAGCTCTTGCAGTGTCTAAAAAAAGCCCGTCACCATATCTGGTGACCACGTTTTAAAACACTAAACTAAGAGATAAAGATGATTTATAAGCAAGTGGTAGGAGCAAAATAAACGAACAACATAACAGAGGAGACATGGGTAACATAGAAAACTAGCAATGTTTTGCTTAAACTCATTATAGTGGAGTTTGATGGTCTGTAGCCTTTTACCGCTCTCCCTAATAAAACCAGTCTAAGCTGTGTGAGCGTCTTGCTTGTTTTATATAATTCTTTTTTTTCCTGAGGACAGGAGTTGACTAAAAAAATATGAGAGTGTTTATTATTGTAATCTCTGGCTGACTGAATAGATCATGAAACATCTGCACACATTAATTCCCTCATTCATCACAAACATATTTACCACCTGAAAACTGCAGCTCACAGATTCTTACATGAAAATTGGGATAACTTTTGCTGTCAACACAACTTCTGAATAATGCATTTTTAATTAACTAAATGCACTGCCATAAATAAAGCGTGCAGTATGTGTCATAGTGAATTCATGAAGTAAAAAGTACAATAGAGTCCAGGACATTAGGGAAGCTAATGCGTGGGTGTTATTAAATTGTACAGTGGGGAAACTAAAGGGTTTATATTAACAAATGCCCTTTAAAATGTGTATTTTATTTAATACATTTTTTTAAAAACTGGTTACTACCTGGAAGGTAATTCATTTGGTTGAATGCAGTAAGTCAGGGTACAGGTGGAACAAAGAGCAGGAGGCAAAGGAGCGGGAAGTAGGGGTGCTGTGGGTGCGGCTGCACCCCCACATTCCGAGGGAATACTACTGTGCCAGTGCGGCCTGCCGTTCTCGTTAACTTTTTATTATTATTATTAACATCACCAGGGGATTTTGTTAACTTTTGTTTATGAATGACCATTTCCACTGCCTGCAAGAAAGTCATGCTTCAGCTATCAACCAATTAGTATTGCTGTGTGGATGCCGGAATTTAATGTTTCAACCAATTAACGCTAAGCATTGAAATGCAATGATGGGCATTCATTACTTATTCAACCTATCACTGACAGTCTCAGCACCAAGCGCTGTCATGTGAGAGACATTTTTAACTGTGCTAGCAGCTGGTTTCGCTATCATAGCTGTGCTTAACAATGTCAGATGGCATTAAAAGTAAATCTCTGTAACTTCCAGAAACACATTTAAAACAGCAGAGAATAAAGAATTAACTTTTAACCTATGTCAATATATTTCTCAATAAACAAACCATAAAACTGCCTGTGCGTTTCTTTTTACTATAGTAAGATCAAACGTTCCATATGCCACTTTTTTAATTTAATTAAACCAAAGAAGAAATCTTAAAATTTTTAGTGCTTATCTGTCATGTACTTTTTTATTAGCTTTGTAACTAATTAACTAACTGTAACTGTAACTAACTATTACAGTCTAGGCAATGTGCCTCACTGCCCTGCAAAAGTGCACAATAATTTCCAGTTGCACTATTTGGAATTCATGTTTTTTTTCAGTAGCTAATGGCTTTCTGTAAGTGACATTTTATGTTTTCGGAAAGAACTCAATAAGGGACATTCAGTTGTTAAGGAAGACTCTTTCATTTTAATGTTTTTTCGGTTTATATTATTTTTAAAATTGTAACCTACAGTATTCGTTGCCTTTTTTAATGGTGGGTGTAGTTGTTTTGAACAAAAACTATGAAGAAAATGTTATTAATTGTTATTAATAGACCAGTTTGAGACGCCTTAAAAACTGGCTACGCAACACAATGAGTCAAAAAAGACTCACACATCTTGCTCTTATGCATGTCCACTGTGACATACTTGACAGTCTAGATCAGCGGTGGCCAATACACCAAGTACTGCGATCCATTTTGGTGGATCTCAATGGGCTCCGCGATCCACAGAAAAGCTATACCAGCATTTGTTTTAAATGAGGGAAACTACTTTATGTGTTATAAGTTTTTTTTTTTTAATAATAATAATATACCGTTGTAATAATTGTATAATAGTATCCAATACGTAAAGATAACTAACAAAACAACCTCAACAAAAAAACGAACAACTGTGCAATTAAAGCAGATAAATTAAAAACTTAACATCATTTTGATAAACGTTCAAGTAAACAAGTGTCTTATTTTTGCAGTCCTTAAAAAACAAAGAAGTTAAAGAACCTCAGGGATGCCTTGTGTTTTTTTTTTCACATTTAGTGCAAACTTTGCTTTTCCATTGACCATTTGTTCCAGCTCGGGCACAAAACAGTGAAGTTCAGCCTCCAGATTCTGGTCAGAAAGTTTTCCGCAGTTTTTTTACTTGAGCTCGTCATTGCTGAAAATGTGGTCTTGCACACATACGTAGAACCAAATTGACATTATTTTGGCATACACAAGCTTTATTTCTGGGTAAGCCAAAGCTTTCCAATCTACACGACTGGATGCAGTTCCTACAGATGACTTAAACTCCAGTAAACTGTTTTCCAACAAAGCCACGTCAACATTGATCAGTGTAGCCAAGGATGCTGCAGAATGAATGGGGAAAGTGTGCCGTGAATTGATGAATGCAATGGCATCACTAATCCTATCTAAATCATTGAATCTCTTTTCAAAATTGCTCTTCATCCATTTCTGATAATGCTGGAAATCGGCTGCAGGTTGTGGCTCATTAGGCAGGGCCTGAGGGAGCTGTTTAAAGTGAGTCAGATCCTGTTGTCTCAGCTTCGACGCATACAAGTCAAGTTTACAGATGAAGGCTTTGATCAGGACAACCAGGTTGCTTACACACTTGCCCTTTCCCTGTAATTGAGTGTTCAGGTCACTCAGGTGCTTGCTCACATCGGTCAAAAAGGCCAGATCGCGTACCTATTCAATATCTGTGAGAAATTCATCAAATTTTGAGATGTTTTTGCTATCCAGGAATTCCTTGATCTGGGGAAGCAATGCATTGAAGAGCTCAAGAATCTTCCCCCTAACCAACCACTGAACTTCAGAGTGCAGAATCAGATCACCGTATTCTGTGTCAACTTCCTCCAGAAATTACATGAACTGTGTGTGAAACAGCACTTTAGCTTGAATAGTATTAACAATACTGACAACAGTATTTATAATGAACAAGCCTTGGCTCACAATGCTTCTTGGTGGATTATGCAATGAAAATTAAGCAAATTTGGCAATTCTTGTCGCATTCGTGCTACAAAACCGCTTGAACTGCCAATCATTGCAGGAGCTCCGTCTGTGGTGGTAGATACAATTTTTTCGAGAGGAAGTCAATTTTCCAATAACATGCTTCTGACAGCTTCAAAAATATCCTGACCTTTGGTACGGTCGTGCAAGCCTCGCAGAGCCAACAGATCTGCCTCCAAGCTTTTGGGTCCACACCTCGAACCCTGATACACAGCTGCACTATATCACAAATGTAAAAAAAATACCCCCCACCCCGCCTTTTCACCACCTCCAGTTTGAAATTCGTTCCCATGCCTCTGGCAGGAGGGTTCTGGTCTTGAGACATGGGATAGAGCATGTACTTCCTCCAGTGGGCTCAGCAAGTTTCCTGGGAGTGTGCAAGTTTCTGGGGTTAATTAAAGCAAAACTCGGTGCCTGTGCCAGTGTTTGCAATCACAATGCCTCAGTCTCTCTCACTCTATCCGCAGACTCCCACACACTTTTACATTGTCAAATAATGTTTTACGATTGTTTTTATACAGTACAATTTCTTATATTTATGTTTGTTATTTGTTTGTTTGTGAGGCCTTTAACTTGCAAGTGCCTTGAAGGATTTATCTCATAGTTTTATGCTGGCTTCAAAATCCTAGTTGCAGATTGTTATAATAAAGAGGTTCCCTATAAAGATTGAAAACCTACACACTGGCAATGTATAGATCTATGAGCCTAATCATTTGCCTGTGACAATTAGTGATATTTGACGTATTTCCAAACAAAAAGTAACAATACAATGCTGAAAGTCCTTATGTTTTTATACTAGATGTATAAAATATGTAGTGCTTTAACTCTTCCCTCTCTAGGACCTTTTTCACAAAGTGCTGCACGAAAGACTTATTATGAAGTTTAAATCTTAGGGAATACAAAATGTAGATGTAAGTGGATGCATAACTGGTTATAACATAGAAAGCAGAGAGTGCTTATAAGAAGGGAAACCTCTAGCTGGGACCATGTACTCCGTGGGGTGCCGCATGGCTCCATGATTGAACCCCTGTTGTTTCATATCAGTGACTTAGATCAGGGGATAATTAGCCAGCTTGTACAGTGTTACCTGCCAGTCACAGAAATGTAGGATCCAATTATCAAATGCCTCACCAAGAGAAAGACCTTGTGTTGTAATAGACTCATCACTGTGAACCAGACAGTACAGGGAAGCAATCAGAAAGGCAAACAGAATGCTTTGGTATATAGCCAAAAGTCTAGAGTACGTGACTCACAACGTATGTTTGACATATACGGACGCCCTGTCGGACCTTATTGCATGCATATATACATATACATATTATAGGGGCGCGGTAGCTAGAGTTTGACCATGGGTTCAATGTTAAACTCATATTTTTGCCCTTTAATAACTTTTGAGATGTTTGACGGATTTGCCTGAAAAATAGTATGCACTGTCCCCTGGAGTAGAGAACTACTTTTCTGATTGTGATGAAAAAGTAGGGAAATGTGATGTTAGGGTTTTTAACCCTAGCTCTGCATTCCCTCCCACTCCCTTACAAGCAATAGCAATGGCAAGGCAACACAAGCAACCACAGGCAGCAATCATCAGTTAAGACGAACAACATACAACTCTCTGCAGATAACACAAGAGACATCCATCATCATGGTCCACTAGGTGTGCAACTGATCAAATGTGGCCCCTCTCAATCATGGCTTGTCATCAGCTCACCTTGTTAGAAACAACTCATAAATTGAAAGAGGCAAAACCTGTTGTATAAGTAACAGGTTTCATGGTGGCCCAAATAAGAACCCAAGTTAAAGATGCACTCCAAAAAGTAAATGATTATTACAATATTTTCTCAGCCCCTGAAAAATAAATGTTGAAAAAGAGAAAGCCAAGTCATATGCATCTGTCACAATGATGCACCTGTCAATCACAAAATAATAAACATACTCATTCAATAACTTTGTAGACAAGCACATACATTTAAAGCATTTAAAACCAAAAGCAAAAACCATGTAGTAAATAAAAACAAACAGCATTAACTCAAGAGAAAATGTAACCTGTTTTAGCTCCTTGCTTGTTTAACAAGTAAAAACATACACCAGTAAGAAAAACATGAGGGTGTTTATTATTGTTATCTCTGGCTGACTGAGCAGATCATGAAACATCTGCAGACATTAATCCCCACCCCCACTCCCATTCATCACCAACATATTTACCACCTGAAAACTGCAGTACTATCATATGTTTGCATGATTTTTTTTTTAAATTATGTATTGGAAAGCAACAAGCGCATGATTCTCTGCCAAATGAAAGCTAGGTGGTTGGGGTAGAGCAAGTGTCTGAAGAGCCCATTAACTTGCCACGAGGACTGGATGTTGTGGATAACATTGTTTAATCAGGTAGATCCTCCTATTTAGTCAGCTAAATTCTGGTGGTATGCAAGTTTCTGTTTATAAAATAAAGAAAGGAAGAAAGCAAGAAAGAAAGAAAGTCACTATAATTGAAGTAAACTGGTTAATTTTAAGTCCAGAATAACCCTAACAGGTCAAAACAAAAGTTTAAAAAACTGAAAGTACACTAGATGGCCTTCATTTCAAGAACCCCTTTCTTTGGGAATATATTAATTATTTACCTGCATACCCGTTGAAGCATTACTGATGACTTTGGGTGTTCACAATAAAGTAATTACTTACTGCAGAAGAGTCGGATCAGACCAGCTTATCCTTGTGATGCATTTAAATACACGTCTCTGCATTTCCACCATGCTAATCATGTCTTCACAGTAAAAGGGAAATCAACAGCATGAGCTGAAGCTTTATGAATCTGGCCATTGATGGTAAACATGAAACTTCATTTAAAACAAAAAAAAAGATATGACAGAGGTGAAATGGTCTAGGCAGTACAGCGCTTTCATTTTGTAATCAGTCAAAAGAGACTTTAAAATATTGCTTAAAAAAGAGTAATGAATTAGGGCTAAAATGTGCTTTCAAAACTGCACTGCATGTTAGACCTACATAGCAAATGGAAGTGCAGGACAGCTAAGATTTATAGAATTCATTCAGCAGCTCTAACCCCTTTAGAGTCACCTACCAGCACCTCTGGCGAAACCTGTTGAAATTAGTCATCATGATATTTAAAAAATAAATTAAAAATGAATAATTCTAACCTCTAAGATAAGGTTAAGAAGAAGAATAGCGTATTGAAATTGTGTGAATGGCTAGCTCTGTAAGTTAAAGTATTAAGATAGCATCTAACATGAACTCTTAATACTGGCGTAGCCTTTGGATTTAATATGGTTCTTGATGAACTCAGCATGTATTTGACTGACCCGACATGTTTTTTTTTGGCCCTCCAGCTGTGGGTAATCATAGATTACACAGCCATACCAAAAAGTGCTTTCCACATTACTCACCAGTAGTTTATGCTTGTTTAAAAAAACATGTTAATTTGTGCCTCCTGCTAGCTGTGTAGATTGGATTTGTTTTTAGTTTTTTGTAGCCTTTTTGTCGCTGGTTATCTGTTTTCTCCTTCTCTGTGGTCTTTTCATTTTCTGAATTTTTCACTTTTAATTTGACTGCAAAAGGCCCAATTGTGTTTTATAATTGCTTTCATTTTTTGTCTTCACACCTCCCCAGGCTATCACACTTGAGAAAATGTACCTGTATCGGTAGACTGGAAAAGCCAGTAGTCAGTTTATTTTATTTATTTAATATTTTTTCACACCAGGCTAGTCCCCATGATAAGTAAACAGCTTTAATAATTTGTTTTATTTCTAATACAAAAAATAACAACAGTAAAAGCTAAACAGGTAGATTAAATACTGCTGCACTGCCTACAAAGTAGTACTAAAATTATCTTAAATCAGTTAAGGCAAATATTTCAACAAGAAATTTTATTCAGGAAACAGAATAATGATTGGGGTAAAGAAATTAGTTTGAGAGTTTGAATTAGGAGGAGGTGTTATTTTGAACCATGGAATAAAATTCAAAGAATTGTGTTTACATTGCAGAAATACAGCATGTTACTGTAATTGAGCTTCCCAACTTCTCCTTGTAAAGGAATTCCATAAATATGTTATTTCATATGAAATTAATACAAAATGTGTATGATTTATTTAAGATACTGAACACTAAGGGCCATATGCATAAAACTTACCATTGCCATTTACTGTCAAAAAACATTAAAATGTTAAAAAAACGTACCCTAACAAAGCCTTTCAAGAATTTTATTCACAACGTTACACCTCTGAAACTGGTACAGACTTGGCTAAAATGTAGGAATTTCTAAACCCATTGGCATTGACTCATTTAACTGCTGAACAGGCTGAGCTCTTGAATACTCCTTTAACTTTGCAAGAGCTGGAGGCAGCAGCTCGAACTATGCAGAAGCGAAAGTCCTCTGGGTTGGATGGCATTCCACCTGAGCTATTGCTGGCAGTATGGGATCAAGTTGGATCATTAATACTCAATTCTATAAATTTTTCATTGCAAAATAGCTCTTTCCATAGAGATCAGAAATTTTGTTGCTTGTTAAAAAAGGAAAAGACCCTTTAGAATGTTCTAGCTACAGGCCCCTTTCACTTTTAAACTCTAAAATTATTTGCAACGGCTCTCTCTAAGCGGTTGGAGAAATGCATAGGTAACCTAATACATCACGATCAGACATGCTTTTTGAAGGGCCGCCTTGCTTCAGACAACATACGGTGTCTCTTTCATATTTTAGACCAAGCCCCGGATCAACTTGCCTCTTGCGCTATATTTTCTCTGAATGCTGAGAAGGCATTCGATCGCCTAGAATGGAATTACCTGTGGTCAGTTTTGCGAACGATGTGGCTTTGGTCATTCCTTTATCAATATGATCCGCAAATTATACAACAAACCTACTGCATGCGTGCATACCGGGTCAGTGTTATCCCCCCAGGCAGAGGTACTCAAACAGGGCTATCCATTATCACCATTATTATTTGTCCTTTCCTTAGAACCGTTGGCACAAGCTATCAGACAAAGTACCAATACAGCTCCCATCACTATACAGGGCTCCAAGCATCATATATCACTCTATGCTGATATACTCTTGTTTCTATCTGATATTTCTAATTCAGTCCCCAGTGCATTAAATGTACTTAATAACTTTGGTAAACTGGATATAAAATACATTGGTCCAAATCTATTTTTATGCCTTTGAACCCTATTGCTAAAATAACCCCTCTCCCTCATCATATCCCTATTCGGCATTAAGATATCTCCTAATTTCCAGCAGATTCGTAAAGAAAATATGCTTGAAGCTCTAAATAAAATCAAAGCAGATCTGTCTAGATGGTCACATTACATGGTAGGATATCCATTATAAAAATGAATGTACTCCCTCCTATTAATTTCCTATTTTCTATGATGCCCATTTCACTCCCAGAAAAGTACCTGGAACAAATCAATACAAATATAACAGGTTTTAGTTGGAAGGATAGGCGGCCAAGAATTCGGTTGATTACTTTGCAGCACTCTAAAACATCAGGCTTTTCAATTAAGGGTGTTTAAAACATGGTTGGACTCAAGGGCATCAGCTTCACCATTTTCTTCTTTAGCCTACTACTTTTTTTGTTGTGTCTTGCCACAGTTCGAGTTAAATGTTTAATAAAGCAATACGTATTATTTCTTTAGTATGTACAAACAATAAACTCTTTTCTATTCAAGGAGAGGTTTGCTTGAAGCAGTGTCTCTTTCAGCGATGGTAAATCTTTCTTATCTTTGTAGTAAGCTACAACTACAGTACATTTTTATTTAAGTCCAAGGACATACTCGCACGTCATCTGTGGCGTCACCTACTTCTGTTAAAATTATTCACTTCTTAAAGGCACAGTGCTCCATTACATTGAACTTCAATCAAACTCAAGGCTAGCAAATGTAAACAAACTAGAATACTAATAAAGAACGTATGAATGTTTTAACCACTTTAAAGATATTAACTTTTAGTTTTTAACATTTGGTTACTCTTGTACTTCAACATGTAGGCCTACACAGAAACATTACATGAAGCCCAAAGGGAGCACAAATTTTATTTTGGCTATACCTTGTCAGCATGCCAAGAAAGAGGTCCCCTCGAAACGTATAAATCTGTGTAGATAACAAAATTACATAATACCTATAATGGCAGCCTAACTGTCACCTCCGAAGCATTAAGATGAAGTTTTTAAAATTTGCTTTGGGTTTTCAACAGAATAAATAAATCAATAAATCAATTGATTAATAAATAATAATAATAATAATAATAATAATAATAATAATAATAATAATAATAATAATAATAATAATAATAATAATGGTGACAGTGTTACGTTGGTTTTTGGATGTTCTATTCACCCCAAGTTTTTTTTTTTTTTTAAAGCATTTTAATTTTATAATACTCACATAGAGTTTCTTTGTTAACCATCTTTTTTTTTAATCTTCGTTCTTGTGCAGTTATAGCCTACTATATAGCCTTGTGCACAACAGGGCTCTGGTCAGCACAGTGCTAGTCGAGGCTGAGGATGCTGGCATTGCACGGTGCTGACACAAGCCAGGGCACGGTATGGATGTTTACAAAAATCATGAAAACAATGTTTTCATTACATTTCTGGAGGTTACAGTTCTTTTTCAGGAAGCCATGTGCATATATAAGCTATATAAAAATATAATATTTTTTTAATGAAAAGTGTACAGTGCCCCTACCCTCTCACTTGCATCCAGCACCTGGTCCTTTTATTGGTTGTCCAATCAGTTATTCAATTAAACTAAAATTGAGTCTCCAGATTATATATATATATATATATATATATATATATATATATATATATATATATATATATATATATATTAGATATTTCTATACATTTCTATATTTTTTCTGCTTCTTCAAAATGTTCTTTAACACATTTTTTTTTTTTTTACAGTGCAGGGTAACAAGTAAATTATAATGAATCTAATGAAAGGCAGGATCATTCATTTTGAAACCTTGGATCCAGCACATTTTATTGACACGCTATACACTTAAACATCCAGTATTTCCATAAATAAGAGTAATGATCCATTACTGGCTGTTGATCATGACTTGGCACTGTGCCTATACCACTGCAAGGCTATTTCCTCACATTAGCAGATAATGTTTTGCTGAAAGTAAAAATCAGGATGTACCTGCCTTTTGAAGCAAGGAAAGATATAGTCCCTTGAAAAGTAATGACATGAAACAAAACGTCGCTAACAGACACTCAAATTGGAAACTTTTTTGGTTACAGTTCGTGGTTTCCACATGTGTACAGCAACAACATGCCTTAGTAACAGTGATCCTATTTGTCAGCAGATGAGCCTGGCTCTTTTGAATAGTATACACACACTTTTTTTTTTAATGACATTCTGACACTTGTTTAACTATTGTTTTTTTCAAATTGTTATAAGTACACTTTGCTACACTTATTCTTCGAGTAATGTCTTGTTAGTTATGTATTATAAGAAAAGAATAGTCAGCTCTCATGAAAATGAATTCCAAGCGATGAGCAAAAAAATTGTACTATTTCAGTAATTAGTATTTTCAAGAGTCTAAGCCAAATGCATACTGCCAGTTTTTATTGAAGTTACAGTAACAGAGAAATCTATTTTCAATTACAGTACAATGGAAAGTATCATACATTTAAAAGTACTCTGCATTCTACTGAAAATACAGTTGTAAATGAACTTTTAAAAAGCATGCATTGCAAATGAACTGCACTTGAAACTTGCATGTCCCATTCTGATTGCGGGCGTTTTTAAACCAGAAAAAGCAAGACGTTCTCAACATTCAGCAAATCGGAAACGCTGGCGGCTTGCATCCACAGTTTGCTGTTCATATGCCTGTATCATTGTGCTCCAGTTTTTCAGAATGGGTGACAAAGCGCTTGCAGTGTAGAGTAAAAATGTATTAGTACTCATTAGAAAGAATATGTGTTGATAATGTTAAACCGGTTTTCTGCTGGTGAGTTAGGCTTAAAATGATTGAAGTAATAAAGCATATGCAAGAAACCTATGGTAATCAACCACAGTAACCTTGTAAAAAACAGTAGTTTGTGGTTGAGCTTGAATGGAGTAACATCTGAATAACTCATTGGCATACACAGAAGCTCCCATACCTCCAGATCTTCTGGACCATCTGTCCAGGGGAGGTAATCTGATCAATTGCCTATCTCTTTAATTTTCTATGGCACATACTGTATCTGAAAAATAACATTTTGAACTAATAAATGGTAAACATTGTTAAAATTTGAAACATGGTCTCGTCTCATCCTTATGGTGTAACAAAATAGTTAATGTTTACCTTAATTTTTTAACTTTACAGCAGAATGTTGAAATCTCCAGCAGCATCTTTCTTTTTCTTGCATAGTGGTACATTATCCACTGCTTTCAATACCTCCACTTTTGTCTGCAAGGTTTTTGCGCTGCTTTGTGGAAATGGCATTGATGCGTGAGCACCATGATAACTTTAAATGCATCATAGGATCAGTAGTGCCAAAGGAGTACTAAAATACATATCTGGGGTGCTAATCTGGATGCAAGTTTCGTGTAAGTGAATTTGTATAATAAGTAATTTACAATAAGCGACTGCTAAATTTGTTCAGGACCATCTAGGAAATTAGCAGTGTCTGGAAATTCGTCAAAGTTTTGTTTATCGAGAAATGACTGTATACTGAAACTGTACAAACAGTGTGAGTTTGCAATCCCATCTCAGGGTTCTGGTGACATTGATAAACTAGTCATGTTAGCACTGGTGGTTTATACACCAGAATTCCTTCATGGAATTGCAGCTTTAGTATATACTGTTGGGATATTATATATCCTATTTTATTCATGATGGACGCTATTCTAAGTCTATTCTGATCTAAATGGTGGCAGATCTGAAAACAACATCTCTAAAAGTGTGCATATGCCTGTCTTTAAAAGTTAATCAAATGTCTGATTTGTTCCTGATCTGTATTTGTGTTCACATTTTCTGTGCCTAACCCTAACAATAACCAACACTCAGGGTGGCACAGTCGTTCTGCCTGAGAAATGTAGTGTAAATAATAATAATATGTGATGTGAAGAATGACTTTCATCAGTGTTTGAAGCACTCAACAGGATTACTTTACGTTAGTTCACAATGACATTAATTTTATTACAAAGCCCAGACTAAATTGTCGGCTATATTGTATTGATTTCAATATGCCTCATAAACTGCGGGTCTGGCGGTTGAAGAAGCAAGTGCTTATAACTTATTCATTTTTACAATTCTGCAGCTGAAACACAGTATGGGTATTTAATTCAAATATTTAGTAACACTTAAGAACGGACATGCAGGAGATATATTCGCATACGCATAGATATTTAAATTTGAATTGCAAAAGCTGTTCAAAAAGCGGCTATGGCGGTGCTAGTGTTAAGAGGCTGAATTCTTATGCAACCAGTAAAGTTTCTGGTTGCATTTTCTGTGCAAGTTTTGCTGACATTTAACCTCCTCATATAACAGTGTTCAGTTGAACCACTACAGCTTTGAATAAAAGAAGTTTGTTTGAAAAACTGTACACACATTATTTGTAATTCAACAAAATGTGAAAACATTGCAGGGGGGTGAATAGTTCTGCAAACCACTGGGAAGCACATTCTGATGTTACACCAGTACTGTATTTATTTGAAGTTAATTTTACATTGCATAGATGTCCTTGACTCTACTTTCTGAATATGGGAGGTGGCATCTGAGTTAATAAATATTCAGAGTACTGGTAATGAGGAAAGTTTTCTATAGAAACAACACGACAGATTACATCAATGTGATATTTTATTTTATTTAAAAACTGAGGTCAAAGAAAGAACATTTTAATAACAGCATCAGAATTCTCTCTGTCACATTTACACAGAGAGAGAGATCATTTACATAAAAACAGAAATCTTTCATTTTTACTGTTCCTTAAGGATTTTTTATTATTATTATTTTTTTGTATAGTAAGTGAAATAAACTTCAACCTTGGCATTTAAGAATAAAGTATGTAGTACAAACAGGTAATCAAAATGCAGTAGGAGCTGAGAAATTAAATTGCTGAGTCCTTTAATTGTTTTATACTCTAATTTCATAATGGATATTTCTATGTCAATTACTAAACAAAACCATGAATATTTATCATTTATGTAATAGAAGAAAATTAAGAAACTTGCAATCAACACCAAACAGTTGATAATTCATTGTGTTTAATACACTTGCCTATTGACATGGATATTTTATAAATGACTGATTGCCTGGAAACTTAATAAATTTACCCATTATTTAAAGACTTGACAGTTTACAAAGTAACCATAAGGTATGTATATATTAGGACTGTCAAGCAATTAAAAAAATGAATCACGATTAATCTTGAGATTTAAAAAATGTATCTCAGTTAATCTTGGTTTTAATCGCATATTTAATTGATACAATTACTGCATCCATCTCATTTAAATTTGTTTTATTACTGATGCTATTGTAATTTTGGAATGTATTTTCTATTGTTTTGGTTAGGTTACAGTATTTGCACGTTCAGATTATTTTATTAATGTTATTAGTGTAGAATTAATACAGCAAAAATGATTAGTTGGAACTCTGTTTTGTACTGCGCAGCTAATGCTACTGCAGTTTTAACTGGAAGACCATACGCACTGTGATGTGGCTGCTGAACTGTGTGGAGTTTGATGGTGTCTTGGGACGAGGGGGAGAGATTTTTACACGGGGTACTTTGAGCAAGTTTCATTGCAATCATTGTTGTTAAATTGTTTGAACCAACTGCTAAATCACAATGGAGTCAGTTTATTACTCACCTTACTGTATTTACAATTATGAGTTTCCTTTACATTTTCTCAAAAACTGATGTTTTTCACTGCCGTTTAAATAATACTATGATTAATAATAATAATAATAATAATAATAATAATAATAATAATAATAATAATAATAATAATAATAATACTTTTAAATTCTCTTTTATTAATAACTTGAAATTGCCTAAATAAAACAAACCATTCACTGAGTAGCAGTTAAGTCCTCAATAACTGTAAATAATGTTGTTTAAAAATAAATGTGGTTATTAAAATAAAACAAAGCTACAATGTTAACGGGTCTGCAGTCGGTAGCTATCCAACAGCACTGGTTATCGTGATTCATGCATTTGCAACGATTCTGAAAGAGTACTCTGTCGAAACTGACGGGTTTCATTTTTTGTTCTATTGTTGTTGTCTGCAGCAGAAAAACAACTAGAGTGTATTTTGAGAAGTAAAAGCATGTTACCAGACTATAGATGCACTTCTGTGATACTGGAACTCACTTTGACAGTAGATACAAGTAACCCTCTTTCTATCCAATAAACCGCCACAAAGTTTTTATAAAATAAACGTCCCATTCACAAGTCCTTCACTTTGAGTGCTTTGCTACATAATGTGGTTCTGTGACTAACTTTATATTCAAACGATGACGACACTCGTTCAATCCTGGCATGCACTAAAATGGTGCAGTAGGAAATGTATTACGGTATGCTAAGAGGGACAAAACAGGACTGCCAATAACGTATGTTTAAAAAATTAATTGAAGGCCCTAATATATATATATATATATATATATATATATATATATATATATATATATATATATATATATATATATATATATATAGTGCCTTGCAAAAGTATTCAGACCCCTGACCAATTCTCTCATATTGCTGAATTACAAATGGTACATTGAAATTTCGTTCTGTTTGATATTTTATTTTAAAACACTGAAACTCAAAATCAATTATTGTAAGGTGACTTTGGTTTTATGTTGGGAAATATTTTTAGGAAAAATAAAAAAACTGAAATATCTTGCTTGCATAAGTATTCAGACCCCAGTTTACACCGATGAAAGAAATTGCCCTAACAAGGACACAATTACCTTCCCATTGGCCTCCACCTGTGAACCATTAAAGTTGCTGTCACATTTTCTGGATAAAAACCCCACTGTTGAAGGATCATTGGTTAGGCTGTGAATCTGAAGGAAAATGAACACCAAAGAGCATTCTACAGGTGAGATCCCCTGCACATAAAACAGACACACAGGTGAGATCCCCTGCACATAAAACAGACACACAGGGGAGATCCCCTGCACATAAAACAGACACACAGGTGAGATCCCCTGCACATAAAACAGACACACAGGGGAGATCCCCTGCACATAAAACAGACACACAGGTGAGATCCCCTGCACATAAAACAGACACATAGGTGAGATCCCCTGCACATAAAACAGACACACAGGGGAGATCCCCTGCACATAAAACAGACACACAGGGGAGATCCCCTGCACATAAAACAGACACACAGGGGAGATCCCCTGCACATAAAACAGACACACAGGGGAGATCCCCTGCACATAAATAGGGCCTTGAGAAATTGAAAGGAAGAAAGAAAGTGGACACTGGCTCGTTGAGAGCTGCCCTCAATGAGGTGAATTATAGACTTCCGAGCCTGAAGCGAAAAGATTGCCTCGAGTTACTAAATAAAAATCAATATAGTTAAAATGCACAAATATACAGTAATAATAAGAGGTCAATTGTATTTTGAATAACCCTACTAAAGTAAAAGACTGGTATTGTAGCTGCTGTTTCATAAACACATGCAAAATACCCCAGCAGCTCAAATGAACTTTTTTTTACCGGTGTAATAATTGATCTGTTCACCCACTATGACAAAATCCACAGACCACGTCTTAAAAATTCATTGAAAACAATGCAGTTCCGTCCTCAACCTCCTTTCGTCTGGCAATGTTGATTGTGCCTATTCCCAAAATCATGCTGCTGTGGTCTGGTCTGCCCATTTTCATTTTTATGAATTTATTCTTGGTTAAAAAGCAAAATGTTTTTAACCAAACTAACTCTAAAACATCTATCCAGCATACAAATCCTGATTTATTAAATTAATCAAACCCGTCTAGAGCTGATTAACTCATTTCGGGAATTCTGGAAAACAAAGATGACCGTGCAACAGCTTCATTGATCATCTGTACCGTTTGCTGCCCGTGGTTGTAGAAGGCTACGGGAAAAAAAACAATTATTAAAATACAATTATTAAAATACAATTATTAAAGCTCCAGAGGGTTGTTTGTGTGTTAATTTATTGTACAGTGCATTATTACGTAAAATTTTGTGTGCAAACTTTTTTTTTTCTTTAAGTTTATAAGCTTGTACATGAGTTTGGATTTGCAACAACTAACAATTGTAGCAAAATATGGCTTTTTTTGCCAGTTCTTTTTTTTTGTTTTCTAAAACATAGTATAACTTTAGATCAATATTCATTAAACCAGACAACAAGTCGAGTCCAGTCACCAAAAATTGCGACTGTCGAGTTATTACAACTGCTATTACAACTCTGCTTTGGAAAAAAAGACACCGATTCTTAGATCATTTTATATTCCACCAAGAAAGCGTCTAATGAACCAAACTAGCGGATAGATTCCCGCTGTGTTTTCTGCATCTTTAGAAAATACTCAAACGGTGGGGAAAACAGAAGTGGAGAAAAAGCGGTCAAAATAATGGCATGTAGCACTATCCTCCAGCGGATCTCCTTTCAGAATAACCCCCAATATGTCAGGCTTGATGAAAAAGTAGCTGTCAATTTTCTAAAGATTTATCAGCTTTGCATTTTTATTGAACCTGATGCTGTGTTTGCTGCTCAGTGAAGTGTGGGAGGATGGGTCTGTGGAGGTGGTAATGGAAAGCTTTATGCTTGGGTAAAGCACAGTCAGCAACAGTACAGGGCTTGTTTTTCGCTGCCTCAACAATGCCCTTCTAACTGCTCATCCTCGGTATTGCACCTTCTGCTTTAGCAGCAGATCACCATTATCACTTTCATGTTTTCAGCAGATGATTCATGAGTGTGAAATATTGTTTATTTCTACTGAGATAAGATTAACTGAAAAGTCTTAACTTTACTTCCCTTGATTTAAATTCAACACTTTTCATAATATATCCGAGCATCTTGTTGGCCTTTTATATAGCTTCACCACACTGTCTAGATTAAGACATTTCTGAGTCAACATAAACTCCTAGGCCTTTTTCATAGATTGACATTGTTTCATGGACATATACAACCAATCATGATAAAGTCTGAATTTGATTTTGGCAGTTATGTAATGTTTGTATTGTTATGCAACTTGTTTATGTTTTCCTTGCAGCTGTTCAAAACTTTACAGAACACTTCTTTAACAAATGTCTTCTTGTTAAAATGCCTTTCAAAAAATCAGACCAGTACATGTTAAGTATTTCTACATATCTTTTGAGTGTTTTATATGGGTGTTAAATATATAAACTTGAAATATGCCATATTGGGTTAAAAGCCTGGGCTTCTGTCTTCCTGTCTCGTTTCCCTTCCTCGTCTTCTCTCCTTTGATTTCATTTCGGCCACGACAGCTTCATGAGCATGGAAAGATTTCTACAGTTAAGCTTCTCAAGACAAGAAATGAAATTACATGGAGGCATCACTTCATCTCTAAGCCTATTGAAGTATCAAACAAAGACCTTTCATTTTTTATTCTCCGTTTGTGCCACCTGCACCTATGAGCCACTAAATGGCACCAGTGCCCCCCGGCAGAAATTAATGGAAATAGTCTCAGTAGGATTTTAATTAGATTTTTTTGTTTTAAAAAAATACAGCCTTAAACATTTAAAACATATTTGAAGTTCTGAAGTTCCTCTTTCTTTGACATTTTATGTTGTATTTTAAAATCTCAGTTGCAAGGGCAGATCAGTTGAAAAAAAAGAATATCACATTTGTCTATTAGTACTGTTTTTTCATGTTATGACTCAAGGTAGAGACCACCTTGGTGTTTATATACAGTTTCCCATAGACCATAGATGTGTATTTACATATTAAATTATTACAAGCTACTTTTTATATGGTCAATACGATTATTAGTATGCTTGAGCACGTGGTTGAATGAGTAATGTATAGCATTTTCGTCTTCAGATTATATTTGTGACCTTTTGATTTATCAATTTGTCTTGAAATTGCATATCAATATATTTTTGGCTAAACTCTCTCTTTTCTCCCCCTTGCTTAATTAAGGGTATCATTGTATAACTCTAATGTGTGACTCTACTGGAAACACTGATTGTTCCTACTTGATAGGCTGTAGCCTCTGTGGCATTACTACAGTTTGACATTAATTCCAACAGCATTGGTTTGCCATTAATTGCTTAATACCCTCAACACAAGGCATGTCAAATTAAATATAAAGCTGTTTAGTCAATGGTATTCATTTTAAATATGTAAAACATGATAGTTCCCTCGCCAATGTACAGACGGCACACCTAAAAGCATATGAAAGTGTAATAAAGCTAAGTGATGAAACATTAGTAAGCATTAAATTTACCACAGTAAACTTTTTCTAAGGGCACACTCGGGCACCAATTACATTAAACCCTTGTGTAAAGTTCTATGAAGCACAGGTTATTTTCCTGTAGAAAGCAGATTGCTCCATTAACTAGGTCTTTGGAATGCAAATACAGAGTCAACAAAATCATCTCAGCTTTGTACTTACAAACAACAGTGCTTCTCAAAAAAAATATATATATATATAAAAATAATCTGGAGCTTTACCACACATACAGTATATAAACATATTGCCACATGTTAAAATGCACATAGGGGTGACTCTTCAAAGAAATTAAAAAATGTGATTGATGCTCCTGTTATATCTGTGTATATGTACTGTACTTCCCAGGATGATTTGCAGTCCCTTGTCAGTGCATCACAGAGATGTTCAACCTGTTCTTGGCTGCAACGTTATTGCTGTAGGTACATGGAACTTAATTAGTTATATCAACTAATCCCATGTGAGTATTTCACTTGTAGATGCTTGTTACAAAGTGGCAATATAATCTGCACTCTTCAGGCTGACATTGCATCATTGTCAAACTCTGTACATACAAGATATGCTGCTCACTTAAAATGCTTACAGCATAATGCATTGAAACTACATTTAGGGTGATTATGTAACAAGATGTCCACTTTAGCATAGCATAGCGGCAAATGTATTGATACAGTCTTGCAGGATACAGTAAGGGCACACTTGAGAAGTTAAATACCATAGCTAAACAATATAGCTTTTGGGCATATATTCTGGTCAGGAAGGTTGATAAAAATGAAGAGCTGTTATATGGATTCCTGCAAGGCCATGTCTTGGACATTTGTTACACTGGATAAGTCATTAAGATAAAACCACAGACAAGCCTAAGATTTTTGTTCTACAAATGCAAGCTTTTCATCAAAAGGTGCCAATACTAATCAACCGTATGGAACATAGCAAGGATAAAACTGAGGTTTTACAATCTACCACTGCCCCCTCGGTTACATTCCATTATATAAAATACATAGCGCCAGGCTTGATATAGTTTGAGGTGGTAGAGGGAATTTTCCTGTTTGGAAGTCCCTCACTCTCAAAGTGACTTGTGATTTTATAAAATAATGGCTTAACTCTTTAACTGTTTTACTGCTTATCCCTTCTATAAAAACACATGTGGAGGTTTTACTGATAATTAGGTTGACCTAATCTAAAGGGAGTACAATTGTCCGTTGAGTATCCGACTGTGGTGGGACCAGAGTAAGGGCGGATATGTAAAAAGTTGGATAAATGAATCCTGTTTTAAATACCATTATACACAGCTGTAACAATTACTATATTCACACAATTATTGTTTTGAGATTCACCTTTTATTAGGGATCTCACTTAAATCCCTCGTTTAGAAAGATACATGGTATTAATGCTGTGACAGGGTAGCCGTCATGCTGTGTGGGTGTGTGCATTCGCTACTGAGTGACAGGCAGGAGATCGAGACAAAGGTTGAAGTTGATACACTCAGCAAGCGAACAGGATTTATTTACATAGCAACACTGAACAGCTTATGTGACACTACCAGCAATGGTACCGCATGGAGTACATACACCACAGTGTACGAAAACTTTTGTGGGATCTATAATCTCTGAACTAATCTTCTCTGTTAAATAATAAACAAACTCCGGCTACTTGCCCGGCTGTCGGTGATTTCCACTTGCTTACTCACTCATTGGTCTCTCACTCATATACTCACTCTCTCACACACACACACACACACACACACACACACACACACACACACGTCTCCTGCCCTGCCACAGTGCTGTATACACTTACATTAGTGTTGGGTAATTTACACAGTAGTAAAATGCATAGGTTTGAAGTAAAAATGTTCAAATGTAAGCACAACTCGCTTTCGCTTTCCATTTTGCATTAGCGCTGTACACATGGGTGACTTTGCTGAAGAGCTTGATCATGGCAGATAAACGGTTAGGGAGGATATGTGACGGGTGGATATGTTATAAAGTTCCCTTTCCTTCTTTTCCACCTGAAAATGTCAGTAAGAATAGTCTAAGAAGATTATCACATTACAGAATATCACATTACAGAGTATCATACAGAGTATCATATTACAGATAAGGGCTGTTGTAAAATATAATAAAATCAGTAGGAAAAAGATGAAATTATAAACAGTTAGGGAGGATATATGACAGGCGGATACACAGTGGATTACTGTATTATAGGTCATGTCAAACTCTGCTCTCGCTCTCTCCAACTTCGCCAAACTGTAGGATCTTTGTGATGTTTTGTACCAAGGACACATAGCAACACTTTGTACAAGGTGACATGTCTGCTTCAAGGCAGTGCTGGAGGTGACAGCAAGCTGCATTCAAACACACTCACACAAGCTGGTTATGTAACACCTAAACAATTCTTCATTAACATCACAGCTGCAGTTGATTTTAACATGCTTCCCATTAGTGGAGGCTTTTGACATCAACAGGCACTCCATATAGGCCATATGCTGAACTGAAATATGTGCCTAGAAAATTAGTTTCGTTCTAACATTAGGGGCACTACTTTTTTTTTTTTTTTTTGCAGATTTATGTTGCCAGTACCATCACAGACCTTGTGTTAAAAGTTCTCCACAAAAAAAATTCTGCAGTTTTTTTGTCAGAACACATCCAACGTTATCAGGCTGTTGACTAATTTTGACACCAAACTGATGAAGGGCTCTTGTCTATAACTCAATTAATATTTGCCTGTGTAGTATTAATTGACTACAAAATATTGAAATTTTGAATTATATTAAAGTGAAGACTAAATGGATTGGGGAGCTAAGAAGTCATACACATGAAAAAAATCTTGCAAATTAAAGCAAATTTAGGCCAAAAATATGTTTTATTTTAAATATTTATTGTCAATACTTTGTGATAGGACCCACAATTCTTGTCCTACTGGGATGTCTTAAGCATCACAGTTTTCTCCAAACATCAATTTAACATATAGTGCACAAGTAATTACCTTTGTCTTGGTACTAATTATTATACAAGATATTAAACCATCAACGTTTTATTGTTGCAGTACTCGCCTTTCACTATCAGCTGAAGTATTTGATCATTAACTATCTAGATAAGTGTTTTCATACATCTGGCAATCCAGGCATCCTAATCAAAGCCACTGTCATCCGACACATCATCATTGTGATTTACAGGTTCAGCATCTTTTTGGTCAAAGTTGCCACACTTTTCACTGTCACACTAAACTAACATTTAGAGAAGTGTGTGCAGGATAGTCCAGCAGAAAGACAGGAGCACCACCGTTTTACATTTCCCATGCTTGCAGGCACAATGCATTACCTCCAAAATACTGTCAGGTGTTGGATTTCTTGTCATACAGGTAATGGTAAGTTCAGCATTTTCTAAATGCCATCCATACCCAACAGAGGAAGAGGCATTCATACTATTTACAAGAGAGCGCCTCATTATAGCAGCCTGGTAATTTGTCTGCTTGCGTGTTGGTGTACAGCATCACGTGTTGGTGGCATACTCTGCTCGGGGAATGAAGATGATGCCAGGCAGAAAATCTTGTACCAGGTTTCATTGACATCCTGTGTTGAATGTTGGCCATACAGATGGCACACAAATTTCTCAAGCACAAGGAATGTTGAATCTTGTAGTTTGAAGTTTTTTCCAAAGACTGTGAAAGCATCAAGGAACTCCTCACTCTCAAAGGCCACAACAATGCCTTCCTCTTTCCCTTCCCATTGAAGGCATTTGTAGAATCACATCCTTTAAATGTGTGTAATCCAATGAGGGAGGTACATACATTTGGGCCAAGAGCTGACGTGACTTTCTCTGAATCAATAATACGACTTTGATTCCCAACATCAGTGAAGAAATACAAATTGACTGGCAGTTGTGACTTCAGACTGATGGCTATGACTGCAATATCTGTATCTGAGCTCCTAATTATCATATTCTGGCAGGCATTGGCAGCATGTTTCACATGAAGAAATAGCCGAGTGTCGCATTCTTCATGGTCACTTCTTAATTCATCCACAGCACTGACTGTTACTGAACCTCCCTGCACAGCCAGGCAGTGATACTCCTCTCCATGGGCTATGGAGACAGTAATTTCCTTTTCCTAGAGCTTTAAAATCTGCATTCCTCCACATGTTGTACAATAACTTCTGAAGTGCTTTCTTATTGTTGCCATTAGACAGAAACTTTTTCCACTGACTGGGGGTTTTCTGCTCCTTGCTGTAGATTCTCATAGTTTGTGAGCCACCTGCTGCTCAGTGGGACCGTTCCACATTTTTTATGTTCAGATTGGGATACTGATCTGTCACAAAGTCCAAACGAATACACATGTACTTTGTTGCAAGCTTAATCATGTAGACTAGAATTGTGTCTGCCAGCTCACCAAATGTAGAAGGATCATCACGTAGTGCTTGGATAACAGCCATTCCATCAAAGATTATTGAGCCATTCTCTGGAACATGGTCAACAAGGCAGTCTCCACCTTTGGACTCCAAAAGATTGAGTAGAGCTGATTTGTTGAGTACCATCAACACTTGCAAGAGGGTAGGAAACTGCTCCCAAAGAGTAGGACAAAAATTCCCTGAGATCATTTTTTCTGCTTTACCTAGTACAAGAAGTCTTACAAAATGTTTCTTGTCACTGTGAAGAATCACTTCTTTGCCAGCTATGGTTGATTTTGTTTTTGGTTTGACTTGATCACTGAATGTTTTCAGTTTTTGCCTTTTGCTGGGTGAAAAAATATCCAGGATAGCAGAAAGCAGTCGCTGGTTCAAGGAGTCCATCAGTGCTATTTCAACTTTCTCTTGAACAGCTAGCAAGTCCTGTGTAATTTCACATGGGAAATACAATGTAAATGTAGCATTACATAACCATGCAGTAACATAGTAATAACTGGGTAACTATCAACATTGCCTGCTCTTACATGATACCTTTTGGTGGAATAAGTATGCAGTTATAAGGGATATGGCATCTGCCATGGTGTTACCATGTAATTACATCTGGTAACAAAATGTTGTTCACAAGGGCATTCCCATACATGGCTGTTACCATGTTGGAGTAGAAACTATTGTTAATTACCTAGTTATTCAATGTAATTACATGGTTATTCATGCCCTTTAATACAAAGCACCACATATCAGATATTTAAAACAGGAAAATATGATAATGATGGAAAGCAAAACTTTATCTAGAAAAATTTAACCCAGACTTAATAAAAGTAATTATACTGTCCAATTGAGTGAGAAATACACAAGTAATTTTAAAAGTATGAGTATTGGGTTTTCTGCACATACTTAATACCTAGTGACGTGTAGCTTTGATGTATGAAGTCCCTGATTTCAGAACAATTGCTTTACTATTGTCATCAATTTAAATACATTCATATTCATACAAACAGGTTCCAGATGTAGCTCAAGAATGTGCATAGATAATTGTCTAGTAATTCCTGATATCACTCGCCACCTTTGAAACAGAATGACCTGCATTTATTATTTTGTATTCTAAAGTGCCTTGAGATGTCTTTTGTATAATAATAATAATAATAATAATAATAATAATAATAATAATAATAATCTTTATTTTATAAAGCACCTAAATACACACATCTCAAAGCGATGTACAAACACAAGAAAACACAGAGAACCATATATGCATACTAAAAATGCCTGATAGTAAAAGTGTGTCTTTAACTGTTTTTTAAATGCATCAATGCGTTTTTTAAACGCATCCTTGATAGATTGAGGAAGGTCATTCCAAAGTTTGGGCGCATAGCGGCAAAAAGCCCTATTGCCCATGGAGCGAAGCTTAGTTTTGGGTATTGCCAATAAACCTAAGGATGAGGAACATAGATTACGTACAGGTGTGTAATGTGTAAGCAATTCAGCAATGTAACATTGAGCTAAACCGTTCAGAGCCTTATAGGTTAACAACAGTATTTTAAAATCAATCCTGCTCTCAACTGGCAACCAGTGCAAGAACCAGTGTAATATGTGCACCCAGTTTAGTGCCATTTAAAATGCGAGCAGCAGAGTTCTGAATATATTGTAGCCTGCTAATAGCAGCCTTGGAGACACCTGCAAACAACGCGTTGCAATAATCAAGCCGGGAAGAAACAAAGGCATGAACTAGCCTTTCTGCATCAGGCACAGGCAACATAGGGCGCAGACGAGCAATGTTATGAAGATGAAAAAAGGATACCTTGGTGACATTGCGGATATGTGACTCGAAAGTAACGCTAGGGTCAAAGACCACACCAAGATTCCTAACTACAGAGCTAGATTTAACTTCAAACCCATCGATCACTATGCTAAAAGAGTCTAAATTTCTAAAGTTGTCGAGGAGAGCCAAGTAGCATTACTTCGGTTTTATCGCTATTTAATTGTAGGAAGTTTTAATCTCAGTCAGACAATTATCAAGAGCCGAAACGGACACCTTTGTATCAGGTGTAGTCTGAAAATATAATTGTGTGTCATCTGCATATGAGTGAAAACTAACACCATGACCTGTGGCACACCTGTAGACACTGGCTAGGGACAGATGTATAGCCTCCCATAGAAACACACTGCCTACGATCTGACAAGTATGATCGGAGCCACTGAAGGACAATGCCAGTAATACCCACACAACATTCCAAGCGGTTAAATGGAATGGCGTGGTTTACGGTATTGAATGCAGCACTAAGATATGATATGATGTTATATGTTTAACTTTTATTATATTATATCATATTTTAGTGTATGTGTAACAGTCTTAGGTGCATATCCATAAAGCTTTAGAATGGTAAATATATTAAATATTATTTCAATTCCCTGCTGCTAAGAGAAGCTTATGATAATACATATTTGGCAGAACTGGAAACTAACCAAACTTTATCCTGAATAAATGGAAGGGAATGACTAATAAGTCTAATAAGTACTGTGCATTACACATGATAATTACCCAATGGGGACATTTATATAAAAGTTAGTGAAACTGCTTCATTGCCTACATGGCAAGTAGTCCTTAGGTATTGTATTAGTGCCATAAAGTGTGTGAAGTGTTACATGAAGTATGGTAGGCAAGGTTGTATTTGCAGATTATACTGAAAATTGATATATGAGGTAGCTTGTCCTTGGCACATTTTTGTGCTCCATAAAACTGGGCCTTTCATGCATCATCGTCAGCACTAGACTCTTAACTAATTTTGGAGTACAGATGGGAGGTTAGGCAGTAGTAAACTTATGAGCTATTCAAGTACTGCCCGGTAGCATGTTCATATCTGAATTTATCGGTGTGGCAGTATGACAGGGTGAAAGCCCTGCCGGTGCACAGGTGTGTTGGGAATATTGGGTTGGCAGGGAGGGGGTTCAATTCCTCCCTGCAAAAACACGTGGGAATGTGACTGGAGCTGTAAATTGAATAAATTTGGCTCCAGCCACAAGTGTATAAAAAGAAGTGATCATGGGGGAAAAATCAAGTTTTAACCTCTTCTGTGCTACAGACGTACCTGACACGTCATTCAAAGTGCTTTCCCTGTGCTACAGACGTACCTGGTATGTCATGATTAAAAACATGGTTTAAAAAAAAAAAGCTGGATTGCCGTTTTTTCACTCGTGGTCACTCATCCAGGAGTTATTACATAACATATTAAGTCGGTGGCTTTAATTTCATTATATTACACTGATAAAATATATTTGATATGACAGAGTTGTTAAATGTAATTTACAGCAAGCAGTGGCTATCTTTTGGTTTGTACTGTGAAACATCCCGAATGAATTTAAAACAATCTGTGTGGAACTTTCACTTTCTTTTCAATGAAGATTGATAATAAAAAAAGTTTACCTTTATTTACATCTTGTTGATGTTGATGTTGATGGTAGACGAAGATACTTCCTGCTCCTGACTCTGATCTGACTCAATTCTACCGTGACTTGCCAAAAAAACTTTTATAATTGACTGATTTTATTATCTCATTGTATATCTCAGATCAGATTTTTTTCCTGTTCCACATTTTGATTTCTTTCTTTTTTCTTCTTCTTTTTGATTTCTTTTTATTTGGAAAAAAATATTTAGATTAGTATTTATTGATTTATTTATTAGTTTGTATGTTGTTTTCCCCTTACCCCATTTCTCTCTAGGATTTCACAGTAATTATTAGGGTTTTGGGGGGGGGGGGGTTTCGATTTATACTATATAGCTCTAAAAAAATAATTTCCCGACATCCCAAAAACTATTTGTTACAGTTATTGGAGAGTCTGGACTTTGACCAGCCTTTTACTGTTAAAACAGATGCCTCAGGGGTGGGCCTTGGTGCACTTTTGCTTCAAGGGGACCCTGAGGACAAACGACCAGTTGCCTTCCTTAACCGGAAACTGTTGCCAAGGGAGACAAGATATTCCACCGTTGAAAATGAATGCCTGGCAATTGTGGGCCCTTAAATATTATCTGCTGGGAAGGAGGTTTGTCCTTGAGAAAAAGCATCGTGCATTGCCTTGGCTGGGTCTGATGCAGGACTCTAATGTAAAAGCCAGTTCGTACTAGTTTCCTTTTTGTAGTTGTCTACCTTCACACTTTACCCACACATACAAACTTATTTCCATCTCTCTTTGTGTCTAAACCAGACATTTTATTGTGACTTCTGAGTCTGTGACTGGATGCAGGTGTCTGGTTTGCTTCTGTAAAGAAAGCCACAAAGTGTTCCTTCTGAATTTTGCTTCAGCTTAGCATAAAAATATGAAACTTCTACTGTAAACTTTATAATAAAATGAAACACTTACACTTATAAGTAAATAGATAATACTTTATGCAGAATGCCACCTCACATAAATGTACCTCTTTTATTGAGGTATAAACTCAGCACATCTAATTAAATGTAAATGTTTCCAATTACGCAAATGCAGTTTGTATTTAAAGTATTGCTTATATATGAACAGCTGCGATCACTTTGCGCAGTCAAAAGGGATGCGACACGATGAGTCCCATACAGCAAATAGTGAAGCTCCACAGCTCCACAGAAGTGCTATATGAACCAGGCTTTAACAGCGTTTTCCACGATTCTGAAACAAACATCATGTTGTAAAGAAAGTCTCTGTAAGTTGGTAAACTTCTGTTCTCCGATGGATTTGTTCTTCTGTCTTTACAGAAAAAAGCTGCAGCATCTTCCTCAGTTGATTGCAGTCAGAGGGAGAAAAGAAAGAGGACATTTGTGGCACCCCACTTTGCCCCCAACTAACTCTTTGCCCCCAGCTGCCCCCAAATGAAAACTCCTAGAAACGCCCCTGGCCAGGCAGAACATACGATTCATTAACACTAGAACCGCCGGATTTTCGAACTACCTAGAACCGCCCCGTGGGTCATTTTGACCCATACATTTTTAAACTGCTTCGTTATGAAAATGAAAGACATACTATCGGATACAACCGAAAAGTTTTATTCATGAACATATCTAACATTTGCATTGCAGAAACACCATATTTACATGAAAAATTAAACATAAAAGGCTTTATTTTTAAAATGAGCGCATATACAGCATGACTACAAACAGTGAAAAAACATAATAAAATACACATTTCAAAAGAAACAGGTATGTACATATACCCGTGTACAGGTGTAAACAGGTACATGTACACACAAAACTATAAAACCAAAATCATTGTTTCTAATACTACATAAAAAGAAAATATAACACTACTTCCAGTATGACGGCTGCATTGTACTCTATGGAGGAGCGTACGCGTCTGCCAGCTGACTGTGCCTGCTTCCAGGTGCTGTGTTGTAAACACAGATGCAGTTCCATTGAACACTATTGTATAAACACATGTAAATTAGTACATACAAACCTGTAAAAACATTTTTTTTCTTCTAAAAGTAATATAAAAAAAAAGAATATATAAAATATGTTTCATATTAGGCACATAAGTTGTTATCCTGCCTGTCATTTCAGTTTGCTGTATGCATCTGAGTGCAGCTTGCCATATTCCAATAAAAATTACTACTTTCAAGAAAAAATATATCCATCTGATATATTCCCATTTGCATTTGTGCAACAAAACGAAGGATTGTTGTCTCCCAGGTACATTGAAAAATAAGCAACTAGGCTTTCACTGAGTTGGCATCTTGACAAATCCACAATCAGAGCAATCCAATGTCTCGTAGTCAGTTCACAAACAAAGACTTGAAATACAAAATAAAAAAAAAAAACATGTGTGCTAGGAGGAGGAGGCATGTCTTGTTTGCTGCTTTTACAAAATTAATAGAATATCTTATGTTATATTAAAAAAAACAGTATTGTAGTCGTAATGTAATTTTATTTTACTATTACACTATCCGTACAGGCAGCAGATGCTTCAAATATAGTGATGACATATATATGTGTATATTATATGCACACATTATTATTTCAGCAAAAATAAACTGCCAGTACATTCCTGGACTTTCACATGTCTTCCACTATTGCACTTAGTACGATACTAAAATGTTTAGTCCATAGCAAGAGTTAGACTAAGTTAGTCCCGAACTTAGTATCCTCTAGAGGGCAGCAGCAGTTATTTTTGGGTTTGTTGCAATTGAGACCTTTTTTAGTACACAGCTGGGGACTAACTTCAGCCGCCAAGTTTGTTGCAATTGGTATTTAACTTGCGTACTAGTTTAGTACGGAGCTGTGTACTAACCACAGGATCATCCCGTTAGTACGCTGCTTTCAGTTCGTTGCAATTGACCCATTCAGTTTTATAAAATATTTATTTATACAGATAATAACAGACACCCATCTGGTCCTACAGCACAAAATGGCTTTCTCATTTTCTCATTTGTAAAGACACAAGCTTTTCTAACTTTATTTAGCCAAATTTTTTCCTTTTTTAAATCTAATTACATTTTTGAGAACATTTAAGAAATTTCAACAGGAATTACAATATACCATATTACTTCAATTTGGCGTCGCAGCGTTTATTTTAAATTGATCAAAATTACTGCAGCCCTTAAACGAGGGCGGCGATTATACAAGGACGGCCTTTAATAATAATACTATGCTTTACAAACGCTGCAATATTTTATTAAATGATTTAAGGCATTTTAGAAACGGCACCATGAGAGGCTCCAATCTGCAGCACTATACTCTTGTGTGTTTTTGGGGCTTGAATACAGTACATTTACTGACAGTTAACGAGAGCCTATTAGGTAGGAGTTGGGAGATCAGAGGAGTACTGTACCAGCGAATCAGAAGTGTGTATTGGTTGCTATGGGGCAGGACAAGAAGATGAGAGAGAATGGTAGTTGAGTGTGATGCAGTTGTTTTTCTTAACAAAAAATATTACCGCTGAATATCGGTTTGATTTCTGTTGAAACTAAAATATATCCTACTCGGTTATTTTTTTTGTTCTCACTGTAATTTACCTGCATGTTTGTAATTTCTCTGTAAGAGAAACCAAAACTAAATCTTCTCATCAATAGTAAGCAAGTTTTTTTATATATATAATTGTACAGGACTGAGTAAAATTCCAATTGAATAAAAAACAAAACAATTAAACTCCCTACAAGAAGATATCTTCAGCCAGCTTTCGGATAGCGCTTAGAGTGGTCGGCAAAGCTCTAAGTTCCCCTGAGTTTATGTTTTCACCATCCAAGCTGATGACAAGGTAAACAGACAGCCCTTGTTTTATCCCCTGCTGTGTTGGCACTGAACTCTGCTTGGAAAAAAAGGGACGTGAAGGACTGCTGTGTTGTAAGTAGTTCATCTTGGGTTGTCTGTCGGGACTGTACTATAAAATAACATTTGCTTACTAAGGTGGGTGTACATTAGTTTGTATTACATGCTGGATTGAGGCTGCAGTCTCTTCGGGGGGTGTCATGTATATAGGCAGAGTTGCACGTTTCTTTATTTTTTATTTTTTGACCAGGGGTAGAAAAAAGATACCTTTACGTTTCTTTTTTGAGAGCGGCGTTTATTCGAGGGTGGCGTCTATTAAAAAGCTGATATCGGAGTGTGAAGTTAATTCGAGGGCGGTGTTAATTCGAAGTAATAAGGTATGTATTTTTATTTTAAAGACATTATTTTAGGGATTTTAGCATAGCATTCCAGATTAACATTGTGCACTGGCCAATCCCAATGAAAATTAAATAAATGAGCTGTTACCATATGGTCACGATGTTATTAAAGCGTCAACGTGGAACTCTAGGAGTATCATGCTGTGATGTTTGATAAACTACGATCTGATAAACATTTGTACTCTTTTATTTTGGTTTATTAATGATGAAGAATTTGTAGCAAGGTGCAGTTTTTACGTTATTACATGTTTTCAGTTCTGCACCTTTCATGAACTTTAATACACTATAATTTGGAAGGGGACTGAGTTCATGTTTATTTTAACTAAAATAAAAGTATGCAAAGAACATACAGTATGTGGATCCATTACAAGTTGAACAAAGTTGTAACTGAGTTAAATAACATGTCTTTCTAGAAAGGCTAAAAGTTAAGCTTTGCTTTGTTTGTCAGTGATGTAATCCAATTTCAGTGTGATGAAGGTACAGTAATTAGAGGCTGTCTCGTTAAAAGGTGGATTTGGTATTTTAGACACATGTTTCATAAATCCTTAAATTCATGAAAGGATTAATACTTTCCAGAGGCACACATTAAAGCTTCTGCCTAACTCGCGCATATATTAGCATATTTATTTCTTAATTCATTACAAGATTTTAATATAATGATTTTAGCAGTTTTGACACATTCCTCCCACATACTGCAGATGGATAATGAGCTACTATATTGTTTTAATCTTTCTGCAGATTTTTCTTAAAAGGTGAAGAATAACTGGGGCAAAATACAGTCCCCCTTTTGTTAAGACCATATTCAGACCATGGGCAGCAGTGTGGAGTAGTGGTTAGGGCTTTGGACTCTTGACCGGAGGGTTGTGGGTTCAATCCCAGATGGAGGACACTGCTGCTGTACCCTTGAGTAAGGTACTTTACCTAGATTGCTCCAGTAAAAACCCAACTGTATAAATGAGTAATTGTATGTAAAAATAATGTGATATCTTGTAACAATTATAAGTCACCCTGGATAAGGGTGTCTGCTAAGAAATAAATAATAATAATAATAATATTCGGATTCTTAGGATCCTTAGGATTCTTTATGCAGTCTACTGTACTTGTTAAATAATATATAATTTCTTAGCTGATTAATATCCTATTGTGTATGTTCTGAATAATTCTGTATTGGTCTTGCTTACTTATCAGGCTATCTGTCCAACTAATGTCCTTTTTAAACCACAGAGTCTAACAAGCTAAATTTCTGAAGTGAAGTGCATTTAAAAATGACCACAAATATAATTTCTCTAACTCATGTCAAACCACTTCACTTCAGCTCAGTGTTTTCAAAAGGTCAGAGGGTGTTCGCCGATCCAACAAGCAGTCCAATGGCCTCTTTACAACCAGGTACCGGTCTTTGGATTACAAAGGCCAGTCCTGCAGATGTTCACTGGAGCTAACCAGGCACCTGGCTAGTAGAGTCCACTGTAGAGTGATGAAAAGAAACAGTCCCTGACAGTTTTACCTCTCTAACCTGCAGAATGTCAATGATCTCTCTGGAATCCCCAGCGAAGACTGGAGACTTTACATAGCACTCTCCTGACTGTATGGTTCATCCTGCTCACAACGTAGTACTGTGTGATACAGATGGTGGATGTGACAAGGCTTTGGAGAGCACACAGATTGAATACCTGGGCTGAGATGTGCTGTTAGGGTTCAAATCGTGGGTTATGATTTCTTCCAGTCCATTGAGCCCAGTGAGAATCAAATGTCAGCTCAGAAAAACTACATTTCCAGGTCTCAGTTTGATTGTGTTCAGATGCAGTACTGGGAGTGAAATATCCACTTGTCCTAGCTCAGTGGTATTCAACTCTACCCTTGAGATCTAATCCAGTCCAGGTTTTTATTCCAAGCAGGTTATAATGTAGTTAATTGAAGCTGCTAAATTAACTAATTTAGGACCTGGTTGGAATAAAGGCCAGCACTAGAACGGATCTCGAGGGCCAGAGTTGAGGACCACTGTCCTAGCTACTTGATGTAATTAGGTCTCCGTGGTATACACTTAAATAGCACCAAACATAAAGTCATCCAGTAGTGGCAGTGTGGCAGGGTTGAGGCCTGCCCTCTGAATAAATGTGTTTTGGTTGTGGGTTAAAGAAATGTGTTTTTTTGTATTTATTTAAGTTTGGCAGGTCGGGTTAAAACCCATCCCTGCCAAATCAATGTGAGCATGTGGCTGGGTGGTGTCGATTGGGTGATTAATGATCAATCAACCTCTCAGCCACATGCTAAATAAGGCTCAGCTTCTCCTCATTAGGAGAGAGGAGTATGGAGAGAAGCCATGAGGAGTGAGTGAGTGAGTGAGTGAGTGAGTGAGTGAGGGTTTGTGCTATGTTATTTTGGTCTCTGTAAAGTTTTGTGAAGTCTTGGCCCACCCTGGATGGTTTTGTTAAGTTTTGTTTAAACTGTTTGTTTGGCCACTGTGCCTTTTTCTTTGTGTTTTGTTTATTAGCACTTAATAACCTAGTCTTTCCGTGTCTGTCTGTCTCTCTCCCTGCCAAACACCTGGGCCGTGACGCTAACCTGTTCACAGGTACATTTAGAAGTAATAAAATAAACTTTGTATGACAAACGTTTCATCTTATGGAAAACATTGAGAAAGACTTAAAGTCGAAACATTTATAACTTAATTTCAAAAGGTTTCTTTCAGAATTTCAAAAAAATAAGTCCACTAAAAAAAATAAAAACCTGCCAAAATTATAAATTGTATTAAAACCTAAAAAAAAAACAATCACTTCTGGCAGACTGGCAAATTGCAAAGCATTAAAAAACACATCGTGCCCTCTGGAAGTATAGCTTCTAAGTACCTTTAAAACTTCATGTAGCTGTTTCTACAGGACTAAAGCCTCACACTTATTTTGGATAATTTATACTGTCTTTTTATTTGGTCGTGTTATTTTATGTACCGTAGTATAACATTGTTGATTTTGTCCAAACTTCGCAAGTGAATTCTGAGTAAATGTAATTACATTTATCACTTTCAAAAGTACAACTGCTTTCAACTTACAAGCAATGTTCAGTGAAGATATGTTGTTGAAGTAAATGTTCTAAAATGTGGGTTGCTTTTTTTTTACAGCTTTATTAATGGAGATGTATTCATTGTAAGTTAGCAAGCTTTGAATATCAGGAACTATGTGTGGGAAATGATTACAGATGAATTCCATTTTCCTACCATCTCAGTAAAACTGATATTTAACAGAGCTGATATTGGCAGCACAATTCATGCAGCATGCTTGACATTTAGGTGAAGGAGAATATGATTAATTTGACAGCCTGCCCACGTCAAACTGTATACTGTCTTTACTGGTAATGTAAGCTCAGTCTTGAAGAAAATGTTGTTCGTGAACCCCCTGTACCACACTCTGTTTGTCTGGAATAAAGATTTGAACAGTTTAATTGCTGTCTTTTTGACTAACTAACCAATTTTGGGGACTGGAGAAATAAAATTAGCGTCCTCATCACGGCAAAGCATCTAATGGTACTGTAGCCTGGAAACAATCTCTCTCTGGCTTATAGATAGGGTCCACACACGTACACATTTCACACATTTCATGTTTTTAACAGTTAACAGCTTTCAAAAGAATTACTTTTCATACTAAAATGGGTAGAACAAGAAAAACGGTATCTGACTACGTTTTCGAACATAAGGTTTTTGAAAATTAAAAAAAAAACACATTAGAAGTGAGGTTGAATGTTTGCGCAGCAAATGGTGTGCCATTGAAATTAACATAGCATTAGATAGCAAACGACACTTAAGACTAAACGAAGAAGGCAAAAATAAAAGCAAACATACATTGGAATTAACATTTATACTGGCACGGCAGAAAGATCAAGATCAACACAATGTAGTGAGTGAATTCATGCAAGTTCACACAGGACGTAAAGCTGAATGAAAAGCCTGAATTGCTTTGTTTGTCTTGCCCAGCTCATCTACTGCACATTGCTGTCTCTCATGCAACAGGTATTTTGGAAATGGCTTGATGCTGGTGCAGTTTTCAAGCATTCTATTGAATGCAGCATTCCAATTCCCATACTATCGGCAAGATGGTTTAGTGTGCATTTAGCTGCAAAGAGGTTTCAGAAGGCATGGGGTGTCTTAATGCGGCTTTTAGATCACAGAGTTCAGCAGTGGAAAAGCTGAAAAGTCAAGCAGCTACTCAAGAAACATAGGCACAGCCTTCACACAAAACTCAAATTTCTGAAACCCATCACAAAAGTTTGGCTTCAACTGATACATTTAAAAAGTATGTTCGTATTATTTCCCCCTTTGTGGCTCCTAATGAAGAAAGGGCTAATCTAGAAAGCGAATTCCATGCATACATGGCAATGCCATCTCTAGACAATGGCGTCATCACTCCATTTGAATTCTGGAAAATCAACTGCACCGACTTGTGAGCCGTGCTGCTTCTTGCATCCTGAGTGTCCTGCCTGGCTCAGCTGATGTGGAGAGAGTATTTTCAAAATTTGTCTTCATCCAAGACTGCAGGAGAACGAGCCTGGGAAAATACACTTTAAAAAAAACTGATGCTACACAGGACTTTTGGAATTTACACTGAAACCCAATCAAGCGTCTGGCAGGGCTTCATAAGGCCGGTAGATGTATTTAAATTAATAATAGCAATGAATGGAATTTGTAAAATAATTTGGCCCAATTATTTAATGAAAATGTTTATAGGCTAATGGTTTTAAGTCATCAACAGTAAGCTTTATAGCGTGTTTTTTTTTATTTTTTATAAACAAAACTCCTGTTGGTTTTACAATACTGACTAAGCTTTGAGTACAATAGTATTAGCAGAATATGCCTTTTGAATGATCATATTCATATATCATACACTTGATCATTTTTTTAGGTAGTTTCATAATATACTATGCAATCCTTCCAGGCGGCCAGACATCACCTCCTCCCATATATCACTGAGACTGTTACAAAACATGGCATTCACTGACAATACTTATTTCCCATAAGATGCTTTTATACATGATGCATTAAGTTTTATCCTGTCACCAGTTTTACAAAGAAAAAAAATCTAGCCAAGGTTTATATTTTTTGATTACCCTTCTGTTTCTCTACAAAGTTATCAGCAGTTTTAAATCACTGAAGTGAACACATCAATTGGGTGGAAGCAGGTCTTTGAAGACAAAATCACAGTGTGAACACATGCAATATATCTTCAGGCTGAATACCATTTTTAGTCCGGATTTGCAACAGCAGCTAAACTGCACTCTGCTGCTGTTAGTAACAATTTTTAGCTTCTTTCTTGAATTGCAACTTGGCTATTTTTTTTTTATTTTTTGTTCTGTGACTGGTTAGTTTAGTTTTGTGTTGCCCCCTTGTGGTCACCTTTTATATATTTCCTAAGTGTCATGTTCTTCTCTTAATTTCTCGATTGGTTTGGAGGCATCACATGACCAGAAGTAAAAGTCTCCATTGCCTCAGCACATTGTAGTACACTGTTCAGTACTCAATCTGTTTGCATCTGTAATCGTTGCTGCCTTGGAAAGCATTGTTTGTAAGTATCTGTTGAATATATATATATATTATTTGTGATCTTGACATGATTATTATATTGATGATGTGCTTTACTTCGCTATTTCCAAGTTCTGTTAGTTTCCAGAGGCTGTGTAAATGAACAGCATTAGCGGATTGATAGCCAGCAGTATTTTATGTTTGTTTAATTATAAGTATGGCTTAGTGTTATACGATATACAAACTGGGATTGATGTGTGTATATGCTTAGATTTAATCACTATATCGTTACATGTTTAGTATATACTGTACTTATTTGTTATGCAAGTACTTGGTAGACTGGAAATAGGTATATTCTGTATATTAGAAAAATATGTCCAATAAGAATGGTGTTATGCAGTTATATTGCACTGTATATACACTTTGTAAGGAACTTCTGCAGTTGTGATTAAGTACTGTACTTCTTTCTTTCTTAGTTTCACACCATTTTTTACTGCTGCATGAGTGGCTAAACAATAAACATTGGCATTCAAATGTTCTTCACGTCTCTTCGTGTGGTGGTGAAAGAAGGAGTTTAGCTGTCTGTTAAATTGTACAGAGTTACGTGCAAGGAGAACAGAACAGTGAAAAAACAGCATCATTTCGGGCGCAACAACACAGATCAAGTGTCTACTGCCACGTCAATTACGGCATTCAGAGTAGCCTGCAACAGAAGCAGTAGACAGCAACCTAAGGAAACCTCTCTTTATTGCTCTCCTAGAAAAAGACAACCAGCATCTCATTATGTCAGAACAAGGTGCTACAGGTGATACGCTAACTGAAACCAGATCTCATAGTTCCAGCTCATCCAGACGCTCTTCCAGATCAACGGCTAGCATGGAGGCTGCCAGAGCACGTGCCAAAGCAGAGGAGGCACGTACTCTTGCTTCCTACGCAACAAAGGAAGCAGACATGATGGTGGAGAAAGCACGCATTGAGGAAGAAGAAAAGAATTCCGTAGCTGCAGACACACGCAGGAAGGCAGAATTGCAAGCAAGCTTACATGCCCTACAACATGAAAAGGAAGCTGCCGCTGCCCTGGCCCAAGCTGAGACCTGGGATGCAGCCCTGGAAATGGACGACGGGGAGCACCACAGTCGGATCAATTTGCAAATGGCCCCTCAAAACCCTGCGCAGCGCACCAGCGACTATGTGGAGAGTCACTCCAGACTACACAGCAGTCAACAGTCACTAACGACTACGGAACCGTTACCAGAATCTGTTACGTCACAGCTTCCACATCAGGTGATCGATTCTTCTGCAGCACATCACGCTCAGCGGCAAAGTGATACATACAGCAACATACCCACAGTCGAGCCGTACCAGACTTCAGAACCATGCTGGCATACTCAGAGGAACGCTCTATTGTCTGATCATGAGCCACCTTATCTGCGACAGTCAGAAATCTCTGCCACACGGGTTCCCCGCATTAAAGATGAACAGCCTGAATCTTGCCCGTCAAGGAGATCAGTGGTAGCTGACCAAAATCACCCTCACCCTTCCAACCTTCAACGTGCTACCTCCTTCTACAAAGCTGCTTCACAAGCACCCCAGCACGAAGCATCGAGCACGTCAGACTTAGCCAAGTACTTGGTTCGTCGGGAGCTCGTCAATACAGGACTTTTGAAGTTTGACGATCGTCCAGAGAACTACAGAGCATGGAAGTCTTCATTTATGAACACCATAAGAGGGTTAGACCTGACTGCTACTGAAGAGCTGGACTTGTTGACGAAGTGGCTTGGCAATGAGTCGTCAGAGCAAGTAAGAAGGATTAGGGCGGTACACGCCAGTCACCCCACTGAAACACTGAAAATGGTCTGGGAAAGGTTAGAAGAACGCTATGGATCCCCAGAGATCATTGAAAGCGCACTTTTCAAAAAGCTCGAAAACTTCCCTAAGATTTCCAACAAAGACAACCTGAAATTAAGAGACCTGGGAGACCTGTTGCTAGAGCTGGAGTCTGCCAAGGCAGAGGGATACCTACCTGGCCTCAGTTACCTGGATACAGCTCGTGGCGTAAATTGTGGAGAAACTACCTTACAGTCTGCAAGAGAAGTGGATGTCGCAGGGCTCAACGTACAAAAAGGATCACCGTGTCGCCTTTCCTCCTTTCTCTTTCTTCAAAAGCTTCATCTGTAGTCAAGCAAAGACAAGGAATGACCCAAGCTTTACTTTTGGCGCATCCAGTTCTGACACCTTGAAGACAGATAGGTCTATCGTAAGGTATGGTAACTCAAGAACTCCTATCTCTGTGCACATGACTGAAGTGTCTACCTCTGCACCTACTCGTTCAAACAACATAATTAAGAAGGTGGAGGATCCCAACAAGAAATGTCCCATCCACAACAAACCTCATCCACTCAGGAAATGTCGTGGCTTCAGAGAAAAACCTCTTGAAGAGCGCAAAGTTTACCTCAGAGAGAATGGAATCTGCTTTAGATGTTGCGGTTCTACTACTCACCTTGCAAGCAATTGTAAGACAGCTGTGAAATGTGGAGAGTGCGAAAGTGACAGCCATGACACAGCACTTCATCCAGGTCCTGCCTCCTGGATCTCCAATGCGTCTGCCCCTGCCTCAGAGCTTGGCGGGGAGGAAGAAGCAAGTACTACAGTTCCCGCAGTTACCTCCAAGTGCACTGAGGTTTGCGGTGAAGGCCTGAGTGCAAGGTCCTGCTCCAAGATATGTTTGGTGAAAGTTTATCCCAAAGGACACTCAGAAAGGGCTACGAAGATGTATGCCGTCTTGGATGATCAGAGCAACAGATCATTAGAGAGGTCAGAGTTTTTTGATTTGTTCAACATCAAAGGAAACACGTCTCCATACACCCTCAAAACGTGCGCTGGAGTAATGGAGACAGCAGGAAGAAGAGCAAATGGCTACCAAGTAGAAGCCATTTACGGAAAGACAATCCTGACTCTTCCTACCCTCATTGAGTGTAACCAAATGCCAAACGACAGGTCGGAGATTCCTACATCTGCAGTAGCACTTCATCACCCCCACATGAAGTCTATTGCGGCTCAGATTCCAGAACTAGATCCCCAAGCTCAAATTCTTCTTCTGTTGGGAAGAGACCTCTTGAGGGTTCACAAAGTACGTGAACAGCTCAATGGCCCTCACAATGCTCCCTTCGCTCAGAGGCACGACCTTGGATGGGTCATTGTGGGTGAAGTATGCCTAGGGAACGCTCACAAACCTTCGACAGTAAGTACCTTTAAAACAAGTGTGTTAGTGAATGGACGTCCATCCCTCTTCAGTCCATGTCCTAATCACATTCTTATGAAGGAGAGTTTCAACAGCAAAGGCCAGCGACCAAGTCGTTGTCCCTTCACCTTTAGTGACAGCTCCACTCATGGAGCAGTTGAAGATGACCTTGGAAGCACCATCTTCCACAGAACGAGAGATGATGACAAGACAGCTCCCTCAATTGAGGACCAAGTCTTTTTAAAGACTATGGACAAAGAGTTTTTCAAGGATGATGCCAACAGCTGGGTTGCACCACTCCCATTCAGAACACCCAGATGCCGTCTTCCTAATAACAAAGAACAAGCACTCAGTCGTCTCATGTCTCTACGCCGCACACTGGAGAAGAAATCTGAAATGAAAAATCATTTTGTGACCTTTATGCAGAAGATGTTTGAAAATGATCATGCAGAGTTGGCGCCCCCTCTGAAAGATGGAGAAGAATGCTGGTACTTACCAACCTTTGGTGTGTATCATCCTCGGAAGCCAGATCAAATCCGAGTGGTGTTCGACTCCAGCGCACAGTACAATGGCATCTCTCTGAATGATGTTCTCCTAACAGGACCAGACCTGAACAATAGTCTCCTTGGAGTTCTCATTCGTTTCAGAAAAGAACCTGTTGCAATTACGGCTGACATTCAACAGATGTTCCATTGTTTCATTGTCAAAGAAGACAACAGAAACTTTCTAAGATTTCTGTGGTACCGTGACAACGACCTCAACAAGGACATTGTTGAATACAGGATGAAGGTGCATGTCTTTGGTAACAGCCCGTCTCCAGTGGTGGCTACCTACGGACTTAGACGGGCAGCAGAAGATAGTGAAAGAGACCACGGCACTGATGCCAAACATTTTGTAGAGAGAGATTTTTATGTGGACGATGGACTGACGTCACTGTCCACAGATGCGGAAGCCATTGATCTGCTCAGAAGGACCCAAGACATGTTGGCTAGCTCTAACCTGAGACTGCATAAGATAGCTTCTAATAGCGAAAAGGTAATGAAAGCATTTTCTCCAGAAGATCTCGCTAAGGATCTAAAAGACGTGAACCCTAGTGACGACATGCTTCCTATACAGCGCAGTCTCGGATTAAGCTGGGACCTCAAAACATACACCTTCAGGTTCCAGACGTCTATCAGTGACAAGCCTTTCACTCGTCGAGGTGTCCTGTCTACGGTAAATAGCCTGTTTGATCCTCTTGGGTTTGTAGCTCCAGTTACCATCCAAGGGAAGGCCTTACTCAGAGAACTCACCGCTGGGACGAGTAACTGGGACTTACCACTCCCTCGAGAAAAGGAGAACGAGTGGGAAACATGGAAAAATTCCCTTCAGGATCTCTGTCAGCTCCAGATTTCACGGCCCTACATTCCCAAGTCTATTTCAAGAGCTCAGCGCAGAGTGATCTACATATTCTCAGACGCTTCAGTTAAAGCCATAGCTGCAGTAGCCTACCTCAAAGTCATTGATGCTGAGGGAGAGTGTCTCGTTGGTTTTGTCTTAGGTAAAGCGAAGCTAGCACCACAGCCTGAACACACCATTCCTAGATTGGAACTCTGTGCTGCTGTGCTGGCAGTAGAGCTTGCAGACCTGGTTGTCAGTGAACTAGACATCAAGACAGACGCAATTAGATTCTACACCGACAGCAAGGTAGTATTGGGTTATATACACAACCAAACCAGAAGGTTTTATGTTTATGTTTACAACAGGGTGCAACGCATCAGGAGGTCATCGCGACCAGAACAATGGCACTACGTTCGCACCGACCTCAACCCAGCTGATCTTGCTACGAGATCAGTTCCAGCAGTTCGACTCATGCAGACAACTTGGCTAACAGGACCTACATTCCTGTCTCAACCGGAAGAAGACGACTCATCAAATGAGGCGTTTTTTGAGCTTGTAGACCCTGTTTCTGAAGAGGAAGGAGGGTGTAGCAGCTGGCATCATTGTAAGAAACCCTACTCCGTGACTGAACTTGTCAAGGCCAAGAACGTCATCATTCGTAGTGTACAGAGTGAGGTCTACTCAGAGGAGCTCAAGTGCTTCATCAACAAAGAAGAATTACCTAAGAACAGCCCACTTTGGAAGTTGAATCCTTTCATTGATGAGGTTGACCTCATAAGAATTGGAGGCCGAATAATACTTGCAAACCTGGACAGAGATGAAAAAAACCCTCTAATAATTCCTGGTCATCATTATGTTGCCACTCTACTCGTACGCCATTATCATGAACTAATCAGACACCAGGGTCGTCTCTTCACAGAGGGAGCAATCCGCACTGCAGGATTATGGATTGTCGGGGCAAAAAGATGTATCAACCGTGTCATCTACAAGTGCACCACTTGCCGTAAGCTCCGAGGCAGACAGGAGGAGCAGAAGATGGCTGACCTACCAGTTGATCGGCTCAGCACTGAACCGCCCTTCACTTATGTCGGACTAGACGTCTTTGGACCTTGGAATGTTGCCTTTCGTCGCACAAGAGGATCTCAATCAAACAGCAAACGGTGGGCAGTGTTGTTTACATGTATGACTACCAGAGCTATTCACATCGAAGTCATCGAGTCTATGGACTCTTCTTGCTTCATCAATGCTCTCAGGAGATTCTTCTCAATTCGAGGACCTGCAAAACAACTGCGTTCTGACTGTGGAACCAATTTCATCGGGGCCTGCAAGGAACTGAAGTTTGAGTCAAATAACACCGACAGCACCAGTATGAAGAACTTCCTGAGTGACCAAGGTTGTACTTGGGTCTTTAACCCTCCTCACTCTTCACACATGGGTGGAGCCTGGGAGCGCATGATCGGAGTTGCTCGTCGTATCTTGGACTCAATGCTACTTCAAATAGGCCCCTCTCGAATCACACATGAAGTCCTCACTACTCTCATGGCTGAGGTTTCAGCTATTGTGAACGCAAGGCCACTTGTTCCAGTGTCTTCCGATCCTGAATCTCCTCTCATCTTGACTCCTGCAATGCTCCTTACCCAGAAGCTGGGCACTTCTCCGGCTCCCCCAGAAGAATTCAACACAAAAGACCTCTTCAAACGGCAGTGGAGACAAGTACAAAGCCTTGCCAACACCTTTTGGGACCGCTGGCGGCGCGAGTACCTTGCCACGCTTCAGAGCCGCCATAAATGGCAATCTGAGAGGCCTAACCTTAAAGTAGGAGACCTTGTCCTCTTAAAAGACAGTCAAGTCAAGAGGAATGAGTGGCCAATGGGACTAATCACTAAGACCGTCCCCAGCAATGATGGAAAGGTTCGCAAAGTTGAAATCAAGGTTAACAAACAAGGGACGGTGAAGATTTTCTTGAGACCTGTCTCCGAGACAATCCTTCTAGTTTCTCCAGATGACTAGACAGACGAGCTCAGGATTCTTACTTGGACATTAAGTTTATTGTTTTTCCGATATGTACATTACCATAGTGGTATCTTTGATACCAGACGGGGAGTGTTCTGTGACTGGTTAGTTTAGTTTTGTGTTGCCCCCTTGTGGTCACCTTTTATATATTTCCTAAGTGTCATGTTCTTCTCTTAATTTCTCGATTGGTTTGGAGGCATCACATGACCAGAAGTAAAAGTCTCCATTGCCTCAGCACATTGTAGTACACTGTTCAGTACTCAATCTGTTTGCATCTGTAATTGTTGCTGCCTTGGAAAGCATTGTTTGTAAGTATCTGTTGAATATATATATATTATTTGTGATTTTGACATGATTATTATATTGATGATGTGCTTTACTTCGCTATTTCCAAGTTCTGTTAGTTTCCAGAGGCTGTGTAAATGAACAGCATTAGCGGATTGATAGCCAGCAGTATTTTATGTTTGTTTAATTATAAGTATGGCTTAGTGTTATACGATATACAAACTGGGATTGATGTGTGTATATGCTTAGATTTAATCACTGTATCGTTACATGTTTAGTATATACTGTACTTATTTGTTATGCAAGTACTTGGTAGACTGGAAATAGGTATATTCTGTATATTAGAAAAATATGTCCAATAAGAATGGTGTTATGCAGTTATATTGCACTGTATATACACTTTGTAAGGAACTTCTGCAGTTGTGATTAAGTACTGTACTTCTCTTCTTTCTTTCTTAGTTTCACACCATTTTTTACTGCTGCATGAGTGGCTAAACAATAAACATTGGCATTCAAATGTTCTTCACGTCTCTTCGTGTGGTGGTGAAAGAAGGAGTTTAGCTGTCTGTTAAATTGTACAGAGTTACGTGCAAGGAGAACAGAACATTTTTTATATCTGAACTACCAAAAATATGTTTATACTCAGTAGGGACCTGCAGTCTTTTAAAATCCACATTTCTTGCATTAAATGATTGATTGATTGGCCAATTGTGGATTAACTGCTTCTTGATGTCACATCAATAACACCGTAGGAAGTCGGAGTCTCAAAGATAAAAGGAAATAGTTATGATAATTATGGAAAATATCCTAGTCTGAGGGGTGTACATGTTACAAGGCTAAAATACTTGAGATTTAGCCGTCAGTATCTTGGGGTCTGGATTAGCCTGGGACAAGGACTAGACTTTCACCTCAATTTTATGCTCCAATATATTTTTGCAGTTCAGAGATATTCGATACTGCCTTTTCCAACCCCTGCAGATCCGAAGATTAAACAGCGTGTGACAAATTCATCTTTTCCTACCATCTCAGTTGTGTATAACAGGCAGTAAATGATTAAGGAATGTTTAATGTAAATTACATTTTACTGTAGAATATATATATATATATATATATATATATATATATATATATATATATATATATATATATATATATATCTCCTTAGAATTTAAGATGTAGCCCAGATGTCCTATCATCTGGATAGTCACTTCATCTGAGTACTGTAACTAATTCATTTTATAAGCAATGTTAATTAGTTCTCTTTTCTTACACCGATTGATTCAGACAAATAATACAGAACATAAGAATTATGCATTAGTGGTGTATCTTGAGGGACCTAACTGGTCACAAGACTATTTTGAACCCATTACATTCCGATAAGGGTCGGTAGTTCTTGCTCACTGAACAGATTTAGAAAAGCAACAAGCTTTTTGTTCTAACAATAGATGTTCAAATCAAATTAAAAAAGGAAACATACAGTATGTGTGGTGCTTTAACAATTGGGTCGTGCTGGTATTGTTTTTATCTCTGCTATTCTTAGCAGAAGCTTCTTGAGTTTTGAGTGCTTGCTGAAGGCTTTGGACTTATCTTATAAATGTGGTAATCCAAGGGCCAGATGTCACAGATATCAACTGCAAGAATCTTCAGCATGTAAAGTATATTTTTAGTACAGTATGTTTCATGAATTACATTAGCTTTCACTTAACAGCACTACACAGTATTTGTGAACCTTTAGAATGGCCAGACTGCAGTGTATTATTATCATTATCAATTACTAAACATTTGTTTGGTGGTGTTCTGGATTTAACTTGAGATTTCCAGTGGTAAAACATTTAATATGGGTCTGGAGCCTCATTAGCTTTCTTTATATTATGTAAAGGACACTGACATGTTGTTGCAGCAGTTCCTCTCACTGATGTCTATTGAGAGAAAACCCTGACCCCTGATGGTTATTAGTTCATATTACATTTCATAATTGTGTATGCTCCCACACTGTGTTTAGCCTTAGCGTATAGTTGCTATTGGTACAGGCTTAGGCTTGTTGTTTGGTACAGGCTTAGGCTTTTTCCGGAGAAAAAACGACTAGAAACCCGTTTTTTGCGTTTTTTTGATGATGTCGGACAGGGTCCGACAATGGACCGCAAAGGGTTAATTCGACAGACAGTCTTGTAAAATATATGCATCCTGCCTCTTAATGTTCTAATATGACACCACACTTTACTCGTAGCTCGACACTTATTACCGGTGTCGTAGGAAATAAGTTGATCATACAGTGTACCAGCATGATTTTTATCTGCAGTTCAATACCAACCAATATACATTTATAATAAAGAGAGATAATACAGTATAAAATCACTTTCTGATTATTTTTTATAGGCCACTTTTGAAAATCAAGCTGTACAGTATATGTCATGTTATTCTATTTATTTGATAGACAACTATGACCAAAGAAACACATTAAACAATTAAAAAACAAACAATAAAACAATAAATGGTGGGAATGGGATGGGGAAAGGAGAATCATTTACATATGGTCTTTGATTCCATGCTGGAGGTTTCTTAGGAATATACCATTACCTGTGTTGCTTAAATGGACACCATCCCTCCTAAAAAGCCCAACCTGATCATATTTAATTTCGGGGTGCCGAAAGGGCCAGCATAAAAACCCAGAACAGCACTGCACTATTGTCACTCATTAAACTGTATCACACACCACGAGCACTACAGCACGCATTAACACAAGTGCTAATAATCTATGCAAAAGACAGAAAAGACATGTGTACAATTACAAAATAAAACAAAACACAGGGATGGTTTTTTTCAGTATAATAATATATTGCAATATTAAATGGGTATTTTACCTGTTGTTGTTGAAGTTGTTGAATAGACTATAAGGCACAATGCATGAACACCATTAGATGTAGAAAATAAGAAAGGCCACAGCTCATACATTTGTACCTACACCTTTAAATTGTGTTATTTAACTACGACCTTTCAACTCTATGGTAGTTTTTTTTTTGTTTTGTTTTACATGCATGCAATTGCATACGCTTGTAATGTAGGAAAGAGAGGTAGAAGTTAATCATGGTGATGATAAAAAATGTATTATCTTAACTTTTCTTAACTCAAGTAGAATATAAAGTACTCTAAGTAAACCCTGCATTAATTTCAAGGTAAGAAAAATCATAAAGACATCACAGTATAATCATACGTGAAGCACGATTGAGAAGAAAAAATAAATAAAGCTAGGACACTATACTAATGTGAAATCTTTCTTTTTAATATGGTTGTTATCCATACATTCATCGGGAGAACCAATCAAAATCATATTTAGCCATAGTAACAGAGTACTAAGCATAACCAATCATATCTACCTAGGCATACAGTATGCTTTTCATTTCTGTATTTGTCCTATCTACAGAGGATTTGACAGGGTCCTTTTTTAACATAGTACAAATCTTATCCCTTAGTAATACTATATATTACTGCAAGGAATAAAATTGTCACGTTTACGAAGAATATGGCATTTATGTTAATGTATTGTATGCAACATGAGACAATTCCTTTCTAAAAAAAACTTTCGTCTGGCTATTTGTGGTTCATTTTCTTCACCCTATCCTATTTTAAAAACCACAACCCTAAACCTAGAACCTTTTTTAAATAAACATAATTGTATGTGTAATGTTAACGCTTAAGACATGCAGACAAAACAATGTACTGTATATACTTTTTTTTTTAACTGGCAGTGGTAGGCCTACATTTTGCTACATCTAAACTGTAGTAAAGTTACAGCTACACTAATATTAAAATATAAAAATACAAACTTGTCATACTAATATTATGGATGCAGCATGTCGTTAGATTATATCATAAGGACATGAAGAGGGGACCCGATACCTGCTGCACGAGAAGACAGTTAATAGTGTGGTGGTTCTGTGAATTCCATCAAATTGATTTAAGTAAGGAAAATGAAATTATCTACAGCAAAATGAACCTACACACAGCTTTAATAAGTGTTGGCTTTTTTCACAACAGCCATAATCTGAGAAAACTACCCAAGACCACAGGAGGGAATAGGTAAGGGTTAGATGACAATCAATGCTTATAAGGCTGTTGGCACATAACAGCTTGGGCAGTTCTTGAAGGGGAGCTGTTTTGGTGAACAATGAAGTTTATGGACAAGAGAAAACCCACAGAAGAGAGGAAACCTCTCTGTTGTGGCCAAGGTGACATTTGCCTCTAGTGTTTATAAGCTGCAGCTGAGCCATAATTAAACTAAAATGTTATTTTTAATCCATTATCGAAGAGGATGATGGTTCAGAAACTTTAATGACATAATGAATAATACAAAAAAGCTGGCATCTACACAAAAGAAAAATGAGATGAGGGACCAGGTAAGCAAATAAAGCAAAAACTTCAGTGATTTGATGGAAGAGTGATTTTATTTATTTACTTTATTGACTCCAAGTAGGACACACATATGGATGACCTACAAGAGTGAAAAGTAATTAGTAAAATAAGCTACCTGTGTTGTAACACCTCCTCAGACAGGGGACGTACAAAAAAATGGGTTAAAAGATTTAAGACACAAAGGAATTATTTTAAATATATAGCCAGACTAAGCCAGTCCAGTGCTGTAAGGCACAGAACAAAATATTATACAATAATGCATCAGGTTCTTTAAACTGAGGGCACAGCAAGACAGAGTGTAAAAACAATCCAGGGATGACCAAACTGAAAGTTTACAGCTGTTTATTTATAAGAGGACAAAAAGCAAAAATGTAAAAGGATAAAAACACAACTGCTAAGGCAGCAGACTTCCAATGCACTTAACATACAAATATATAACAAAACTAGCACCCAGCCCTTTCTCAAAGATGAGTAATGAGTGGTCTGTGGCAACAGCTCTAGCGGCAGTTCATTGCTTTTTTATTTAAAACAGTAGCAGTGTGCTTGACTAATTAAGATGATGGTGCTGATAAAACAGAGAAACAAAAAAGAAGCATAGCTACCCAGACACACCTTGTTTTTAAAGAGAATTTACTGAGCAGCAGGCAAACAAGTTAGATTGTTAATAATAATATTCCCTGGTCAGTGTCTCTCTCTCTGGGTTGCTTCTGCAATTTGTCCAGTCACCATTTCATCTCCCTGGGGCTGAAGCCTGCTCTTTCTATCATTCTTGCTTGCCTAGCTGGGGCTGTGTGCCTCGCTTTATTGTTGTCTGCCTCCGGCTCGCTTAGCAACACTTGATTTATATGCTTGGGCTAAACAAAATGTAGTTTAATTAATGGTCAATTTCATAATTGTAAGTGATCTTAATGCACAGCACCAAAAAGGGAATACTAAAAACACATAATTCATGATCAAACAGTCATACAAATAGTGCATACAAATGATAAATACAAAACATACATGTGTACAACACATGTACACAAATATGTCTTAGAAACAAAGTGTAAATACTCCTCAATAATTGATGAAAAAGCACATAAAATACAATAACAAATATGTTAACCTGGCACTCACAATTTTTTTTTCATTCTGATATGAATATTCATCAGTCAAGTGACGAATGGGGTGTTGGAGAAACACTATAAAAAGATCTCTCCAGGAGGCTCCACTACAAAACACTCAACATGTCTATGAACTGCTAATCCAGAAAGAAGACAACCACCAATGGAATGAAATGAAGAATTTACTGAATTGACAAATGAACATGCCCGTAAATGATTACATTGTTATTTGAATTTGGTCCATGGCCTTGCCTATTGGAGCTCGTTAGCTGCCCTTATGCTGGCAAAACTGTTATGAATGAATTATATGAATTAGATTAATGTCTAATTGTCTAATGCCAGTGGGCAGGACAAATGGCACTTGCGGTGCCACCTTCCCCCTAAACAAGGCACACTGCAAGGTGGGGGCACGGGGAGGGGGGCCAAACAAACGGACGATAAAGGGCGTGGATGAAAGGGGTTATAAGTTGATAATTACATATTTGATTACGGGGCAGATTCGCTTTTCAGAAATACAACCACGTTTCCAAACCATCGCCTCTCAGCAATATCTCTTGCCTGTGATTCTCATTGAAGAATGCTTTGTAGTCTTGAGTGATGGGTTATTAACCCCTTTCAGAATTGTTTATAATTACAACAAGCATGTAAGTGACATTCATCCCCAGTCATGAGTGGAAATACAACATTTATACCATCAGTAACATGAACAAAATATTGTACCAACAATACCAACTACGTATTAACATCATGTAATCAAAGAAACTACAAAATGATATTGCAAAAGTCTACCGGAAGCCATAATAATAGTACAGTATTTCATGCTAGATTTTGAAATGTCATATTTTTCAATTTCTTTCAATTTTTCATTAAGGATATGGAAAACTATAAAGCAGTATGTAATTTAATATGTTAACATAAAATTATTCAGCAGGTTTATGAAGCAAAATTAATTAATTCTATAGGGTGATGCAAAACATTTGGCCATAGCTGTACAGCGCAGGAAGTGATTAGATGTGTAAATGTTTAATATACAGTATTATATTTGAAAAAAAGTCTATATCTAAAATAAGGAGGAAACATATCTTAGTGCATTAGAAGGAGGGAGCAGTGGTAACTTTGCTATAGCTAATAAAAGGTAAGAAATGGATTTCACTCTTTTAAAATGGTATCAAAAGACCTCAGGAGCCTATTCAAAAGAGGAGCAGGGGAGCAAAATTACCAATTTCAAAATGATTGCATATTTAATACTGCAGCGTGCTCCTTAAACACCACATGAAATAACCAGCAAGCTGGCTTCATGTATATCAGAGTGTGAATGTCGCACATCTTACTGAATTACAGTGTGTGGCTGTTTAATATGGGAATGTAATAGGTAAAAGTTCCTTGGAATACATTGGGGAGCCTGTTTAATTTCACACAGTGATAGCTGAACCTCTTCCTGAGATGCACTTGAGGACATTTCATTTGAAAGCATGATAGAAAACAGGCTATTGAAATGCACAGAGATTTGGTTTAATATAGCAGTCTGGACAAGACATCTCATTCCTGTGCACTGGGGTTCTATTTAATGCAGTGGTTTGACCCCTAATCTTCTTTTTGAAACACATCATTTAATATTTGTAGCAGCCAATGCCATTTCAGAATACATTGGGTTCCATCATAACACTGCAGCACCACAGATAAAGCAGTAACTGTTGTGACAGGGCTGATATGCATCCACACTCAGCAATGCGATCATCAGTAACAATACCTTCACTGCAATGTGAATTTTGAGTTTAAAAAAATGGCCCATATTCATAAAAGATGGCCATAATTTCCGGCCAGTAAAAAAAAATTACCAGGCAGTATTTAAAATGTGATTTATAAAACTACAGGCTGGTTATTTTACTGGTTTTAGATGTGATTTTTCCGTCATGGATAGTTACCAATGGATAGTTATTTTATCTAACCAATTGTCAGAGGTGTGCAAATGAGCCGTGTCCTCTACTTAAGACGTCAATGGCATAGACTGTCTGTTTACACCGTCACGGTATGACTACGGAACATGCCTGGAGACGGGCAGGTTGTCCAAAATATCGAGATGTCAGTTTTAATATAATAATTGCAAGCCCATGTGCTGGATGCCAGTGAGAGGATAGGGTACGTGCAGTATACGCTTTTTGATAAAAAAAAATAAAAAAAATAATGATATAGCTTATATACACATGTCTTCATGAAAAATAACTGTAACCACCAGAAATGTAGTGTGTTGTCACAGCTCAAGATAGTTTACTTTTGGATCCTCTCCTGTTAGCGCACGTTTCCTTTGCAGCGCACAAGAAAGTATAGAAGGCACAAGAGCGTCAGCAAGCTATGGTTATTTTTCTCATAATATTATGTTTAAAGCTTTCGTTTGAATGACAAATGGCACAGAAAGACAGCACCGCACAGTTACATTAAAATAGAAGTAATTGTTAAATGGCTGAAAAATTGCCTATGCATTTATTTGTTACTGTATTCCCTCAGTTTGCAAATACCTGCACAATTCATTCAAATACAATACATCCAATAACATCTGAAATCTGTTTCTCATACACCTTACCATACAACAAGCTTCTTTTAAACTAAAAGAAATAAATACAGCTAGATTGAAAAATCCTGCCAGTCACCCAAAAAAAGCAAACTATGAAGGTATGAAACAGACTAACAGAAGTAGATTGGAGTAAAATAGAGAAAACATCCACAGAAAAAGGATGGCTGTTTTTTAAAAATGTAGTACTAGAGGCACAAAACAATTACATCCCAAAAGTAGACAAATCTAAATCTAAAACAAAATGGCCAAAATGGTTTAATAGATCAATTAAAAAAATATTCAGCAAAAAAAGGCACTTTACAGAGCGTTTAAAAGGGACCAAAAACAAAGTACACAGAAAGAGTACTTGGAACTACAAACACAAGTCAAAAAGGAAGTTAGAAAGGCCAAGAGAGAGATAGAAATCAATATTGCTAAGGGGCTAAAACCAATTCCAAAATATTTTTCCAATATTATAACAGCAAGAGAACATTCAAAGAGGAGGTCAAATGTCTAAGAGACACAAATGGCAAAATCATAGATGAAGAAAAAAAATAGCAAATATATTAAATGATTACTTTTCACAGGTTTTTACAAAGGAGGACACGGACAACATGCCCCACATGTCGACCTGTTCCTATCCAATTTTAAATAACTTTAGCATAACAGAGGCAGAAGTGTTAAAGGGACTAGGAGCTCTTAAAATAAACAAATCCCCTGGGCTGGATGAGATCCTCCCAATAGTACTCAAAGAAATGAAAGAAGTTATTTGCAAACTGCTAACCAAGATCATGCAACAGTCCCTTGACACAGGGGTTGTACCGACAGACTGGAAAATAGCAAACGTAATACCGATCCACAAAAAGGGAGACAAAACCGAACCAGGTAACTACAGACCAATAAGCCTGACTTCTATTATATGTAAACTTATGGAAACTATAATAAGATCCAAAATGGAAAATTACCTATATGGTAGCAATATCCTGGGAGACAGCCAGCATGGTTTTAGGAAAGGGAGATTGTGTCTAACTAACCTACTTGACTTTTTTGAGGATGCAACATTGAAAATGGATAACTGCAAAGCATACGACATGGTTTATTTAGATTTCCAGAAAGCTTTTGACAAAGTCCTGCATAAAAGATTAATTCTCAAACTGAACGCAGTAGGGATTCAAGGAAATGCATGCACATGGATTAGGGAGTGGTTAACAGGTAGAAAACAGAAAGTACTGATTAGAGGAGAAACCTCAAAATGGAGTGAGGTAACCAGTGGTGTACCACAGAGATCAGTATTAGGTCCTCTGCTATTCCTAATCTACATTAATGATTTAGATTCTGGTATAGTAAGCAAACTTGTTAAATTTGCAGACGACACAAAAATAGGAGGAGTGGCAAACACTGTTGCAGCAGCAAAGGTCATTCAAAATGATCTAGACAGCATTCAGAATTGGGCAGACACATGGCAAATGAAATTTAATAGAGAAAAGTGTAAAGTATTGCATGCGGGCAATAAAAATGTGCATTATAAATATCACATGGGAGATAGTGAAATTGAAGAAGGGAACTATGAAAAGACCTAGGAGTTTATGTTGACTCAGAAATGTCTTCATCTAGACAATGTGGGGAAGCTATAAAAAAGGCTAACAAGATGCTTGGATATGTTGTGAGAAGTGTTGAATTTAAATCAAGGGAAGTAATGTTAAAACTCTACAATGCATTAGTAAGACCTCACCTAGAATATTGTGTTCAGTTCTGGTCACCTCGTTACAAAAAATGATATTGCTGCTCTAGAAAGAGTGCAAAGAAGAGCAACCAGAATTATCCCGGGTTTAAAAGGCATGTCGTATGCAGACAGGCTAAAAGAATTGAATCTATTCAGTCTTGAACAAAGAAGACTACACGGCGATCTGATTCAAACATTCAAAATCCTAAAAGGTATAGACAATGTCAACCCAGGGACTTCCTTGACCTGAAAAAGAAACAAGGACCAGTGGTCACAAATGGAGATTAGATAAAGGGGCATTCAGAACAGAAAATAGGAGGCACTTTTTTACACAAAGAATTGTGAGGGTCTGGAACCAACTCCCCAGTAATATTGTTGAAGCTGACACCCTGGGATCCTTCAAGAAGCTGCTTGATGAGATTCTGGGATCAATAAGCTACTAACAACCAAACGAGCAAGATGGGCCGAATGGCCTCCTCTCGTTTGTAAACTTTCTTATGTTCTTAATACTGCTCAGTTTCATGGCGAATTTTGATTAGAAAACGCTACATATTTCTTGCAATTTATTTTTAGTTACAGCTTCTTGAACTAACTAACAATCACGTTTGACACAAATATGTATTTTTCTATATACAGCTATGGCCAAAAGTTTTGTATTTTTGCAGTTTTTGCAATTTTTAAAAATCTATATGAACATAATTTACATTTACAAGGTTTTATTGATTGTGCTACACCGAGAGTTTGCTTTGCTTCTACGATTTCAGTGGTTTATCAATGAAAGTCTGGAGGTGTGTATATCTCAACTATTATGTATTGTATTTATGATTTATATATGTGTTGATATGATCATTATAAACAGATTAACCTGCTTTTCATATAAGTCTGTTGTGAAATTCATAAGAATGCACTTTTGACAATCATGTGGAAGCACTAATGTAGCTAATACTGGAGTTTCATTGGATTTGTTCTGAAGTTGTATGGTAAGCTTTTCTCTACAGGAGACTTGCAATGGGATTGCAGGAGATAAGGAAGTGTATTTCAGTCTCAGTAAGCTGATGATTCTTCAATTTGAATGTGAAGCATTTAGATACATGGAATGGAGTAATCATATCAAAATGGCAATGGTCTACCCCTATAGGCATTCCACATTTGGAACACATATTTCCAAAATTCAGAAGAGTATAGTACAATGACAGTATTTATGACATCAAAATTCTTGTAAAAGAACATTCCATTCTTGGTGCCAAAAGTCATTGTAAACATAGTTAGAGTCACCTGGAAATACAGACAATTGATTTGCATCAGTCTTGTTGAGGCAGCCCACTGAGAATTATGTGCTGCACAAGGCAGCTGTTTATAATTCTCTGTCCAATCCCTGTATATTACCAAATGTGTTAATATTTTTAGAAAATCATGATTAGTAGTGGAATACATAATTTAAATCATATACATAAAACCACTGTACATTTTTATTATAATTTCATAAACCATTATAAAGTAACAAGCCATTGTGAGATTGCCACCCACTTTCACCAGATGTAACTGTCTACTATAATTGTTGGATTAATGATAATAAAAAAGGTTAAGAAAGGAGTGGACTAGTTTATAAAGTTGTTATTTATGCTTCTTAGATCCACTTTATATAAACATAACCCTAATTATATAAACAGCATTTAAAGTTTCAATACATTCATAGAATTTGATTAAAAAGTAAGATGATTACCAGTAGTACATACAGTTTTAATGGTGTCATTTGTTTGTACATCTATAGTACATTGCAAGCCAAAGGGCCCACATGAGCTAAAGATCCATACTACTAGCACGGTGGTGCACAAACTTTTTAAATGCGCCCCCCTTTTTTAGCATACATTTTGTTCTTTTAGCATACAATTTCTCTGGTTCTGTAAGTCCTAGATTGATCGTTAACAGCTCATTTGAAAGGTAAGAACTTGAATTAATTAGCTGTCATGTATGTATTTATTTAAAATGTCCTATTCTTTAAAAACTTTTTTTTTACAGAACTGCCCCTTTTAGTCATAGTCGCACTCTTTAGTGACTCCCTCGCCCCCACTTTGCGCACAACTGTAATAGCGCAAAAGATATTTCTGTGGACAAGGATTTGTTTAAATAACCCCTTGGCAGTGCACAATTCAAACCTAAATGAGCTACTGTGTAAGTGCCTTCAGCAAATTGAGTCTATTTGTCAGCCTGCTCTGTCCCAGCTTTTAGAAATCTGATTAAAACAATGAAAGCATTTGTAGAACCATGTTTACGAGATTTCTGTGAGGGATGATGACTTCTTAAGTCCAGAGTTATAGTTCAGTTTCCTCCATCTAAAGAGTCTAAAGAGAGAGGATTTTCTAACAAGCTAATATCAGCTCAGTATTGAAAAATACCACTCCTTAAGCAGCTTGCAGCAGCAATCTGACAAATGAATCTTGGTTAAGAATGGAAAACGAGTAGATTATTCCATTGTAAAGGAGAATCAGGCTGTCTGTTTAAATTGTAATTTGAGTTGTAAATGTGCTCTTTCTTTCACTGCTAATTAAAGTACTTGCAATGAGCTTAGCAACCGTATCCATTTAAATACTTGATCATAGCATTGTTTTGTGGAGACAGACAAGGGGTCATTAAGCTTGCTGTGTGGAAGAAGGTGTAGAAACAAATCTCAAAGTGCAGGGGATAGACTGTAATAATATTTGGGGATAATCCCTATATAGGTATATGTGCTGTATATGGTACATATGAGCCACTAATTGATGCAGTAAGGCATCACACACCTATGCTCTTGTTCATGAAAAACTGCACACCTCATTTGAAGAAGTGTAGCATTCACATTTGCTCCATCAGTCTGCCTGAGTTACAGGTCGCTAGGAATCCTGGGAGTCAAATAAGGAAATGTATAACTGAAAGCAGAGAATGCACATATGAACTATCAGTCATGTTTGTTCTCATTTATTATTGCAAAAAAGCTAAAAGTTTGTATGGTTCATTTTTTATAAGACGCTACGCATCATTTATTATTGCAAACAGTATTTTAAAAGGTCAGTAACACTTTATCATTATAAAGCATTTTAAATTGTGATGAAAATGACAAGTTCGGTACAACAAAGCCACAGATTGTATTACCTTTTCTGATTTTGGATCTTATCCTCGTATGTCTCTGCCAAACAAAGCAAAAAAATGAGCTAAAAAATGTGTGTCTATATTGCTCAACTTTTCAGCAAAGACAGATTAAAAATGTTGCAACTATGCTCCCCATTGCCTCATGCTCAAGAAGACAAGACCAGTGCTGTTGCTTAGCAACCCAAAAAGCTATAAAGGTTGGTGGTGTTTCTTACTATTGCTTTATTTGCACTTTTTTTTATCATTGCCAATAAAACCTCAAAAGTGCCCCATGTGACTTGATTGGCTGTGCAGCATATATAGAGTAATTGAGTCTGACAGCAGCATGACAGCAAGGGCCCGACTAGTTGGATCATCTGTTTCCCAGACTGCAACTAGGAAATGAAGGCCCACTTTGTCACACATCTTTAAAGTAATTGTAGCTGTAGACAGTAAGGATAAACAGTACCGGTATGTATCAAGGACGGGAAAAACAAAACAATCAGATTCCAAAAGTAACGTTCACACAATATTTACAAAGGAACAGATGTTTTTGTTTCAGCAGGGAGTCACCCTGGCATAGTATGGGTTTTCAATCCCAGAGTTAGACGGGTTATGAGCTGGCGAGATTGGGCAATGTTCCTTCTTCAGCCCTGGTCACAGAGGCTCCTTTGCTACCAGTTCTGATCACAGAAAATACAAGGCTGTTTTTTTTTATATAATTAATTCCACAGCGGTGCTCTCTCTTTACACGAGGAACTAACTTTCTCAGATAACTAATTTCCCTATATGTTCCAGGCGCTACCCCATCAATCCAGCAACAGCCTTATCTCTCGCAGATAAGTCTATTATTTAATCCTGGTATTGACGGAGTGAAACCAGGAGCACCTGTGTAGCTGCCCTTAACGCAAAATGGCCACCGCATCCTGACTATAGACCTATTGTCAGTTCCATCTTGATAAGGGCAAAGAAGTTAGCCTCAACAGCACCCCTGTCTGCCGGGAGGCCACACTTCACTCCTTCAAGCAGCCTTCACCCTGTTACAGTAGCGAACAAAATAGTTCCATTAATTTTCTCTGTCTTCAATGTGCAGTTTTGAAAGAAATACATGATTTAGCAAACATGTATTTTCATTTAAAAACATTAAAATTGCGGAGATGAGGGGGTTCCCGAGTGGCGCATGCAGCAAAGGCGCTCCGCGTGGAGTGCAGGATGCGCCCTATAGCCTGGAGATCGCAAGTTCGAATCCAGGCTATGTCACAGCCGACTGTGACCAGGGGTTCCTAGGGGGCGGCGCACAATTGGCCAAGCGCCGCCCGGGTAGGGAGGGCTTAGATCGGCAGGGGAATCCATGGTTCACCGTGCATCAGCGACCCCTGTGGCCGATAGGGCGACTGTGGTTCTGCAGTGGAGCCGCCAGATCTGTGTTGTCCTCCGGCACAATAGGTCTGGTGGCCTCGCTGTGGATCTGCAGTGAGAAAAATGACGGATTGGCAGGAGCATGTTTCGAGGACGTGTTCCATCCGCCGAAGTCGGCGGGGCTTGCGAAGGTGAGCCGAGGATATAGATAATAATTGGGCATACAAAATTGGGGAGAAAAACTGGGGTAAAAAAATTGGCCACGACTAAATTTAAAAAAAAAAAAATTAAAAAAATAATTGTGGAGATGTACTAAAGCTGCCGGCAATTACGACACTTACAATTGCATCAATTTGTTAAGAACTTTTGAAAGGACACTCACAATTGTTGCTGGCATTTCCCAGTCCGCTTTTTCTCGTCAGGGTGTACTTACAAGCCTTGAAAACAAAATTTCTATGGCATTTCTGGTTTTCCCAGCAAGTTATGAGCAATAGACTGCACACATGTGCCACTAACCCCTCCAGCTCATGCTGAGTATCTGTATAGGACCATGATCTATTGTGTGTTAATTGTCTAGGCTACTAAGTAGGTCAAGTTAAAAATAATAATAATTAAAATAAAATAAAATAAAAACCTAAAATCATTTATTTTCAATTTAAAATAATATTTTATTCGCATTGTACACCAATGTGTATAATGCAGCAGCATGATTTATTTTGTGTTACTAGTAGGCTAAAGTAAAAAGAAAGTGTGCTAGGTATTCATTTGATTTTACTTATGTACTGTATACTGTATAGGCCTACTGTACAGATTTTTATTTTTACATAATGTAATGTGTAGCCAACCCAAAACACATTAGTGTTATTTCAGCGCAATGATTTATATTTTAAAATACATCCAGAACTATAAATGTATGTGTGTGAGATTTTATTGTATTGTTTTTAAACCCGACACCTCCTTATGTCGGACAAGCATGTCCGGTTTAGCGAGAGGCTACTGTATGATTATGAAAAGCTTTTTGGGGGTGAAGGACCCCACTATAGAATCTGATGGGATTAAACTGCCTTTATTTATTTATATATATATATATATATATATATATATATATATATATATATATATATATATATATATATATATATATATATATAAACAGTATTAAAATAGGTCAAATGAAGACGGAACAGAATGCATTGTACAGATGACATTTACATTTAACAAAAACAATGTTATTTTGATTCTTGCACCCTTGCATGTATAGACGTTATCCTTCGGGCACCCTCTGCTGCAGCAAACCACAACTCAAATCCCGCTATTTATTTGATCAATGTTGCACAACTCTGTATGCTAGAGATCTCGCTAAGAAGACGCAACAGATATTTAAATTAGTATATTGCGGCTCTTTTCATTAACATATTTTCTCTACAAGTACATATGACAAAATGTATACTTCGCGAATTATTGTAACGAAAATGCAAATTGCGGTATGTTTGTGCTGTGACTGGCCCATCTTAGTACATCTACCCCTAAATGCCCCTCTCAGTGACATCACACAAAAAAAAACTACCAGGAAGTGAACATCAGTCCCTTCCCTATTTTTACAAGTAAAACTTAACTTCCAGTGAATAACAGCCATCTTGTTTACATGTCAGTGTAATTGGTCAGTTTGAAATGTGGGGAGTGTTTTTTAGTCACTTTTGTTCTATGCCTTGATTACATGTTTTAATGATTGGATTGTTTGAAATACTGGGCTGGTTTAGTATCTTAATAGTTTTTTTCTCCGCCCCATCTTTGAAAGACCAAATATTTGTATAAAACTATTATGATCTCTTGAAGAAATGTCTGTTCTAAATATGTAATAGTGTGTTTTTGTTGGGAGGTATAAACAATTTCTTTCTGCCCAAGTGAGTTTGCTGAAGGTGAGATTATGTGTTGGTTAAGGCCATGACAGTAAAACCTCACATATTTTCATGATTTTAAAATCAAAAAGTTATGAGAATATTCTATTAATCCCTTCTAATAAAGATTAGGTGGAGTATTTTTATTGCTGACTTCACTAGATGCCGTTGTATGCTTGTATTGTTCGAATGACCAAGCTCATTTGGAAGGAATGTGGTTCTCCTTTGAAGTGAGATTGCCTTCTTCTCCCTGGCTGACAAAAGATAAGCAACATTAAACAAACACTGATCAGCTACTTGGAATGTCTGGCCTGCACAGCAGGAGGACAGACAATACCCTGTCTGCTGTGATAAGGAAATTTATCATCTATCTTAAGTGGTGTGTTTTCCTGGAATGTTGAAAAAGTGTTTGAAGTTTGACTGGAAGCTGTTATAAATCCAGGCCTCATATAAGCCATCTGGTTAAAAAGGATTTTTAGCTTCATAAAAGTCTTGTTAGAATACATTTAATTTAAATATATTATAAAATGTTTTTCTCTCACACTTTCAATGACAGAGAAATGTCCCCATCACATTGAGGCAGTACTAAAACTTGTATTTCATAATAATGTATTAGTATAATCATATCAGTATAACAGTCTCCTCTAGGACCAGGCCAATCAATTGAGGCTGTGTTGGAGCGCAATACATTTTGGGTGCTATCAAGCAGAGCAGAAAGCAGAGCCCAGTAGTAAAGAACTTTTTCTACAAATTTTCCTTTTCATTGTGAAATTTCTCAATTGTGATACCATTTCCGATGGTCTATGGTCTCAATACCTTACATTTTTTTCTATTTGAGCATTGGGATCTTATTGTTGTAGAGGACGATTGTGTAGCAACTATAATTTTTGTAAAGCTGTTTTTCCCACTTTTGCATTTTTGTATTTAAACTTCAGTTTGTCTATACACACCCATGCACTATACCACTGTTGGTACAGTCACATGGTTTCACCTGCAATCCCTCTGCAAAACCTAATGAACTAGACTTGCGTCCTCTTTCAGCTATGCTACAAGATCGCTAGGTCAGTGTCTAAGGGTTGACATCACGCACAACCAGTCGTAGTAATATTGTGGGCCTACTGTTATTGATCTCTGTTAATGGCTTATGCAGGGTCCATCTGATTAGCAAGAACAATAGAAAATCCCAGTGCTGTTTAGAAGTGTGTTTTATGTAGCCTGCCCTGCTTAAATAATTGGAAATATTATAAATAATTGCTCACTGATGGAAGAGATTAATCTAATCACATTTTGTTACCTGGTCATCCTGATACCCAAGGTAATTTGCATCTGCTCGCAGATCATTGGTCTCTGTTAGTTAAGCTGTTTTAATTATAAGGAGACAAGGCTCTGGCTGTATAAACTACAGGAGCAGATGTTTGGGGAATCAGGACCTCCAATGTGGTACTGTTTAATAAAAAGTGGTGTAGTACAGTGCTACAAACATGATGGATTAATTATTGTCATGTACCAGTACATCTACCAAGGTTAGTTCATGCAATTTGTATTACAAACACGTTAAAATCAATCAAAGGGTAAGGGCAATAAGAGGCACATAATGGCAGTCCGGAAGATTAATTAACTAAGCAGGAAGGACCTCCCCTAGAATTACTAGACCTTCTGGAAAACAACGAGGGTCAATTGCAGTGAAGACGCTTTACTTTCAGGAACCATAATACCCAGAAGTAGATGTAGTAAGATGGGCCAGTCGCAGCACAAACATACTGGGTCAGTGGCACATGTGTACAGTCTATTGCTCCCAACACGTAGGGGAAACCAGCAATGTCATAGAAATGTGCTTTCAACAAGGCTTGCAAGTACACCTTGCCTTTAGTGAAAATTAGGTACTTCGGTGTTCGTGGCAAAAATGCATTGAGCGCAACTGACAACGCACGAGAACAAGTGGATTGGGAAATGCCAGCAACAATTGCGACTGTTTAAAACTTGCTTTCAAAAGTTCTTAACACATTGATGCAATTGTAAGTGTCGCAATTGCCGCAGCTTTAGTACATCTCATTATAATATTTGAAAACCCTCATCTCCACCCAATTTTTGCAAATTTATGCAGGAACGCCCATAATTACATATTCATCTAATGTTGAACCACAAAGAAAAACTGTTGCCACAAAGCATTCCCGAAAAATGTGCTAATAGCACTGCGCTTGTTTAGTACATTTCACCCAAGACTTCAGACTCGTTTGCAACTGGTTTGCGACTATTGCGACAGGCGCAACAGCACATTTATCCCCCAGAGTGTGGTTAGATCCTTGCTCAACTGTATTTTTGCATCTGTAATATGACATCCCTGACTTTGCCTTATATCTGCAGTTAATATGCACAGACCTCAGAAACCTGTATTTAGATGACATTATTCCTGGTAAGCACATTGGATTTACTGCATGTGTTGGAGCTGCAGTTGTGTATGTTTCTTTCCATGGAGTTATTGATTGGATGGGTTCTGACTCACATTTTCTCTGAGCTCCAGAAACATTTGCAAGAACAAATGTCATTTTCAACTGGGTACTTTTTGATATGCATTATATTTATGGAACAGCTAGAGTTATACCAACTTAAGTTACAACCTAAGAAAAGGGGGTTCTGAAGGGAAAGTAAAACATTTTCTGAATTACATTTCTTCTTGCTCTTAAAAAAGTTACCTCTGTTGTTTTCAACACAATTTCAAATGGCAAATGTGAATGGTGCCTGCATAAAGAACTTGTTTGGAACAAAGACCATGGCTGAAAGTGCTAATGTTGCCAACCCGTGATTTATATTAATTCTAAAAGAGACATCAACGGGAGACACCCATTTCCACTTTTCACCTGACAAGCGACTGTACCCTGCAGACGAGACTCAGCCTCTCCTTCTGGCTTTGTTGGGTCTGGCCCGTAAGGGCAGGGGAACTATCTTCAGCCAATTTTCCACCCTAACCAAAGTCCAATCGATGATCCACAGGGGACTCAATACATTTCAAGGCCGATGCCACCACATCTCTACCTTCTCCTCCCTTCTAAACCCTCCCCCCCTCCTCCTCCCTCCTCTATCTCCCCTGATGACTTTGCCTCCTTCTTCTCTTCTAAAATCTCAGATATCCGCAAACTGTTTAACACCTCTCCCTCCCCCGCACCCCCTCCTGCTCCAACCCCTACACCCACTGCATCCCCTACTAACTCACCCTCCTTCTCCACCTTCTTGCCCCTCTCAGACTCTGACCTCTCCTCCCTGCTCCAGGGTCACAAACCCACCACGTGTGCCCTGGACCCCCTCCCCACTCACCTCTTTCAAGCTGCTCTCCTGCTATACTTCCCTTGATCTCCTCCCTTCTCAACACCTCTCTACTTTCTGGTCTCTTTCCCTCTGCCTTCAAAAAGCCTCTATCACTCCCTCCTCAAAAACCTACCCTCGACCCCACCTCCCTCCAGAACTACCGTCCTGTCTCCCTCCTACCCTTCCTCTCCAAAACCCTCGAGCGGACTGTACACCGCCAGCTCTCTGCTTTCCTGTCCAACCACTCTCTGCTCGACCCTCTCCAATCTGGCTTCCGCTCTGCTCACTCCACTGAAACCGCCTTCCTGTCTGTCACCAACTCACTTAAGTCTGCCCGAGCTGCCTCTCTCTCCTCTGTCCTAATTCTCCTCGACCTCTCTGCTGCCTTTGACACTGTTGATCACTCTATTCTACTATCATCTCTTGCTGACCTGGGGATCTCTGGCACTGCTTTGGCCTGGTTCTCCTCCTACCTCTCGAACCGCACTTACCAGGTAACCTGGCGTGGAGCAACCGCCACACCTCACCCTCTTAACAGGAGTCCCCAAGGGTCAGTCTTGGGTCCTCTCCTGTTCTCTCTCTACACCCGCTCCCTGGGCCCCCTCATCGCATCCTATGGTTTCTCATACCATTTCTATGCTGATGATGCTCAGATTTTCCTCTCCTTCCCCACCTCTGACTCCACCATCTCTTCCCGTATCTCTACCTGTCTGTCTGCTATTTCCTCCTGGATGCACTCGCATCACCTCAAACGCAACCTCTCTAAATGTGACCTCCTTTTCTTTCCCTCCTCCTCCCCCTCCTCTGATCTCTCTATCTCTGTTCCTGTGGAATCTACCACACTCTCTTCCTCTTCCTCTGCTAAGAACCTCGGAGTCACCCTGGACCCCTGCCTCTCTTATTCCCAGCACATCTCCACTCTGACATGCACTTGCCGATTCTTCCTGAGCAACATCCGAAGAATCCGACCCTTCCTCACCAACTACGCCACCCAGCTCCTGGTCCAGGCCTTGGTACTCTCCCGCCTAGACTACTGCAACTCCCTCCTGGCTGGCCTCCCTGCGTCCGCCACCCGTCCGCTCCAGTTCATCCAGAACTCCGCTGCCCGCCTGGTGTTCTCTCTGCCTCGCTTCTCCCACGCAACTCCACTACTCCGCCACTTCACTGGCTACCGATCACCGCCGCATCCAGTTCAAGACTCTTGTACTAGCCTACAGATGCCTTGACCAGACTGCACCCAGCTACCTCCAGACCCTCATCTCTCCCTACACCCCCACTCGACCTCTCCGCTCTGCCTGCACTAGAAGACTGGCTCTACCTCCTCTACGCTCCCCTGCCTCCAGAGCCCGCTCCTTCTCCACCCCCGCTCCGCAGTGGTGGAATGACCTACCTACAGATGTCAGGACCGCCCAGTCCCTGACCACATTCCGGCACCTCCTTAAGACTCACCTCTTCAAACAGCACCTGTAGAACTCCTCTGTTTCTCCCTTGGGACACTTTCACCCTACCTTAAATGTGCTTTACTTACTCTTATCTGCCCCCTATTTTACTGCATTTAATCCTGTACTTCAGAGTACTGTATTCTGCCAAGTGTTTAATCTGTAGTATTTGGTATTTAATCATATCTTGATGTAACTATCACGGTCACTTTTATCTGCTGTATTATTGAATTGTATTTTGTCACACTTGTACTTGCTTGAACTAGTCATTGTATTTATCTTGCTCCTATTGTATTATTACTTGTACTGTAACACTTGAAATGTATTTGCTTACGATTGTCAGTCGCCCTGGATAAGGGGGTCTGCTAACAAATAAATAAATAATAATTAAAAAGGGTGACCATTATCAACTAGGTGAGGCTACTTATTAATAAGTTGGTGGTTACACTTTAATTAGGTGTTTAAAATTCCACAGTAATTAGACAGATAGTTATTAGGATTTAAATATGAAAGAGAGTTTAGAAAGTTGCAAGCTCTTGCAATAATAATATTATTATTATTATTATTATTATTATTATTATTATTATTAATAATAATAATAATAATAATAATAATAATAATAATAATAATAATAATAATAATAATATAAGCTTATAAATCATTGTATATACAACATTGTGTGAAATGCAATCAAATTAAATAAATAAATACATAAAAAGTGAAAAGGTTAAAGTTGCTGATTTTTAGAGATGTTTATTCCAAAGAGTAAATGACCCTTTTTTATTTTCAAAAGGAGAAAAACACTTAAAGTTAAAGTTACAAAATTAAAAATAAACACAGTAACAGTTTAAATAAGCTAGTGTGGCAGGGCAGAAGCTCTGCACATGAAGAGGGTTTGTTGTGTAAATGTATATTGTAAATAGTGTGTTTAGTTTTTATTATAATTTTTGTGGAATCTAATCATCAGTTAGGTGTGTTCCAGCAGGGCGTCAGGTATAAAAAGGTTCAGTTTATTCACCTCAGGGCTGCTGCAAAGCCAAAGCCGACAGACTGAAGATCGTCCATGCAACCCGGACTGAAATACCTTGCTGAAATCCTCCGATCGCCAGGATGGTGAACTGGGATCGAAGTCATAAGAAGAAGCCAAAACCGCCAATGGCCGGATGTGTCACCGGAGTCAAGGTTTGTGTCTATGCAAGTACAGATTAATTTGGGGATGGTAGATCCCCATGAAGTATAGCGAGGTGTGGATCTCCTGCCTGTCACTCAACAGCGAATGCACGCACCCACACGCCAGTAGACTAGTCTCTTTTAGAAACAGGAAGGAACTCTTGACCTCTGTCTGTGGTTGTCGTCTGATCCTTTCTGATTCTCTGAACACTGCATGACAATAAATATCTTTTGTCAAACGTGTAGTCAAAGACTGCTTATTAAGTAGGAGTTTCTGGGTTCTGTCTGCTTTTATTTCTGTTTTGTGTATTCTTTGGTATTCAGCTATTCAAAAGCACAAAAAAAAAATGAATTCACATGAGCTTAAAGTGTATCAGCATAAAATTAATCATGCACAGCAGGGCATCCAAAGGAAGATTAACCAATCACAGATTTATACAAATTAGAATTTAGTGAGCTGTTGCATCTATTTACATAACTCACTTTTCTGGTCTATGAAAAAGGTCAATTAAAGATGAGAAGCACATGGCATGCTGGAGAAATGTGTCCATGCTTAGTTATAACAAAATATAAAACACATTAAAAAAAAGAAAACCTTGCAAACTGCAGGGTCTATCCTGTAGAGCATGGTAAATGATTTATTTTGTTTAGATGTGTATTGTTCTTCCTGAGACGAACAGGCAAATAGAATTGATTAAAAAAAAAAACCTCATGTTTCAATATATAAAAAAAATTTATTCCAATCTTTTTTTTTGAAAACTCCAACCACACCCCACCAGCGATATACTTTTTTACAAAAAAGAATCAGCTTCCTCCCCTGGTTGACCATTATGTACTGTATACAACAGATCATCTTTATAGTAGTAATGTACAGGTGTGCCTGAAAAGTGATACCTACTGTACATCTGGATGACAATGACCAGCCCTGCAGGTGTCTGATTAAGCTCATAGTGCCAGTAGGGGCTGCTGAAGCATGGTCAGGAGAAATAGTCCCTGCCAATTTTGCCTCCGTAACCCGCAGGAGTACCAGAGCCAATGCCACGCTCCCTCTGGAATCCACACTGAAGATTGCCAACATTGCTAAGCCAGGACGTGAACCTGTATGATTCACCCTGCACACCATGCGGTCGTGCCTTTACAATGAAAATAGAGGGAGTATGTTTTTAATGTTGCGCTATTGTTCCTGAAAATAAATCCCTTGACCATGTCCTTTTTTATTTTGACATGGGTTTACAAAGTCTAAGAGTCATGCCAGTGGGTGTCGTTTTATGGTACTTAAGGAGGGGCTATGCTAATATGTCATATAGCACCCATCATAAGAGCGTAACAATAATTAAATGCACATTGCATTAAACAGGGTGTTTACAATGACTTTTAGAATGATATTACAGAAACGTTCCAATGTTACTTACATCATCGTGGCCATCTGGGTTTACAGCTGTAACTGAAGCATTCTAATTGTCATCACTGTATTTTCTCCAAGGATGGTTAAATGTAATTATTTGTTAAATGTTTCTATTAAGATTCCCTCAGCACAAAAAGGATTCCTTAACATGCTACCACTAGTACTTAATACTACTGTATTCCTTCAAATGTAAGACGCAAATTTTAAATCCATTTTTTTTCTCAGAAACGGCCTCTGTCTTAAAATTCGAGTATAGTGATGCATGTATTAAAATTGCTAACAAAAGACATGACTGCAAACAGGAACGTGACTGACTGCCCGAGAAAAGATGAACAAAAATGTTACTGCCCGACCTCGAATCATCCATGACATACAGGCAGCCATTTTGAAAGAATCCTCATTAGCTTCCTGAGGAATTAGAAGAGAAGCTTTTACAATTTCAGCGTTTCGTTATTAGGCTGTGTTCTAACAAACACTACCATCTTGGACAGATGGAAATGCTGATCAGACCCCTGTATTTTTCGACAAACAATACCACAGTTCACAAAAATGGAGAAAAACAGGTGGGACTAATCACGACTAGAAATGAGAAGCAGCGTCTTAACACTAGAACGACCAAGGTGGTCATTTTGACCGTTTTTGGAATTTAAATTTAAATTGCGTTGCGTGTGTTTAAGATACGGAGCTGTGCTTTCCTGACTTTTCCTAAATATATGTACTAATTACCCTGACAAAGAAAGAATTGTGTAGCTTCAAAAATTAGCAAGATAAAATACTGTCATACCTATTCCGACCAGACGTGGTCAAATTGACCGATACATATAAAACATTATAACAATTAAATGTTGTGGCATTATTTGTGTTTATCAGTCATGACTTGCAGCCATATTGAGTCTGTATCAGTGAGCTGTCTGTTGATATTGCTGTTGTTTCAATGAGTCTCTGATAGCCCATCAATCAGCCTTGACAGCTCACGGTGCCAGACTGTCTGTCTGAACTGGTTACTATAAGTCACACGGTTTTTCTAAGCAATTCAGTTTTTTTTGATCACTGAAGAGACGCAGGACAGCAAAGCAGTGTTTGGAATTACTGCAAATTTTACCAAACAAGATTCTGATGCAGCAAAGACAGACAATGCAGTAAGTGCACTGCATATTTTGAAAAATAGTATCTGTGTTATTTGTGCCAGCACTTAGATTTTGTAAACAATTGCAAGATGATGATTCTTCAATTTGTTACATGAATTTGATGCATTTTGATGCATGTGTAACGAGGGGGGTGGGGTGCGGGGTATAGGGTGTGCACAGCTACAGCGGGGCCACTATGCTCAGGCTAAGCCATCACCATGCCGTGTAGTAATCTGACTACGCCAGGTCTATAAAAAAGAACAACTAAAATGTAATGTTTCCCAATTTTGCGCTAGTTTAACATCACAGGTTCTATTATTGGGAAAGAGCAATGCATGAACCACAAGAAAAGCAGAGAGCAAGCAAAGATGGAGTTTACTTTACTTTTCGCATTTACAAAAATAGAATACATCAAATGGATCCTTTTTTTCCAGGGCTTTGTAAAATATTAGGCACACATATTAGACACCATCGTTCAAAAGTCAGCATCACAGGTTGTAAAGTACTGAAGGGTACCTAAGCAGAATAAAACAATCAATTTAGTTACATGTGTAAACTGGAGATGTGGTTGAGGACTAGGTCAACAAAATGTATTAAAATCTAAATAAATCAGAGCTCCAACTAAACAATGAACAAAACCTAGAGAGAACTCACTCTCACCGCCAATGGAGTTCAGAGACTGAGCACGCATTCCATTGGCTAAATAATCCCATTCTCACAGCTATCAAAGGAACTGGATTTTCATTTTACAGGTAACACTATCACAAAGGAGTCATTCTAGATCTCCCACTACCCCTCTCACTACAGGCAGAGCTGATGCCAGGTTAAGAAAGTAGCAGCAGCGGCAACACCCCTACCGCCACTCCTACTTCTCAGCCTGGCTTCCATGTTCACACAAACTGCTTGTTATCCTGAACGTCCTCCCAGCTCTGCTGCTCGCTCTTCTTAATCAAGCTTTATAAAGTATTCAGCTACAAACAATTGGCACATCTTAAACCATTATAAATACAAAATAAAGGGCAAAGCAAGCTGTTTGCTACGCATGGAAAGTTAATTGTACTAAACTGGCCTACCCCCAGGTGTTCTACATCTTGAACATGCATTTCCAAAATCTAAGAAACTAGTACAATGATGACATCATGAACCTAGAAAAATAATGTTCCATTCTTGGTGCCAAAAGTCATTGTAAATGTAGCTTATGTCACCTAGATAAGGCAGAGCATGTCCCTAAACATTAACGACTCAGTGTCCTCAGAGAATCAGGCTGGTGGAGAGAGTATGTTGAGTCTCAACAGGTGGCTACTGCACAGGTCCCTCACAGCTTGCTGAGGGGCTGGTAGACAGAGTATGTCCTGCTTGCTCCCTAACAGGATTAGAACCAGTGATTTTCTGATTTGAGGACTTGTGGCGCATATAGAAGCTTTAGAAATAAAGTTTTAAGAATGTCAATGCACAGCTACACTTTCTCTGTTATTCTATCACATTTTCTTATCTGTCCCGACCAGATAGTTCAATGTGGGTTACATTCTGCATGCCTATTGATGTTCAGTCACTTCCCACACTGAGCAGAATGACTTGAGGGCTGAGAATTGAAAAACACGATGGAAGTATGCCTGCCTTATCATCTCACATTAGTTCAGGATTAAAGCAATAATCAAATGAGGGTGAGAAGATAGGTTGGAAATGTTTGATGCCCCCCCCTCCATAAAAATGGAACAATTATGGTTTTGCAGCTTACATGGGATGACGTTATGTGTCAAACAAGCAAGAAAGTCTTCCAAAAAGATATACAGAATATAATTACTGCACACTAGCGATATGACAGTCATTTACCAACTCCATGGACTTAAAAAAAAATACAATCAAATACAAACAATACAATCGCACACACCACACCTACATTTATAGTGTGCCGTGTATTTTAAATGCATAAATAATTGCACTAAAATAACACAAATGTGTTTTGGGTAGGCTACACATTATATTATGTAAAAATATAAATCTGTACCGTAGGCCTATACAATATACAGTACTGTAGTAAAATCAAATGAATACCTTGCACACTTTCTTTTTACTTTAGCCTGTAATCATGCTGCTGCATTGTACACATTGGTGTGCAATGCAAATAAAAGAATATTTTAAATTTAAACACATTTTTGTTATTATTATTATTTTTAACTTGGCCTACTTAGTAGCCTAGACAATTAACACAAAATAGATCATGTTGCCGCATTGACAAGTTATGATACTTACAGTAGGACAGTCAATTCTCGTCAATACGAATTTCAGGGGACCAGCAACAAATTTTGCATTATACCACTAATTCGTACTGAGTAGGCTACAATCATGAGTAGCGTATAAGCCAAATGTATACTGTCAGTTTTTATTTAAGTTAATCGGTGGTGCATTGCTAAATTGTGCACAATTACAAACCACCTGCACATTAATAGAATAGGTGTGTTTCCTATTCCTATACAGATGCTCAGAATGAGCCTGAGGGGTTAGCTGCACATGTGTTCAGTCTATTGCTCCCAACACATTGGGGAAACCAGAAACGTCATAGAAATTTTTTTTCTTGTTTGACTTGTAAGTACACCCTGCTTTTAGGGAAAAATAGACCTGATTGTTTTTCATTCTGAAGCAAACAGTGACACTACTCTATGGCAAGCAAAATTATCATTTAGAGATATCTCAAATTGCATTTTAAGATGTCTTAACCACTTCAACACCATGACGTACGCACGTACATCAAATGAACCCACTTGCAGTACCATGCCGTACGTGTATACGTCAAGTTTCCCATTCTATTCTATGAGCGGTTTCTCAGTCTGGCATTTCAGGTTTCATTCCCTAAGACAGTGCTAGTACTGTGGAATGTGCAATGAAAGTTGGGGAGGGTCAGGTGACATTTGTATCCAATTGCGTGTTGTGTAGAGATTCCCACCTCAGCCACTGACTCATTGTGTGACCCTGAGCAAGTCACTTAACCTCCTTGTGCTCCGTCTTTCGGGTGAGACGTAATTGTAAGTGACTCTGCAGCTGATGCACAGTTCACACACCCTAGTCTCTGTAAGTCGCCTTGGATAAAGGCGTCTGCTAAATAAACAAATAATATATATATATATATATATATATATATATATATATATATATATATATATATATTGTATATATATATATTGTACATATGTTGTAGCTTTATTACCCCAGCTTTTACTATTGACTTTGTAAAAGACTTAGATTCTGCTAATTCTATTTTAAAAACAGGATTAAAAATGACAGGTTCCTCTAGCAGCCAATAAAAATCAATTGGTCCCTCACCTTTTTGAACACTCAATTACCCCTGCTGTTTTATGCATGTGCAAACGCGCTGTTTCGGAATATTTTGTACCGGAATCATATCGGAAGGGTTCCGGAACAACAGTGTAAACACACCTATTATATACAAACCAATGGAATACCGTGTGTGTATGTATCACGTCACCTTAAGTTCTAGCCAAAATTATTAGTACTGCCATAGCGTTATGTTTTTGCCTATTGATTCGCCTCATTGTCACTGTACATTAATGCATACATGTGTCCCTTCCTGCGATTTCATCTGTCTGAATGTGATGCCCACTCGCAAAGATTTTTTTGCGATGCAACCTCCCCCATGGTCACATTTTGCAGTGTGTTCCGGGCTTTAGTGACTAAGTGATCTGCTTAAGGGAAAAAAAAAATATGCAGTTACATGCCAAGATAATACAATCTGCAAGCAGACCTCTTAATTGGACAACAAAACTTCTTAAATTTTTCATACATTTTTTGCAAACTCTATCTGTACATTTAATGTCTGCCCATGTAGTTGAATAAATGAGTCAGGGGTACCGGGCAAGAAGACTAAACATCAAATGGCAAACAGAGCTCTGAACTGACCTCAGGGACCTAATGATACCAGTCGACAAGGAGTTGTAGTAATCAAGTCTTGAGATTGCTATGTATTAATATTATAATTACAAAAGTATCTCCTTCCCCTTGAGATGTTAAATAAATTAATTTGCATGCTTTACAAACAGCTTGAACCTCAAGGTTAAACGAAAGTGATGTATCAAATATTATAGCTTGCAGTTTTGAAAGTGGCAGTAATAGGACACTTCATCAATATGTTCTGTGTGCCTGGATGTACTGCCATTGCTACTTGCAGTATGTCCTGCATTCTATTGGTTTGGAAGGAAAAAAAATTTCTTAAATATTTGGCAGCACAGCTAATGCAGGGAACTTAATTTTGGGAACCTTGCTGTTGCATATATTATTGCCCGGATATTGTACAATTTTACTTGTGTGCCATTCTTTTTAGCTAATTTCACGCTAATTTTGTCCATTTAACTGCTAACTTCTAATTTGGAAGGATGCATGCTTTTTCCTCATAATCTCGTATCATAAATATTGGTATTAAATCTGCAGCTTATCGGATTATACCCAATGCAATCCAAAAGTTAAAGGGCATATAAAGGGCTTCACAGTAGTTTGCCACTGCATATGGCATCAGTGATTGGCTTCAAATAATGTCTGCACTTTAGGAAGGCAACCAATGGCTTAGTGTGCATGTATGTAAATTTGAGTATGGTTGTATGTTCCTTGTCAGAATGCTTTAATACACATGAGACCAGGGAAGGCAGGTTACTCCAAATCCTCTTTCCAGACCCAATATTTTTTTCCCTGTAGTTTAAAACCATAAGATTGTCACTTCGACTATCTATGTAGAGGTTATCAAACTGCATCCTCATGAATGCAGTGTAGTTGCTAACTAGTTTTTTTCTTTTTTTTATTGAGCCATTTAGTTCAACCGTTCTCCATATTTGAACATTTTTTATGCACACTTCTCTGATGTTCTGAATGTACCAGTTTATAAGCACTCTATTTATAGGCATATTTATTAACACATTTCTAACTTAATCAGTGGAGGAGCCATGTTCCTGGGCCTGCCAGTGTGATACTGTTAAAGAAAGGTGTTTGCTATCTGAGGACCCCTGGGAAGCTGTCAACTTGTTCACCAAAAGATCTGAAATGCCACAAGACGTGCTGTTACAACATATCTAAGGGGATCATTTCTCAGTAATTGTAAATTATTTGACTGGAGCTGAGTTAATGGCATTCTCGCATTTATTATTAACCTGTAATGTATATTAAAAAAAAACTGTAGGTGTGCTAAGTGTGAATGCTGAGCTGAACAACTAAGCTGCAAAACTGAACCTCCAAGGGGTTATCGGAGTAAACAGATCTGAATATAACAAAACATTCAAACCTCTCGGGGGCTGTAGATCTAGTGCATTGTTAAATGGAGGGAGTGAATCTCAATATATTCAATAAGAAACATATAGGAAGGTAACAAATCTGAACTAGAGCATCCATAGCAAGAACATGTTTTTCTTTAAGTTGAAGAGAGGTTTACAGTGGGTTAAACATCAGACAATTTTTAAAACATAAAAAATCATTAGTGTTGCACTTTTTTTCCTGAAATGAGAAAAAAAAAACACCTGTTATGTTACAGAACTAGATATAACTTGCGAATATCTAAGAGGCATTGTATCAATTGCTGGGCATGTTATTTCAAATTGTATAACTTCAATGGCTGTATTTCTCCAAATAACAATGCAGAGTAAATGCATTTGCGAATTTACCCCATTGTGTTTCAACTTCAATTATCATGGATGACACTGCAGCCATAGTTGCTGATCAATATGTTAGGATAACCTTTAAACAGATACTCATATGAAACACAATGTAACTTCAAATGCAGATTTAATTATATCACAAATCCTTAGCTTCAAACAGAGGTGGCTGAAATGAGCAATACAACACAGCATTTTGATAAAATAATATTTTAAAATAGATACTGAAATTCGCTGTTTATAATTGCATCAACCATATGCTTTCCTCAGGTTTTATTACAGTATGTTAAGAATTAAGTTGCGGGTGCTCATCCTAAATTCTTGAAAACATGACATCTGAATTCAACCAGATTACATTAAATACCCCCTCCCTACAATTTTTTGCTGTCTTTCAGAAGCCTAGAAAGAAAAAAGGAGATTTCCAAGAGCTCACGCACACATACATACGCACACACATACACAAGAAGGGAAGGTGAGACTACAGAATGTTATACAACACTGAATGCTTTTAATCATATCCAAGGCAGATTGGGAGATAAACCATCCTCACAGAGCCAGATTGCTCAATGTAGTGCACTGTGCAATCTTTCTAATCCATGCACTAATCACTCTGGAGAGAAAAAAAAAAAGTATTGAAAAAATAATAATTTGATCACAATGACATTTGCTGTAGCGGTGATCTGTCCCTAGCATTTCTCACTCCCTCACTGATACAAAACAGTGCTGTCATTTAGAGGCAGTAGTGATTAGGGCTCTGGACTCTTGACCGGAGGGTTGTGGGTTCAATCCGACGTGGGGACATTGCTGCTGTACCCTTGAGCAAGGTACTTTACCTAGATTGCGCCAGTAAAAACCCAACTGTATAAATGGGTAATTGTATGTAAAAATAATGTGATATCTTGAAATAATTGTAAGTCGCCCTGGATAAGGGCGTCTGCTAAGAAATAAATAATAATAATAATAATAATAATAATAATAATAATAATAATAATAATAATAATAATAATAGAGGATGCCTGTTGATTCTGGAGGTTTTAACTCCTGCATCTTTGAAAATATCTTTACTGTGGCTGCTGTCCATGACAGGAAAAGGTCAATCTACAAAAATCATTGCTTAGTATTTTGTGGGCCCTCATTTAGCTCATATGTTATCTGTGTTTTCATGGTCAAACAGGTTTGGCCATGGATATTATCCTCAGCTCTGTCATGGTAATGAAGGCCTGTTCATGGCTCGTTTAACTTGGGCTGTCTGTAGATGGCCATAGTTTCCCTGTGGTCTAAGAGTGAGGCTGTCCCTGTCCCTAGGTGTCTAAATGGACCTGGTCATGCAATCAACAAGGGTCTGGGCCACAAATTAAGGATTTACCAGCAGCTGTCCATAAAATAATCTGGGTCAGCTGGATGCACAAGCTAATTATCAATTTGTCCTTTTTGTTGCATGTATAATTTTAAAATGTTCTTATTCTGTTCCAAATGTTTTTTTTCTTTTTTCAATGCGATTCAAAATGTGTGTTGCAATACGACTTGCTACTGTAGATCACAAAATGATTTGCAGGGAAGCTTGTGTCATATATGTGTTCAGATCAGAGTGGCAGTAGATTGTTTGATATCTGACATCCAGCCTCAGCATTCAGACAAGCCATTTATAGTTTTCCCTTACTGAAAGACTACCAATTACACTGCAAGCGGTTCATCTAGCTCTCCAGCATTTCCTTCCAGTGCTCCAGAGGAGACATGTCCTTGTCCACATGGACAACGTGTCTGTAGTGGCATATGTCAACCGCCAGGGAGGACTTCGGTCCCTGGGGTTGCACCGCATAGCCTTTCAGCTATTGACCTGGGCAAAAAGGAACCTGCTATCCCTCCTGACTGTTCATCTTCCTGGAGTGGTGAATTGGGCAGTGGGCCTACTCTCTAGGGAGGGTCCTCACCCGTCAGAATGGTGACTCCACCCTCAGGTGGTAGAGTGCATTTGGCAATGTTTCGGGAAGGCCAGAGTCAATCTCTTTGCCACGGCAGAGATGACTCACTGCCCACTATGGTTCTCCCTCCACCGCTGCAGTGGTCCACTTGGCATTGACGCTATAGCCCACGAGTGGCCCAGGATGCTCTTGTACTCATTACCGCCAATACCGCTACTCCTGGCCTTCCTACAGTTCTCCTTGTGGTCCTTAGATGGCCAGTTGCTACAAGGCCAGTCCTGGGAGATCCTGCTACGCATGGATCGCCTCAGTCAGGCGAGAGGCACTCTCTGGCACTCAGAACCGGGCAGACTCCAACTGTGGGTCTGGCCCCTGAATGGGATCATCTGTTCACCTTAAGGCTCTCAGACGCAGCTGTCAGTGCACTGCAGAATGCTAGGGCCCACTCCACAAGGTCATTGTATGTCAAAATTGGTGTATGGCCAGAGGTCATGACCCCATCTATTGCCCTATAGCAATCATTTTACAGTTTTTGCAAGACCCCTCTACGATGAAAGTTTACCTAGCAGCCATATCTGCATGCCATGTCCTCATTGATTTGGTGTCCCCAGCGCTCATTTCCTGGCGACACATTTTTTGAAGAGCGCTTGGTGGTTATGTCCTCCAAGAAAGGACGTTCTCCCCAAGTGGAGTCTAGACATGATACTGGAAGGCCTCACTAAGGCCCCATTTGAGCCTATACATTCCATAGAGTTGAAATATCTCTCTATGAAGACAGCCTTTTTTGGTAGACATCACCTCCACTAGGCGGGTTAGTGAGCTACAGGCTCTGTCAGTGCACAGTGCCTGTATGAGTATTTGGGATAATTGAAACAGGGTATCATTACGCACGAACCCCGCTTTCCTCCCTAAGGAGGTTACAGCTTTCCACTTAAACCAATCGGTGGAATTAGAGACTTTCCATCCCCCTTCTTTTTCTTCGGAGGAGGATTGGAGATTGAACTCCCTCAGCCTGGTTCAGGCATTGAAAGGTTATGTGGATAAGATGAGATTGTTGCGTCAGTCTGACCAGCTCTTCATCTGTCATGGTGAAAGGACCCTGGGTCAAGCCCTCTCAAAGCACTGGATTGTGGACACAGTCTCGACTGCATATACCAATGCCAGTCTACCTACAACTGGGAAGGTGGCCACGCACTCTATCAGAGGAGTGGCTACGTCATGGGCCCTCTTTAGAGGAGCCTCACTGACTGATATTTGTACTGCAGCTAGCTGGGCTACTCCGCATACATTCACCAGATTCTACCGACTCAACGTGGTAAATTCCTCAGTGCCTTCATTAGGCACAAGGGCCCTTGAGGTTGCACGCTCACACCGCAAACATTAGTCGGTAGCGAGACGTCCCTCGTCTGCTGTCTCTGCTCACGCTCCCTCGAGACGGCTTTGATATACTTTCCCAAAAGTATTGTTGTTGGTCATCTTCGAATTGAAAGGAAACGATAGGTTAAGTAAGCCTGTTTATCTGAAAGAGAAGACGACCAACAAACCTTACAAGGTCGCATCACTTGCATTCGTGGGTTCGATGCAAGAGAGAATGTGATTTCCCAGAGTGACTACTTATTCCCTCGGTAGGCGGCTCTGACATAAAATGCTCACTAAATACCTGACCTGTGGCAGGTATATCCCAAAAGTATTGTTGTTGGTCATCTTCTCTTTCAGGGAACCAGGGTTAAATCCGCAACCTATCGTCTCAGTGTAATAACCAGTGTAATAACCTGTGTGTGAATACTTTCCTTCTCCATAACCCTGAATTATGCAGCTCACTGCAAGTTTTTCATCAGGTATCAATTAATTTGCATGGTAGGTTAATTGAAGGGAACAGTACATTTGCATAGTGTTTTTTTTCCCCCATGCTTTACCATTCCTTGCTGGGCTTTACAATGCTTGCCTGTTTTATTACCATGCTTTCACTATACTTTATTACACTTTGCTATGCTTTTACTATGGGCAACTTTTTAAAGGAAAAAACAATGCAAATGTAAAATGTAATAAATTATTCAAAAACAGCATTATGCTTAAAGGCAGGCACGCCTCTAATCAGATGCAATGAGTTAACAGACTGCAGGTTGTGTTTGAGTAATATAATCCACTGAATTGTATTGATTGTTCAAAGTCTGCCTTTATGAAGGAGGTTATTTGCCATCACCCACCATATGAGGTCAGGAGTCCTATTTCCAACACAATCACATTAATGGAGGATAAGAGTGCAGCATCATATGGAAAATAATCATTTTGATGACTGTAATTAGTATTTCTATGGCTTAAAATAAGCTGAAGCATTTCAAGCTCTTTGACATTGATATCACCGGGGCAACTTGAAGGTAATTTCCTAATTTTCTTTTCGTCTGGATCTAAGACAGTGGTTTGTAATAAACTGCAAAGCCTGGATCTTAAAAAGAGCTAAAAGCTGACTTTGTTTTGTTGAATACATTGCACTACCAGTAATCACAGACCCTAGTCATGATTGTTATGATTGTTTCATGGTCACTCAAAATATATCAATGATTGGACATGAGTTGTCTGTGATCCTACCCATGTCCTCTGACAATAGTAGCTATGGTAAATTAAGGCTGTCCATGTTAATGGTTTAACCATCGAATAAACATGTTGTAAAATGGTTTAAACAATATACAAATATCTGAGATGCAAAAAAGTATATCTACATTAAAAAAAGTAAATGCAAAAAAGGAAATCTACATTATTTATCAATTTCTAATGAAAGGTGTTGAACAGACAGTAAATAATTCTACATTTTTATTTAGGATATATAGACTTTGCATGTCCTGGTTTCCACTTATTCAGTCATGTATGCCATGTCCCAGAGCTTTCATTTGGATGTCCCATCCACCGAGAATATATATATATATATATATATATATATATATATATATATTACACTCATAGTCAGGATTTACAAATGATCAAAGAATGAAATGAAAGGTAATTTCAGTCTTTGAGCAAATTATTTTGATCAAGTTGCGAAAAGGAACATATCAAACAAGCAAAAAACGAAACACAAAAGAAGAGACAGCTTTTTCATTGAGTAAAGCGATGTAATCAAAGTGCGAAATGTAAAATACCAAACAAGCAAAGAACAAAACACAAAAACTTCTTCTGTCTTTGAGTAATTTTGCCTTTTGCACATTGCTTGTTTCACGTTCCATTGCCAGACCTGGATTATATATATATATATATATATATATATATATATATATATATATATATATATATATATATATATATATATATATATATTGTAGTGGCGTGGTAATAACTTTGACCCCGTTCAATGGATATGCATGGAAATTTGGATGTGTGGTCCCTTTGGTTGGATCTCTTGATGTGGGCCATTTCATTTGCTCGGATATGCAGATTCCAAGATCCAGATAATGAAAAAAAAAATTTAAACATGTTTTTGTGCTGTTTTGTGCTGTTTTTTGCTCCAAAACACACAAATCTCGTAACAGTGACATCTTGTATAATACCACAACACCTTTGCAAAAACCATAGTTCAAGCAAAAAATAATAAATAATTTGATTACCTTAAAAGTTCACCACAGGGGTCGAATGTCTGTCTTCCAATGCTGCTGTTCTGGTTTCCATGAAGTTGATGGACGATGGCCTGCCTTCAGCCAGGATCTCACAAAAGGAATCAAATCAAATCTCTCCAGTGGGGGACCATTAACATCCACGAAGAGCAGCGAAGCCAGGCTTTGTACTCGAAGTCACTTAAGTGACTTTGTGTCCATGTCATTTAGGGCTGAAAAGCCACATTCACATTCCGCAGAAGTAGCAAAGTAAGTTTTGCTTGCAACTGTGAGTTTACAGAGGCAGAAATGTGTATTGAGTGGTTTCAGCAGATTGACAAGTTCTGAATCAGGGAGGCGTTTGTTTAGATTACTGCCTGGTAAAATTGTAGTCGGTTGATCTTTTCGGCTGTGTCATTTAAAGCAACTCCCTTGAACATTCCATCTGAACTGCACTGTTCAATCTTCTTTTCGGATTTTCCACCTTCAGTCTACACTGCATTCAACACTTCTATAGCCTGCAGAAGGCTCCTTTTCTGAAGTTTGAGGGAAAGACTTTGGAGTTCACAAAGAACATCTTTCATAGCAGCCAAATCCACAACAAAGCCCCGGTTGCCAGCTTTTTGTACAATTCACTGTACTACTTTCGCTCAGTGTCTGAACATGAACAATTCTCACTTGTCCTTTTTAAATGCAGGGTCAATGCTGGGAAATCTTTCCAGACAGCTTTCACTGTATTAAAGCTGGTTGAAACCCAGTGAATTGTAAACATTTGACCAATTGTTTAAATATTAATTTTAAGATTTGCTGCAGCTTCGCTCAGCAATCTTGAGTTCTTTGGCAACTGATGGTACAGACCATAGAGTTTCGAAATAAAAAATTCGAAGTGGTTGAAGATTTGTGAAGATATTCTTTTAACAATGTGTATACTGCCTCTGCAGTTGTGCCCCCTAAGTCAAGAAAAATATGTTCTATGTCATCTTTGCCAGTTACATCAGATCTAAGGTAAACAATTAGGTAGCTTAAGCCAGGGGTTTTCAACCTGTGGGTCGGGGCCCACCAGTGGGTCACAAGCCATGCCCTCGTGGGTTGCCAAAATGTTTGACCAGTCGGATTAAAAAATATATATATTAGAATACTCAGACGATGATTCAAGAGGAAGAGAGTCTTGCATAAAATATACCCTGCATTGGTTTGCTAACCTCGAGCAAGGGGGGAGGAGCTTGTGCAATGACTCACCGTTGCACTGACGCACAGTACTGTCATGCGCTGTCCGATTAATCACAGGGCCGGTTGCACTAACGAGATAAAAAAACGGGATCAGAACTGGACCCGGATCATGCAAAGGTGTTTTACTAAGCGGATCTGGATATGGCTCTGGCTCCACTGATCTGTTATCTTGATCCGATCCTGGAGCTGCACGCGCCGGAACTTGGGAAACATGTACTGTGCATACAAAAAAGACGGGATGTCCTGTTTTATCCTGTCTCAGGTTTCTATATATAATCACCCAGTGCATTTATTTATAAAGTAAAAGAAAGGTTTGCGCACGCTAAAAGCAGTAAACTAATTGTGTTGACCATGCAACACACACTCTCGTCTTAATGTCTTAATGTCTTAATGTCTTCATTTTAAAACATTCCATCAAGCTCTGATCCAACTCTGGATCAGATATTGAGCCAAAACTGAGCTCAGGATCAGCGCTGATCTATTTAGTACAACTCAATACTTCACAGGAGCAGGATCGGCTCTGTTTCATTTCTTGCTGTCAGATCTTTGTTTGATTGGCCTGAATCATCAGATGACATGGCCTGGCTTTTGTAACCAGTCTCATCCTTATTTAATTTCCTGAAACCAAAGTCAGCTAAATGTGGCTGCTTTCTTTTCGACATTTTCAGGATGTATCAACTGTTCACTGCGCGCCATGCACGTTCATTTCCGTTAAACTGTGTCAATAAAAACTGCAGAGATAGGCTCAATGAATGCAGTTTAAACTCTAAACAGCACATGGTGCCGCCGATCTTTAACACTTATATACTGGCTCATCAAACTCAATTGAATGAGATGTAATCTGGAGACCCCCTCCCCAGGTTATGATTTTTAACTCTTAAAGTGGGGCTCTCGTCTCTTACGGGCAGGCTCAGTCCTGAATTGCTCAGACAGAGATTGGGTGAGATTGGGAGACAGGAAGTCCCATCTCTTTTAGGAATATAAGGAAACTGGCAGGAGAGGGCGAACCAGGAAGCACTGATGTGGTGCATGTGTTGCAACGAACTACGACCGGTGAGAACCAAAGAATGAAAAATACCTGCTTTAGTTGGTTCATTATTGGTGCTCCAATTGTGTACTGATAGTGGAGAAAACCACACAGAGTTTAATAGTTTATTAATAGTTTAAGCACCAGTTTCTAATTAAACAGAATTAGCACCTCCTGTGTACTCCTGTTTATAGTATGTATTGAAGCAAATTGGTAGCATATTTCTGTATATGTAACCCTCAGCAAAGTAGAATAACAATGTGTGACGGAAAACCGTCACTGTTTAAAACAAGCAAAAGCTTATCTGGAAGATGGGTTAAAGGTATTTTAAAAATAATGTATTTCTGCTATTGTTGTAATTATTGTTATTAAGGATGTATTTTTGCTATTGTTGTAATTATTGTTATTAAAGATGTATTTTTGAATAAAATATACAATAATACATAGGTAGAGTGTTTATATAAAATGTTACTGGTAAACTATCTGTGTATTAGTGTGCTGGGGTTTACCGCACATGTAAGCGTAGTGGTTTAGATGGGGTGAGAGAGAGGTGCTCAGTTTGTCGGCTCGTCAGGAGCAGTGATTTATGTCTGAAATAGTAAGATCATATAGAGAGCTTAATGTTCTGAAGTCAATGTGTCACAGTAAATATGTAGCAGCAATAGTAGTGCTAGGGGAGAGGAAAGTGCCTCTGTGCCTGAAGCGGTTTGCCTGCAATTTGTATCCTGTGAAGCTGTGCTAAGAACTGTTTGTATCCTGTGCTACAGAATGAACTTTGTATTTATCTACTTATAACACCAATGTGCGAGTCTCTAATGGCTTCCAGACTCCGGTTGACGTGATTGTGGTGGAGAGCAGGTTGCAGGCTTTTTTCACTTCTTCACACAATGGTTAAGAGGGACTTTTATTACAATAGAAAAATGTAACACTGTGTCATTCTGAAGAGAGTTTCTCCTAAGTTTCTACTAAGCGGGTGTGGCAGGGCGGAAGCCTTGCCCGTGTAAACAGTGTGTTTGTGTGTATTGTGTAAATAAAGTATGATTATTTTGAACATCAGTTTGGCAGGGATGGGGCTAATTCCATCCCTGCCAGTTACACGTGTAGAATGTGGCCATTCCCTAATTAAATAATTTCGTGCTAATTTGGGAATGGTCACATATATATATATATATATATATATATATATATATATATATATATATATATATATATATATATAAGGGGAGTCAGATCCCTTGCTTAGAGGTGGAGTTGGAAAGAGTATGGAGGATAATTCAAAGTAACAAAGGGGTGTTTATTTGGAAGTGTGTAGTGTTTTGTTCCCTGTACCCAGTTTATTTGTTCCTGTTATTCCCTTTTGTTAATAAACGTGCACATTAGTGCTTTAACTGCAGCTCTCTGTCTCTGAGTCTCCCTCCTGCCGATTAATAGCCTTGGCCTTGATGCTATGCTGGTACTGTGGGACAATGAAATGACTTCAGCAGCAATAGAAGCAGTGGGACTCTGGGCCTCTTAAAATCACTGGCAACACTCTGTATGCATTTCATTTTTAATAATGAATTGTATTTATATACCACCTTTCATTGCAAGAATCACAAAACGCTTAACAACAGAGGAAGAAAAAAAAAAAATAGAAAAATACATGTAAAACAATAAGCACAGTTACAAAAAAGTTAATCGATAAAAATCTGTCTTGAGTCCAGATTTAAAAGCCTCAATAGTCTCACAGTCCTTCAAGTGTCCAGGCAGATTGTACCAAAGGTGGGGGGCCATCGAGCAAAAAGCCTGGCCCTTGTCTTTGGCACAAGTAGATTAGAGTCATTAGCAGACCGCAGGTTCCGCTGTGGCAAATAAAGGTTAAGCATATCCCTGACTTATGATGGGCCAAGGCCATGCAAAGCCTTAAACACCAGCATCAAGAGTTTGTAGTTTATTCTAAATTTTACTGGTAGCCAATGTAATGATGCTAAGATTGGTGATATATGCTCATGCTTCTTAGAGCTTTATAAAAGCTGTGGAACACTATTTTGCACATACTGCAACCGATTAATTGATTTTAAAGAAACACCAGCAAGCAAGGCATTACAATAGTCTAACCTTGATGTAATAAAGGCATGAATTAGTTTCTCCACATCAGGCAAAGACAAGGTTGACCTTAGACGGGCAATATTCCGTAAATGAAAAAAGGACACTGCAGATATTCTTAATATGAGCCTCAAAAGACAAAATGGAATCGAACCTTACACCTTGGTTAGTAATTTCTGAGGTTGGACTAATCTCACGCCCATTAATAACCAACCCTAAATTGCCAAGTTTCCTGACCTGATGTGAAGAACCCAATAACATGACCTACAGTTAACCGCAAGACATTTTGCTGCATCTATGTTTTTATATCAGTCAGACAGTTATTGAGTACAGAAACAGCCAAAGAAACGGTTTAGTCTGAAAATAGATTTGTGTATCACCAGCATATCAATGAAATTGAATGCAATACTGCCTGATTATTTGACCCAGTGGGAGCATGTAAATGTTAAATAGAAGAGGTCCCAGAACCCTGAGGAACCAGATGTAACAAAGGTAATGTCAGACTTTAACCCACCTAAGGTGACATACTTCTTTCTGTTCGACAGATAGGATGTAAACCACTGAAGGACCGTACCAGAAAGACCATTGAGGTCCTTCAGACGATGTAACAGAATGTCATGATCCACAGTATCAAAGGCCGCACTTAGATCCAACAAAACAAGAATACTGCAGCCATCAACAAATCATTTACTACCTTAACTAGGGCAGTTTCTGTGCTGTGTGAAGATCTAAAACTGGATTGGAAAGGTTCAGATAGACCTGTAGAGGTAATCTCTTAAAAGTCAATTAAAACAGTCCCAGTGTAGGTAGGAGAATCAACAGATAAGGTAGCACTGGTTTCAGAAAACAGAATTTGAAGTCGTATATTATCTTATTTTGAAAGAATTCCAAGAAGGAAATGCAATGGTCAATTGAGGCTGGCAGTGCGGATATGCATGCTGGCTTTAGCATACAATTGATAGTAGAGAATAGCAGCCTAGAATTACCACTACCTCCTTCAATAAGGCCTGAGTAATGCGATGACCTAGCTCATTTCAAGGCAGTACCATAAGCTAATTGATGCTTACTGTAGGATTGCAAATGAACAGTTAGACCTGTCTTCTTTCAACGCTCAAGTTTACGCCCTGCTGCTTTCATTGTACGTAACACCTCAGTGAACCACGGGGAAGAACGGGAGAAAGACATAAGACAGGTTTTTTCAAAATAGTCCAAAGTGTTATTTAAATAATGCTTGTACAACTCTACCATATCATCCAAGGAACACAGATTACGATCACATAAAGATAAGGCAGCAACCACATCCAAAAACACAACTGTGTTGATTGATTTTAAGTTATGAAATTTCATGAAGCGCATGGTTTTTTAGACATGGGTAGATTATTATTATTATTATTTGTTTATTTAGTAGACACCTTTATCCAAAGTGACTTACAGAGACTAGGATGTGTGAACTATGCATCAGCTGCAGAGTTACTTACAATTACGTCTCACCCGAAAGACGGCACACAAGGGGATTAAGTGACTTGCTCAGCGTCACACAATGAGTCAGTGGCTGAGGTTGTATTTGAACTGGGGACCTCCTGGTTACAAGCCCTTATCTTTAACCACTGGACCACACAGCCTCCTTTGATGTGTAATCAGATCCAGAAGAACAGCCATATGATCAGAAATATCAAGTTCATGAACATGGAAGTCAGAAGCAGACAAACCACCATTAATAATGAGATCTAATGTGTGACTACGGTTGTGTGTAGGAACATTAACATGCTGAACAAGGCCAAAAGAAGTCAAGTAAATTTAAAAAGTGAGCTGCAAATGAACAGCTCATGGAGTCCACATGAATATTAAAATCATCTAACAGGAGAATTCTATTAAAAACTGGGCACAGAGATGTAAGAAGGTCAGCAAACTCAGCTAAACAATTAGTATAAGTGCTAGGAGGGCGATAGGCTAGAATTACAAGGAGAGGATCTTAATTTAAAAGCCAGACATTCAAACAAGTTCACATCAGAAATAGATACCAGGCTCAATTCTATATCTAAATGATGAAAAACAGCTAGACCCCCACCCCGACCAGCAGCCCGAGCTTTTTCCACATAGCCATAGCCACGTGGCGCTACTTCATTTAACAGAAAATAGTCATTTTGTTGATGCCATGTTTCTGTTAAACATAAGGAGTCAAGCTTCTTCTCAGATATAAAATCCGAAAGAATGAGACTCTTATTTGTAAGAGATCGAGTGTTAAATAGAGCCAACTTCACAAGTTTTAATGATGTTAAGATCTTAGGTCAGTTTGCATCTTGTATTTGACAGTTGCTCAGAGAATTTAAATCAACACGACACAGAGAAGGGCACTGGCGGTAGCGAGACCACACAACTTTAATATTGTTAGAGGTAGTTAGAGTGCTGATACTTGTAGTAGAATTATAAGTAAAATCCCATCCAGATCCCCTATGTTGGTGTTTATGCCTACGCAATATTCCAAACCTATGACAGAGAGCACGTAGTTCTTTACAAACATTAAAATGTCTTAGACTCATTAGCTGTGAGGTGGAGTATGACAGCATCGTCAATAAAATCAAACAAATAGTCCCATCTAGTGATCAATTTGCAATACCATCACACCGTTGATTGTTTTACTCAAAGCCGATTTCTGAGCGAGCGCACACGGCTCCCAAACCGCAGCTCAGAAACCCAACATGGGCAACAGATCCCAGTAAACTGCCGATTATTTTCTCGAAAGCCGGTTTCTGAATGAGCAGAAGCCAAGCAGGGCGACAGATCTCAGCAAGCCAGCCCCAACTCAGCAAAGCAGGGCAGGCAACAGGACCCTTACACAGCAAAGCAGGGCAGGCAGCAGGACCCTAACACAGCGAAGCAGGGCAGGCAAAAGGACCCTTACACAGCAAAGCAGGGCAGGCAGCAGGACCCCTACACAGCAAAGCAGGGCAGGCAGCAGGACCCCAACACAGCAAGCAGGGCAGGCAGCAGAACCCCAACACAGCAAGCAGGGCAGGCAACAGGACCCCTACACAGCAAAGCAGGAGAGGCAGCAGGATCCCTACACAGCAAAGCAGGGCAGGCAACAGGACCCCTACACAGCAAAGCAGGAGAGGCAGCAGGATCCCTACACAGCAAAGCAGGGCAGGCAACAGGATCCCTACACAGCAAAGCAGGGCAGGCATCAGGACCCCTACACAGCAAAGCAGGTCAGGCAGCAGGACCCCTACACAGCAAAGCAGGGCAGGCAACAGGACCAATCCAACAACCAGAGGCAGGACAAGGACCCAGGCCTGGCAGGCAGCAGCAAGAAAACAGGGAACCTGGGCGAGAAGGTAGGCGGCAGGCAGTAGACAGGATTAGCAGGTGAGAACCCAGGAACCAAGGCCAGCTGCCTCACCACAGAGGCCAGCAGCTGGCAGGAAATATAGTACACATCAGGAAAGCAGTCAGCAAGGTGAGTAGATTATTTTAGGTATAGTTCATTAATAAAATGAGGCATCGATTAAAACTAACAAATACAAATAAAAAAAAAGTTACTACTGAAGTTAAAAGATACCGATAAAAATAACAAAATCATAAAACTAAAACATACGACAGAGAAGCAGCAGCTAAAGTGCGTCATCGTCCTCTCCTCAGTGTCCTCTCCTCATCGTCCTCTCCTCAGTGTCCTCTCCTCAGCGTCCTCTCCTCATCGTCCTCTCCTCAGCGTCCTCTCCTCAGTGTCCTCTCCTCAGCGTCCTCTCCTCAGCGTCCTCTCCTCATCGTCCTCTCCTCAGTGTCCTCTCCTCAGCGTCCTCTCCTCAGTGTCCTCTCCTCAGCGTCCTCTCCTCAACAACTACATCTGGGGACATACAAACAGACCCCACACTCCGCAGAACATTTTTCATCACTTTTAAATGTGTTCAGTGCTTGGTCATGGTTTGGCATACTGGTTACACGTATTTAGAGGTAACTTCTTGGCCACACTGCAGCACCATTTTCCAGTAGGATTCTATGAAGGAAATGCACAGGGCTCTTACCCATGACTGGGTGCAGAAACATTAAGGGGTAGAAGTACTAAAATGGGCCAGTTACACCACAAACATACCGCAATATACATTATGTCATATGTACTAAGTGAAAATATGTTAATGAAAAGAGACGCAATATACTAATTTTAATATTTATTGCGTCTTAGCGAGATCTCTAGCATTGTGTGAGTCGTGCAACACTGTTCAAATAAATAGCGGGAGTTGAGTTGTGGTTTGCTGCAGCAGAGGGTGCCCGAAGGATAACATCCATACATGCAAGGGTGCAAGAATCAAAACAATATTGTTTTTGTTAAATGTAAATGTCATGTGTACAATGCATTCTGTTCCATCTTCATTTTACCTATTGTAATACTGATTGTATATATATATATATATATAATGAGAGGCAGTTAATCCCATCAGATTCTGTAGTGGGGCCCCCACCTTCACCCCCCAAAAGCTTTTCATAATCATAAAGGAGCCTCTCGCTAAACCAGACATCTTTGTCCGACATAAGGAGGTGTCGGGTTTAAAAACAATACAATAAAATTGCACACACATACATTTATAGTGCTCAATGCATTTTAAATGTAAATCATTGACCTGAAATAACACTAATGTGTTTTGGGTAGACTGCAAATTACATTATGTAAAAATATAAATCTGTACAGTAGACTTATATAGTATACAGCACAGCAGTAAAATCAAATGAATACCTAGCACACTTTCTTTTTATTTTAGCTTGTAGGGTACTGGTAACACATAAATCATGCTGCTGCATTGTATACATTGGTGTACAATGCGAATAAAAGATTATTTTAAATGTTAGCATTTTGTATTATTATTATTATTATTATTATTATTATTATTATTATTATTATTATTATTATTATTATTTTTAACTTGGCCTACTTAGTAGCCTAGACAATTAACACAAAATAGATCATGGTCCTATACAGATGCTTAGAATGAGCTGGAGGGGTTTGTGGCACATGTGTGCAGTCTATTACTCCCAACACGTTGCGGAAACCAGAAATGTCATAGAAATTTGTTTTAAAGGCTTGTAAGTACGCCCTGCCTTTAGTGAAAATTAGGTACTTGGGTGTTCACCTCAAAAATACATTGAGCACAACTGGTAACGCAAGAGAAAATGTGGACTGGGAAATGCCAGTAACAAGAACAAAATTTCTTAACAAATTGATGCAATTGTAAGTGTCGCAATTGCCGGCAGCTTTAGTACATCTCATTATAATATTTGAGAACCTGATTTGCACTACCTCAACCCCATTTTTGCAAATTTATGCAAGAACAGCCATAACTACATATTCATCTAAGGTTGAACCACAAAGCATTCCCTAAAAATTCACTAATAGCATTGCGCATACTAGTACATTTCATCCTAGACTTGTGTAACTCGTTTGCAACTGATTTGCGACAGGCGCAACAATTTAGTACATCTACCCCTAAGAGGTGTACATACATTTACACAAACAGAAAACAAGAGTGGAGTACCAAGATAGATTAAGTAGGGATTAATTTAGGGGATTTATTAATCCAACCCAAGTTTATTTTAGTTTATGTAGGGAGAAGGTTCCTGAAGCGGAACCTCCCTTTTAGTGGGAGTAGCGCTTTCCTAGTTGTTTTTTTTTACAGTGTTTTGTTTTGTATTTTTGTTATTTATGTATTTTAAGTGGATATATTGCCTCCCGCACTAGGGCTACCATTGCCAGTACCCTAGTGGCAGCCACCAACAACTGCCTGCTTGTAATCAAATAAAACCTGGATGCCAGAGCAGCATTGCAAAGTCAAACCCTCTGTGTCTCTCTCGTTTCTCAGCGATACCCACACAGTAACAGCTCGCCCCTTACATGGCCTAATCAAGGAGTACTCGCTCCACCTGGACACCATGTAGATCCATACTGGGGGATGTTGTCTTGGCATTTAAAGGATGGGTGACAAAAACAATTCTGACACAAAACACATCAAATCAATCTTCACATAAATGAGTGAAATCATCAAAACAATAATAAATAATACAAAATAATTGCACAACAGAAAGAGTGAAGTTCACACCCCTTACACTAGGCTTTGCCTAGGGCGGCAAGTTGCCTAGCACTGGACCTGCATGTGTTCATCACTTTTTCAACACCACTGCTGGATTGTTGCATTGAGATGATGTTCAGCCCAATCTCTGCAGAGATAATAAACAGGAATGTTTTTGACATTGATGACAAATCAAATTTCTTACAGAAGGTTGCCCTGCCCAATAATGCAGAAGGAGCTCACACCTAGATTACAAAGGGATTTTCAGGTCATCAGCAGAACCTTTTTTGAGAAACCTAAGAAGGTTTATGAAGTGTTTTCACTCAGGCGAGCACATGATCCGCACCTTGTCATGGACATAGCTGTGCTTGCGGATATGGCCTGAAAAAAAACCCCACTGCTTTGGCAGTGCTAAACCTCTGCCAGGACTGAGTCCTGCTCTGAGCTCAGTCTCCGGACTCTGAACATTGAGATAATGGTTGAACGATCACCCAATGTTTTAATATTCACCAAGCATGGAGCGCCAATGCATTTTTCATTCATTGTTTACCATCAGAGAACTTTTAAGCATTAAACATATGCACCAATGAAATCAGATATCGATGATGATATTCTACTTCAGCATTACAATCTGTTATCTTAAAGATTTTGTGTGGAGCATTGGAATGTATTGTGACTGATGCGATATTGACGATGCACGATTCTTACAAATGGGAATCCTGCAGTATATCATGTCTTTTATCTGTTGCTGGTACGCAACCCCAGATTATGTCTGTTTGGAAGTTCTGCTTGGTTTTGTGTGAGCAGATGTCTCCATCACAAAAGCAGCATTTAGTTGGCAATTTTGCTGGCAGTTTTACCAGATTAACAGATTAACAAACAGGAGGTTAGTTCCTCCAGACTAGGCTAGAATAGGTGAGGTGTCTGTTCAGTGTGTAATTAGTGGACTTCAGTCTGCTTTAGTGCAGTTTCACAAACAATATATTAAAACCAATGATGCATTTAAAAAAGAAAAAAACAGCAAAACATATACGGACCCAAGAGAATAATCCACCGGTGCCTAATAAGAACATGGTTAACATTGCTGTTTGCATTACGGAGTGATCCATCTTATTTAGTACCAAATAAACTGTGGAGCCCCAAGGACTTTTCTATAAATATTTAGCAATTAGTAAGCACAAGGCTGCATAAATTATACCTAAATAACCTACAACAACATGTCAAAGTGTTTCACTTGAATAAGGCTGCCTGCCCCATTGACTCTGGACATGCTTGAACCCTTTGTGTTTGTTATGGTAAGTGTGCATGGTAATTTCACAGTTTTCCATGTTTTATTCTGTTAGCCGTGCTTTCCTATGCTTGCCTAAGCTTCACAAATGCTTTCTCTATTGCTTCACAGTGAAGGTACTCAAGAATCATACTGGGTGTACTTTCATTCTTGACAAGTTTTGTCAAAATAGTGACTTGAATTGCGAGTAAATTGGGAAAGTGCATAAATGTCCTGCAATTAAGATCTGCTATTGGGAAGGTAGCATGGGTCTTCATAGGTTCCTGGCTATGAAGTCTGATGGAGATGGAAAAGCAGAGTGGATCAGGGAAGGAGAGAGAAGAAACTGTTGCATTAGTGGGAGAGGGAGAGAGAGATTCTTTTTTTTTTTTTAAACATTTTTATAAAAGTTTTCTCAAAACAAACAATACAAATTAGAAACAAATGAGAAGCAAACAAATAAATGGGGGTCAAAGCAGGTTACACAACAGAAAATGAAACAAGAATTAGGGAGTGGGGGCTCCCAAAGTAAGAATTAAATCTCTAATATTGTAGACCGCCGTTGACCAAGCGGCCACCGTGACTGCACTGACCAGGTGCAATATCGCAGTGGATCTTTCAATAAGTGTAATGTTTAGAAAAGAGTATAACCAAAAACGATTGAGTGATAAGCCAGGCTCCACCCAACCCCTTAAAATAGATGTGTTAGCTCCCATTAGCCCTGCTAGCAAAAGTCGTCTTGTGTGAGGATTAAGGGCAATTTGTGATTCATCGCCAAGAAGGAGCAACTCAGGAGTCAGCGGCACCACCACACAAATTAATTGAGATAATACAGTAACTACATATACCCAAAAGCTTACAATGATACAACACTCCCAAAACATGTGTAGGTAACTACTTACTGTCCCTTGAGTGCACCCCTGACAGAGAGGATGAGTAGTGATTTTCATTTGGAACCGCCGATATGACGTTGCATAAAATCTGTGTGCAAGTTTAAAGTGAATCAACTGGTGTGCTAGATTTTTGGAGGGTGTAAAAATATTATCCCACACCCTATTCCAGTCGAGGTTGACTCCCAGCTTGCCAAGTTCTCTATCCCAGACAGTAGTCACTGGGAGGGAATTGGTGTTAAACAATTGAGGTACCGGGTGAATGGGCAATATCACATTCCATGGAACCCCATAGGCATGAAGGGCTAACATACAAAAAAAAGAGAACCCAGGGAGTGAGTAAGTTTCCTTAAGATCTTGGAACGTGTGCATATGTTTATTATCAACAATATAATTTTAAAATATGAATATTTCTAGTGGACCAAGGTAGGTAGTTAAATAGCTGTGAGCCTGTCAAAAGCAGGCGTTTGTTGCAAATGGCAGAGAGCTTATGAAAGTGGAGAGAGATTCCAAGGAATCTTTGCACTTTTTTCCATATGTCTAAAAAAGTGTGCAATAATGGGTCCCATTCACAAAGAAAAAGCCCTATTTTTGAGGCCAGAAAATGGTTGATCCTGAAGCCTATTGGCTTAATTATTGCCTCTTCAATTGAACACCATGAAGCCAGGGCACTTGGATCCAGTCTGGTTTTAAATATCCTCAGCTGAAAGGCCCCGTAGTAAAACTTAAAGTTCTTAAACTGAATTCTCAGACACTTGCCATTCCAAATAAAGCCAGAGTTAATTTCTTCCAAGTATTGGGGGGGGGGGGGGGCGGTTGATATGGGTAGCATGGAGAATAAAAAAAAATTGATGTGAGGAAGGACATTCATCTAAAATAGAAATTCTACCATGCAGCGTAAGCTGTAAGGGACACCGTCTAGCCAAATCAGTCTTAATTTTAGTCAAAACAGCTGTCTAATTGTCTTTACAAATCCGTTGCATATTAGGGTGTATTTTAATACCCAGATAAGTGAAGCCCGTAGTCTGCAGCTGAAGAGGGGTATGAGAAGGGAGAGGGGCAGTTTTGAGCTGCAGGATGTAGAGGCATTAGGACCGAAGTCATTAAATAATTTCAGAGCCTGAGGAAGTGATTTGGAAATATTAGAGAGAAATAGCAGCATGTCATCGGCATAGAGAGATATGTGATCTTTAGATCCCTGTGTATCAATGGAGGTGATGTGGGGGCTTTGCCAAACAGTCTGTGCCAAAGGTTCTAATGAGAGGGAAAACAATAGAGGGGACAGGGGGCAACCTTGATGTGTCAAGTGCAAACTCAGAAGACATAAGTGAGCCAGTCTACACTCAAGCAGTGATACTATTGTATAAAGTACATATCATATTAATAAATGACTGGCCAAAACCAAAATGTTCCAGAATTGCCGCAACTAATTCCATTACAAATGGTCAAATGCCTTCTCAGCGTCTAAAGAGCGCTCCGCACAAGAAACTGATTGGTGGAGGTCCGAATCCAGGATATGCAGAAGCCGACGCATGTTGTCTGACATGAGCCGACCTTTCATAAAACCTATCTGGTCATAGTGCACTAAATTACCTATGTAAAATTCTAGTTATTTGGTCAGTGCCTTTGCAAATAATTTTAGATCTGAGTTCAGAAGTGAGAGAGGCCTGTAACTGGTACATTCAAGAGGATCTTTGCCTTCTTTAATAAGCAGCAAAATCAGAGCTGATTTCTGATCTCTATGAAAGGAACCGATTTGAAATGAATAATTAATAGAATTTAAAATGAATGGGCTGACCTGATCCCATACTGCCAATAGCAGTTTAGCTGGGATGCCATCTCAACTAGGCGACTTGTGCTTCTGCATAGAGCATGCAGTTCCTTCAAAGTGAGAGGTGCATCTAAAAGCTAAGCCTGTTCAACTGAAAGATTAGGTAGGTCCAGTGGATTAGATTAGTCAGGAAACAGTAGCAGTTTATGTCAGGGTCTAACAATGTTAATTCCAGGTAAGTATAAGTTGTTATAATTATCTTTCTAAACCCTTGTCCACAGGTTGTTAGGGTTTCAAACTGACCACCCTGACCTTTCCAATGACTGTACAGAAACCACACAAACAGGTAAGTAAAAAAAAAAAAAATCTTTATTACAGGCAATTATACAATTGAATACAGCTTACTCTATAAGATAATTTGCAAAATCCCCCTTCAGACCAGCTTGCATTGTATTTCAGTACAAAACCTACAAAATCCTAAAAATACCTAGAACTGTGCACCAAGTAAAATCACTACAACCTTAAATAAATTGTAGCAGGCTACTTGTGACTTCAGGGGGATATTATTAATACAATTCTTCAACTCCACACGTTATGTTACACCATTTGGTGAAATGATCGTTCCAGTACATTCACCTGGGCCTAAGAAAAGCCTAGAAATCTCAGTTAGTGGGTCCTGTACTTAATCCAAGTTGCCAAATACTGTCCCGATAGAAACACCAATTAGGGAAAGTATTAGCTGAAGGTAACCAATCCAAGAACCTCCTAATCTGTTTGTTCATCACAGTGTAATGCTTATATTTAGCTCCCTTCAGACTTAATACCCCCTCTCCAGCACCACGACGCAGGATCCTGCAATGGAAGAACAAACAGCCTTGATCTCCACACTCCTTCTGTGTCCCTGGTCATTCACCACGTACACCCCAATCTCGGCCCTCCCTACTCTGATTTAGTCTTCGGACCCGGCCACTGGTACTTAACTTAAGTAGGGTAGGACCTGGCATCTCAGGTGTATACAGGGAGCTGGCAGTCCGTCCCATTTAGGGGGGTGCCTTGAAGGGAAGCAGTACAACACCTTGTAATTAATATTGGTAAATAGAAATATTTCTGCCAAGTGTCTTTACTTCTGAATCATTTGTCAAACGCCACACGGTCCTCGGAGTAGTAATATTAATTGTCTTCTTTCAATCAAAAGAGCGCCGCTTTAATGGTGTACTTCAAGGATGAATTCTTAGCTTTGCTATCAGTTTCTGGTCGGTCCTTCCTGCCATCAGGCTGCCATGTCTTTATCCTTCTGTATTCCTTTTCAAGTTTTTCTTTATTAACAACTGAAAATAACATGCGTGCGCCCACATCAGATGTCACTTTAACACTGTAATAATAATAAGAAATACTATATTTTAACAGAAGTCATTTCTATATGAACTATGGTTGTTCATTACTGTTAACATTTTATGTTCAAAGCAAAACATTTTAATTAACCTCATAAATCCTGACTAATTTAACTATTGTACTAAATTCAGCTTCTTTTTATATAATATTGCCATATAATCCAAACTCGAACATACTTTGAAACAAAATAAGGTAATCGTTAGATTTAATATTGGCATTCTTTTGAAAAGATTACACATAACATAAAAGGTATATGCTGTGTTCTTGTAACTGTCTAGTGCACAAAAATGTATAGACTCACCAGTGAACTCAACTCATTTTACACAGGGTATATCCAACGCAAATGTAGAGGCCTAAAGTGAGTATCCTAGCAACGCACAGACGTTGTTTGTGTACCATAATAGCACTAAAAGAAGCGCACTCAAGGTTTTTTTTAATGCAAACCGGCAACATGAGACTTAAAACTGGGTTCTAATTTGGTGCATCGACTTGCCAATATGTAATCGAAGCTCTGGAAATTTAAAGACAGATGATCAATAATCGATGTATCGATTAATTGTTGCACCATTACCTTTGGGTAATAAACAAAAACATAATGTGAAATGTAACAAATGTGAAAAACCACAATACTAATACAGTCAAACCTGCTCATGTGACCACCTGGCCTAAGCGACCACTTTAAATTCCTCCCAATGATATTTGTGCTTTTATTTAACTGTATTAAGCGACCATCTGTCTAACGCGACCAGCGACCACAATTCTCTTACCCAGCAACTGACTCAAACCTGTATTAAGCACCCTTAGACAGGGCTATTGTTATAAGAAAAATTTGGTTTTAAATGGTACATCCTAAATTCAAAGGAATATGGTAACCATTCTAGCTGTCTTTTATCCATAATCAATAAAACAACAGCGCTCTCTTGTAGAGGAAGAGAGAAAACGTGGAGAAACAAAAGGTCCTTCCTAGACGACAGAATTAAAGTTATTAAAGTTATTAATTAAAGTAAGTGCCTGAAAAAGTGCTGATTTTTTTTCACAGTAAAACAGGTTTAAAAGGCACTGCATATCAACAGGACACTCAGTACTGCATCTCCAGCCCCACCCCACCCCTTGTTCGCTGTATTTTTCACATACCTCTTCATAGTCGTGCATACCGATAAATCATCTCCTGATCATACCGATAAATCATCTCGTTTTATCACCAAACTCCTCAATAATGTGATCCAAATCATTATTTTATTACTATAACATCTCAAAAAGCTCTGCAATTGTCTGTGATATTCTTTGAGTGTCCGATGTAGAAGCAGCTATCTTGTTTGTTTATGTCCATGTTATGTCTGTGGTGCTGTGGTCTCTCGGCTCCTATCGGTCTCACTCGGCCATTGAATGGTTTTCTCGGCTTTTTCCAGAGAAAAAACGACTAGAGACCAGTGTTTTACGTCTTTTTGATGATGTCGGACAGGGTCCGACATCAGACCGGAAAGGGAAAATTGTAATGTCGGACATGGTCCGACATAGGACCGCAAAGGGTTAACATTCACATGTTCTGACATGAGGTTAAAATCTATCAGTCTTGTGGCCCTGCTTTGGAAAACAGCAAAAGAGTGGTTGGTGAGGCATCTCCTAAAGTGGTACTGTAATCTCTCTTGTCATGTTACCATGAAGATGTTTGCAGTTCCCTGTTTCCCATCTGCGTCCTTTGACAGCCTAGCCTTCTGGCTCAGTGATTACATTTTACAAGAAGAAGAAGCACTTGGGATATGAGTGACAGGAGCAGGCAGAAATAAAAAGCTTTGTTTTGTTGTGTTAGTGAGGGACAGCCTCTATAAACCAGAAATTGTATAGCGATTTTTGTTTATATATTTATTTTTTATTTTTTTATGCAGTAATTCTGAAGATCTAAACATCATTCAGGAAATTAAAGAGTAAATAGCTTGAAATGACGAGAGGAGGCATTTGTTTGTCTAGATAGATAGATAGATAGATAGATAGATAGATAGATAGATAGATAGATAGATAAGCATTTGCATGTATGTTATGTTCAGAAGTGATTTTAATTTACAGTACCTGCATGGGCTTTTCCATTCTAGGCTTTAAATGGTAGCTGTAAGCTGGATCTCTGTAAAATAAAAAAGCAGAACTGCATTCTCACTGTTGTTTCAAGTATCTAGATGTTTTGTGAGCTGGCGAGAAGGAGATAGGTGAACACACATTGCCTTCCTCTCTTCAGTAGGCTCGCTGGGCACTAACAGGAAAAAGGAACAGAGGCAGCACAGCTCACTAGTGCAGAAAACCGATTAATTAACACACCATGTGCTAACTCAATTGCAGCAACACATCCGTGTTTTCTGAAGCAGCATCATTTATCTTACACTTCTAGGTATATATACTATATACTTGAAGGAGTCTTTTTAAGTGCAAACTTTCATATTGTAGTGGCTTGCCTGTTTATTTTCTTATTTTTTTCAAGGAGCATATTTTTTCATTTGTGCAATTAAACAAGGTATTATTCTTATTCTTATTATGAATTAAACAATGCATTCTAGATCTGGGCAGCAGATGACACATGCTTTAAATATAGTTATTTTGCAATCTGACTTTTGCATGAAAAAACTTGAAATGTTGGAGGCAATGAAATAATGAATAGTTTCATACAGCACATGAATTAAACAATGCATTCTAGATCAAGGCAGCAGATGACACATGCTTTAAATATAGTTATTTTGCAATCTGACTTTTGCATGAATAAACTTGAAATGTTGGAGGCAGTGAAATAATGAATAGTTTCATACAGCACATTTACTGTAAACCAAGAACTTGTTAATTATTGAATATGGAACAAACAAAGGAGAACTTGTAATGACCCACAATTAAGAGGGTTTGATTTATTCATTTGTGTCAGTCCTTCCACAAATGCAAATAACAATTTTAATAAGTTTTTTCCTGAATTGCAAACTCTGCTCTGCAGAAAGTACACATGCTTAGAGTAATCCAAACAACCAGTATACGTACGAAAAGGGTCACATGTAAACCACAGTAAGTTCAACATCAATATATTTGACTTCTGGTTTTCTGTCTTTTGGCAGCAGGTTCCTTGTTTATTTATTTTTTACTACATAGGGATTTCTGTTAGTTTAGTTTACACCCCCCCCCCCTGTGGATTAGTAAAAGTCTTTAAAAATGAATCCCCAAGTTGGGATGTGAAATAGCACTATCTGAATTTAACTGGCTGAGGTTAGAATACATTTTGAACGTTGAATTAGGCCATGAATATAAATGTTCCCCTTTGAAAAACTGTGCTGCATATCCATGAATCCCTAATGAATGAGTGAAGGTCTAATAACTTTATGATGCAGTCATGAGTAACTTTTAATCCTCTGGATATGGATGTGATCTCCAGGCGTTTGGCTTTATTTTAAAAAAAAAGCTTGATTTCTTGCCTGGTTCCTCAGCTGTCGCTGATTGAACAAGGAGGCTCGCCGGTGGTTGGGCTGATCAGGAGTTCCTGATTTGCTGGGAAGTGTGCCCGGGGATCCTGCAGCCAGTTCAAAAAGAGTCTGCACCACAGATCTTGGCTGCTGCCAGACCACTGACCCACAGACATGCGCTGCACTGATGCTTTCATATTTCCACCAAGGAGGAGAGCGCCCACTCCACAGGGAAAGAACCAGGAAAAGGGAAAAGGCCCTTCAACTCCCAGATGGTTCTGTGAAGGTGCTGCCCAGCCGGGACTGTCAGAAAGAGCACCAGAGCTAGGTCAGTTTAGGGGATTTGAATCTCACAACGGTATAGTGAGGGCTACATAGTGTAGTAGGTTAGGCACCTAACAATCAAACATGACCAGATTACATGTAAACCAGCTTTACTTACCCAGTTTCACAGAGAACATGACTAGAAACCTCATTTAATGTGGATGCAAATTGAAAACCATTTTAGTACTCTAAACATGGTTTCAAACCTGTAATGTGAAAAGGGCCTAAATACATTTTTGATACCCAGTTGTTCCATAGAAATGGAATCGAACCCAGGACCCTGGCGCTGTGAGGCAGCAGTGCTAACCACCGCACCACCGTTCCGCCCCACCCCCAGACATCCCTCAATCAAAATATAATGTGTGTCTTTTTTAAAAGGAAATTATAATAGAGGCTCCCTTTTTCTATGTGGCCCTGACCTATAACACCGTGGGTATCAAGTTAGGTGCACCTTCATACGAAAAATAAGAGAAAGCAAGCAAGCAAGCAAGAAAGATCGATCTCTACCTGGCATCTTTGTTTTTTTTCTGCTGAAGGTGGCCTAGGCACCTTGTTCCAGCTCAGCGCACACAGCTGTTACCGCTTCACTGGCGTGCTGACAAGCCCCTGCTCTACAGCTTGAGAAAGTGTCTGTCAGGAGAAACAGTGCAAGAGCTGTGGAACAGTGATGGACTGCCAGAGCTAGAGGCTATGATCCCGGCCGTGGCAGCCAGCATAGGGCTGTGCATTACTTGATCATGCTCGCTGCCCACATTGAGCAACCTTGAGAACTCATACTCAACCCTTCCCTTCCAGGGGCAGCAGAGTTGTTAATGCTATTTCCAGCGAACATACATTGAAACCTCACTATTAATGCCACTCAAGGAGACCAGCAAAACGTGGCCTTAATAGTGTGGTTAACTTAATATTGAAAGTTCACTAACACTGAAGTCAATGGAATGCATGGTGGCCTTTGTATCAAGCTGGCCTTAAGCTGAGGTTTCAATGTATTCTCTAACCCAGTCAAAGCCATAGGGTAAGTCTTACATTTCCACTTCTTTAAATGCAAATGTTAGTTTATGGACTGCAGCAACAGATAACCTTTCCTCCCTGGTGAGAGAAACCTGGTAAAGCATTATGCTTTTTTTCTTATTGCTTTGATTTAGTTCAGCATTTTCTTTTTTGGCAGGTGTTTAATTGTCCTATTTCCTGCACACATTATGACTCCTAAACAACTGTTCCAATGACGTCAACTTTGAGACTGTAAATAGCTTTGTAAACAAAAATCCATGTATGAACAGTTTATGTTGTAAGCTATTTAAGTGCTCAAAAAAGTGTTGCCAAGGAGCATTTACATTCAGCGTGAGGGCTGTGACACTGTCAAGTGCTGTGAGAATAGACAAACAGACAGGCAGGTCTGCCAGCTGGAGAACAGCTGAAAATGTCATGTAGAACCTAATGCATTGAATCGATACTGTGTTAAAGTTAGGTACAAAACAGGATCCCCAGTGGCTCAGCTAGTAAAGCACTATTGTGGTGTGCAGGGTGAGTCATGCTATCAAGAGCTTGTTGGTATGAATCTCGGTTGCGCCAAGTTGCCAATTTTGCCTGGGGGCCCACATGGAATGCTTGTTTGGTTATTGTGCTCCCATGAGCTACAGAAGAAAATGGCTTGGGTTATAATTCACCCCCTACTGGCTAGGTGCAGACAACACAAACTGGAGACTTGCCTCCAGGGCTCTGTAACTTGGCAACATTCTCTGCGTAGGTTTTGTGGAATAAAAAGATGCTTGACACTGGAAGCTAAAGGTTAGATTGTTGAAGCAGTTAACAAGTAGGTTATGGCAATTCAACAAGTTGTAGTACCAAAATTAGAAGCAATAGAAAGCACAATGAGTACACATATACTAAATACTCAAATATGTTAATATCAAGGGCATTCCTGCAAGGGCCACTCCAGGTTTTATTAGGTATACATAACTACCTTGGGACCTGGATAGTGGTTTAATTGGTTTAATTAAATAATTTAGAACACGGTTGGAACAAAGACATGGGCTGGAAGTGACTACTTTGTCCACTTGCGGTTTATATTAGAAAAATGTTGAAAAAAAAGATATATACTGTATATAGGAACAAGCATGCCAGTCACATTCATCCCCCACCAAGGCTGTGAACACAACATGACAGCAATCAGTAGCTCAGAATGAATGCTTTGGACATTATTGTTATTTGACCTGTTTGCCATCAACACTACTTTTTAGTAATTACTATAGTTTGCATCAACAGTGAATAACTAAATGCATTAAAAGCTATGAATAAATACATTTAGTCTGCTGGATTATTAAATGTAAAACAAAAGAAAACAAAACAGAAAACATATTCCTGAAGGGGCTTTGGGAGAGCTTTAATACCACACAAACAGAAGCACAGAAGCAAAGTCAAAGGCTCTTTAAAAACCACCTTCTTCTTGGCACCAGTTAAAGTCTTTTTCACCATATTCTAGGGCTTCTTGGTAAATACTCTCATTTAAGATAAGCAGATGGAAAAGTGCCAGAAGAGATGTTCAAGTTATTCCCCATAGTTTTTTTTTTTTTTTTTTGCTTGTATCCCTTTGTTTGATGCAATTGCATGTTCGGCTAGATTTGAACACTAATGTACTTTTTTTTTCTTGAACTTTTGTCTGCACTTCAATGCAGCTGTAAAGCTGTCTGCTCTACTATTTGTTTCAAAAGGGGATTCAAGTAGTGGAAACCCATCATTCCTTTTCTCCTTATCTCACCTGTCTCTTTTCAACGATCCCACTCTAGGGACTGAACTCAAACACTGCCTTCTGTGCTGCTGATTATCAACTGTAAATTACTGATAGTTATTTAAATTGTGGACTGCTTTTAGCCTTTTTGATACGACAGGGTGGGGAAGATCTGGTACCCGATTCAAAGAGATTTGTGAACACCCTTGAACAAAAGTGAACTAAACTGAACTGGATTATAACAAGAAGTATGACTAAAATGGATATACAGTAGGCTATACTGTGCACAATAGCATTCCAGGGGTGATCATTCCCAGCCAGTGTCAGATTCAAACTGGCTGTTAATCAGTGTAAGGCAAGCTATACATCAATGCTACACTTTGAGACGCCTGAATTCAATCTCCTCTGTTATCCATTTCTCATCACACAGCGTTAATTATCCTGTTATGTATCAACAAATCCCTTCAACTGGGATACTTTGTCTTACAACCAGTTGTTTTTAATGTAATTTCCTTCCAGCACTTTAAGACGCTGCTAAAGTGCTTGAGAAGGAGCCTAGAGACATTGTTTGCTGATTCGCCAATATAGAAAACCAATTAGTTGTCTGAGTAGAGATTGTGAGATAATGTAATACAGGGATTGTGAAAGTCTTTGATAAAAAGTTAAACTGGCCCCAACACAGATCACAAGGAGCTCCCTACTGCTGACACAGACATACCGGATACTGGATTGTTCATTGTCTTGTACAGTCTTAGACAAAAGTACTGGCACCCTACGCTTATTATACCATAATTCAAGGTAACAGATTAAGGACAAGCATTTAGTAAACATTAAACACTTTTTTAAATAAAAACAAAAAGCAAAATACACAATTTCTAGTAATTTAACAAATAATCTTTATAAAAAAAAATTAGAAAATGATTTCAAGTATTCGTTCATGACAAAAGCACTGGCACCCCTGCTTTAGTTTTCTGTGTGTCTTCATTTTTGCTTTTAATACGGCTTTCAGACATGATCATTCGTAACCAGGATTTTACATCTTGGTGAAATCTGGGCCCATTCTGTCTTGCATATTTCCTTCAGCTCAGGCACATTGGATACACAATGCTTGGCTATAGCTCTTTTCAGATCAGTACACATACACATACGTTTGCCATCCTAGAACCCTATAATATACATCATTATCCTATGGTAGGTTTTTTTTTTTTTTTTTTTAGTGTTAAATGGGTAAGAAATTAAGAAATTAGATCATTTGAAAATGTAGTTAGTATAAATTATCTCTTTAAGTCATAATCTTGGTTCGTGTATCCCAATAAAACCCCCATATACAACCAAGCCTCTTATGATTTTGCTAATAGTTTAGACATGTTAGAAATAGCTATGCCCTGCTTAATTTTGCACTTCTAGTTAAATAAAACTCCAGCAGATTTGCACACTGCAGTTGTGTATACAGGTTTATTATTTCACTTGTCCTGTTTCACTTCCGTAATAAACACACATTTTACATATGTATATATATATATATATATATATATATATATATATATATATATATATATATATATATATATATATACTGTATATGTTTTAGAATAAGCCAACAATAACATTTCATGCCTTTTCATGTCCAGCCTCCGCCCTGTTACACCTACATGTTCATAAATGTTACACTTTTTCTCATATTTGATTTAAATGTCTAGTTAAACTGAAAACACTTCCGTCTTGACTCAAGCTTAAAATGCCTGAGCCGGATTTGCAATCAGTATACAAAGTTCAGGAATGTGGCATTGAATTTCATTACCACCTTTGGCGTTTTGAAGCAGTTTGAATGTGCCCTAACTCAGAATGGTGATAAAAGCCCTATTTTATTATAACCTTTAAAGACTTTCCATTCGAATCTAATTAACTTTGAAGCACTTTGTATCTCGAGGATAGATACAAGTTGTATCGCAGGGGCAGCACTGGGGAAGGAACAAGTAGTAGATGAATGGAAAGTCCTTACTGTGACTTTGACAATTATTTTTTCATAGCAGGAAAATGATATTAATATGAATTTATATGAACATTATGAACATTCTTAACTGCATTAAATGTGTAAGCACTTAACTAAATAGAACTGAAATAAAACACAACTGAAATAAAACTGAAATAAAAAACACCGGTAGTTCAATTTTTTAAAGAGGAGTGTCCCATATGGTTTCAAATACTGAAGGTTTGGGTCCTCAGTAACTCACCTTGTAAAAGCACTACCTTTTGAAGGGTAGTTGATCCCACAGGGAGTGTTGTATTGGCCTTTGTGCTCCAGCATTGTTAGAGAAGAGAAATGGATGGAGATAGTTCACTTGCTAGTCAGGCACCCAACAAGTCCAGGCAGAGACCTCCCAGGATTAGCCCTCGCCTCTAGGTTTAAGTAGCTCGATTCATCCTGGTAACTGGGAATTATGTCACCTGTTGACCTGTTGCATACTATAAACTCCTGTATGCAGTATTTTGCAATTCACAAGTTAATTTTAATACATCTTTAATACACTTTATTAACAGCGGGTCAAATCCAGGTCACGGCACCAATGTAACAGGGCAGAGGCTGGCGACACTGCTGACAAGCGGCTTATCAGCTATGCAAAAGAGCCAGGCTGCAAGTGTGGTTCTAGTGCATCATAATCTGTAATGCCACTGCCTTTCAGACTTGCATTGTACTGAATTGAATTTAATAAAAAAAAAACTCAATTAAAGTCAAATCACTGCTACAGAATGAATACAAATGGAGTGAAGCTGTATTTATGTATTACTTTTTAGGGTTGCTAGGGTTAATTGGAACAGTGTGTTTTTTATACTGTACTGATTTTCACAGGTAATAGTGTGCTGGCAAATGGATATATAAACCGTCTCCCAACTAGTTGAATATGCATGATTCAGAAGCTACATGGCATGCAATTAGCAAGACTGCTGGGATCTAATCCACTGGCAACATGGTGCACCTGCATATTCATGAACACTTGCCTAAATGAATACATGAATGAATTCTAAGTGTGTTCTGCAGGTGGGTGAAATGCACCACATGTGCCACACGCCGCTCTGATGCAGACATTTTTAGGCAGTTTTTAAAGATTATCTGTCTGTGGATTCAGAGGAATTGATTGTTTAGGAAAAACAAAGAAGCTATTTGCCTGTTAATTAAAGCTATAGCCTTCAACCCGTGCTGTAGAGTCAATATTGCTATTTCACACCCAGCTGTCTGGCTGCATGACACAGCTTCAACCAAACTGTTTCTAGAAATAGACACACTTTTGGAAGAATTGTGAGTTGAAAAGATGTAATAAATCTAAACATTCATATTGAAGCAAACCAAACTGGGCTACATCATTTTCTAATTTCTAGATGTTGATACCCCAAGTGCAATGAAACATAAGCTTTAAAGGTGTGCACCACAGTTTTAAAATTTTACCTCTTTACCTCTTACTAAATTTATTAGCAAGAGGAAAGTGAAACAGATGTGTAAATAAATGATTAAAGTTATAGCTGTGTAGGTAGCTGACCTGAGCTTGTGTACTGAAAAACTAACTACAGATGATCTTGCCTCTCTCACTGAGTTTCCCTCCCTTGCACTGACAATGTGTGTGTTGGTGTTTGTTTTATTTTTGACCGGTCAAGGCTTTATTCTATTGTGTATATATTAAACATAATTATCTCTGTATTGGATGCTTTAAGCATTTTGTAGCCTTAACTATTGCAGTACCATGCACTTAAATTGAATCTCGCCAAAAATATGAATCTGTTCTCTGTCTATGAGATGAATCTACACGTGATGTTCTGCTGCACTATGACCTGTATAAGTGTTGGCTTCCATTAGGACCCAGATTATTTATTTGGTGCTGCATCTCTATTTTTAAATCTGCTTTCCAAATAAGAAAAACCTGTGTGTCAGACTAAAGTTAAACAATACAGTATATGTTTAAAAAAATCTTAGGGGCATAGTCTGCTGTTTAATCTATTTTAGATAACGTCCTGAATCAAAAATCTCTTCTGTATTAATTTGAATGTATTAATGGGATGACTATCTATTGAGTGCTACCAAGATATTTAATGATAAAGGTGTCTGAATGGAATTGAAATTCCTCAGGAATCTAATAGCGCTTCTTTGAAAATGTGTCATGGATGATTCGAGATCGGCCAGTAATGTTTTTGTTCATCTTTTCTTGGGCAGTAAAGTTTTTGTTCAGATTTTCCCAGGCAGTCAGTTACTATGCTGTTTGTGAACTCAGACAGTCATGTGTTTTTTTGAGCAATTTTAATAAATGCATCACTATGCTCAAATTTAAGACAGCAGACCATTTTGAGAAGAAACAAACTGGTTAAAAAGTGCATCTTAAATTCAAAGGAATGCGGTATAATTGGCCTGTAGCAACAAAAAAAGAGGGTTTCAAGTTGAACAATAACAAGTAAATCCTGTGGTTTTAAGAAACCTTGTGGGAAGCAGAACCCATACATATTTTCAGCTGATTGCCTCTGGTGTTTAATTCCTAAAAGCCTGTAGTTCCCCTGGCCTGCAGGTCATTTCGCTTCATTGATCTGCTTTGTCCCCCAAGCAGCTTATTGGAAAGTAGGGAAAGTCTGAAATATGGGAGGATGACTTGATGCCAGTCGATAAAGGATAAAAAAAAGGAAGGCATCAAATAAAGGGATCTCTCTGAAACTGTGCTGACAGATGGATCAGCAGCACTGGTTGGACAGCTAAGCCTTAAGTTGACAGAAAGCATCAGAAACAGGAAAATGAGCTAAGGAAACCGATGTTGAGCCAATATCAACATACTCACAATATTAGTTTCCTAGTAAATACCACTTTTTTTTGTATTTACATGCTTTATACAACGGTATTATAATATGTTTTCTGAAAATGTGACTTTTGAAATCAGATTGACTTTTTTAACATTTTTTTAATTATTATTATTATTATTATTATTATTATTATTATTATTATTATTTATTTCTTAGCAGACGCCCCTACCCTAATGCTACTGGAATTCTTATGTGCATGTACTGTAACTGCACCAATGTTTTTGTTTGTTGGTTTTACAGTGAACGCTATTGTTCAACTTGAATTTTCACATATTTCTCAGGTAATGCTTATACATGTGTTTATATTAAAGAAACATAATGACACTTATTTTAGCTTTTGAATCTGTTATTTCTTCATATAACAAGCCATTTTGACACAACTATCTTGTGTTTTTGTCTAATCTTTAGAATTGTGTTGCAATACAAGAAGAATTGCCTAACATTAATAACTGTGAACCACAAGAAAGTTATAAAGCCATCAGAAAACCATAGAGCGTCCGCAAGCTGTCTCAGTTGAATTGGGTGCATTCAGCTATTTGTTCTAAGTCTCCCAAAGTGACTATTGATACTCCACCAAGGTCTTGATCTGCAACAGACCAACATCAATTTACTTTAGAATCTGCATACCTACAGTTGACACTTTATCAATTATAATTAACTTTAGTTGCTGCTGTTCTGTGTAGAGACTGCCAAGAGATCCACTTCTTTTGTACCTTGATTTACAGGAAGACTCACTGCAAAGTGAACTGTCATCTCATTTAGATGTTTCTGCTATATCTGTGGATGCACTCTATAGCCTGGACGTCGCTGGTTCGAGTACAGGCTATTCCTATGCTGTCCGTGGATGGGAGCTCCCAGGGGGCTGTGCATAATTGGCCGAGCACTGCATGGGTGGAGGGACGGACTGTGGATGTTATCGAGTGATTGAAAACGGACATGATGTGTTTGAATTGAAAGTGGTGGTCTTGAGGAGTCAAATGGTTCAGAGTTCAAGTATATTTACCTCTAGAGGAATTATCACTTTTTGACGTCACTACTGTGTTACTATATATATATATATATATATATATATATATATATATATATATATATATATATATATATATATATATATATATATATATATATATATATATATATATATATATATATATATATATATATATATATATATATATATTGTAAAAGATCCGACCTCTTTTGGTTCAAGGTTGCCTTTAAAAACACGGACCCAGCACGCAAATGGATTTTTTTTGAAAGCGCGGTTGCGCTATTTTTAATTAACACAACACACAAAACAAAATAAACAAACAAACACCTAGCTCTTCTTTGAGCAATAACTAAAACAAAACAGGCACCTAAACTAAACAGGACAGCTAAGCTGTTTACCTGTAACAAAACAAACAAAAATCACACACACAAAAAAGGCTTCACTCTACCTTTCTTTTTAAATTACGGCTGTACCCACACACCAGCACAGTCGGGCTTCTACCCTCTTCAGCAGCTGCCCCGAGCAGACTGACTGCTCTCCTTTTAAACCGGGCACCTGGCTCCAATTTTCAATAGTAGCCAGGTGCCGGTACTGATCAACAATAAAACAATAAAACAAAACAATTAAACAATTAACAAAAACAAACACAAAATGTGCCTACGCACATGTTTTCCTCTAGGGAGGAATTAACCCCCTCCCTGCTGTCTCACAATATATATATATATATATATATATATATATATATATATATATAGTAACACAGCCTTGTGGCTGAGGTTCGTTTTGCCCTTTTAAAATACAGACCGAGACGCAAGATTTATGTTTTAAGCGCGTATGTGTACTTTTATTACTTACAATAACAAAAACAAACAAAACAGAAACAATAACCTAACTCCACCAAGGAGTGCTAACTAAACTTTTAAGGAAAATCCCTAACTATAAACCAGATGGCTACACCGTTTACCGGTAAAAACGAAATAGTTTTTAAACACACACCACAAACAGTACCTTTTTTTCCTTACCAGAAAGGTCTCTTCACTGTGACAGCCTCTCTTCACACAGACTGGAGACTGCCCCGAACAAACATTTCTCCTGGTTTAAGTACATGCTAATCGGGGGATCCCAAGTGGCGCATCCGGTAAAAGCACTCCATGTGGAGTGCAGGATGTGCCCTATAGCTTGGAGGTCGCCGGTTCGAGTCCATGCTATTCCAGTGCCGACCGTGGATTGGAGCTCCCTGGTGGCGGCGCACAATTGACCGAGTGCCACCGGGTGGGGGAGGGCTTAGGTTGGACAGGGTGTCCTCGGCTCACCGCGCACCAACGACCCCTGTGGACTGGCCGGGCGCCTGCGGGCCAGAGTGAAAAAGAAGCAGACGGCTGACGGCGCACGTTTCGGAGGACGCATGTGTCCATCTTCGTCCCTCTCGAGTCAGCGTGAGGGTGGCAGCGGTGGGCCAGGTTGAAATAAAAATAATTGGTCATTTCAAATTGGGGAGAAAATCAGAAAAATAATTGCCGATTCCAAATTTAAAAAAAATAAAAAATAAATACATTCTAATCTCAGGCAGGTGGCATTCATCATTATTAGAGCCAGGTGAACCTTATCCTGGCTCTCTCCCATGGCATTCTGGGGGATGTAGTCTTTTGGCCCCTCTTGGACTACATTTTTCTCTCCTTTCCCCCTAGTCTGCCACAATATATATATGCATGCATGCATGACTGTGTCTATTAGTGGGGTCTGTGCATTTCCTGACAGTGGAAAAATGTGTTTGTAATTGACCTTAACCTCTTCTTAACAAAAGTGTTCTGCCTATTAGCCTCTTGTGTTACTTTCTTCAATAATTGTGACATCATCTTCAATGACTATTTCCTTTATAAGACAAAATTTACATAACACATACGAGAAAAAGACACGGAACTAATTGCAAATCCATATTAGAAAGCCACAAGTTCACAGTGAAATGATATGTATTGATCGTTGCTTCACAAGGAGACTACTTAAAAAGCCCTATAGGTCTTTTCATTTGGAATTACAGTGTTTTCAAATGCATACTGCCGTGTAAACGGTGATAATGATTTCCACATGTGTCTACAGCTGTATGGCAATTTAAATCTTCTTAATTTTCTGTTACATTTTAATAAAGAAAACCCAGTTACATTTCTCTTTGCTGAGGTTGGATTTATAGTTTATGACCAAGAACAGGGTGGTTTTCCAAACATGTCCAAGCTGCACTACAATAAAATAGATATGGTCAATAAACTGGTAAAGGCCTGAAGAAGTGGAATCTGTTACCCATTGATTTAAGGTTCTCTTAACAGATTTATTTTTTTTTTCATCACCAACCTCTGGCAGTCAGAAATACAACCTTTTTCTCCCATTCTGAAAAGTAAAACAGCATACTGTAGGTTTACCACTAGAATTAATGAGTGTTTGAAGTTATGAATGAATCCTATAAATGAATCACTGTAATAATCTAATAGAAATATGTAAGAAACTGTATTTGTCTGTTGTTATAAAACATTTGAGTTTTTGTTACTGATTCTACACCAATTATGCTGAGCTCCCTCCAAAAGTGGGTTGGTCAGATCAGTGTTTAGTATTGACATATATAATGTATTATAGTATAGACAAATCCTTGATTAAATGAATATGAGATGACTCAGTTTGCTCCATTTTTTACATTCACTCCACTTATAGATTAACATATTTATGACACAATTTTTTATTGAAACATTATGAAACCTGTTAATTGAGCAACACAATGCAGTGGCAGCTTATTAATAAATAAATGTGTGATTTATTGCCATAAGTAATAAGTAATTTAGTGATAAATGCTTCTACTTTTTGACCTATGTTACATTGGGCTCCTGATGAAAGGGCAATGGTGAAAATGGAAATGAATGTTTTTCTCCCACAATTTCAATACATAATGCTTGCACTTGATCCACTACAATATTTATTAAAGTTCCTGTTTTTCAATTGTTACGCAGGTAAATTCTATCACAAGAAAAGACACATGTTTTTTTTTGGTTTTTTTTGGAGCATGTACATATGAGATCATGGCAGACTAAATTAAACTAAAGATGGAAGCAACTGCTGTGCCATGTTTATGAAAGAACTAATTAAAATAATAAATGCAATTGTTTTTATAAATTGACTCTGTATTTAAATACGGTAATGGTTTGACCCTTTTCTAATTAGCTTTAACTGTACAGTTTGTGTGACCAGGCACCTAAAGCATAACACCTACAGTACCTAACATACAGTAAAATGAGGGCTTTGCCCGCAGAGTCAGTGCTGCCAGATTATTTTTGCAATGTCCCACCAAATTTTGAACCTAACCAGCAAAAAAATAGCTACATTGTGTGTTGTGTTTTAATGCAATTGGTTATTGCTGTAAATGTGTTCTATTGCATGTGCATACGGTGCAAATTTCTGTATTGGCAAATGCATGGTTTTGATTGGCAGCTGGATTATTTCCCATGCTGAGCAGAGTCTATAATAGGACAGAACACAGTTGAAGCGGCAGTTCTATTGCAGGTATGTAATGTTATAAATGTTATACATGTAACAAATGATATTGTGTATCTGCTTTGCTTATTTTTTTATTTCAGAAGTTCAAACTAACTGCACAAACACCGCTATTTGTTATTTGATGAAACCAGAAACCAGGGGGGAAAATAATCTGAATGAGTGAAATGTAATTGTTCGGGACTGGCAGATACAACAGGTTTGCATCCTGTTAAGTCACAACTTTAGTTATTCCCAAAAGTAATCAATTCACAGCATATCCCATAGAGCAAAGCGAATCCTCAGCAAATTTTCTGAAGTGCACCGAATAGCCTTTCTGTTTCAGCATTGGATACTGGAAGGATTAGAAGTTTCAAAGCCAAACTTGCAAGTTTATGCATCAAGTTATTCCCAGCACTATTCTGGTAGTTGGACAAGTGACACCAGTACTTTGGGACATCTTTTTCTAGTGTTTTACATTCTCTGGAATGGGTAGCAGAGAAATCTGTTTGTATTCATGTTCAAGTGTCCCAATCATTTTAGGGGTTATGTAATCTGAGAATGCTGTGCACATCTCATTGAATGGGTATTTGACCATAGATGCAGGGGACAGCAAGCATAGGTTTCCTAGCTGCTGCATGTTATCTGACATACGATGGAGGACTTGTTCGATACACTGAAAGGAAAGATTTGCATCTCTCTTTTACATCTGCTAACAGGTCGACAGGCACAAGGCTTTCTGCTAAAGCTAATGCAAAGTAAGTCAGTTGTACGTGACGTAAAACCAGGGTTCACAATTTTCTGCATTACATTTTTGACAAATTGTTCTAGTTCCTGAAAGATCTTTGTTGGATTGACATCTTTGGCTTGGAATTTCTGATTCATGCTGTAGAAAGACTTCAATACTGGTTCCAGGAATGTGAAATACAATGTATTGATATCATCGGTGTACATTTGATAAAGCAGCCTGGCTGTGTTGCAGTGCTCTTTGTCTATAGACAAAGCTTCAGTTCATCCCATTGATCCAAAACACGGTCCTTAAAGTGACTCAACCGACATGTATTGCAGCTGTGAACCTTTGAAGATTTTCTTCAATATTAATGGATTGGTAAACCTCTGTATAGGCTTCCTGTCGTTTGTTATAATCTGCAAACCAATTGTAGGTTTTGTGGACTTGGAGATCAATGTTTTAGGGAAGCACTTCCAGTGACTGCAGGTGAGGTATAATAAATGGCAAATACACTTAATCTGTATGAGATTGCATACATCTTTCTTTAACATAGAAAAGAGAGAATGGTTCTTACAGTCCATAATGCTAGCTCCATCACTGACAACCTCAAGATTCTTGATATCCAATTCAACAGATTCCAGATACTGGGTCAGTACATGGTGTAACAGACAGCAAAAAACATGTTGCAATGAGGTTTTAGACTCTGTGGAGTGGTACCTTATAACAATACACAGAAGTTTCTGGCAGCTCACATTGGTGGTTTCATCTACTAAGAGACAGAAGGGATTCTGTCTGATATCTTTCAGGAGATTTTCTTAGAATGTAGGTCCAAAACAGCTTCAACTAGCTTGATGCATTTAGTATGCCTCATTTTCATATGCAATGCAATTTTTGAATCTGAGAAGAGTTTTTTTACACACCGGCAGCAGGTGGACAATGAGTGACATTGGAGAGTGAACAGCAATGTAAGTTGCAAGTCTCAGTTCTCCTTTCCCACTATTTTTTACAACGCCACTGGAATACCCTCTGGTTTTTATATATCTGTTCAAAGATGAAATGTCCAGAGCATGTGCCCTTTTATGCTTATCGGTTTCCTTGTGAGATAATAGATTGCTGTTGTGGGCAGGCATGGTTTGTTTGCGGAAATGGCAATAAGTTATTGTATCATCGCCAAGGTATTTTTCCTAACCAGTCTTTAAACTGCACATATTTTTCTCTTTTTAGGGTCTGTATTTTTGCTAATATTTAGACCACTTCCCCACTATGACAGTACATGCTGAATAAACCTTTCAGAGATTTTAATTTTAAACAAATACATTTCAACTAAATTAAAATTCTTTTTTTGCTGATGACAAAAAAATGTTGTGGTCTTATTTCATTATAAACAAGAACCCCGGTCAAATGCTCTTGTGTCAATTATGTGTAAGAATACTAATCAGTCCTGATGAAAAAAGTCGATGGGTTCATCTTTTTCTGGAGCCGTTGATGAATACTCAGAAAGTGTGAAGTGTGGGCGATTAGCTATTCATGGGATTGTGGTGATTGAAGTCCTGTGCTGGCAATGACCTAATGCAGTGGTTTTCAACCTTTTTTTAAAACTACCCCTTCTGTCTGGAGGTTTTAGCTCAAGTACCCCTTTACAATTTCGACTTTACTGAATGGTACCACAGTTGCAGAATAAATTGATTACCCCCGCTAATTGAATCTATAATTTGTGTCACAATAGTTTGGGACTGACAAACTGCTGGTTTAGGACAGGGTACCAAACACTAGGCCCAATTCTTAAAACTTTAATTTCAAGTCTTTGGATGCACAGAATCAAAAGACAGAATTTGTGACTCTCTTTGTAAATACACGTACTGTATTTGCTGTCTATTTGACAGTTATTATATTTAATCCAAAACAATATTTACTTACCACTTCCAATCTCAGCATAATTTTATGCCATTTTAAATGTTTTCAACCTCAAAAACATTAACCTCATGATAAAACTATAATAACTAACAATTATATACTGTATATATTTTTTTATTTATTAAAGCCAACATAAAATGATCCAAAGGGACTGGGTATAACTTTCTGTCCCTTTACACTTTCTGTGGACTCCTGTGTTTTATTCCTTTGTTTTTCTTTTGCAAGTAAAAAATGTATCAATACGAGAAATGATACACAGGATAATTTGGATGTACATTATCAAACACCAAACACAATTCAACCAGCCGCTGTTGCCGTTACTAAAATCCAGCTGCACCTATTAAATAAAAACAAAAAAGTATGTGTATTGTGCTTATTATTGATGCTTTCCGAAACATATATGCTTCACTGATTAGTATTCAATTATAGTTGAAAACTACAAAGTTCATGAGCAGCACATAGCGCTAGATGCTTTTAAAACAAGCCAAATCTGTCTGGAAAACTGCCAATCTGGCAGCACTGCACAGAGACCTGTCATTGCTAACTTTGCAGAAGTCTTTCATAGGATAGTATCCTTTGCTCCAGTATCAGAGTATAACACATTCAAAATAGTTATTTTTTTAACAATGTAGCATTTATATGTTTTTAGTATGCAACCTTTTAAATTATGTAGCTAAATATACAGATTAAAAAAAAACAGTATAGAACTTGAGATCAAAGTCCCAAGCTTCAGGTGACCTCATTTTAAGAATGTGTTCAAAAAATAGGTCCATGAAAAAAAATGATGTCTTAATCACATTTGGGAATGTACCTTCATTTTAAATAGTTTCAAGGTTGAAAATGTGTCTCAGATGAGCTTATTAAATCTGTGCCTTGTGGAGGTACTTGTGGAGTTAATGGTGTAAGTGATTTAAGAGAATGGGGAGCAAGACTCATATAGCACACATCCACCTTGCAGTACCTGTAGTTTTAAAGTTTTAATTTTTTATTCACTGGTGGTTTTATTGGTACACTGTTTTAGCTGCATTATTTATTGTACTTTTACACTTTGAGTTATTTTTATTATACCCAAAGGGAGGCCCTAATAAGTGGTTAAATGTATGTTTTATGTACCCAAAGGGAGACCCCAATAAGGAGTTTTATGTATGTGTTTTTATCCTTAATTATTTTATCACAGGCACGGTCACAAGCAACTGGGACATCAATTGTAGTCAGGTGCAAGCCATCAGCACCACTTGATTAATTCCCCTATATAACCGGAACCAAAATAACAGGAAGACAGAGAACATGGGGAGAACACACTGGACCCGGACCGGGCCCATTTTGGAGACAGAAGGAAGAGGAGCAGCACTGGCCCCTTAGCAACAAATACATTGAAGAGAAGCAGAAGGAAACAAAATGGCAGAACTAAATGGAGTGAAGATGTTACGTCACAGAAAAGGAAAGTTAAGTACTCTTTGCATTGTTGAGATTAAGAGAATACTGTTTCATAACGGACTGCGAGTATAACTCGTATTGTTTAAGTAAGCGTCTTGTTTCATGGAGGCTAGTGTTATAGTTATTATTAAGTGTTACACAACTCCAGTACATAGGGACTGCGAATGGAATAAGTATACTGTTGGACTGGAAGGTATCTTTATTGTATTACTAGTGCTGACGCATTGTAGTTTTGTCTGTCTCCAGGGCTTGCCTTATCTCTCCCTCCATTCCAGAAGAAGGATTGTGGAGAAAATTGACTGCTGTATTACCTGCAAACACCCCGATAAGCAAGGCTCTCACCTACTGGAGTTAAGTATCAGACTAATGCTCTTGTACGGAGGGGCCAAATGCAGGGTGTGTGAATTAGACCCGCTCAGAGAGTGACACAGTATTAAGGACGGATTGTTTACACTGTTTTTCCAGGATCATAAGAACATAAGAACATAAGAAAGTTTACAAACGAGAGGAGGTCATTCAGCCAATCTTGCTTGTTTGGTTGTTCGTAGCTTATTTATCCCAGAATTTCATCAAGCAGCTTCTTGAAGGATCCCAGGGTGTCAGTTTCAACAACATTACTGGGGAGCTGGTTCCAGACCCTCACAATTTTCTGTGTAAAAAAAGTGCATCCTATTTTCTGTTCTGAATGCCCCTTTGTGACCCCTCCATTTGTGACCCCTGGTACTTGTTTCTTTTTTCAGGTCAAAAAAGTCCCCTGGGTCGACATTGTCTATACCTTTTAAGATTTTGAATGTTTGAATCAGATCACTGCGTGGTCTTCAACACTGAATAGATTCAATTCTTTTAGCCTGTCTGCATACGACATGCCTTTTAAACCCGGGATAATTCTGGTTGCTGTTCTTTGCACTCTTTCTAGAGCGGTGATATCCTTTTTGTAACGAGGTGACCAGAACTGAACACAATATTCTAGATGAGGTCTTACTAATACATTGTAAAGTTTTAACATTACTTCCGTTGATTTAAATTCAACACTTCTCATAATTTATCCGAGCATCTTGTTGGCCTTTTTTATAGCTTGCCCACATTGTCTAGATGAAGACATTTCTGAGTCAACATAAACTCCTAGGTCTTTTTCATAGATTCCTTCTTCAATTTCAGAATCTCCCATATGATATTTATAATGCACATTTTTATTGCCTGCGTGCAATACCTTACACTTTCCTCTATTAAATGTCATTTGCCATGTGTCTGCCCAGTTCTGAATGCTGTCTAGATCATTTTGAACGATCTTTGCTGCTGCAACAGTGTTTGCCACTCTTATTTTTGTGTTGTCTGCAAATTTAACAAGTTTGCTTACTATACCAGAATCTAAATAATAAATGTATATTAGGAATAGCAGAGGACCTAATACTGACCCCTGTGGTACACCACTGGTTACCTCGCTCCATTTTGAGGTTTCTCCTCTAATCAGTACTTTCTGTTTTCTACATGTTAACCACTCATCGACATCATGGAGGGAGGAAGTACTCCCTGGAAGCAGGCGTGGGATCTGGATGAAAAGTATTGACAAGGAGCCATTAGGACTTTCGTGGATAAACTAAAGTGCCTGTATTATGGTGAAGACCACTTTGGCGAAGATTGCCTTTTGTCCTTTGAGGAATGAGACACTCTGTGGCCATTGAAGGTCAGGTGACACTAATGGTATTGTGGACATAATTAATCCACCTCCTAAACCAGGGGTGCTTAATCCTGGTCCTGGAGGGCCAATGCCCTCCTGGTTTTTGTTCAAACTGTACACTAAATGGATTAATTGGACAATTAAGCTTCTAACAAGGGCTTGATTGGTCCAACTAAGTAATTTAGGGCACAGTTGCAACAAAAGCCAGGAGGGACATCGGCCCTCCAGGACCAGGATTGGGCACCCCTGCCCTAAACAGTGTGGGATATTTTGGAATCCTCTGGTAGGACTGAACTATACTTTTTATTTACCTGAATACTTACTGTGTGGATATTAAATTATAGTATCCCTGGGAAAACCATTGTTATTGAAGTGATTTTTACAAAGTAACTGACTTACTGTCCCAAACCACTGTTGTTGGTGGATGGAAATTCACCTCAGCTCCTTACATGTAAACATAGATATGCACGGTTCTTAAAATTAGAGATACTGTACACAAGTATTCAAGAAAATTAAAAAAGCCCAGTGACTCACTGTGGCAAAGTGGTTAACAGTGTACAGGTGCAGAAGTTATGCTGTGCTTAATCAGTTGACAAGACAGTGATAATCCAATTAGAAAGGCTTTAATGTTGTAATCCAGGTCTGGTGACCTCAAACAATAATCCCAGGCAATACACAGCAATGTGTATTGCACTGTTCAAAATAAAGGGTTTGCAGTCCCAAATAATAAACACAGTCCAGTTACACACACAATATACAAACACGGTCACCAGTCCTGGGTGCGTGCTGCAGTGCTCGTGGTGCGAATACAATTATTATCGTGACACAGGTGTAGTGATGTCCGGGTTCGTGTTAACCATCTACTAATAACAACAAGTAACAATTAGAGACGAGACAAAATGAACAAAACACTCACGTACGATATTTTTAACACAGGTCCTTCCAGATCATTTCCTTAACCATAAACGAAGGAACAGATCATGATGCTCCGTCCCCTATTTGTACTGTTACTGATGACCCCTTGGTAAATGATTGCAGCTGCTCCTCCAATCACGGCTGCCACATCGTTTCCCTTCCGGGTCGATGAGTTAGTGCACCGGAGCTCTGCCCCCTTTCTAGAGGACCGACTTCCTTTTAACCCTGGGAATGAATTGACAGTCCATCCGGTCCAGGGTACCCTGTTCCCTGTACTTAGTGCCCTCATAGGTCGGGAGGGAGATTTACCACCAAGAATCATTCTATTTCTGTCACACTTACACAATCAAAAATTGTTAACTATTTAGGGCATTAGGGTCCCAGAGCATTAGGTGGTGTGCAGAGTGAATCATATGGTCAAGGGAAGCACCGGTTTGCATCCAAAGTTGTTGGTGTTTGCTGGGGGTTTGCATTGGCTAGGCACTACTACTTGTAAAGGAGGCAAAATCACAGCTTTACAGCAGATCATTCTGGTCAGGAGCCGGGTGAGCTGAAAGCACACATCTGCAGGAGAGGCTTTTGTCCTCCATGGGCTGGTAGCTCACCAATAGCTGTAGAGGTCCAGGGTGTCAATTGAATAAAACTGATGAGTCCTTTCAGAGTAAAGTATATTACATGCACAATTTACTGTCAACATGACCTTACCATGAAATAACTGAATTATGACATTTTTAATAAATCCACCAACCATGTATAATTCCAGATTTTTTAAATCTCAATCCCAGACAGCTTCAAATCTGGCCTTCTCAGATAGGGCCCCAGGGGTCTGGCCTTCCCACACAAAGGTTACTGCCTTTCATTTATGAAGTTATTTAACTACAGAGTTTTTTTTCCAAACCACATGTGTCCTAGCCCTCTCTTTCTGTGATTCACAGAAACAAAGGTGAAACACACAGAGAAAAGTAACAAAGAAAAGGTTGAAATCAATGGTTTTTTTCTGTTTGTCTGGTTTTCTTCTCTTTAAGGAAATACTTGCAAGGAGAGTATGTTATTGAAAATCTGCAGGTCAGATCATAAAGAGGTCTATGCATGTTTAATATTTACTAGTTTTTTCCTCTTTTCTTTTAACACTCCTCACTGTACATCATTTTTTACTCTGAATGTCTTTCAAAAGTCTAAAAATATTGATGACAGTGAGTGATGGGTCCTTACAGAGTAAATGCCTGTGTAATGTACTTTTTTGTGTGCTATTGCTATTTTCTTTTAACACTCCTTCTCCCTGTACCACATTTTCTACTCTTTGAAGCTCTTTCAAAAGTCTAAAAATATTGAGTGTAGTGAATGAAATGTCCTTACAGAGTAAAGGACTGTACCTGTGCAATTTAGAGTTAACACGGACTTACGGCATTGCTTACTCTTTGAACTATGTAAACTTTGACTAAGGACATGCCAAATCTTCCAAAGTTTCCTGTGTTTCAGGGAATAAGACCCCAACTGAGTCTTAAAGTCACATCCCATGCTGCATATACTGTAGGGAACTAAGTGGGGGCCCCTGTTATCTGTGATACAACAAGTGAATGGGCATAGTGCTCCCATAAAACAGGATAAGTGGGTTTCATCTGGGTCCAAGTGGAAATAAGGACTTTAAAACAAAATCAGTAACAAAAAGATCCTTGTAGGGATGTTTCTGTGCTAATAAGCACATGTGTTTTGAAATCATGGTCATTAGATATTTAAAGGTTTATTTAACACAGAATCATTTTTGTCTGAGAGTGAAAATCACAGGCTAAACAATAGTCTACATCTGAGAACTGCAAGAGCGATTGTGATGGGGACCATCACACACCCTGCCACGTGGGCTTTGCCGCAGGCCTATAACTTTTCTTTGTTTAAAATCGGACCCTGATAAAGGAATTTCAGGAAACTGCCGACTTACCTGTATTCCAGTAATGCATCTATCACCGTCCTCATCATCACCAGCTGTTGTCTTCCCTGGAAGACTTATCTGTATTCTAGTAACTCATCTCTCACCATCCTCATCATCACCAGCTGTTGTTTTCCCCAGCTTGCCTGTCTGTTTTCCTTGCTCCTGCTGTAGTTCTTCCTAGATGGGTAGGGCTGAGGAAACAACAAAGCATTATTTTTATAGGTCGAGCGACCCCACAAGGCCCGCCTCCCGACCACTCAGAGAGAGGGAGAGACAACACACCTTCACCCAACCTCTCCGTGTCACTGCCGTGATTGACAGGTGGATCTTACGGGGCTCCCGACCTCCCCCCTACGAGATCACGCAAGCATCAGATAGCCAGCACAGACCTCACCCTGTTACATATCCTCCCCCTCAGAATGGCACCACCGGTCCATTCAAACATCCTACACCCCTATGCCTTCCCGAGAGAAAATCTGCTTTTTGAGGCAGTTTCCCTGCCCGGTGGACTACCCTGAAGGCATAGGGCTGCAGCGCCAAGTACCACCGCGTGATCCTGGCGTTGTTGTCCTTCATCCGGTGAAGCCACGTTAATGGGGCATGTCACCAGGGTGAAGTGTCGTCCCAGGAGGTAGTGCCAGAGTGACTCGACTGCCCATTTTACTGCGAGGCACTCCTTCTCGATGATACTATAGTTTTTCTCACGGGGAAGGAGCTTCCTGCTGATATACAGGACCGGGTGCTCACTTCCCTGCACCTCCTGAGACAACAATGCCCCGAGACCTGTCTCTGACGCATCCGTCTGCAGGGTGAACCACCTATTGAAATCAGGACTGCACAGTACTGGCTTGCTACACAGCCTTCGCTTCAAGGTGAGAAAGGCCCTCTGGTACGGCTCTGTCCACTGGTCCGTATTTGGGGCAGTCTTCCGGGTGAGGTCTGTCAAAGGAGTAGCGAGCATGGTGAAGTTTGGGATGAACTTCCTATAGTAGCCCGCTAGTCTCAAGAAGGAGCGCACCTGGGTTTTGGTCATAGGGATCGGCCAGTCAGCCAAGGCTTTCACCTTTGCAATCAGCAGTCTGATCTGGCCACTCCCTACTCGATACCTAAAATACTCTGACTCACTATTCTCAATGGCACATTTCTTCGGGTTAGCAGTGAGTCCAGCCTCCCGCAAGGATTGCAGTACTCCCACTACCTCACATAGATAACTCGGCCAGTCCTCACTGTGGATAACCACATCATCTATGTAAGCAGCAGCGTACTGCTGATGGGGCCGCAAAATGTGATCCATCATCCGCTGGAAAGTGGCTGGTGCTCCGTGCAACCCAAAGTGCATTGTCCTAAATTGGTACAACCTGAAGGGAGTCGAAAACACGGTTCTCTCTCTGGATTCCAGGGTTACGGGTATCAGTTAGTACTACTCGGGCATGGAATAAGCATCAAACTTCGATTTTTCATTGACTCGCCTGAAAATGCAAAACCAAGTTGACCCATCTGGCTTATCCACTAACACAACTGGACTGTTACAGTCACTTTGGGACTCTTCTATTACCCCAAGTCTGAGCATTTCGTCAATTTCCATTATTATTACCTGCCTTTTGCGTTCAGGTATGCGGTATGGCCTCTGGCAAACTGCCACCGCCGGCTCAACTTCAATGTGATGGCGGGCTACCCGAGTCTGCCCTGGGACGGGAGAAAACACATCAGGAAATTCCGCCACCAGCACCCAAGCCTGACATTTCTGTGTTGGTGTCAGATTGTCTGCAATCTGTACCGACCCTGTTTTCGCCAACACAGAAAGATCAGGTCCCAGGTCTGTGGCGTCATCTGCTTGCGCCACTAACAATGCCTCATGTTGCAACCAGGACTTCAAGAGGTTTATATGATAAATGTGCTTTTCTCTCTGTCACTCTGGCTGGCAGATCTCATACTCCACCATCAAAATCGGGCTTGGAACCTCAAAACGACCTTGCCACTTCACCAGAAGTTTAGACTCAGAACTGGGCAACAATAGAAGTACTTTATCCTCTGGCTGAAACATGCGTAACCAGGCTCCTCTGTTGTATTGGTCTCCTGTCTATGTTGAGCCTGCTGTAAATTGTTATGTGCCCTCTTTCCCATAGACTCAAGACGTTTGCGCAGGTCCAACACATACCGGACAGTATTGGTCGAATTATCCTGCTGCTCCTCCCACATCTCTTTGACCAGATCAAGTACGCCCTGGGGTCTCTGCCCATACAGCAGCTTGAATGGAGGAAACCCTGAGGTACCTCTCTAATAGCAAAGAAAAGGGGAGGAATCAGCTGGTCCCAGTAGTGCACGTTACTATCAATGAATCTGTGCAACATGTTTCTGAGAGTCTTATTAAAATGCTCCACAAGACCATCGGTCTGGGGGTTAAAGACTGAGGTCCTAATGGTCTTAATCCCCAAAAGTTTACCTGTTCCACGGACTAGCCGGGACATAAAGTTGGTGCCTTGGTTAGTCAGTATTTCCTTGGGGATCCTCACCCAGGAGAAAACCTTCACAAGCTTGTTGGCAACAGACTTAGCAGATGCAGATTGGAGGGGAATGGCTTCTGGATAACGCGTAGCATAATCCAAAATGACCAATAGGTGTGTGTATCCTGCCGCACTCCTTTCTAGCGGTCCCACTATATCTACTCCAATACACTCAAACGGAGCTTCCACTAGAGGCAACGGCACCAGTGGAGCTTGTGGGGCGTCTCTAGGGCTAGCTTTATGACATTCCCCACAGCGTTCACAAAAACGCCTGACGTCACCATCCAGCCCCAGCCAATAGAACTGTGTCACAAGCCTTGCTTTGGTCTTGTCCCTTCCCAAATGACCAGACAGGGGAATAGCATGAGCAAGCTGCAACAAATCCTCCTTAAAGGGCTGAGGAATGAGCAACTGGTGACACACTTCTCCCATCTGGGGTAATTTTTCAACATGGTACAAAAGGTCTCGATTCATTTCACAGTGAGGGTACGTGGCGGCGGGTCTGAGCTCGACCACCTGACCATTAACCACAGCTGCTTGGTCAAAGAGCCTGCACAGCACGTCGTCACACTCTTGCTTGAGTCAGAAGTCATGGGAACGAGCTAAAAAATCAGCTCCCATGGCTTCCAGCTCGGGATCAGGTCGGTCCTGAGCGGAGGCAGCTGAGCCAGACCCCTGCGCCGGCTCCGCGGCCTTCCCCCCAGACTCAAAATATAACATAACTTATGCAACGTGAAAGCACTTTGAGTGAAACAGAGTTCAAAGGCTCTGTCTGTTCAGAGTTCTATTACAGCTTTCTAAGTACAATATATGCAGAGAACACGCTTTTCAACTGTACCAGTGCATTTGCCAGAGACTGCCTTTTCACAATGGGCGCAGACATCAAAAGTTCTGTTTTTATTGCATTTAGCAACCTGGCATTGTCTTATTCCGTGTGCCACTGGACGCAGCGCTGGCTGAAGGCTGAGCGGCACTTGCCAGCTGGCTTTCGTGTCTCTTATCAAAATGTTTCTGCCGTAGCTCCAGGGCTGGCTGCAAAACGATGTTCCTCCGAGTGATTGTGTTGCCGGTGCACTCCTTGTACAAAACCAAAGCGTTATAAAAAACAGACACAGGCCACCTTCGAGTACCACCTTTGACAGAATATAGCCGTGCCATTTGATCCAGTATATCCACACTGTACTTCGTTGCATTGTAAAATGCAACAGTCTCTGGCTTTCATTTAGCATCAGTCCCGATGGTCACTGATCTGTGCAGAGCTTAGAATACGCACATTTTCTTTTTTTTTTTTGCACCATCACACTCAGGGTGGCACAGTCGTTCTGCCTGAGAAATGTAGTGTAAATAATAATATATGATGTGTAGAATGACTTTCATCAGTGTTCGACTGTTATTATTTCTGGGCAAACCCGCGGATTATAAATAAGCAATACACGCCGCTGTATTACTTCATTAACATTGTTATTGTTTACTGCTGTTAGCCATCAGGCATTGGGTTATACAATTAAACCTTCACTGCACCTGGATTATTGTTGTTGATTATTGATCACCTGCACACTATTAACCACTTTGCCACACATGTTTTTGAGGGTCTTATTAAAATGCTCCAAAAGACCATCAGTCCGAAGATGGTAAACCGAGGTCCTAATGGTCTTAATCCCCAAAAGTTTACATGTTCCGTGGACTAGACAGGACATAAAATTGGTGCCTTGGGTGGTCAGTATTTAATATATATATATATATATATATATATATATATATATATATATATATATATATATATATATATATATATATATATATATACAGTATATAGATATTGTGGTAAAGTAGTAGAGGGGAGATACATTAGTGCAAGATTCCAGGATGGTACTTTTGCCCTTTAACTGGAGGCAGAGGAAAATGTAGTCCTGGGGACCTATTTAAAGACCAGGACTACATTTACCAGCATGCACTGTACCAAGATGCAGGTGAAGCACCTGGGTCTGATGAGCCCCTGGGTAAAAGCAAGGAAAACCCTAATGGTATTGTCTGTGCTTAGGCTGAGGCAATGTTTCTTAAATGCGGCCATGACAATTATTAAAGTTGCCTTGTAAACGCTAGAGTGCACACTCTTTCTCTTCTATAAATATTACGGTACCGTACAGGCAGAGCTAACTACATAGGCGTGGTTTTCTTTCAAATGACACAGCTTATTATTCATTGGCTAACCAGTGTTTACATCTCGCGCAACTGTAGCTCTGTAAGCGGCTATTGGCCAGCGTCTTCATCGGCAAGATCGCTGCATGGTGTTCGGGACCGGGTAGGTTGAGATTTTTCGTGGCAGAATGTGAAAGAGTTCTAATTAAAAGTATGGATATCAGAAAGTTTTTCAAAAAATCAGTGGTTGAAAATAACCCTGAATGTGATGCACACACGGTCCCAGAAGAGCCTCCTGCTGCTAAGAAAAGCTGAACATGGAGGGACGAAAAACGAACATTTCAAGACAAGTGGGAAACACAGTTTCTTGTATTTCTGAAGCCATCCGATTCAGTTTCAAGTTGCAGTGTGTGCTGTTTGCATCCAATCGAATTAAAATGTACGCAATGCAACGTCACTATAGCATTCATGCAGGGGAAGTTGAAAAAAAATATCACAGTGAAAGCAAGGGGAAAGCAAGGAAACCATTCAGCGATGGAGAACTCGTGAAGAACATTCTTCTGGCCACACAACCAGAAAATACACTTTTCAGAGATATACCACTGAGCAATGACACGTTACAGAGGAGCACAAGACATATGGCGAATTTTCTACAAAACGAAATAGCAAGAAAAGTCGCAGTGAGCTCTTTTTTCAGCCTGTGCTTGGATGAGAGCCTTGATGTCACAAAGAAACCCAAGGTAATTGTATGCGTTCGCTTTTTTGACTGTGATCGTCATTTCTGAAAGTGTTTTGTGTCAGGTGAGCCTCAGTGATAGGCCAACTGGGAAACACATTTTTTAATGTGCTCAGGCGAGATTGCAGGAGTGCCGCATTAGCTTTGACAATCTGTCTGGTGTGACAGCAGATAGGGCAGCGGCTATGCAAAGTGCACGAGTTGGGGTGTTGAACAGCTTCCAGCAAAGCTGCACTCAGAAACTTTTTTTTTTCACTGTTTTGCACATCAAGAAGTACATGCCAGCAAGGCTTCAATGAAGTGTTTGGATGAGGTTGAATCGGTAGTGAAAAAGAGCATCAATGCTGTCAACACCAGCAGTATCAATGAAGGGAGATTCGCAACAGGCAGAGAGACACACAATGTGCTGCTGAATTACAACCTGGTCCGCTGGCTTAGTTTTAATGACAGTGTACAGAGGCTGTCGAGGTTGTCGAGGTTTTGAACACAGTTTCCCAAAAGGTACAAGATCCAGAAGTACATGGTTGTTTGCTCTTTTTGAAAGAATTTACCAAAGCTTGCTTTCTTGAACCTGGAGCTTCAGAAACCTCAGCTAACAATATTTGACAGCGTTGAAGTGAACAGGACTTTTCAGTTTTTTACGAGCTTAGTCAGTTTCTCAGCTGTCAGGATGAGAGTGTGCAGCGAAAGGTTTGCTTTGCTGTAACCGAATACCTGAGTATCCTTTTAGACGATCTTGAAAATCGTTTCAGTGAGGGAAACTTTTTCTGACAGTACACCTTTGTGACCCACCCATTTAGCGATTTTGGTTCAGGTTGTTCGGCTGCAAACAAACTAATGGCCTTGCAAGACAGATTAGCTTCCTTTGAATCTTTGGATTTCAGCAATCTGAAGTACCTCATGCTGCAAATGCGCAATAATTAAAAAATGAAAACGTACTTCAGTCAGCCCAGTCTCACAGTACAGGAGTTCTGGAGTAATGTGTAACTGTTTGAGGATAACTACAAGCCCCGAGCTAAAGTTGCTTTGCTTTTCTTGTCCCTGTTTCCTACCACTGTGCTGTGTGAGAGGGCATTCAGTGTACTTCATTTTCTGAAGAACAAGTACCGAAACCGCCTCATTGATGCAAACCTGGAAGCTTCCCTTCTAGTTTCACAGGAGACCCGTGATTCTGCAGACTTTCCATTCAGAGAGCTCCAGAACTTTTGCAAGTAGTCTGATAAACACCATGGATCAATGGATGTGTTAAAACTCAGAACTTTAATTTCATCACCACACTTTTATTTTATTTATTTTTTTAGCAGTAAAAAAACTTAAACAATAATGTGTTATGTTTTGTTCTTAAACAGGAGCGTTTGTGTACGGTAGCGTTTGTGTTGCAAATATAGAAAAAGAGATTCAGTCTAAATTTGGACCAGCAGATCCAAATTATTTGAAGAAAAATAAGTTAGTTAGGAAATAAGTTGTAAAGTAAAATAAGTTGTTCTTTTTTTGTTTTTTTTTTATACTATTATCATTATTATTACTGGATTTTTTTTTGTTAAAAGAGAAAGACATTTTGGACACATTTGCAGATATGTTTTTCCATTATTATTTGGACTTTTATTATGGAAAAAGTTTTTTTTAGTTAGTTCAGAATTGTTGTACAGACATCCATCTTGTACTTAGAAAGCAAAATAAACAACAAAAAAGACAAGAACATGCAAAGCACCTTATGTGTTTCTATTGTGTTGTCCCGTAAGAATAGAGACAACTTTACATTATGTTTATTATTGAGTCTGAAATAAAAAACGACATTAATAAATTACAATGATTGGATGTGTATATGTGCATTTTTATTTGTTGTTCCTAAAGTTAATTTAGTAATCAAGGTTTTTAGGGGGAAAAAATATGAGTGCGGCCACCAGAAAGAGTTGGTGGCCGCACTGAGGCCAACAAAAAAATTGTTGTGAGAACCCCAGGGCTAAGGCATCATGGTGGAAAGGACTGAGACTCTGTGAACCAGAAGGTATTGTTTATATTTTGATTACATTTGGGTTGAAAGTGGAAGTGGGGTGTTATATGTTTTGCCACTGGTAAGCAGCCTAGCTGCTCCAGAATTTATTTTAGGGAAACTACAACTGTTTAGTTTAGGCTCGGGTACGAGCTAGGTTTTGTTTTGTCTTTTGTTCATTTTATTTTTGTGAAATCCCTGCAAATAATAAAATATCCAGGTACTGTCCTGGTTTAAATTAATCCTGGATGGAAATCTATTGTTTTAAGCACAAGAAGACAATGAACGAGTCCTGACTTAACTTTAAGAATCCCCTCGTCTTACAATATATATAGTATATGCAGTATATATACACACACAGGGTCATTTTGAAGGCCAAACGCAGTCAGCTTCTAAATCATTCCATCAAAGTTATACTGGAGAACAATTTGCTGCAGGATCCTGCGGTTGAAAGAAATACAGTCGCGAATAAAGACAACACGCGGGCACAGATAAAAGACTATCAAACAACTGAGGAATTACAAATCAGAGATGACACGGTTTAAAACACAACAGAGGATTTAGTAACACTATATTTGAACTTTGCCTTTAAAGCATAAATAACAATTTCACACCACCTTCAAAACACAGATAGAGTATTTATAGACAGTAGAGGCAAGTTAGAAACCTGTATTTATATAAAGGAGCAAAGATTGTGGACAATCTACTGTATGACAATTTCAGCTGCTTTTACTTACAGTATTTAGACCTAATCAACCCAAAATCATATAAACAGAAATATGATTTGACATCTGAGCTATTTTTGGAGGCTTAAGGCTGTTTAAGAGTGAAAATGATTGCTTCTTTTTTTATATTTTACTACATACATTTCACACATATCAAATAAACCCTTATTTAGAAAAAGAAAAACGGGTAAGCTGTATGAAGGTGTAACACATACAAAAGTAAAAGGTGTAGGTTAGCAAAAGCTGTAACATAATGTAGCCTGAAGTCACAGGACACAGGGATTAAAAGATGGAATAATGAGACAGGTATAGTTTTAATAACAAAAATTGTTATTTTATTTTAATTATAAGAGAAGATTTTGGGGGTGATGTAAGTATAGGCACAGTGCAAATAATTGCAGATGCAAAATTTAAATTGCATTGTGGCCAGGCAATTATTTTGCACTGCATCCTATGTAAGCTTAAGAGCACTGCAAATTACTCAACACGCACAAATAATGGGCACATCAGCCTATTTAGCGGCCGCACATGCAGAGTTAGGAGGCAGAGAGCAGTAGTCACTGTATGACATTTGTGGAGCACTAAAATACAAAGCAAAAAAAAATGTCAGAGGAAAGGCAGCAAAGTCCTCTTTTGGCGCACGGGGAAAAAAAAATTTAAAAAGTTTTCTGAGAAGATGCTGAGAGAACTTACTCACTCAGCATGAAACTGAGTTATTTGAAAAAGCCTCAACCAAGATCAGTTATGCTAGTATCCTTAGGAAATGATATGTACTGGCCTACCCTTTTCAGCATGACATCCAGAAATGTACCTAACCCTCTGGAAAAGGTGGACAGGCTATCCCTCCAGACATTCCAACTGCGGTCTGAAAGGAACCAGAAGTTAAGTAGTGCAAAAAACACAGCACTTTCATATGCGCAAGGATAGCGGTACCTAGATTGATGCTGCAGGGTCGCTCATTCATCTATTAGGTCTAGGATGGCCTGCGGAGTGAGACGATAACACTTTAGCACCGCATCCTCCGGCATCCCAAACAAAGTGACCCTGGGCTTCAATATGCAGGGGTCTTCTTCATCTTGCCCTTCTCCTCTGAACGTGTTCCTGCCTCTCCTCAACAAGAGCCAAGTTTGCTGCATCAAGTCTCTGCAGGTGTGTGCTTTATACAGCTCTTAGTTACTCTTTTCTACAATGGTGTGCACCTTGTAAGAAGAGGTAAAATACTTACATCACATTATAATGTTTGTTTTGCCCTCTTAGTATCCAGATCCTGCCAAATTCCATGCTCTTTTCTTAATTTGAATGCATTTCAATATAATTTGAATGGATTCATCGAATTTGATAGCGGGTGCAGAACACCACATGAACACCATTATTTACATATGCCGCATTTTTAGCGACCAGTAAAATCAGACTTTATGGCTGCTAAACATTATTTATGGCAGCATTATGGGGGTTTTGCACCCACAATTCACTTTACAAGGATCCTTACATCACCCCTTTGCTGTTACATATGTAGATATAGTTAGTGATGAGAATGATCAATAGATAGAATTACTCATGTTGTTAGAGACCAAACATTAATAGTGAAAAAAAATATATATATAAATAAGGTCAACCAAAAATAAACACAAAAATAGTGTCAATCGCCTCCTTTCCGGAGATGTAAAGTTATCCTTGGCAACAGCTTTCATTCGCCTTCACGGCAGAGTAGAATGGTTGTTTTTGCAACTCGATGGCCAGATTATCTTTGTTATTGGAATGATCTTGATCTACATTTAAATATACAGACAGAGTGATGCTAAAGGCAAAACATCATCTGACATGTACTAGTAAAAGACACAGACAACCTCACCCAAGCTACAATAAGATGAGACAGGTTGAGGGAACTGAATTTGTTTAGCCTAGAACAAAGAATAATCAGGGCGACACTGAAGTCTAACCAACACAAAAACCAGGACACAGTTGGAAATTAAGTGGAGACAGACTTACAGTAGCAGAGCAGGAAGGAGCAACTTATTTACACAGAAAGTGGTGGTTATGGAATGGGTTACCTAGCCATGTTGTTGATTCAGAACTATTGGGATGCTTTACCACCCAACTTGACAGTTTTGAGATCAGCTGGGTTTCAGGAACCGGACAAGCATTGATGGGCTGAATAGCCTCCTCTCATTTGTAAATTGTAGTGTAGTAAACAGATGACAGGTCAGATGACAGGTCTGACTGGATGCAGTGACTACATGCCAACTCTTTAATGGGCTGCATGGATGCACCAAAGTTATTACCTTGGCCATGCTTGGAACCGGGGGTGCATCGGCGTAATTGTAGCTTGGATAAATTGCATTATCAGTGAACCTATCTAGGGTTTGGTTGCAAGGACAAAAAAGACTGGGAGGACATGGATCGCTTCTTTCTGATGCAAAAGCTATACATCTCACTAATTCAACTGGGGGAATTAAGCAGTCAGTGTACATACTAATGACAAGGAGCATTTAGAGAGTCATTGCATTGGATTTTTTTCTTCTTGCAAACACACAATTAATGGGGGATAGTGGTACCTAATGACTGTAGCAATGGGATGGTAGATAGTTTATAGCAACGGCCTTTTCCAATTGTAGTTCAGTGGCATGTAACTGCACACACGTATGAAATGAAGCCGTAGTGAAAGAACAGTCAATTTGATAAAATAGAAATGCGTTGTTGTTATTCTGCAGTTTACCAATACTGTGACTGTAGTTCAGCTGTTACTATTTTTAGCATGTTCAGCTGCCAGACTTCACAATCAATTTTTTTATAAACTAGAAGGATGCCTAACACTGCAAATCACAGCAATGTATGCTATTATTAGATGTATAATTATGCTTGCAAATGTGGGGTGGGGTGTTTTGGATGAATGATTTGGTATGAAAATCTGTAACTGTGCCTATTTTGTTCCCCAACCATTATCAACACATACAAAAATGCTGATCAGTCCAATTACCCATTCAGTTGTAAGTGTAATAAGCTTTCACAGTAAAAATGTGGAGTTGAAACCAGTATCTTGTCAAATGTTTCTGGTTATATTCTCTAAAGTGTTGTATAATCATTTCTAACTGTATTGTGAACAAACACTTGACACTCTGGGCCAAAACTCAACAGCCTGGGGATCCTGACCTGGACAGATATCTGGGAAAGAAATGAGATTGAGTTTGCAAAAATGTATTTTAATTAATTTAAAGAAGAGAATTGCCATGTATACAGGGAATTAACTTCCTATAAATGTGGTTACACCATTGAAGGCCCAAACAGAATTAAACAAAGTGGATTACTGCCTAGTTATCCTCTGTGGAACAGACCACAATTAGGCATTAACTCAGACTCATTCATGGAAGCAATTCATGGTAAAGTGCCTTAAACAGCTGGTGCTACAGAATGTAGTCTTTTCAATCAGACGTTCTTATGATTGCCCTTGTATTCAAACAACACTTTACTCCCTGTTAGGTTCATTACTGTTTGTTCCAGCTGTCTCCTTTACTCCAGCCTTAGCCTTGGGCCCACAGCTCTCATCCTGACTCCACAGCTCCACTTCACTACAGCCTGCGTCAGAGAAATGGAGCTTGACGTCTACACAGTTTTCAGACACAACACTCAACAGTGTCCAAAGACAAATATGATGTTACAGAACACAATTACATGTTATTTTAAGATATCAGCATTTTTAACACCCTCCATTATCACCGAGAACTGCCAGAGACTCTCTATACAACAAGGATAGTTTACATGTTTTGAGGGTATTTGCGCAGCAAAGGTAAATCAGCCAAAAGCACCTCTTAGGTGAAATGTAGAAAAAAAAGCCAATACCTGTTATACAGTAAGAAAAATAAGTCACCAAAGGTAAAAATGTCCTTCTCCTCCTTCTTCTTTTTTTCTCCCAATGTTTTTTTTGCAGATTTTTGCAGACCCCAGGCACTTTTATCCATGCATATGTATATTACAGGACATCCGAGTTTAAAGACAATTAACTTGTTTTGTCAACATGGAAATATATTAGGGAACACATTTATTTTGACGTCTGTATCATTTATATTAAACGATTTATTGATATTTTAAAATGGACTAGTCGACGATCGCGACGCAAAAAAATAAAAAACTTTTTTTACCCAGGGAGTTTTATCCACGCATATGTATATTACAGGACATTCGAGTTTAATGACAATTAACTTGTTTTATGAAATTATTTATTTCTGTTTTAAAATGGAACATTTGCCTGCAAAAAATATCTTTTTTTATGTAATTTTTTTAGTCATCATTATCATCATTCTGAGATTCTGATCTTGATATCTGAACATTTTTGGTTTCCTGTCAGTGTAACGCTCATTATGGTCCCTATTTGCGCAAGGAAGTACGGTTCCTCAATATATTGGTTGATAAGAGTAATGCTATTTGTAGTCCCCGCAGGACAAAAAGGAACGTTAATTTCTGAGAATTAGCTTTGCTGAAGGATAGCCTCTATATTTGGTAAAAGTAAAACATAAATAAATAAATAAATACATTAATAAATATTGAAATAAATGAATAAATCAATCAATACATAGACATTTATTTCTTTATCTATCTTGATATTTCTTTATTTATTTTCCACTATCAGATATAAACACTGCCATTTAATACTGTATGAAACAAAAATAAATACTCAACAGTTCTTGTTCAATTGTATATTAGTGATGAAGATTTTTGTACATAAAGGTCGTCATGCTTTCATATATTTTTATTTTCAAATTTAAAAATATATTGTAACGACCCGGACAATTGCTTTGTTGCTGGACTTGTTGTCGGTTCAGTTTGTCTAGTCTTTTATGTTACGTGTATTGTAAGGGGAACGGGTCACACCGTTAATTAGCATGGAAAGGGTGAGTGAGTGAATGAGTGGGGAGAATGTGTGCTGCTGTTTTCAGGGGTTGCAGAGCATGGATGTGACTGGTTGATGAGCCGGACAGCGGGACGATGGGAGGTTATATAATAAGGGGGTGAATGAGCCTGGGGACTGGAGACAGTCCAGCACTGAATTTGAATGAGAAACTGTGGGTGTGACTGAGTGAGCATGTAAGTTGTGACTGGAGAGAATAAGCAGTGAAAGTGCAAAGACTAAAACATAGGGTTATTATTTTGGTGCCATGAATTCCGGCCCCTGACAGGAATTATTTGTAGTTTCAAATAAAACAAACATTTTGAGTATTCAACACCATCTCCCCGAGTACTGCTTCCAAAACATGAAAACGTTACAATATACTAAATGAACAGATCAAGCTTATTATGATAGTCTGCAAAATCAGATGAAAGCTTTCAATACAATCAGGATAATACATAATCATTCTTTACAAAATCTTGTTCGTCTCATTACTTGTTAAAAGCTTTACTGCTGTACTACTTGCAAATGTTGTAAAATGGAAGGACAAACTTTGTGGCGTGAAAACTAGGGCGTCTGCATTGGAAGCATGTGTTGGGTTCAATTCCCACATTTTACATTGCAAACTTTAAAAAAATTACATGTATTTTATTTATGTGCAACAAACACATTTTTTATGTGAAAAATGTAATTGATTTTGAATGACCCTTTTCATTGAGCATACATACTTTTGCACATATAACTTTCACATGCTGTGACAGGGTAGCCGAGGGTGACCAGACCAGATCCGGAAGCTGACAGACAAAATACAGCCAAGTACTTGCGGGTGAAAAAGCGCACTGCTCACAGATGAAAATAAAAAAAAGGTAAACAAAATATATCACGAACACCTAAAAACTAAACAATACCTCAGTCAGGCTGGGCAATCGCCTTCACTGATCCTGTAGGCTACTCTAGTTTTGTATTTTGTTTCATTTTTTATTTCAGTCTTCTTCCCTCTCACTCTTGCACACGTTCCTTCTCCGAACACCACCCAGAACGCAGAAAGCTACAGGCTTTTATACATGTGACCATCTCTGGATTAGCAATCAATCAATCAGTCCTGAGATGGTCACATTCTGCACAAGTTTTGGTGCATCAACCCCATTGATGCTGCCAAACAATAACAACACACAGCTTTTTCGCCGTCACATTTATAAATAAATAACTCATAACTCATACAGTATATATATATATATATATATATAGTGCCTGAAAAACGCAAGCCAATTTAGTAGAAACAATTGGGGCACCCCCACCGCTTTTACAGTTGTGCCTATTTGCTTGGTGCTGGGCAAGGTTGCCCCAATGGTTTCTTGAAACTTGGCTTGTGTTTTTGATATCTCCACTTTAAATGGCTGGGCATGTTTGATAACTTGGCATTTTTTCACATTTCCAATGTGTTTTTGTTTCAGATTAATTTCCAGTGGTGCTAAATTTAGAACGCTAAAACAAACTTAATAAATTAAATGACAAACATTACTTCTAGAAGTCTTTTAAAGACATTGAAAAAGACTTCTAGTGGAAACATAGTATTTCTCAATTATTTAATCCTTGTGTTTGCTTCTAAAAAGTTTTTTCACTGAGATTCTTTGAAGGTTCTTTTAGGTTATACAATTTGCACTCTCTGCTTGCTCTACAAGACCACTGTCTAGAGAAGACTTGGCATTTTTAATTAAAGTAAATGACACAGCTAAACACTAATTGGAAAGGCAGGATCCTTCAGACATAATAATAGCAACCGCTAATCAACAGCCTGTCTTCATATCTCTGTGTCACCAGTCAAAGACTATCTAATAAGAACCAGCTAACAGGAAGCACAGGAGGGATCCCAAACCAAGTTTGATTGACATGCACAAACAGAGTTAATTTGATAAAACAAGAACCTCGTAGAATATCGACCCTAGTTTGGGCAAATCCTGTATGACTTTAATTTCCTAGTAGTCATCTGAAAGCATGTTGCACAAAAAAAAAAATTGACTAATTGACTAATTATCAACTGAGGATTAGGTCACATGGAAGAATTAGGTCCTTCAGAAAAAAGTACAAAGGAAATAGTCAAGTTTGGTTGCACAATATGGACGTTCAAAATGAACACACACATAACAGCACTCTACCATTCCAAGGACTGTTGTTATCTGGGATGGAAGTGGTTTTCCTTCTAACTTAATATAATATTTTGTTACTGGAACTAAATATTTGTTTTAAGTGTGTAATAAACATATTTACAGACAGCCTCTGGGATTTGAAGCAGTGTGTAGCTACATCAATTTCTCTAAATCATATATCAATCACCATGCAGATTAAAAAAAAAAGAAAAAAGGAGAACTGGTTAAAAACAAAACTCTGTACTGTTAGCGGTACTTGAGAACTAGGCTTAAAAAAGTAAACTATAATGATATGGATTTGGTGTTCAGTCTAGATGGAAACCTGAAGATTCTACATAATTCAGAAGCTCCTCCTCCAAGGTACACTGGATGAATTAGCCGGTGTAGCTGGAAACAAAACCTGAGGATGTTTTAGCATCTCATTAGCACACGCTTTGACTAGCAGATATGGAGACCATGTTAAGTCTAATAGACATTCCCAACCACATCCCCAGAGGGTCCATGTAATGAATGTGAGTACTAGGGTTTTTGCTGAAAAAATAAGTGAAGACACGTGTAAAGGGTCGTTCTGGGACAATGCCTGCTCATTTTAAAATGGTCCCCACTGTATCGCAAGAGGAGATTAGGAAAAGAAAGACAGAGACATAGTAGACAGCTGTTTGAACTGCCTTCACTGTTTCAGAATATCTACATGTAAAATGAGATCTCAAATAATCATGTCAAGATATTTCTACAGCCCCTATTGGACTCTCTCCAGGGTCACAATGTAGAGACCAGATTAGAACACAGTATTCTAAGTGTGATAACATTTTAACCACTTTGGATTTGTACTCTACATTTGTTACTAAATATCCGAGCATTCTATTTGACTTTTTGATTGCTTCCCATGTTTTTTGACAACATTGAGTCATATGTATGTCTACCATACGAGTGGAGTTAAGGAGGATAAGGAGGCTATGTGGTCCAGTGGTTAAAGAAAAGGGCTTGTAACCAGGAGGTCCCCGGTTCAAATCCCACCTCAGCCACTGACTCATTGTGTGACCCTGCGCAAGTCATTTAACCTCCTTGTGCTCCGTCTTTCGGATGAGACGTAGTTGTAAGTGACTCTGCAGCTGATGCATAGTTCACACACCCTAGTCTCTGTAAGTCGCCTTGGATAAAGGTGTCTGCTAAATAAACAAATAATAATAATAAATACACTATTTCATTAGGCAATTGAAAAATGTCAATAAACTACAATTTACACAAATCAGACAGTAATATGGTACCATCACCACCTGCATCCTGATGGTGGTTTTATGAATCAGACTAAAAAGATGTCACAGTGTATTACCAGGACGATCTGTAAAAACTATTCTGTACTTTGAAAGGGCCTGCTTTTTCCCCATAACCCTCAATATCTGAGGGAGAAAATAATACTGCACACTGAATATGTTCCACTAACAGCTACAAGCCAAGAAAGACATGAAAATGATAAGGGCTAACAAATTAAATGAACACACTTTACTACGATGTCTTGTAGCAGATGATGAAGCATCTGGAGGTAGTCTAATAACTTTATTGAATTTTGTTAGCAAGTGGCCAGGGGAAATATCACTAGCTTAAATGTAACAGTGCCAAACATTTATAGCAATGATTTTCAGTGGGAGAATGGAGTTTGGTGTCTAGAATGATGCTTATCTCAGTGCAATGCTATCTTTTTATTTATCTAGCCTTGATTCTCATGGGTTGATAAACATCAAGTACGAGTACAGCATAGCAGGCAGTTAGCCGTAGTTATGTTGTGTAAACTGAACAGTGAGTACTAATCTGAGACAGGGCAACCAAGAGCCGCCATGGGGAAGGATTGGTATGTCCCGCTTTATATATATTAAAAAAAAAAGGCGTTGGGCTCCGGGGAAATTTCCCTGTTCTCTCCTCACTCTCGGTGGGCCTGATCTGAGATAATAAATATATACCTGTATTTCTGAGGGTAATAAATAGCATTGGTCAGGGCTCTGGTCAGGGCTTGTTTGCCTGGCTGTTTAAAGTATGTTTGCCTTGCAACCTTACTTTCTTTTGCAAATTTGCAAAAAGGGTGCCTGGTTTGGTTTGTATTAAATGTGTCATGTCAAAACTTGAAGGTGACTGAGCTGAATCTGGCATAACTTACTAATTGTATATAAATTATCTTTCACTTTAGAGAAGCTCTGTATGATTTTTACAATTTAAAAATGACAGAGAACTTTGGATATTTTGTCTAAGTGTTTGGGGACTCCCCAATGCAAGTGTTCATTTTTGTGTTCATTTATTAACATATTTATCCAGAAGAAATGTGTAAGCAACACCCAAACCATATACAAATATGACATGCAAAAAAAACTAAAAAAGAAAAAGAAAAAAGAATGGGTTGCTGTCAAAAACAAAACACTGCTGCAGCCTAGTCAATATGGTTGCTAGCTGTGATTTGATTGTATTGATTTTTATCATTTTGTGAGAAACTCACAATGCCACAAAGGTGTTGAAGAAATGTACCCTTGAGAAAACCGGATAGTTTTTTTTTATTGCATAATGACTTATAAGAGTCAGATGAGATCTACAGTGATTCTATTACTTACAGCAATAAATGAGACAGAGAACATCACTATAATGAGGTTGTATGACAATTCCCAGACACAGGTCAAATTCCCTTCATTTTCTCATACTTCTAGCACGAGAATAAATAAAAACTACAAAGGCTTAACCCATGAAGTGGACAATAAAGATAGTGACAAGGGAAATGTTGATTTTTTTTTTAATTAGCCTAGAGACAAGTTAGTTACGGTATGTGTGTTTTGAGCTATTTTCTCACAAGCTAAATCTTCACTGTCAATGAAAATTCCAAGTTTGAAATCCCTTACAAACAGAATATGCGCTTTGTGGGAGGTAAATGGTCTGAGATGCTTGCAGGATTTTTTGTTGTTGTTTGTTTAATGTTGTCAAAATGTGAGTAGTGCTGGAATGACACAGTTCAAACTTAGGGGCAATTTACAAAAATGTTTATTCTCCGTGACAATACACAATAATCCAATGCAAACAGCAGATGCTCCCAGTTGAAAGTGTCCTGTGAATTGTTTAGTGCAGTGTCCAATGTATGTGGTGATGTCCGGGTGGTTTTGCTGGCTTGCAAGCTTCAGCACCCGTTCAGTCTCCATCTACACAAAACAAACAAAACACAGTAACGCCCGCTCTATGCTTTCAGCGCAACGGGGCGCACTCTCGTAGCTGCGTCCCCTTTGTACTGCCCAACTCCTCCCTGTGATCAGCCTGGCGCCACACTCTATCCAATCACCGCACACACCACAGCTGATCACAAAAGAGTTTTTTTAGCAGTCTTACAGCTACACCCTTCCACCAAGATGGCCATCTTCCGGTTCTGTCCTACCATCGAGTCGGCCCATCCCTGTGAAGGCGTACCGCCAACCTTATTTAGCGATCTTCCTGGTCGGGAGGTAGATTTGTAGTACAGATTTATTCTCTCCTGTTCACATATCCCACCCCTCAGAGTGGTGCTGCAGGAACACTCGGCTAACCCTAACTCCCCAGATTGTCCCCCCTCCTAAGAAAAAAAAATCTGCATTTTGGTGCTATTTACCAGAACGATGCTTTACTCGGAAGGTGAAGGTTTGCAGCGCCAGATACCACGAGTTATCTGTGCGTTTGAGTCCTCATCGTATTCAACCACTTTAAAGTGGCGTGATCCCTAACGAGGAGGAATGAACGTCCCAATGGGTAATATCGAAGTGTGTAAGTAGCCCATTTAATGGCCAAACACTTTTTCTCAATGGCAGAGTAGTTTCTCTCTCGGGAAGCCATTTTCCTGCTCATATACAAAATGGGATGTTCTACTCCGTCTACTTCTTGGGACAGGACAGCCCTCAGACCTACGTCGGAGGTGTTAGTCTGAAGAATGAACTCCTTGCTGAAATCTGGTGTAATTAGGACCGAGTTCTGTCATAATTTCCTCTTTGTCATGTCAAAGGCCCCCTGACACTCACCTGTCCACTACACTAAATTTGGTGCATTCTTCTTGGTGAGGTAACTGGTGGAATACAAGGGGATAAAGTGGCGGTAATAGCCTGCTAACCCCAGCAGTGATCTCATCTGAGACTTGGTTTTTGGGATCATCACCTCCACCAAAGCTTGGACCTAGAGTCTACTGGCTTTATACGACCATGATGTAACCAAGATATTGGTTTTTTTCTTGCCAAATGCGCATATCCCCAGATTAGCTGTTAGCCTTGTTTTCCTCAGACTGCAGTACAGCTGAAAGTCTAGCAAGATGCTCCTTCCAGCTTAAAACCACCACATCATAAATATATGCGGCTACATATGTCCGATGGGGGTACAAGACCTGGTCCATCAGTCTCAGTCGCTGGGGCTCCATGCAGTCCAAACGGCATGGTCTGGAAATGAAACAGCCAATCTGGGGTAGAGAAAGCAGTTTTCTCTTGCAAGCTGTGAGTCAGTGGAATCTGCCAGTATCCCAGATCCAAAGTCGAGAAAAAACGTCCTTTCCATAGTCTGTCAAGGAGTTTGTCCACTCGGGGCATAGGGTATGCATCGAACTTGGAGAGCGCATTCACTTTACGAAAATCCACACAGGAAAGAGTGGTGACGTCCTTAGGAACCATCACTATAGGGCTGCAACACTTGCTCCGGGAAGGCTGAATGACTCCCACTCCAGGTCAACACTCTGGTCCTAGACCTTCACTATATTGAGAGGTAGTAGCCTGTGCACTAGGGGTCTCGATAATCCCTCCACGCTTTATCCAATCGCTGTGCATGCCACAGCTGATCACAGTAGAGTTGTTTAGCAGTCTTCTGGTTCCATCCTACCCTGATAACAGTTTCCCATAGTAAAAGCATTGAAAAGTTTAATAAACCATAGAGAAAGCATGGTAAAGCATGGGTAAGCCTTGCAACCCTAGACATGTATGGTAAGACATTAAAACAATGACAAACCATTATGGGAAAAATGTGGAAAAACTGCAAAAGTACTATGCAAATGTACTATGGTAAACTTTTGGTTGTTATTTTGTTCTGAAAGGAGAAAGAAACAAATATAAATAAGAAATAGATCAAGGCTAATTACAAACCCCTAAATGTTTCTGTTTTTTTCTGGTTTCTTGACTTTACATTTTGTAAAGGGCTTTGAGAATCTATCCCAGAACCTGTGTGTTTTACAAGTGAACTGCATTACCACATACAGTAACAGCTGAGGAACTGAGAACAGTTCAGCTGCAGAAGCATTTACTGAAAGTGCAATTGGCAGCTTCTATCATTCTCTTGATGGGTTTATACTAGAGTTTTAAATCTTGACATTTTTATTGATCGATTAATCATCTAAACTACGCGAACGATTAATCAATTCATCACACCCGTTTTGCTAGTGACATGAAATTGCATTGAAAGACATCTACAAGTTATGTAAAGTATTAACATAATGCTATTTACTGCAAATGTTTCATAATGCCAGTTAATGTTTAATACACAAATATATGTTTACATTTAATTGGAAGTCAGCGAGAGTCATTTAAAATATCAACTTAGTTTTCAGAAGAAGAAGATGATGTGTGTCTGATTGTTTGGAATGTGAAGAATGTATTTCTTTATTTGATTCACTGTTATTTTCACGTTTTTAATGGTTGATTAATTGTATTTTTGACTGAGTATAATAAAGAGTAAAAAAAACAACATGTCCAGCATTGGAAATTTCTTTAGCTTTCTTCATCTTAAGTTTTAACACTCCTAACAGCAAACACTAATATTCATTTTCTGATACCATTTGAAAGAAATACGTTGACTAAAAAGAAAAATCTACTTACTTGTGACTAAGATGATACGATAAGCTTGTAGTACTGCTGTGAAAGGAAAGCACCGATGAGCAAAAGTTGTCTTTATTTCTTCAATCTTAAATATTGTGAAATATTGGGTATATATTCAGCAAGTACCCTCTGCTATTTTTCAAGATTTCTGTTTTGCAAGCCATTTTTTGATACTCCACTCAGGTAGACAAGATTAATCAATCAATTAATGTTGAATCAATCAATTAATGTTGTATCAATCAATTATTGTTTAATCAATCAAAGCCCACAGGTGTGATTAATCATTAATCGATTAAAACCCCTAGTTTAGGGCTCCCGAGTAGCGCATCCAGTATAGGCACTCCGCGTGGAGTGCAGAGTGCACCCTATAGCCTGGAGATCGACGGTTCAGGTCCAGGCTATTCTACTGCCGGCCATGGATGAGAGTTCCCAGGGGGCAGTGCATAATTTGCCAAGCGTTGCCCAGGGTCGGAAGGGCTTAGGTTGACCAGGGTGTCCTCGGCTCACCACACACCAGCGACCCCTGTAGACTGGCCGAGTGTGCCTACGGGCCTGCCTGTAAACGACCCAGAGCTGCGTGGTCCTCCGACGCTGTAGTTCTGAAGGTAGCTGCATGGCGGGCCTGCAGAGTGAAAATAAGTGGGCGGCTTAAAATTGGGCATTTCACTTGTATGTATCTGTTATTGTTGACTCGGTTTCTCATTTTATTTCTTGTCAGCGAGATGACCTGTAAAAGTGATAATCATGCATCACTAATGTATTCCCATGGTAATATACTATTGGAAAAAACTGCTGAAATGGGATGTCATGAAAGCTTGTACAGCTTGCCATTATAATGCAGGAAGACAATTTGTTGAAGACTAAATGCTCCAGGAACACACTGACCCATACTATTTACTGGATAGCCTCTGCTGTATAGAGAATATTATTTCAATCGGCTCATTGTGGAGCAATTTCGCAATCTGAGAGTTAGGACTAAGTTTCAATTTTGGGGTAAAATTGTAATTTAAGGTTAAGGTGTGTAGATGCTCCTGGAACCGTGGATACAGGTGCATCTTTTTTTCAGGAGGAAGTTACAAAGTGCAGTTACTGTAGTACATGTTGTTTTCAGTACTGGGTAATCTCCTTGAAGACAGCATGGAGAGAACCTCTTCACATTGCATGTGTTTGTTTATTACAAATGTTTACCAGAAAGAAAACATTTCATTAAAATGGAATATTCCCTTTACAACATTACACCTTCAGTTTTTAATGCAGTTGATTGAAACACCATAAGGATACTATGCACAGTGCCATGCCAATACCATGAAACAAAGGGCATCCTATAAATGTATGATGTGTTAATCTGGTTTTCAAGGGCAGGTTGACTGTTCCAAAAAGATCATATTAAAGCAGCTTGAGGAATGTCCTGAATGCATGAGCACCATACAAATGCTCTTCTGATGGAGGTAGTCATCAAATACATTATTCATTTTAAATCAATTGTAGGAAGTCAATCTGTCCTTGGATCAAAAAGCACTTGCAGAAAGCCTTTAAAAAAGTATTAAGCAGACTAGACAGTGAGTGGAGAAGGGGGGGGGGGGGGCTCATAATTCACTGACAGTGAACCTTTACACACAAAAACAAGATAAAAACATAATCTAATTTTATAAACATCATAATTAGAAAACAAATTAAGAACCGAAAAATAAATGATTGGTTAAGAATGTGCAGCAACCATTTTTCAGGGGAAAGGTACTCAACAAAAGGTAGAACATAAGGTAAATCAAGGTTTTCAATGTTTTATTTTCTTTTGAGGTTAACCAAGCCAGTGGATATTAAAGATAGTGACAGTTTGTTATATGTGTTTTTAGCTCTTTTCTGACAAGCTAAATCTTCATTGTTAGTGAATCTGTCAAGGTGGAAATCCCTTACAAACAGAATATGTGCTGTGTGGGAAGTAAATGGCCTGAAAGGCTTGCGGGGTTAATCAAGTGTGCTTTAAACATCATTACAGGTTTGTTTTTATGTTGTTTACCAAGCCAGGGTATTTTCATTATAAAAAAGTTTCCCATAGTAAAAGCATAGCAAAGTGTAATAAATCATAGTGAAGGATGGCAAAGCATGGGTAAGCCTTGTAAAACCCAGAGAGGTATGGTAAGGTACATTAAACAGAATGGCAAACCATGTTAAAGTAAGGTCAATTCCGCACTAACCACTAAACTAAGCTGTGTGGTCCAGTGGTTAAAGAAAAGGGCTTGGAACCAGGAGGTCCCTGGTTCAAATCTCACCTCAGCCGCTGACTCATTGTGTGACCCTGAGCAAGTCACTTAACCTCCTTGTGCTCCGTCTTTCGGGTGAGACGTAATTGTAAGTGACTCTGCAGCTGATGCATAGTTCACACACCCTAGTCTCTGTAAGTCGCCTTGGATAAAGGTGTCTGCTAAAATAAACAAATAATAATAATAATAAACTACTTTACTTAAGTTATGAAGGTGGTCCAAGATGAGTGTGTTTATCAAGGTCTGTGAAACTAGCCATACAAGTTGTAAACAAGCGCACTCTGTAGCTCTCATGTGACTGTTACTGCCAATCCATCTTGGAAAAACTGAGAAGGAACTATTAACATGTCCTATTAATCTTAAAATGATCTTGAGTGACTAAGGTTGTGCATTCCACAGAATTTCTCAACATTCTGTTGTTAGGAGTTAAAGAGCAACTTGGTGCTGGTATGACATATCTTTGTAAAGTGAAGTGAAATTGGTTTGTTTTTTTCTTGCCTGTCTGAATCTTGAATCTTGATCAGTTTAAAGTTTGTGCTATCCACTGCTGGGATTCAAAATGTATACGTTCAGCGCACTTTACCAGAATATTTATCACTGTGACTTACTAAGGTGTCATAGTAGTGTCAAGTTATAATGTTAGTCATGTAGACAATTTTACAGAACTCATTTCAGAACCAGTTTAAATGCAGCATAAAACATATCAATAACAGTCTACGGGTCAAAAATACGATATGAAAAAGTTAAATATAGAGCAGTGTAATAACTAAATGTGATTATGGCACATTGGTGTACATTAAAGATTTTTTTTAAACTTATGATACATGTTAATATTAACAAGTACAATTATAATTTACAACCAGTACTCTGCAATAATTTTTCTTTATTATGTAAAAAGACAGAATGATCATAAATATCACCACTTGATGCAAGCAGTTGATGGTGAATCAGGTTTTTCTTAGGAATATGTAACCTTTTGATTTGGAGGCACCTTGTCACCTATTGAGCTACCAAATGCATTTTTGTTCAAACCCAGAGTCCTTTTGCATAGAACCCAAAGGGACAATCCTGACTGTGAAGACACACTTGTCTATCCATGGTAAAAATCCATGCATGGGCTTAACTCGCCAGACAGTTAATGTAGAAAATTGCAACTCTGTGATTTAGTGTCAGGGTATTCCAACAGTGCTAGGTTAAAATCAGAGATGGAAATCTCAAGCTTTGATTCTTTCCCCATCATCTACTGATTTTAATAATTATCCAATGTTTCATTTTGCTCTAAGATGAAGCTGGTCCTCTTTTGAACAATGGATAAAAATGTATATATGTGGTTTAAAACCAAGATTTCTGATTGATATTGTAACAGTCACTTTATTAACCTGACACTGTGCTTTAATAATTGAGCAAGAGTTGTAACTCCTCTCCTGGTGATGTATTGCTGGAAGGATTAAAATTCTTACAGTTACCAGTGCAGTCCAGGTTACAGGTTCACCAAGAGAAAAACTTTGGTGTTGTAATAAACTCATCACTGTCAGCTACCATACAATGAAGGGGTGCAATCAAAAAGGCAAACAGAATGCATGGGTATACAATCAAAAGTGTAGAGTACAAATCCAAGGAGGTTATGATGAGGTTGGATAATGCACTGGTGACACTGCATAGAGTGCTGTGTCCAATTCTGGACACCACATCTCCAGGTTACAGGTTCACCAAGAGAAAAACTTTGGTGTTGTAATAAACTCATCACTGTCAGCTACCATACAATGAAGGGGTGCAATCAAAAAGGCAAACAGAATGCATGGGTATACAATCAAAAGTGTAGAGTACAAATCCAAGGAGGTTATGATGAGGTTGGATAATGCACTGGTGACACTGCATAGAGTGCTGTGTCCAATTCTGGACACCACATCACCAAAGAGACATCATAGCCCTGGAGAGAGTCCAAAGAAGAGCAGCCAGACTGATCCCAGGGCTTAAAGGACTGAACTGAGCTAAAATAACTGAATTTATTGAACCTGGAACAAAGAAGAATTAGTGGGGTCATGATTAAAGTCTTTAAAATCTTAAAAGGGCTTGACATAGTTAACCCAAACCAATACTTTAAGCGTAGTACAGAAAGTAAGACCAGAGGGCAAAGTTGGAAATTAAGTGGAGTTTGACTAAGGACAAAATTAAGGAGACACTTCTTCATGGACATAGACCTGTAACTAGCTGTCTGCAGCAAAACTAGTTCTACCTGGGGCTTCCAGCTGAGAAGTCTACCTGCCAGTTGCTGTTCATGGTTCTGAAATCTACCTACCTTGACTCTCCCGGTTGCTGTCTATGGTTCTGAATTATTATTATTATTATTATTATTATTATTATTATTATTATTATTATAATAATAATAATAATAATAATAATAATAATAATAATAATAATAATACAAAATTAATTAATCTATTTATTTATTTATTTATTTCTTAGCAGATGCCCTTACCAAGGGCTACTTACAGTTGTATACAAAACTTGACTCGACTCTGCTAGTTGGTGCGCATGGTCCTACAGTCTGCCTGCTAGTTGTTGTGGCTTGCTTGGAGTTTTCACTGGATTTTTTGACTTTGTGTTTTTCTTATTACAAATACCACCAGCCACCGTCTTACAGGGACCAGCCGACAACAGGTTCTCATTTCTCATGTCTACCTGGAGAATAGGAAGGGGAATGAATGGAACTGCAAAAAAAGCAATTCTCTAGAACTCCAGCTGCTGACAGCCTTTGGAGCTTCCAATCGCTGTGTCTCCTATGAGCCATATGACAGCTCTACTTTCTCATAATTGTAAGTAACCAGGAATCAGAGCAGATACAAGCTAAACCACTTAAACAAAAGCAGTTTGCTTGTGTATTGTGCTTCTTTCTTCAACAAGACAAGTAATGTGCACATCACTGAATTTAAGAGAGGATTTACTAAGTTCATGTATTAACCTTTAAGGTTTTAAAATGCTACTCTGTGTTTTCTTATTACAGTAGTGAAACTTTATATACTGATATGACAGCACAATGTTGTTTGCAGCGTGCTTTTTTAGGGCTTTTGAAAGGCTGTGTTGATTCTATTTTTTAGCATGTTATATATTTTTTTCTGATAATAGATAACACATTTTGCAACATAGGCATTTGTTACTCAAGTACATGGAGCTGCTTTAAACACTTAATTCAGAGTTTAAATATATCCCTCACTGGGGAAGAAAGTAAAATAAATGCTGAAAATGTGAGGATGCTGTATTAATCAGGGTCTAGTAGCATGCTAACCTACTGTGGGTATGCTTGTGGCCATCTCAAATTGGATTGGAATATCAATATGAAAATTTGTTTTTGAGACAATCTATATACACACACACAATGTACAAATCTGGTGCATTTTCCACTTACATTAAGGACTATAGCGTTTCAGTTAAAAAATCTCTCCTGATATTAGAATGGTTCCAACAGGCCCTTGTTCCTTGTTGTGTGTAATTGCTTTCTGAGTTCTGCTGGGGATTCACTCCATATCAGAAACAACAAACCCTCATCCACATCACACTGAATTCAGGGAGATTGGTAATCCTTTCAGGTGTGCCTCAGGGATCAATCAACATTCCAAAAAAATAGATTTTCTTTTCTGTCAAAAACTGCAGACATTAAACACTATGGTGGAGTCAGTGTGCCCCTGTGATGCTTGGAGATGACTGGTGGTACTTGGTGGAAATGTCAAGCTTTCTTACTTTTGATCAACACATCACACCTCTCTCTCTCTCTCTCTCTCTCTCTCTCTCTCTCTCTCTCTCTCTCTCTCTCTCTCTCTCTCTCTCTCTGGTTTTAGTGCTCATCCGAGGTGCAAGATGACAGTATCAGATGAGTATTGTTCAGCGTTGGCATTCTTTTTAAAACTGGAGATGACAATGCTGTGCTTTTGAGATCAATGACAGTGCTGAAAATCTGGGAATATCCTACCATATACCATTATATCCTGTTATAGTTTTCAAACTCTAAATGGTTTTAAAATATCACAAAACCAACTTAAAAGAGTTATTGCTAATTAATCAATTCCACAAACCTTACCAGGTGTGAACTTCTGTGTGCTATGCTATAACATTCCTCTATCCAGGGGAGCAACCACCAAGAAAAGGTATTAAAACCAAAACTCATCTAGGACAACTGGAAGCTGCTAGAGACTGGAAATTTTCCCACCTGAAATTGCCAACACTAACCTTCGACCTGATATTGTCTTGTTGTCTGGATCATCACGCCTTGTTCACCTGGTAGAGTTAACAGTGCCATGGGAGGATGTTGTGGATGAGGCGTATGAAAGGAAAAAACATTGGCACGCTCAACTAACTGCTGAAGTGGAACAGCGAGGATGGAGAGTCCAGGTTTACCTATTGGAGGTGGGTTGTCAAGGATTTGTGGCACACTCCACAACCCGGTTTCTCAGAGACATTGGATTCAGTGGTCAAGAGATGCGACGCATAGTGAAGAAGTTTATCTGAAGCAGCAGAGAGGAGCAGCAACTGACGAAAAGATTCTGGTTGGGCATTGCAGCTGTTGTGTGTGCTGATGCACCAGGGAGGCAAAATAGGCAGATCCCTGGAGCCAGCATTACACTTCAGCCATCAACACCAGGAAGAAGGATATTTACATCATCAGATGGAAGGAAACGCAGATGGATCACATTAGTTTACAGTAAAATAAGCTATGTCTTAGTTGCTTATCTTGGTGACAGCTGAGTCCAATATCATCAGCATGAAGTTTTAACACCTATTCTCATGTAATGGAAATCATGCAGCAAATATGTATTCCTATTTTGAAAAATGAAATCTGGTACAACACTAGGTTAAAGAAAAGCTCTCAGTTTGCATGCCTTAAGCTGAGCGAACACAAAGCCATTTGGTTTCAGGAGACTAGTTTTCAGGCCACTGCATGGCATACCAGGGGAGACTTGGAGTTTGATACAGCAAATTTGTTTCAAACTAGGTCTCCCTGTCTCCTGGAACCAGGTTCCAAGCCACATCCTGAAAAGACAGCTTTGTGTTCTCTCAGCTTTACTGCTACCTGGGGAGTGAAACTCCCTAAACAACTGCCATGATTGCTGCAGCCAGTGACACATTGTAATGGTTCCCAGTGCACATCTGAGTGATGTGGTATAAATGCATGCCCAACTGCTCCACTAACAAAGCATTATGTTTTAGAGGAGAGTTAGTGTGTTTGCTTTGGAGGCCTGGCTGTCAGGGTTCATTTTTATGATCTACTTGTGACATTCTGTGGGTTCAAACACATAGTTCATATTTTAGCAAAGTGAATTTAATGTTACCGTTGTAGTCAAATGCTTTCAATTATCTGTACTTACATTTCAATGACAACATTTTTTTTTTTTAAATTAGAACAAAAGTTTTTTTTTGGTGTTAATTACAATAAGGCTGACATCATTATTTTAGATTTGTCTGTTAAGTTTTATACTGGAATATTTGTGAATCTGGAATTTTGATTGGCTAAATTGGCCTGGATGGACCCCAATTGTCTATTGAACCATCCTTGTAGTAGAAAATAATATGTTGGGTTTTTTTTGCAAGTGTAGTGAAATCCAATTAATTGCATTGCTGAGATGAATGTTGCAATAACAGTGAGGTGGTCATGTAATTAATGTTGCAGTTCAGCTTGATTGCTTTGTATTTCTGTGCCACAGAGCTCTCATTTTTGCTTGTCATGGGAAATTTAGGGTTCATGTCCTATCCCAGACATGGAAAAATGAATCACAATGCTTTGACCTGTAAAATACTACTAAGGTGAAATGGCTGCTGTAACATACATGGCAAATACTGCAGTGCATATTTACAGTCAATTTAAAGCAAGGGAAAACAAATGGGTTTTAAGTTTCTACTTTTTAGAATTGACTTCAAGAGTTTGGTGGCATTGAAAGTAATAGATTGCTGACTGAGAAACTGTAGGGAGACCACGAGAGGATACCTGGGGGGGCAGGCAATGAAGAAACAAGCTCTGCCAAGAAATCTTTCATAAAGAAATGTCAAAAAAGTAACTTTCACCCGGTAACTAGTTTCAAATATAATAAAGATCACAGCGATGAGCTTCTTCCGTAGCACTTGAAATTCCCTCATGAAGGAATTTCTGACAGTGTTTACCAGCACTTAAACATTTATACGATTGCAGGTTGGCAACATTATTTATATTTGAAGGAAAAGTGTATAATGGATTGGAAATTGGTATTTGAAGTTGTCTTATTAGACAGGTCTTAGGTAAAAAAAAGGAAGCAGCTTAGAGGCACCCAGAGAGTAGCTCGCTGACACCTACTGTCGCACTCCTGAGATGTTGTGGGGAGTTGCTACAGTGAGGAACTTGCTTGAGTTGTACATGGGGTTCAGTAGGTGACCAGAATATTAAATGGCAGGGGGTGGTTGCATCACCCATAAATAGAGGCAGTCCAAATCTGGGGGAAAATATGCAAAAAGCTGCTGACATTTTAAGTAGATGTCTGCAGAGTGTTCTGTAGAGCATCTTATGAGTTTAGTATTTGTATTAATAATGGCTTAAAATGTAAATCAAGTAATGTAAGATTCAATTTCTTCTTAATAATAATCAGACAATCTTCCTCAGGTAAGGTTAAATCAAAAGAGTTTTATTCAGGAACAAACAGATGAAAAAGTAGTACAGGATACAACAGCAACAGCAATGGCACTGCAAGTAAACTCACAGGTCTCACAGTATGGAACATGAGTAACAGAGCTGCAAGTAAACTCACAGGTCTCGGCAGGTGGATTCCGAGCCCCGAGATACCTATCAAGCGCCTGCCCACTGGGAGTGGAACTGTACCTAGAAGTAGAAATTCCCTACTTTCACCCAATGAACAGAGTTGGCCTCCCCTTCCTAGGATGTGTGTTGGTACCCGCTCTGTGACATGGTACCAAAAGTATGACGCGCCACTTTTTGCAGAAGTTTGTGGTTTTAGAACCAGTTTCAGCTGGTTTGATTGTGGTTTGTACATATGATCAAAACTTATTAAGCAAAAACAACTTATGCGAAAACAAGGGATGTTAGCATCCACCCAAGGTCACAGCTGCACTCTGAGTTATGAAAGACAAGTTACTTATCATGATTCCCAGGCATTGTCGTAGTTCAGGCCACATGCAAAGCTAAAGAGCTACAAGGTTAGGGCAACGTTAGGCAAGAGTTCGAAAAGCCTTACATAAGCATAGTCGTATCAAACAATTTATGGGTTAAGTACTTCCAATTTAATATAGCAAGCATTTTTGTCAGTAAAATCTTTATCAAAACTGTAAAAAAAAAACACCACATCACATCATATGAGACTTCTTCTTGGGGCAAATTTTTAAAGCCTTAACTCCAGTCTTTATTTAACTGCTACTTTTTGAAGGAGACCAAACATCTGTTAATTTAACAAAACTAGAACCGAACTACTAAGTTATATATTTCAGGTCACGTTAGTAGCCTGTTTTTGATAATTATGATGACGATGTAGCTGCAGAATATGTAGAATCTGTGGGAGTCTGCAAATTCCGCGATTTCTGAGGAATTCCGTTCTCTGCAGATTTTGATTGCCTCTACCCATAAGTGAGATAAGGTTAAAAGACCACACTTGCAGAAGAGCCTGGTTATTTTGCATATTGGTTAAGATGCTCGCTTGCAGTGTGCATAGTCATAGGTTCTCACCCAGCCACCAGCCTCTAGCCGCTATTCTGTTACAGTACATAGAGCCACAATAAAAATAATATCCCTGCATTACCCATCCTTCAAGAATGTAATCATGTCTCTACCCACACCTCTAACAACAATTGTGCTAGAAGTGAATTTGCTCGCAGATAAGTGGAGAGGCTGACATTAGAAAAGCCATGGGCTGAGGGGCAGCTGTCCTCTCCCGTTAGACGAAGCCAAAAAGCAGGTGGAGGCTGGGGAGAAGAAGGAGGTGAACTCCAGTGCACAGCAGGGATGTAGTGGATATGTGGATGAGGTAAGATATAAATCCTTTCCTTGCTGATCGTTGGATGTATTCTTTATCGAGGATGAATAAGATACTAGCTATTTGAATGATGATTTGATCTGATATTGGACGTGCCTAAAATATGCTTGATGTTTACGTGATTTGATCTAAGGTTAAAGTGAGTTCCCTGGCAGAACCACCACTTTGCTTAATCTGCTTTGAGTTCATTCATTTTTTAAGTGTTACACTGGAATATTTATTAATCTGGAATTCTAATTGGTTGAGAGGGACCCCACTTGTCTGTTAAACCATCCTTGATGTATTTTTTTTTTTTAAGTTTAGTGAAATCCAATGAATTGCATTGGTGAGATGAATGCTGCAATTACATTGAGGCGGTCATACCATGAATGATGTAGTTCAGCTCGATTTGCCCTACATTTAGATGCTAACATGGCTCTTATTTTTGTGTGTAGTAGGGAATTTATTTAATGTGCCTGAAAACATTATTTACCATACCATGCACAGGCATCAATATTAATTAGAGAACCACATTAGCAATTAATTGTTATGCCTCATTAGAAGAATTCACAAGATTTACAAACTGCATTTAATGATAAACCTGAATGCCTGGTGTTGTAGGTGCAGTTAATTGTACTTGTATAGGCGTACATTTCCAGATGCAGACAAGGGGACTGTTTGCATGGATAGAGCTCACTGAACATCTTCATGATTTCTTACTAGAATGAAAGCATTTGGAATATTACATCAAAATGGAGAGGAAGTATATACCATGCAAACATTTGTATAGATGACTGCACTGAGAAACAATAAGAAACTCCTTGGAAGATAGATTATTTCAATAAAGTACTCATTTATTTATATTTAAAGTTTAAATCTGTACCTTAGTTAAACCAAATGTTGTGTCTTTCTATCTATTTGTTAAGTAACTGCCTGCAAATAAATACATTATATTGCAAATATTTTACAATATATTTGTACTGTAATTAAAAATAATTCATTATTCATATTTCAGGGCTTGGAATTAACTTTTCCATGCACTAGCCACCAGGCAGTGGATAAAAAAATCTACTGGCCTCCCAGGCATTTTTTCGGCCCAGTGTAATATTTGTTTAGAGCACTAAAAATGCAGAGTTTTAACATGTGTTGCAATGTGTGTTTAATATAGGAACAAAAGAAACTGCAAAAACAATCAGCATTTAATGGAACAATGTAAGTGTTACATTACAATGTAAACAACACTCCAAAGCAACTTACCCACTCATTTTAACACTGAGAGATTAAAATGTATTTTCAGGGGGTAAAATGCAACATTACCTTGAAGTCATGAGTAATCTCGATAAATACTGTACAATCTTTAATGGCAATGGGGTAGGCATTAAAAAAGAGCCTTCCATTTTAACTGCAATGTTACTTTGAACTACTGTACAACCATGTGTGTGTTCTACAAGTTCTTTATCGGCTCAGCGCATTTTTGTTCAAGGTATCACACAGTGTGCAAATTAATTACCTTACTTATATATTAACATTAAAATTCTTAAACTAAGTGAACATGTTAAAACTTCAATATAAAGCCATACATATGAATAAAATAAGAAAATGCATTAATAAGTTATAAAACAGTTTGTTTAATGTTATAGGCACTTTATTTGGTGGTTGCCTCTGACGATAGTTCCAGTTGGATTTGTAGCTGGACTGGGGTGTTTACACTTCAACCAGTGTAGCTTCAAATTTTTCTTATTCTTACTATGATTGGCTGCAAAGACAACAAGGCTAGCCAGAGAATGGATAATGTTTGTTAGGTTTGTTTTTCTTGTGTACAGTTTCCTAGTGACTGAAGACATTGTATTCTGGGAGATGTAGTTGTTAGTGGAAGTTTTAGGGGAGGCAGACAAGCTGTGCAGCAAAATTGCTATGTGTATGCAGGTGCACAGCTTATCTAGACATCTGAATGTAAATGTTACATTAATTGTAAACTACTTCAGGAAATCTAGTCTTTCACAAAGTCTTACAGTATTCAATGTAAGAGGAATAATATGGAGCCTTCTGTAACTAGGTTGGGTTTGTTGTAGGATTCAACAGGGTCTGTAACAATCTGCCTCATGAGTGAAGATATAGCTTCTGAGATGTGTTTGGCACTGCCTTCTCCACAGACTGAATGCCCACAAACTGCACAGTCACAGCCCTTTCTGACAGAACCTTACATATACTAGCTCCTCTTCTATGACAGCACTATCTGTAGAACCATCTGACATCACTGACAGGAACTTTGCACCTTTTATTTGATCTTGCAGCTGCCTTCTTTCTACCTCAATATAGTGCATAAATACTCTTGCTTGTTTGTCATTCATGTAAGTACTTCCTAGATTTAGCCTTTTCTGTTCATCACCTCTATAGAGAGAATCTAAACCATTCCAAAACAATTCAAATAATTTTGAAAAAATATGAATGAGGATCTGCTAACCATTAACTATGTTTTTTCAAGCTTTTCAAACAAGTGTCAGTTCAAGATACATTTGATTCCAGTCATAGTAAATTCCAACGTTCACCAAAATTCACCATTATGATGTACTATCAATAATTTGAATCCTCATTTCAGAGTTTGTAGCACATAAAATAACAGTAATAATAACAGAACACGTTTGGGGCACTTCATAATACAATATGTTTAAAATAGCAGTCGCTGTATTAAAATTAAAACTTCATCAGTTACATTAAAATGACAATAGGATGTAAATACAGAACCCCCTTTCCAACACAGAATACATTCCATATTTCTTTTTTTGTAGAAGGGATGCTATTTTTATTTCTTTTTTCAGTGGGGCGAACTTAATGTTGATAGGCATATGTGGCAAAGTGGCTTGCAGTGCGCAGGTGCAGGTGTGATGCGGTGATCAATGAAAAGACAGACAACGATAATCCAGGTGCAATGGTGTTTATATTTATAATCCTGGTCTGGTGACCACAAATAATAATCTGAGGCAATACACAGCAATGTGTAGTGCACTGATCTAAAGCACGGGTTGCAGTGCCAAATAATAACACAGTTACTTTATCACCCTCAAATACACACACAATCACAAGTCCCTAGTGAGTGGTTTCAGTGCAAGTGGTGAAATACAATTCAATACATGAACAAAGTTGCAGTGTTGTCCAGGTTTGTGCTGGCCTTAAGCGACAGCTCCTCGATCGTGTTTAGCCGTCTAATAAATCACAAACAAGCACAGTATTAGACATGACAAAAAACAAACAATCACGATATATATTTTTCACTCCTTTCCGGTTAGTCTGTAACCATAACAAAGGAACAGATCACCTCGCTACGTCCCCTTTTGAACTTGTAAACCCTTTTATTTATTTCTCTGGTTTTAGATAATTGGTCTTTGTCAATCTGTTTTCTTTTATGAGGATTTTTGATACTTTCAAATGTCTCCACATGATGTGTACAGACAGTATTTACGACAGATCTCTTGATTGCAAAGAGTACAGTATTTGTATATAAGATTAACATGAGAGGGGGCAAAATCATTTGGGCGGGTGCTAATTTGAACCCTGCACTAAATTTGTACAAATCGTAATGAAATGCACTGATGCATGAGGGGTTTCTTGTTTTCTTGGATTATTGGATTCTTGGGTTCTTGGGTTCTTGGATTCGGGTTCTTGGATTCTTGGATTCTTGGGTTCTTGGGTTCTTGCCACAACAATGGCACCATCAACAGTCCTCTAAAACTGGGTCCATAAAAAATAGGACTTGATTTCAAGAATAAACATTCTCATAAACTAAAATGTGTTTATTTCGTCTTTTTCATAAATTTTCTCTTTGCTTATCATTGTCGGATACTTGATCAAGCCTATAGGTTTTTGCTTGCCATCTTATGCCGTATTCTCCAAAGTTGCTACAGTGTTGGAATGTTTTTGTTTTTTTTTAACTTAGAGATGCTTCCATTTGCTGAACTACTGTACTGAAACCAAAGGCTGTAGTGTATAGACAGAACAGTCTGATTGGTTAAAAATGGTTATGATGGTGTTATTATTATTTGTTTATTTAGCAGATGCCTTTATCCAAGGCAATTTACAGAGACTAGGGTCTAGGGTCTATGCATCAGCTGAGCAGAGTCATTTACAACTACTTCTCACCCAAAAAACGGAACACAAGGAGGTTAAGTGACTTGCTCAGGGTCACACAATGAGTCAGTGGCTGAGGTGGGATTTGAACCAGGCACCTCCTGGTTACAAGCCCTTTTCTTTAACCACTGGACCACACAGCCTCAGCCGCAGTATAGACCAATAGATTTTAAGCAAAGTTCTGGATAGATTGTTAATCAGATTCTTCACCTGAGAATCCCTATTTACTTTTCTTAGAAAAACCTCTGGAAGGGGTATTGTTCATGAGGTATGATGAAATGTAATGAGTTTTTCACAATTCATAATGAATGTTAATGACATTTTCACAAAGTATTATGAAAACCTCATAAATGATAATGAGGCAAACTATGTGAAACTCCGTAAGAGAGTATTTAAGGACACATTAGGAAACAGAGATACATGGTGAATGGCTGGCATTTAGAAGAGGGTTTATTAAGTAACCGCTTTCAGTGTTAATTTGTTTACATTTCATAGTTTAAACAATGAGATTTTCAAAAGTACTGCACTGCAGAAAGGCTAATTTCAAATAGCGCAATTGAAATGCAACAAGTACCTTGAGTTTATTATACTGGTTTAATTATGTGGGAGCCTCGTTGTTATGCTTAATAGATGTGATTAAAATAAATCATAATAAATTTGAACACATTAAAATTGTTATGATAATGTATTCACATTTACATATTCATGTCTGTGAAATTGACCATAAAGAACAGAAACCAAAAGTTCCTTCCCAGGCTACTGTAATGTATATGCTATTCAATCATCTGCCATTTTTATCAAAGAAAATCAGAGTCTGTTACACATTGTGATGTAATTTTACATGTGAAATTCTGAGGACTTCCAATTAAAGGGTATATAATTAGAAGAGACAGTGTTGTTTAGAGTTATATGGAAAAGTGTATATGAGTCAATCTATGGAGAGTGAAAGATGCTAAATAATAAAGAGCGACAGTATTGGACGGCCGGATCCAGGAAAGGCCTACCACTGGGACATCTGGACTGCAGCCTGCTGGGAATAGTACTACATCACCATGTAGTATTCTAGAATCATTTTTATTGTCTTTTTTTCCCAAACAAAAACAACAACAACAGATATTCTACAGTATGTCAAAATCTTAGGCTTTAGAATGACATTCTTAATGCTATGACTATGATGGAATATTTGACTGTGTTTGTGCAGTGTGGAGTAGTGGTTAGGGCTTTGGACTCTTGACTGGAGGGTTGTGGGTTTAATCCCAGGTAGGGGACACTGCTGCTGTACCCTTGAGCAAACTACTTTACCGAGATTGCTCCAGTAAAAACCCAACTGTATAAATGGGTAATTGTATATAAAAATAATGTCTAAAAAATAATGTAATTGTATTTAAAAATAATGTGATATCTTGTAACATTTGTAAGTCGCCCTGGATAAGGGTGTGTGCTAAGAAATAAATAATAATAAATAAATAAATAAAAACATGTCAAATCTCCCTGATAGCCCCTTTTTTGGTCTCAAGTGGTGAATTAAACCAGCCTGTTTAAAATCCATCTAATAAATAATATGCCTTGTCAGAGTTTTTTTTTTTAGTAGAACTTTTTTTTAGATTACAGGGTATGAGTAGCTGTGGAATTATACTGTAATAACTGAGACATTAAAGATGGTTATTGCTCTTAAACGGTAATTACTGTGCAATTACATGGAATTACACAACATTTTGTTACCTGGTATAATTACTTCATAATAGCATGGTACAATATCGTCTGACAACACAAATGACAAAGTGTTAGCAGAACAAACAAATACAAATACAATACGAAACACTTACGACACTAATAGATTGTTTGCTTTTTCAGTCCTAGCGGTAACCACATCAAAAGGAACAGATCACTGAGGTCACTTCCCCTAAATACCCTCCGTCACGCTCTCTTTCGGTGGCACGGCCAATCACATCTCCTCCAATCCGTGGCTGACACATCGCCTAACGCATTAAGGCAATGACTTCTGGTATCGTGGCCCCACCCTCTTCCTGGATGGCTGGCTTCCTACTGACCCTGGAATGAACTGCCGAACCATCCATTATGGGGCACACTGCTCCAGTTATACAGTGTCCTCACAGGTCGGGGGGGAGATTGTTGACGAGGATTCATTCGCTCTCTGCCACAATTCCTTATCAACCATAGGTGATGACAGTTTCTCATTGGGTCTGGACCACTAACATGACACACGCACACTCATCCACAGACACAGGAGAGAATATTTTTGTCATGTGAGAAGTTGTGAGGGGGGCTTGATTAGGGCAGGTTTGATAATTTAGCACCAGTAGGCTCTCTGGTGCTAAACTTTCAAAACAGTTTAGCACCAATTTTCAAAATGGTTTGCACCCGTTATGTATGTCCTGACATTGAAATAAACCAATTGTTGTTTTTTTTCTTTTGGGTTTCCAAAAATGTAAAACAAAGTGCTACAAATCTACATTGTGTGCATATAGGAATGTGTTATTGCAAGTGTACTGTACATATTTCTAGTTCTGAACAGCCAAGGGATGGATTATTCTTTCAAGGAGTACTTAATATGAATTCATGATGAAGTTCAGCCTGGAGGGAGTATTAACTCAGAGAATGCAATATATGTTGGGACTAATTTAATCAAGTGTTGATCTTATTCCACAATGGCCAGGTTTCCACGCAGTTCAGAAACTCCAAATTCTCTCTTTACTGTCATGACTTATGTGACGTAGCACGCACATTCCTCACGCGATGGTAAGTGTGCGTCTAAAACATTGTACGACTTTAAAGGGCGGACGGGGGTAAACGCTAAAAAGCTGTACAATTGTCCAAGAACTCCTAACTACAGTTTGTGACGTAACCTTGCACAACTTTCTACTATAACTAAAGCCATACCAAGCAATTCTTTATTAACAACTGAGATCTGCTGTAAGTAACTCTGGCAAGCCTCTTCAATACAGTATGAGAGGTTTAGAGACCATTCTTTTTTTTTTTTTTATGACACCATTTATTCAATGCTTTAAAATATTTTGCCATTTGACTCATAAAATGATAGTACTTTATAGTTAAGTTGTTTTAAGCAAGGTTTTAAAAAAAAAAATAGTGAAGCTACTACAAATAAAAATAAAAAAAATATGTAGCCCTTTGCAATAAATAAATGAATAAATAACGAAGCCCTTTGCAAAGCACGGAAATATATTTGTTTTCATCCTTTACACTTTTGTTATCTAGGTGGTTTTGTCCCGTAGCAATAAGATGCAATTCATTGTACACTAGCCTTAAGTAGGATATATCAGGGGTACTTACCAAAGACATAAAAAGTCAAATTTGTACTCCAATTAAATTAACACAGCTACATTATTGCTGCGGACTACCTACAGCAAAAGGCTTGAGTAACCACCTAAAGAATTGCAGTAAAATCTCTTAAACCTAATTAATTGAGCAAGATTTGTTTTAGAAGAACGAAAACAAAATATTGAGGATAAAAGTTATGTTTCACAAGCTATTCCTGAGTACAATCTCCATTTGTGTGATTTATAAGTTAATACATAATTTCACACAGTTTGAGCAGCCGAAGTGCACGAGATGTCATCTCTTAAGAGACACCCTACACATGACGTATTAACTTATATTAATACAACCCTTGAATTACAGGGTTCACTTGGCTAGTACTTCTAGTCCATGTACGTACTCTTATAGAGATGTTTAAGTGTTCAAATAGTTTGTCATGTATACCTTTATAGCATTAGATTTTACAGTATCAGTATTTAATTTTTAGCATGTGCCCTCTCTGTTTAATGTAGAACATTTGGATAGAATTCAATAAACATTAGAATGCTTGAGCAGCAGTTTTATTGAATTATGATTCTGGAATGATATCTGATTACTCATAATTTTGCTGTATTAATTCTGATCAATGGTGCTGGGGGTGAACGATGGTTATTCTAGTACAAACCATTAATTTGTATTCACAAACATGCAGAATTGTTATTGAAGTCAAAATATTATGGCGTGGAGTTGGGGAAAAGGAAACAACCGAATTGGATGATAAGACATAATGTTAATAAACGGAAATGCATTACATTTATTTCTCATTTAAATACATGATCCAAATAAATGCATTGTAGGTGTTGCATTCTTCATCACTGTCAACACCCTACTAGATAAGCCTCGAACTGGCCCATGCAGGAGGACGCCAGTCCCATGGCACTGTCTTCCCAGTTTCACCCAGGAGAGCCTTGCTGTATTATCATTCAAGGGATCACTCTCCCTCCCACTAAACACATTAATATAAAGCTAGCAAAAAAGCTAAACTGAATGCAAAACATAAAATACGAGTTGAGCGGGCATATTAATCATCAGTGTGCTGAAAATGAATGCCAACAGTGGCACCTTGTGATGAAAAAGGGTCAGAACATTTTACAATTTTTCCTGATCTGTGGATCTCTGTACAGTTTGTATTTATGCATGATAAAAAGGTAGTCTTTAATCTAGTGTAGTACTATATATTTTATTGTATTCTTTAAAACAAGAGTACATTTTTTGGTATATTCTTTTTGTTAGCTGCAACTGCTTTAAAATGGAAAAAGTAACAATCAGCTTGCACAGCAATAACAAATAAAATGTATTTCCTATTAATTATAAAATGATAACACTCAATTGTGTGACTATAATACATAGCAGGTAGAACAACAGCTTGTAACAAATGCCAATGTAAATTGTAGTTTACCCCAAAAAGGATATTCTGGTATCATTTTGTAATATCAAAAACTCCTTTTAGACAAAACAGCTGGTCCTTTTTTGTTAAATTCTGACTCAATGTTATTTTTAGCTGCATGATCCCTTGATAACTACCTCAGTTAAATCTTGCAACATCAATAACTTCAATAAAGCTCAATATAAAGGCATTACCTCTTGAACATACATCGCTTGTGTTAATACAAGAGAGCTCCTCTTTCATTCCTAACCTGTGAACTAAATTAGTGCATGGCCCCCCTAGCACAGGCCTCCAGCATCCTCTTGCTGTAATATCGCAATCAGATTCCTCATTATTGTGTTTGATTTCAATCCAGCTTGACAAGGTCTATTCACCGGCTTGAGAAGGTTTAAGAATCCCCTGCACCCTCCCACTTCCAGTTACCATGGCAGCAACTTCAACCTTATCTTGTAACAATTGTAAGTCGTCCTGGATAAGGGTGTCGGGTGTCTGCTGAGAAATAAATAATAATAATAATAATAATAATAATAATAATAATAATAATAATAACAACAACTCCTAGGCCTTTAGTGAAGCCCAGCCCAGATGAAACTGCCCTTGGTGAACCAAGCCCTAGTCCATAAACTATAACCAAGGGCACGAGGGGCAGATTTGCCACTCTGTGTTATAATACAATATAATATGTTATTCTGCAGCATCTCAAGGAGCTTTAGAAGCAGAATGCTGCAGAACACAGAATTTAGTCTTGGCTTTCAGATGTGAACATTCTCTGCATCACCCATGTGAATTTCACAGCCTACTGGAGGTGCATAGCGACTGAAAGAACCCCAGACATCCACAGACATCAACAGGCAAGCAGGTACCTAAGGGATTAATCAGGACAAATAATTGAAATCAATACTGTATTGAAAAAGGATGTCGTCTTGTATGTAAAGAAATTAGAATAATTAATTAACCCGAGAGAATGAATTTTCATTTTTATTTGTTTTGAAAGAGAAGATGCTTGATCTACAATGACAAGTGGACCAGTGAAACTGGACTGGAAACGACAAAACCCTGCCTTTTGAGTTCATCGCCTCTGCCCTATCTTAGAGCAACTGTGGATTTGTGTTCAAGTTGCTAGCCTGCGACCTTGGATACAATAACACTCTCACAGACTCCTGCTGGTGACTATAGTTGTAAAAAGTGAAGATACAGAGATGCACACTAATAAATATATATATATATATATATATATATATATATATATATATATATATATATATATATATATATATATATATATACACACCATTGTCATATATTTGAACTTTTGAAGTACCTGTATTCGTCAAAGTTTGGGGTTGATAGTCTTAAAGAATTTTTCATCCTGAATCTTCACAACAGTGTTGTCTTTGAAGTATTTGTTGATCTCTTAATAAAGTATCTTAATAAAAGTATTTGTTGATTATCTTAATAGCCCTTTAAAGACAACAAGGTTCAATCAACACATGATCAGGACCCATTAGCAAATTCACGCAAATCTTTGGAAAACAGTGGCCTCTACTGGGGAAAACTGGAGATTACATAAATCCAGGAAATAAAGCCCTCTCTATTCTCTGGCTCACAATGATTTTTAATCACTTTATGCCCCCTGGTCTTTGACTCGGCAGAATCCGGTATATACACACATACCGGTACACACACAGTTGTAGTCAAAAGTTTACATACTCCAATGGAAATGTATAATTTCTAGAAATTTCTCAAAAACAAAGAATTCTAGGAAAAGTTATTGTGTGGATGAGGAAAAAAGTTACAAGAAATAGGATGTCTACAATGATCTATTTCAGCAATTTTTTTGCAAAACTCCAAAAATGCTCATTCAAAAGTATTCATACCCTTTGATGCTATGTTAGTATTGTCTACAAGTTGCTAGAAATTTAAATATGATAATGCAGAACCTAAGTCTAGAAAATGCTGGATTGTAGGTGAACATTCTTAGAGAGTATAAAAGGGTTAGGCATAGGATGATTGCTGTCATTACCAATAAGTCAATATGGGAAAAAGTAAAGAGCTATCTGAAGACCTTAAGAAGAAACTTATTTATTGACATAAAGCTGGAGAAGGATACAAGAAGATTTTACTATCCCAATTTCAACTATTGTTTCTATTATCAAGAAGTACAAGACTCGTGGTACTGTCACAACGCTCCCTCGGTCTGGAAGAAGTAGAAGTAGAATTGTGAGGAAGGTTAATAACAATCCGAGATTGACTGCCAAAGATACTCAAAGTGAATTGGCTGCAAGTGGGACTGGGGTTTCCATTTCAACCATACGTCGAGTATTGCATGGTGAAGGCCTCAATGGTCGCAGGCCAAGGAAAAAGCCACTCTTAGGAAAACTTCACAAGGACAATCGCTTAAAGTTTGCTGGTGAAGTTAATTTAGTCCAGATAAACAACTGGGGTGGGGTGAAATTCCAGCAGCTGGAAATTGGGGTGCTCTTCAGGGCAAGCTCCTCTTCTCTCACATCTTCTTGAGGCGCTTCTTAGGGCGCTGGTTGAAGACGGGCGAGGTGCCCATGAGGCTGTCGGGGGAGTGAGAGCCATAGCTGGCATCAGAGCCGCCCTTCGGGAGGGCGGGATGCCGGACTCGCTCATGGTTGACATGGGCTCCTCGAAGACATCGCCCCCCAGCACGCCGTGCCCTTGGACCTGTCCCTCCTCCGCGTCCTGTGGCTCTATCTTCACATGCGCGAGGTTCCACAAGGGGGAACTGTTTCCCACCGGGCCTGTCAAACAAGAAACATCTTTTTAACAGCTAGTGCAGCAGTTATGGCACCACTGTTTCCAGATTTAGACTCATCTTCAAATGGACAGATTAGGCCTGTTTTTGGCCCGTGCTGCAGTTATATAAAATATTCAACACGTGCCGTTTTGGGGAATTCAGACCACCTTAAATACAGGAGAGCTATAGAATCAAGTATATACTGAGATCATATATATCTGAACAGAGTAATCCTATATACTTATATACTGGAGGTCAAAATTGTGGTGTCACCAGCCCTGAAAACAGAAGGACTGGGATATTTTTTTTGCCCTTGCTCGGTAAATTTTTTGGTATCCCTGAATAGATAATTGCCTCCTCTTTAAATATATGCAAAACATTTTACTTAACAATCTGTCCTACTGGTGCAGTAGTACCCCAATATTGTCAACTGACTACCGACGTAGAATGACTGTTTGGAATCTGCCAGTGTACAGCCATCCATGTTGAAATACAAGCTTTTCTCCTGTCTGTTGCATATCATTGAAAAGCATGTCTTCCCCATACAGCTTTCACAAACTGATGTATCATGGGGATGCTAACTATATTTGAAACAATGCAGCACACTAAACCCCTGTAACACAAAGGAATCCACCCCTTATACTATACTCAGGTTTCACCATGCTTTTACTGCACTAGTTTCCTGTAAGTACCTGTATGGGGGGAGTTGTCTCCCTCAAGCCCGGTGGAGAACCTCTCACTGGGGGCCCCCAGCACCCCGATGGGCAGGGACTGGTCACCCGAGGCCAGGTCTGCCTCCAGCTCCTCGTTGATCGGGAAGGTGATGTCGCTGAGAGGCTCCTCCTTGATCTTCAGGGGCTTGGCGTCCTCCGCTGCTTTCTCTGGGTTCACCAGCCGCTCGTACTCCTCAGACAGCTGCTTGCTTACCTGCAGGGGAGTGAGGGAGGGGGTGTGATGGCATTTTCACAGCTGATTCTCATTTTAAGACCTGTCTCAGCCTGGTGGGCACAAAACCACAATTGAGTACACTCTGCCTTCCTGCCTCTAGTATCTTTCATGAGCACCACATGTTATATTAAAATACATAAAAAAGCTGAATTATTTCATATCAAGTAAACTAAATGTTTATTAAAAACTCCTAGCCACCTATAGACGTTTCAGGTTGCATTTGAGCGCAGCACAATAAACCATTTCATCCACATTTTATTTACGCAATTCTAAGGACATGCGCACTGGCTATAGTTTGGGTTAGTGTTCTCGTGAAATTAAAATATGTGTTCTTTAACTAAAGATACTGAAGTTAGTATGTACAGTTGACCCCATGGCTCAGCCGATATTTTCTGTCCTCTTGTCCATCCATTTTATATTAGAGGTAGCATCAATAAGTGATTGATCCATCTCTAATAACCTGTAACTTCTATGGTTTTTATTTATGATTCTCGATAAAATAGTGGGGGTGTAATAAATTTCCTTCAAATTCTGGATTATTTTCATCCTTTACACTTTTGTTATCTTTGTGTTTGGTCATCAGTAGGGTCCTGCATTTTCGGTACCTGTTTTTTTCAATTGTAATTCAACTGCTATTGCCTAGATGTCCCTGCAGCCACTCCAGTTATAGTAATCGAATTCACAATTAAGAAAAATATTTTGAAAAATAAAAGCTAACTATGATGAGTATAAATGGTAATTGAATAAATTGATGCATTAAAAGAAAAATCGAGAGACCTAAAACATCGCAATCAAAAAGCATTTCATTGAGCGAACACACGCAACAATATCCACCTGGTGTTCTGTACACCAATGGGTATAATTTATTTTGCACAACTTGCAATTTATTTTTGGACCACACTCGAAAGTCAACAATAGACCGACATTTATCATCAGAAAAACACAGAAAACGAAAGGCTGAGATTGACAGCTATGAGACGGCGTCCTCCAGTAAAAAACATAAGGGGAACGAAAATGATGAACGCCGACGAGATGTTATTTTCGATTTGACAGAGGCATTCGTTTGTGCTAATATTCCCCTGGAAAAAAATGATAATCCCAAACTACGTGCATTTCTGAATGAACATGTAATAAATGCAGGAGCAATTCCTACAGCAGGTCAACTGAGACGGGACTATCTGCCCCAAATTGCTGAGTTGCACAAGATGAAAATTGTACAACTGGTAAAGGTGTCTGACAGTGTATCTGTAGTTACTGATGAGTCTACAAATGCAAAAGATCAGTATGTTTTGTACATTTTGCTTGTTCTCCAAGGACTATAGAATACCATCGAACTGAAAGTAATATTTAACTGGTACAGTTAATCTGCACTCTGTGAATTACTCATCGGTGGCACAGGGCACTGTGAAATGTTTAAACGCATTTGAAGTTAATTTTAATAATGTGACTGGATTTGTCTCTGATAATGCCAGTTGCATGATCATGGCATACAATGACATTCTTCGAGGTTTACTGCCAAATTCAGTACATTTGACTTGTAATGCCCACATTATAGCCCTTGCCAGCAATATCTGGGCAAATAATTTTCCAAAAGCAGACAAGCTGGTTGCAAAATTGGTTAAAAAATTGTTTAAACATTGCCCAAGCAGAAAACTATGACAGAAGCAATCCAACAAGAAGGCTGTACTTTACCCATGAAGTTGCCACCTGAGCCATGCATAACACAATGGGACACTTGGTATTCTGCTGCTGAAAATCATTCCAAATACATCCCTTTCTACGCAGACTTCGTGGAAAAGGAAATGCACATTTCACCAAACACTGTACTGTTAAAGGACCTCCAGAAATTGCTTAAAGATGTGCAAAGTTTAAAATCTCAACTCTCCCTAATTGCGATGCATGCCAAGGGACTGGTGGATCTGATTCAGTGGTTTGAAATCTGTGAAGTGAGAGTCCATCAAACTTATAATAAAGTTGCAGAATTAATAAATACATACCGAGCAATGGTAAAAGAGGTACACAGCACAGACACCGCAATAAACAAACTATGTGTAAAAACCTTCAGTGATGTTTCTGAAAAACTGACTAATTACTACAACCCGGATCAATGCAAAAAGAAACCACATTTTTTTCAACCAGCTCATAACTTTCTGATGACAGTAAAGATATTCAACCCACAACAAGTGTGTAGTTTGGATCTGGAAGCCCTTCCATTATATTCTATTCCAGGATTTGGTGCCTGTAAATCAGAAATGGACAAATACCTACCATATGCAAAAGAAAACAGCAGTAGAATGACTTTAATTTTGGATTAAAGCTGAAGAATTATTTCCCAATTTAACACGAAAGGCTAAAATATAATTGTCAGTTGTTACTAATTCTGTAGATGCTGAAAGAAGTGTTTCTTTTTATGGCCAAGTTTTTACAGAACAACATCAATCTATGAAAGAAGGCAGGGTTAACCAACTGACGATGCTTAAGTTTAATAGCAACATTTAATGCATGGGACATTTTCTTTCATGAAACTGTAGTGACAATGTGCTGCTTGCGAACAACCTTGCATTATTATTATTATTATTATTATTATTATTATTATTATTATTATTATTATTATTATTATTATTATTGTTATATTTGTAATATATACTGTATGTTACAGCATTGATGTTATGATTTCAGTATTTTATATAAATTGTTCTGGGAATCAAAGCTGTTTTTTTGTTTGTTTGTTTGTTAGTCATCAGAAAGATTGCTTTAAGCCAAGACATTTCTGTCTTTTTTTTTTTTTTCTTTTCATGGAAACCCTGCCAATGTGTTATTGTTTTTTGTATTTTCTTAGATTAAGCAATATTAGTGGTCAAATACATACTATTGGAAATCGGAGATGGTCAAGCTGGGCTGATGTGTTCCTGGAATCTGTCTTACCTGCAGCATGTAGCTGTGGTAGTCCTTGATGCGGTGCTGCCAGAAGCGCTGCAGTGCCAGCACACTGCCGATGCCAGCCTCATGGAACACTTGCTCAACCACGTCAGGGAATGGCGTGGAGCCCTGGCGAGCCTCTCGGTCCACAGCCACACGCAGCAGCCGGGTCAGCCGCAGGTAGTGCTCATGAGCCACGTCCGTCAGCATCTCCAGCACGCTCTCCTGCGCCGACTCGAAGCCTGCGTGGGCCAGGACTGTGGCCACTGACTGATACAGGAGCTGCCGGCAAGAGGGCCAGCTCAGCTCCGTCACAGGCTCCCCTTTTCCCCTGGGGGCAAACAAAGACAGCTTATTTATAGCAGATCTCAGACGTTAAGCTGTATTATAAGATTGATGAAAAGAAAATTTGAAAGCCAAGATTCTATCTACCTTCCCTGGCAGGAATTGAACATTCCTTTTTTCTGAGCTTACCAGCACTGGTCTTCTGCAATAAGGCACTGCGCTACCGTAGTCATTTGCATTTTCTCTCACTACACCATATTTGGCATATTTTCTTTGAAGACAGTTTTTAAAAATATTTGCCATTGCTGCCTGATATAAGCAGATCGTGGATTCTATGGAAATACACTAAAAACACTTGGAACATGTAATCCCCTAGTCTCACTTACTCTAATCACTATTGTAGGTAATGCACAGACTCACTTGTAGAAGTCACTTTCTGGGTCGCTGTGCAGAAGCTGGAAGGGGAGGTGGGGTGCCTTGCTGTCGAGGGGTAGCAGGTCATCGGGGATGGCTGGTGTTGGGGGCCGAGCAGGCAAGGTCTCGTTCTCCTCCAGCCTAGCACCCCCCTCAGCCTGGGGTTGCCCCTGCGCAGCGGCGAGCAGTCCTCGGAGCCGGCGCACGTGCTGGCTGAGCTGCACAGTGTGTATGGTCAGGCTACAAGGCTCGGAGGGCACATCGAACATTGTGGTGGGGCGCGGGCGATGGGCAGAAGGCTGGTGCAGCGGCGGGTCCTGCACCTCTACTGAGCGGAACTCCCTCTGCAGCAGGTCAAAGGAGCTCCGGCCAGGTGGCACCGCCGACACAGGGATCTCACCCCAGTACCGCATCATTCTACCAGTCGGGCTGTGGGAGAAATTACACAATGTAATAGATTATGTGATGGGCAAACTTTTCTAATGAATTGGTTCTTTGATATGACAAGAATTTAATTGTTTTGTTATTAGAAATAAATAGCCCATCATTCTTAGATCGACCGACGCAGCGCTAAATTGGCAGAGTGTAAAGTAGCACTCTGCCGTGGCACACATTTAACCCCATCCCGAATGTATTAACTGGCACAAACTTAATGAGGCATTAATTATATGCTGCCACATTTAAATGCGAAAATTCCACTGCGCCGGTGTTCTGAAACCCTAAAAATGGGCGACGGTAGCACAGACTAATCTGAAAAATAGCGCCTCCCCTCCAAATGGGCTGCCTCAATTGAACAATAGGTAGGTCATTTGGACAGGCAATGGCCCATGCTGACCAAGTGTCTTGACTTTATATTCTATTATTATTATACAACGGATAAAACCAAATATACATAATGAAAAAGGGTATAATGAACCAAGTTTATTATAAGACCAAAACAAACAATTGTACATAATGAAATAGCTGGTATCAAGCTATAATTTCATCCTCAGGGAGATCAAAAATGGTAATTCAGACCCTAAATACTCTCCCTTCTTCTCAGTACTCTCCCTCTATTCCTGGGTTGTTTAGGAAGGTTAGAAGTCTGCACTCTCTGTCATAAGAAATGCCGCTGAACATTCACGTTATCACTAATTTCACGGAAATCGTGTATTTGACTACCGTGAAAAATATGCATTTTATTTTCCTTACATTATTTCACATTACAGCATAGGTGGAGAATAAGGGGCCAAGCAACGTTCTGCCTGTGTCGGTTACTGCTTCCAAAAAATAAAAAACGACAGCAGATGTGGCGACAGCAGATATATTGGATATCTCGATACATAACAACATTACTATAAGTGCTATTAATGCTGACCCGCTTAAGATCATTATTTCAAAAGTTTAATATTCTGAGTAAACTTTTCCAGGCCTGAGAAATGTCATACGGGTATATGTATGATAAAGAACAGCTACACAAAATTAGTGGGATATATCTGCCGATGTCCGAATCATGACTGTCCGACTGTCCATTCTGTCAGTAAGCTACTTTCAAAACACTCGCTTACACCTTCAGAAAATATAAATTCAGTCAGTATAAATTACTGCAATTACTGTTGTACATGTCTTAATCCCTACCCTGCAAATTAAAGAATGCATTAAATGTAGTTCAACACTAAGTAATTACTGACAATATGTATTTCATATGTTAATGTTTAGATTCTGAAGCCCTTCTGTGTAGTGACGGAGGAGTTATTTTTGTGTGAATTGTGATTATTTATTGGTTATTATTTTAATACTTATTACAATTTTTTCAATATAGTCATATGTAGGTATCCTAAAGTATTTGATTAACATTCAAGTACCACGACATTCTGAACCTTCAGTTTTTGTTTATTCTGTTTCTGTATATAGTTCATTTTTACCACTTAATATTCTGCCGACTCAATCTAATTTTAATATCACAGACTATTTACAAATAAGCCCCACCTACAATTTTCACAAGCATATAATTAAGGCTTGACACGCCTTAAAGCGCATTTTGGTGGTGCTAATACGGCCTTAATTTGCGAAGTGTCATGATACATATGAGCAATTTTAAAGCCGGCGTAAACTCGGCGCTATGGCCTTAACGCCGTCGCAAACGCTTGATACATGTCCCCCTTTTTTTTTTTTTTAAATAAAAAATTATCAGACAAACTTTTGCTTATTCAAACGTTTGCTCAACAGAATTAAGTACAGTCTGCTATTGAAGATACTGACTTGCTGAAAACGCGGCCACTCGTTCATTGATTCATATTTCATCCCTCCCCCTCCCTCATTTCCACCTTAAAAGCTACCCCGGGTCCAATAAGTTCAAGCTTGATGTTCCTGAAACGTATTTGGCCTAATGCTCTTTCATTAGAAACAGTTAAGAATAGTTTTATAAATACCAAACTTCATTGTATTCATAAATACAGACTTTACCTTAAAAAAGGCTTTTCAAAAAAGCCCAATGTTCCATAATCAACAATAATAATATAAAACCCTTCACGACTGAATAAATAATTAAATTAGTGTCACTAGCACCATGGTCGAATTATACAACATTACCTATCCTACATCAATTTTACTAAAAAGTAACTTGCGGTGCCTGTACAAAAATCCAACTAAGAATGTGCCTAAAAGTAATATGCTGCTGTCCAGTTTTTATACACCGTTTAAAAAGCGCTTCAACTGAAACGACCGCTACAACCATAGTTTGACTAAGTGTTTTAAACCAACTGTAACTCAGTTCATCTAGATTGTGTTACTTTCTAACTGAATGCGCTGAAGTCATTCATACTCTGTGTGAAATCAAAAGATAACTTTTAAACACAATGTAATGTGTCTGCAACAGATTGTGTCCAACTTATCAGTTAACTGTGTGTATTGTAAATAAAACAATAAGGTATACTTTAGTATAAATTCACATGAACGCATGAAAAATAAAAACGAAAGATAAAGTATTATCAACAGCATACACAGTCTGAAGTGCTTTCATGTAAACGTAATGCAAAAATAAAATAAAACATTAGCAGCATAGCACAGCGACCAAAAACGAATCCAGGGAAGAAAATATTAACATTCAGAGATTGTTTTACTACATTTATAAATATATAATAAAAACACCAACCTGTTCGCAGTGATCTGTTTTGACGTTTTGCAAATCAGTCCGGCTTGTATTTTGCTCTGGTGGGAAACCAAATATGACTCAGGTGTGGTTCCTTCCTGAAGAAATGCAGTACATTAAATAAGACCTATTTTTTTTTTAACATTTTCTTTGGTTTATTTTTGTAGTTCGCATAATTTGTATTTTTTTTACCAGGGGTTCTAATCTGGTGGCGTGACACAGATATAGAGATACATGTGGGAACCTTGTATGTGACGCTTTCTGTTTCCATTTGGAAGCAGAGGGGAAACATTTGGGGCAGCACAACAACATGGCAGAGTACACAAGCGAAACACAGGTGGGATGTCAACATGAAGAAGGACTTGAGACCGAAATGAGCGAGGAAGAGCTTAAAAAGATACATGAAAGCACTGAGGGGGTTGCGAGAGAAAGAGAAGGAAACAATGAAATACAGGAAAAGGAAGACCCCTTCAAGAAACCGAGTATTTTTGCTACCCCTTTCTCACCTAGCAAAAAGACTAGCACTGCTGCTGTTAGCAGTAAAGTTATCCAAGTCAAAATAGAATCAAGCAGTTACAAATCACAAGAAAGCAGCGATAAACCATTAAGCACCCGAGGATCGAGGACAGAGAAAGGGAGTACCGACCTAGTGGTTGGTGGCAGTGGTAACGCCGCCATTTCTGCTGAAATCAAGCCCAATTATATGTCACTAGTTGAAAACGGGTCAGATTTTACAGAAAACATCCCAAAACGTTGTACAGACGGGGACCATGAAAAGGGAGTTATCAGCAGAAACAAAAACTTACAGGGACTCGCACAACAAGCGAAACACAAGCTAGCTGTCAAGACGCAGGGTAATGCCAAGTTCAAGCCCGGTCCTCCTCTGTCGTACACAGAGCCCGTTTGGGGTGGGCTTTCCGAAGCCCCGTACCTTTTCGAGATCCTAAAGAACGGCACAATCGTGGACACGGTTGCGTTGAACGAAAGGAGCTTCGTCGTTTTCGGGAGACTGCCGAACTGCGACGTATCTCTGGAACACCCGTCTATCTCCCGCTACCACTCCGTGGTGCAGTACCGCCGCCTTCCCGGGGACTCAGCTGGGGAGGAGATGGGCTTTTACGTCTTCGACTTGGGCAGTACCCACGGGACTTTTGTCAACAAGAACAAGGTCCCACCAAAAACCTACATCAGACTGAAGGTGGGGTACGTGTTGAAGTTTGGAGGAAGCACCAGATTATTCGTCTTGCAGGTCAGTGCTCTTCAGATACCTGTGGAATATATAATAATATCCACTGCTCCAGATCACATTCAGAGTAGTCTCTATAACATTTAAAATACCATCTCCACTTCACGAGTAAAACAAGAAATGTCACAATACCATTGTGTCACAATGTCACAATACCAAAAAAATCTAATATTGATATAATGACTACCCCACCACAAAAGTTGTTTATTTATTTTACACATTATTTTCAAAATATTTTATTCTAGATCTGTAATTTAAAGTCACAAAACCAGAAGTAAACAGGTTGATGGTGATTAAGAGACATTAAATTGTAAACGACTAATTATTTTGTTTGTTAATTCAGTGACAAGGCACCGAGAAGTAATTATAGGTGAAGGTTTGCCAATGAATCAATGACCTTTTAAAGTAGGTGTAGGATTAACTTTGTTGTAAACCAGCTTTGAGAATAGCCAGGTTCTGAACTGTGCACAGACTGGTTTAATTGAACTTAACTCGAGGATGGGGGATGTGTGTCTGCACTCAGGGGCCGGACTCGGATGTGGAAGCAGAGTCAGAGCTGTCAGTCACTGAGCTGAAGGAGCTGCGAAGGAAGCAGAATGCAGAGCTGGAGAGGAAGATGATGGGTGATGGCGATGATGAGGAGGGGGAAGAGGAGGGAAAGAAGAAGAAGCAGCAGAGAGTCAAAGAGAGGAGCACTGGAGACGTAGGGTGCTCCTGGGGGATGGGTGAGGAGGATTGGAATGAGACTTGCATGTTTTCTCTCCAAACTGTGATTTCTCTTGCCCAAAAATACCCCTTCTGCAAAACCTGATTTATACATTTCGGGTCATGACATCTCAGAGGACCAAATTCTGGGGAAATGTTTGCTCTGTCACATGGGGAGAATTGTTTTATAGTCTTTTAAAGACTTTCCAACAGAATATTGTTTATGTAGATTGACACAATTCATTAACATACAGGTCAAACCAACCCCACTTTGGTCCACTTTATTTTAACCCTTTGGTCCACTTTATTTTAACCCTTAAAATCCTGGTCCATTTATACATTGTGACAAATAACTAAAAGTCTCAGAAGAGACAGAAGATCCAGGAAATTCAACATTTTGCAAATTCCCAGACGTTAGCGGATTAATGATAAGGAAGTTCACTTGAATATCAACATAAATGATAAAAATGAAAGCAATTATTATTGCTAAAAATAAACTGTAGTCTGCATTGTAAACATTAAACCTTCAACATCTTTTTGCACTTAAAGCTGCACAAACTGATCATTGGGATTGAGCTCTCCACAGAAATCGGGTGTGTCATTACTGTTGCTTGAGCTAATTTCCCATTCAAAGTGAAACAAGTTAAGAAACAGCTGCTTGGATTGGTGATGATTGCTGTTTTTCTTAGACTCTGGAGAACAGCAATCCACAGAAGTCCAAGTAGCTGACCCTCACCTGTGGAGAGTTCGATCCCAATAATCGATTTGTGCAGCTCTAGATAGTGTAAGGGACCTTCATTCTGTAGTTGGTTATAAAACTGGAAATTAACAACTTGATATTTTAGAACTTTCTGATTATATTATACAACATAGAGAGGAAGTCTTTCGGCCCATCAGTACTCTGGTTGATCTCAAAACTTTGTCAGGTTGGGTCTTAAAGGATCCCAATGGTTCAGCATCAACATGGCTATGTAACCTATGTTATACCCTCACCACTCTTTGTGTGAATAAGTGTGTCCTACCCTCTGTTGTATGTCTATCTCTATCTTCACTTAATTCCAACTGTGTTCTGTGGTCCTGGTTTCTGTGCTGCACTCCTATTGGTTAGGGTTAACTGTTTCAATCCCTTTTGGAGATTTTAAACATGACCATGACAGGTGCTCATGTTATGTTGTAAAGCGTGTTGTTGTTGTCCCTGCTCTTTAGCTGAAGATGCTCTCGTTGAAGATGAGAATGAGGAGAACCCCTTTGCCACCGAGTTCCAGGAAGACCAAGAGGCCTTTTATATCAAGGACCCCAAAAAGGCTCTGCAAGGCTTCTTTGACAGAGAAGGTGAGATATTTCAAGTGCATACTCATTTATAGACACAGCTAACATTCAGGGTGTTTAAAAAAGTAAGGAACAGCAGCTCAAATGTTGTATCAGAAGTATGGTGGCCAGATGGTGAAATTGGGTGTGTAGCTCAATGTGAAGCAAACCAGGGGACAGTTGCAGACTCCCATTGTAGAGCAGTTTGATCCATTCCATATTTTCCTTAATTGTATGGTACCTGAGCAAAAGACGAATGCTGTTAATTCTGGAATGGATCAAAAGGCTATTATGTGGGAGTCTTAAATTATGCCCCACTAAAACCAGGAGTTACCAAGCTGAGAAAAGGGGCTGTCTCTAATGCATCACATGGCTGGGTGCTGAGATGTTTTTTTGTGTTGCTTCCTGTCTCTGTTTGTAGTAACTCTGTTATTGTGGTGCCATGTAATCCAATAATATATTGTAAAAGCTGGTAGTGCAACAGCTGCAAATGATTGTGATAATATTGAAGGATGGCTACTGTGTTGTATTTTAAAATGGTTTCATTTTGTGTTTCAGGAGAGGAGCTGGAGTACGAGTATGATGCCAAGGACCAGGGGACGTGGATCTGCAGAGTCAGGTACAGCACCCCACCACAGTCTACCAATTAACTTTTAAACTGGAAAATCTAAAATCCATTTATATATATATATATAAAAGGTACATTTATACAAATGACAGATGTGATGTTGGCAACAATGTATATGAAATCAAAAGAAAAAAAATCCTCATGCTCAGTTTCTTTAATTGGGGGGAATTTATATTTTCAAAAACAAAAATGTTGTAGATTTACACTGTGTAAGCTTCTGATTCTTGTTGAGGGTCATGCTCACTGTACTGGTCCCATCCCGTTTCAGGTAGATACAGTAGTTTAAATAAAAGAATATATATATATATATATATATATATATATATATATATATATATATATATATATATATATATATATATATATATATATATGCAGTGCCTTGCAAAAGTATTCAGAGCCCTGACCAATTCTCTCATATTACTGAATTACAAATTACACATTGAAATTTTGTTCTGTTTGATATTTTATTTTAAAACACTGAAACTCAAAATCAATTATCGTAGGTGACATTGGTTTTATGTTGGGAAACATTTTAAGAAAAATAAAAACTGAAATATCTTGCTTGCATAAGTATTCAACCCCACACATTAATATTTGGTAGAGCCACCTTTCGCTGCAATAACAGCTTTAAGTCTTTTGGGGTAAGTATGTACCAGCTTTGCACACAGTGTCGGAGTGATTTTGGCCCATTCTTGGCAGATTTGCTCCAGGTTGTTCAGGTTGGTTGGACGACGCTTGTGGACCGCAATTTTCAAATAGTGCCACAGATTCTCAATGGGATTGAGATCAGGACTTTGACTGGGCCACTGTAGGACATTCACCTTTTTGTTCTTGAGCCACTCCAATGTTGCTTTGGTCTTGTGCTTGGGATCATTGTCCTGCTGAAAGGTGAATTTCCTCCCAAGCTTCAGTTTTTTAGCGGACTGAAGCAGGTTCTCTTGCAGTATTTCCCTGTATTTTGCTCCATCCATTCTTCCTTCAATTTTAACAAGATGCCCAGTCCCTGCTGATGAGAAGCATCCCCACAGCATGATGCTGCCACCACCATACTTCACTGTAGGGATGGTGTGTCTTGAGGCATGGGCAGTGTTAGGTTTGCGCTACACATATCGCTTTGAGTTTTGGCCAAAAAGCTCTATCTTGGTCTCCTCTGACCACAAAACCTTTTCCCACATCGCAGCTGGGTCACTCTCATGCTTTCTGGCAAACTCCAGACGTGCTTTCAGATGGTGCACCATTACTCCACTCCCAGCCACTGAACTCTGTAGCTCCTTCAAAGTGATATTTGGCCTCTCTGTGGCTTCTCTCACAAGTCTCCTTCTTGTCTGAGCGCTGAGTTTTGAGGGACGGCCTTTTCTTGGCAGTGCCTAGGTGGTGTGATGAAGCTTCCACTTCCTGATTATTGATCCCTGTGCTCACTGGGATATCCAAACATTTGGATATTATTTTGTACCCTTTCCCTAATCTATGCATTTGTATTACTTAATCTCTAACTTCTGTAGAATGCTCTTTGGTGTTCATTTTCCTTCAGATTCACAGCCTGACCAATGATCCTTCAACAGTGGGGTTTTTATCCAGAAAATGTGACAGCAACTTTAATGGTTCACAGGTGGAGGCCAATGGTAAGGTAATTGTGTCCTCGTTAGGGCAATTTCTTTCATCGGTGTAAACTGGGAGCTTCCACAGCACAGGGGTTGAATACTTATGCAAGCAAGATATTTCAGTTTTATTTTTCTTAAAATATTTCCCAACATAAAACCAATGTCACCTTACGATAATTGATTTTGAGTTTCAGTGTTTTAAAATAAAATATCAAACAGAACGAAATTTCAATGTACCATTTGTTATTCAGTAATATGAGAGAATTGGCCAGGGGTCTGAATACCTTTGCAAGGCACTGTATACTGTGTGTATATATATATATATATATATATATATATATATATATATATATATATATATATATATATATATATAGTCTGATTTATTAATACTATAATCACAAAAGATAAATCAATAAAACCTTAAACATGACACGCTAATATCAGGTGGCCTCCCGTTCTGTGTTTAGGTTGCCAGTGGATGATGCCATGGGCAGGCAGCTGGTGGCTGAGGTGACCCACACTGGCAGGAAGAAGGAGGCAGCTGTTCAGTGTGCCCTGGAGGGCTGCCGGATACTGGACGCCAGGGGTTTACTGAGGCAGGAGGCTGGTGAGTACAGCCCAGGGGCACAGGGACTGGGATTTTTTTTAATGAACCATTTATTCCCCTCAAATATAAAATATGAAGCAACCATGTTTATTATGTTTATAATTATCTTTTGATAACTGAGTGTTTTAAAGTTCTGGATGAGTGAAATAACAAACCTGATCTCTGCAGTATCTCGCAAGCGATGCAAGAAGAACTGGGAGGAGGAGGACTTCTACGACAGCGATGACGACACCTTCCTGGACCGGACTGGCGCTGTGGAGAGGAAGAGGAAGGACCGCATGAAGAAAGCAGGGAAGGTCGAAGAGAAGCCAGACACTTTCGACTCCCTGGTGAGGGGTGAGGGAGCAAGGAAAGGGGGAGGAGAGAAAGAGGGTAGTGGGAGGAGGAGGGAAGAGATGGGAGGGATGGGGGAAGAGTGGGACAAACTGATGGAAGATGTTCTGTATGGTGACATGTCCTTGAATAGAAGACCGGCCTTCACCTCTTGAGATCTGGTTTGAATTTATATTTATTTATTATTTAATTGAGTTGTGCTTGTCTCGGTCCAGTTCTGTTGTAGTCCAGTTTTTGTAGTTTAACCTGTCGTCGCTCTTCTCAGGTAGCCAAGCTGACAAAGGTGGAGAAGGAGCTGGCTGAAACAGAGCAGAAGCTCCATGCTTCAAGAAAAAGTGAGTGTTTATTTATGTACGGTTCTAGCACTAGCAGTTTACTACAGAGAGGATGGAAAGTTAGAGTTATCACAGTCAGTCAGAAACTTTTCTTGGAGACAGAGAGCCAGAAATCATGTTTTAAAATGAAGATACATGTTTGCAATATAATATGTTTATTTCAAAACTGCATATTTTAGACCTACAGTATATAGTGAAAGGAAGTCCAGGACAAGTACACTTTATGAAAGTATTTTTGTTTTATCTAGAAATACTTTTCAGCAACCTTCACGTGTGTGATTTCTGACCCCCAGGTGGTTCCGAGCAGTCCTCCGAAGACCCTCTGGATGCCTTTATGTTGGAGGTTCAGTCCGGCAGTGCTCTGGACAGCGTGACGCGCAAGAAGCTGCACCTACACGCCTGCGAGCTCAAGAAGGAGTGCCAGCGACTCAAGAGGCTGGTGGAGATTACCCGGCCAACACAGCTGCCAGTCCTGGACTCTGGGTGAGAACTGGCTGTAAGCCTGCAGGGCAACTAACTGAATATTTAAACCTAGAAATTCAAAAAGTTCTTTGTCAAATGTCTTTCTCAATGTTGAACATTCCTCTTAGTGGGACCATTAAAAGGTAATTCACATGTTACCGAGGGGGAGGGGGTAGAGCCCACGTTATGCAGTGATATAAGTATGTGAATAAAAAAAAAAATAAAGTAGTTATAGTTGAAACGTTTGTTGCTAAAATGTATTAAATTTATTTTAGCATTTCTAAATTTAGCACTATTTAGTGTGTAATAGTTTCGGATGATTATTGAAACCTTGTTGCAGTCATTAATGTAGGTTTCTGCAGTAGGCAAGCAATTGTCTGATCTTATAGAGACTGTACGGTAGGTAGAGCATATTGATTCCAGTAGTTCTGATGAATATTAAACCGTGTGCCTATTTTTAGGACTGGAAGTCATAGGTCAGAAGAGCCTGAGAAACCCAAGAAGCCGTCCCTGCCCTTGTTTGGAGCGATGAAGGGGGGCAGCAAGTTCAAACTGAAGACCGGCACCATTGGCGTAAGTCTGGGATGGAAAGTTTTGATTCAGGGTTTCATACTTCCCTGATAGCGATCTGGGATGTGAAATTTAAGATGTGTGGGGGGGGGGGGTTTCAGTCCAAAAAGACATGCAAGCACAAAACAGTAGTGTTGTGTTTTTTTCCATAAACTTCATTTAAGATTGGACTTATATGATTATTAAAGAGCAAGTAGCTTTAAGTATCATTATTTATTTCAATTGTTCAAATACTGTTTATTTTTTATTTTTTTATAAGTCTGTGTTAAGGTTGCTTTCGCCTGAGTTGCCATTGATCTGCCAAGTATTTAATGGAAGAAAGAGTTTTCATTTGTTTTACTGGCAATACACATCAGTACTGTAGATGGTGCTGGTGCTTTTCTAATATAAAGACACTTAGAATTATTACAAACATCATACAAATTAAAAGGGATAATAACAAAACAAAACAAAGAAGATGTAATTTGAAGCTACTTGCATCTGCTGACAGTATGTGACTCTCAAGCTTGTAGTTTTGTAGTTTTTAAGCAGTGTGTGGTACAGTACAGTATGTGACTCCAAAGCTTGTAGCTTTTAAGCAGTGTGTGGCACAGTACAGTATATGACTCTCAAGCTTGTAGTTTTTAAGCAGTGTGTGGCACAGTACAGTATGTGACTCTCAAGCTTGTAGTTTTTAAGCAAGCTGCATCAGTAGTGTCACTTTGCAATGCAATTAAATTGTTCATTCTGCTCAACGCAGTGTCTCCCCCCGAAGAGACCAGACCTGTCTGAACAGTTGTTCAACATGAAGGAGCTGGAGCTGGAGCCAGAGGAGGAGGAGGAGGAGGAGGAGGAGGAGGAAGAGGGGATGCCAGTGAGTGAGAGGGCTGATGAGAGCAGAGAGTCTGCGACACCTGGAGACACAGATGTAGAGAAGAGACCTCCTCCAAGTTCACACAACACTGGTGAGGCCTCTGGTTACCTACTTTCCCTGTAATATATTGCTTGAAGGATATTACTTCTAACACCGTGCCAGGGGTTTGCTGAGTACAGGCCCACAGTGAAGCAATAGTGTCCCAACTAAATCACCACAACCTCCACTTTCCACAGCACATGCAATACAAGTTGTAGTCAACAGGTGGCAGCAGAGTGAAATGAATATGAAATGGAGAGCAGCATAGCTATGATGACATATATTTCTAAACATGTACATTTATTCCCATACATAAGCTTTACTCTTGCTTTAAATTTAAAAAAATAACTTAACAAATACAATAACTGGCCAGTATATCATGCTATTTGGATATTCAGACTAGACTGGGATGAACTTGAATGTCCCCCAGGCTGCCATTGTAGCCAAGGGAAGGCAAGCCTGATATTTGGGTCGTAATAAAGTGGTATTGAATATAAGACAAAATGTTTTTCTTTTTGTATTTAGGTAATAATTCCCCTGCTAGGAATGCAGCTGGGGAAGAGGCTAAACCAGACAGAGCTAGAAAAGACAAAGACATTCCAGAGCAACAAGCTGCTGCTACTGTTGACACAGCCACAGGTATCAAACACACCCTGCACTGTATTCAGTGCTCATAAATCAAAAACATCCTCCTGCAGGTCTCTCAAACACTGAGACACAAGGACAGTTCTTTTTGCTTTTCATTTTCAGCCAGTTTATAAGTCCCTTTGTAGAAACAGGGTAATGTGTTTATTTTTACCTCTTGCAGCAATTAAAATGTATGTGTCTAATTAATGTAGTGTGTGACAGATGTGTTTGTTGTCTGGAGATTATATTTGAACCTTTATTGTATTATTATTATTTTTAAACCTTAAAGGCTTTTCTACGAATATTACATAATGGTAATGAACTGAATTTATAGATTAATTTAAGCAAAGTACACACTTAGTATTTATTTGAAGCAGCATGTTTTCATTTGTGTCCTTACCTAGCCTGCCTGAGTATTATAGTTTTATTATATGCAGCATTTCTGTTCATTTGGTTTGCATGAGGCAAGGGGTTTGAGAAGTATGTAAAATTGTCTTTTTTAATGTAGCTGTATGTGAAATACAGTGGGTTAATTAGTGTTGGTCACAATTGCCCACTATTACACTGTGCTAATAACTGGTTGGATGAACTATTGAAGGCTAAATCCTGGGAGCAACTTGTACAATTTTTAAAAAGCTGTTGTTTTTATTGTAAGATGCTATTGTACATGTTGTGGATGTAGGTCATGATGTCCAATGTTTTCATGGCACTGACTCTAGTGCTATGTAGTCTATATGTATCTGACCTGCTTACTTAAGATGCATTTTTTCAATAGTACCCATGGAGACCGGAAGTGAAAAGGTGCTAGAGGTGGTTCAGAAGAAAAAAAAGAAATATTTTGGTCCCAGCCGAGTGAGTAGCGGGCGGGGGGGGCAGGGAAGAGTCGTAAGATATTTACACAGAACAGGCAAAAACATTTTTTACATTTTGTAAACTTTTTTTTATTTTATTTTAATGACTAAAGTACAAGGTCTGAATACTGAGCTGAGTTCTACTTTCAGAACTATGTAGTGGTAAGATGAAGTACAGGTTAACTACTGGACAGAGCGTATTTAGTTTTTTGTGTTGGGCACTGCAGTTTTAAGCTGCATTCTTTGAGTTAACAAGGGACGTTTTAAAAAGAACCGCCGCATCATAACCCCCTTCAACTGGCAGAAGAAACAGTTTTGTTCATATTGTTTTGTTGCTGATGCACCACCTATCTCTGCCTCCTCTCCTCTCCCCCAGCCCCCGTCAGCCCTGCTCTCCACCAAATACCCAGAGGATGATCCAGACTACTGCGTCTGGGTGCCTCCTAATGGTACAAAATTATTCTGTCTGTCTCTCTTTCATGTATGTTAAGAACACAAGAAGTTATTCCACAATCCACATAGTCATTTTAATATACCATGATACCTAATTTGCTTACCTAATTACATCACAGTCTTAAATACCATCAGTTTTCATCAGAAATACTCATTGCCATTTCTTATCCATAGTATTCTGTACATGCTGTTGATATACATCATTCTCATCAAATTTGTCATTCTGAATTCACAGCCATGGCATGAGTTGTATGTTTCTGGCATACTTGCTTAAAAAAAAAATCTTGCAAGATATAATTAATGCATTACTTTCTTTTTTCCAGATCAAAGTGGGGACGGCCGGACACATCTGAATGAGAAGTACGGTTACTGAGGTCTCTGGGGGTTCGGAAATCAATTGCAGATACTCATTGACTGTAAATCCATAGCTGGCAGTCACTGATGAGTTTGGTTTTGTAGTATTTACTGATATTTTCTTTTGTGTGTGCTGGCTTCAAAACTGGATTATCTCAAGAGCCTTCATGATCTGGTCACCTGACACTTTTGTTCAGAAGTTTAAACTCAATATTTGGACTTCAGTGACTCTCAACACTGGATTTCAGAAGACCATCGCACCAAAGGATTGCGCTTTAGGATGTCTGAGACTTTGGGCTGACCTTGATGCACTTTTTGTGGTAACTTCAATGTTACCCTACTTGTGTTTTGATTTAATGAAATAACAGGGATTGACCCACATATGAATCATGTTGCACATAGTGTTAATGATGGGTACCACTGTGCAGGAACATTTCTACAACAGTTAAGGTGGTCGACAACTTTACTTATCCTTACAGTTACGGTTACTCTCTCACTCTCACTCTCTCTTTTTCTTTCTGTAAAAATGACTGTGTTCATGGTTCCCTATTCCATTGATGTAAATGATTCTGGTTCTAGAAATAGGTCTTGCATAGGAGGCTGTGTGGTCCAGTGGTTAAAGAAACGGGCTTGTAACCAGGAGGTCCCCGGTTCAAATCCCACCTCAGCCACTGACTCATTGTGTGACCCTGAGCAAGTCACTTAACCTCCTTGTGCTCTGTCTTTCGGGTGAGATGTAATTGTAAGTGACTCTGCAGTTAATGCATAGTTCCTAGTCTCTGTAAGTCGCCTTGGATAAAGGCATCTGCTAAATAAACAAATAATAATAATAATAATAGTTTACAGACAGAAACACATGAAATAGACTTGCAGGCTCTGTTTGATTTTCATAATCTTGCAGCACAAAATCTCTTTTTAATGATCTAAACAAATCTGTTGCTGTTTACGTCTGTATTACACCCCCGTATCCTGGAAAAAACATAAACTTCCAACTTTAGAATTTTCTTGTCCTTTTTTTGGTATGATTTTTGTCTACTTGAACCTTATGTATTTATGGACTGCTGTCCATATGACGCCTGTAGGCCATTAGTAACTGTGGTCTTGATTTTTCTTAATATATATATTTTTTTTTTACAGTGAATCACTTTGTCATTTCATCAACACAGGTCTGCATGGTCAGAGGAGAATGGTCAGTTTCATGAACAATGACTTTAAACTATGTACAAATGTGGCAAACATGCTATTATGTAGTAGTCACGCACGTTTTACATTTTTGTGTATTATACACTCTTATAGGATATGCTTTCACAAATCAATTGTAATGTGATCATTTCGAGTAAATATTTCTGCGTAATGGAAGCAGGCGTACAGAGTAATGTGTGCAGATCTCCTGTGTGATGAGTGAGATGGAATTGATGCATAAATGCAATTGGAAACCAAACCCTTTCCAGTATATTTATATAGATTTATAGGAAGATGTTCACAGACAGTTTGGTTGTTGGCCAAACAAAAGATTACATAAGACATATTGATGATGTAAATAATGCCCAGGAGTTTGTTTCCTTGTTAAATTTTGGTTTTTAAACATAATAAAATGTACTATAAATATTTGTCTTTGTTTTTTGGCATGTGAAAAATGGAATTTTTCAAGGATAAGTATTTTTAGACTAGAAGGCTAAATGATGCATCTCAAGAGGATGAAGCTGTTTTTAATCCCTTTATTTGTTTGCACATTTGGAGACTGTTGAAGGACCCATGCCTATAGCTGGTCATATGCCACCCCTGCATGGAAAATCTGCAAGTCTGGCAGCTTCCCGTGTTCCTACGACAGGAATATCACACATACAGTTCTATTACTACCACAATGGAAGGTGTCCTGCTGGCTATAGAGACAGCTTGTCTGTTCTATATACAGCAAGGGGAGCTTTGTACTTGCCAAGTCCTACAGCAGCCAGTAGGGAATTCTCACCGTCCAATACGCCTTCTCCTCTGAAGGACGGAGGCTGCAGCCTGCATTCAGCTCACAGAGGTTCATGGGTTTTTTAGAAACATGCCATTGGAAGATCAAACCCTTTGAGAAAGTTCCTCTGCGTGCATCTACCAATTTTAAATAATCCATTTTGGTGATTCATACAAGAAAAAAAAGCATTGGTGTTTGTGCATGTTACATTCACAAACACAACCCAAGATTTTATGACTTGTATAGTTTTCAAAACAACAAACCCTTTTCAAATATTTTTGCATACATGGTTTCCAGCCCACTGTTCCTCCAAAGTGTTGCCATGTTTTTGCCTAACATTGGTTCCCCATCACTTTCAACCAGTGAATATGTGGCGACCCAAGTTTCTAGTTCTCCTCCACTAATGGCTTGGAGGCAGGGCTAATGCTTTCTTGTGCGTTTCAAGGATGGTACCAATAAAAGAGGTAATTTCCATTCACAATTAATAATGGTACAAGACACAGCCATCATGTTAACAATTATCTTTATTGTTTTTCAAATGGAATACAAGTTACCACTAGAACATCCTTTAGTATTCCCATCATCAGTTTACATTCATAGAAACACAACTCATTGGTGGTACACTGTCTCACTAACCTGGCTTAGTCTATTCTTGCTTTGTTTCGTTTTTTTTTTTTTTTTTTTTTTTAATTGAGTGTCCAGGGTAGCCGAACAAAAGAAAACTAAAACTGTAAAAGTTTATAGTCAAACACAAGTTTCCATAAAATGAAGCTAAAATGTTAGTTTTATTTTCTTTAAATTAAGTGTTAATTTGAACTGTGGATGAACAGATGATTTGATTGTAACTCAAAAATACATCCTGGGTAGACTTTTCAAAATAAAGCATGATTGAACCAGCATTGTGGTGATGGACATCCCCTCCACAGCTGTGAACACAATATAAGAGATACTGTTATCATGAAGCAGTAAATAATCCTAATCCCACACCTACATGCAAGTTTGACATTCAGACAGATGGATCCAGATACTCTTAATAGCATTTGTTAAAGAATGTCCCAATGAAGTTCCATCACACCGGAGTAAGCAGTAAGCACTTCACTTGATACACTGGTATGTAAAACAGTCTCAATGCTATGCATTCCCAATACAGCAAGGTTTTGTAGCTGTGGACTGAATACAGACGCATTAAGTATTATGGTTGGCCCACGGTATGTGACCAGATTTGTAAACAAATGCATGCACAACTTCCTAAGCCAAATCATTGATACAGCCAATAAAAATAAGTTTTATCAGTAAGCCAGTTTAAAATAATTTAGAAATAATATTGTTCAACCGGTGACTCCTATGATGCTGAATTCCTATTTATGAACTAGAGAGTGCAGATATTTTTACAGTACAGATTAGTCATCTTCATGTATAGGTATCTACACTCTGTTGCTTGGTTATAGTACTGTAACACTATAGTACCCATTGTTTAAACAATATTACACAATAACCGAGCTGCTTGCTAAAAATGAACTCTTTCAGTGGACTACAATGATTATTTAAGACAAACAGGTAAATAAATACATAAGTTTAAAAAATTGTGGCATAATGGCATTGCTGTGGCGTGTGATGGAAACAGTAGTTTGTTTTTTTTTTTTTTTAAACGTACCTTGTTGTAGTTTCTTATGCTTAATTCTAAATTATTGTTCAAATAATGACCTTGACCTCCAGTCTTGGGCTTTATTGACTTTGGAGTATCATCCCCTGGGTCGACGTTGTCAATACCTTTTAGAATTTTGAATGCTTGAATCAAATCACCGCGTAGTCTTCTTTGTTCAAGGCTGAATAGATTCAGTTCTTTTAGCCTGTCTGCATATGACATGCCTTTTAAACCAGGAATAATTCTGGTCGCTCTTCTTTGCACTCTTTCTCCAGCAGCAAAATCCTTTTTGTAGCGAGGTGACCAGAACTGAACACAATATTCTAGATGAGGTCTTACTAATGCATTGTAAAGTTTTAACTTTACCTACCTTGATTTAAATTCAACACTTTTTACTACATAGCCATGCATTTTGTTGGCCTTTTTAATAGCTTCTCCACATTGTCTAGATGAAGACATTTCTGTCTTCATCTATCTAAAAGTGTAACATAGTTTTAGCTCTAGAAGAACAATATGTGTCTAATGAGATACAGAGTAATTAGCAGAAGGAGCTATGATTAAAAGAACTATAAGACAATGAACTGTAGCAAACCTAAAAACCATGTTTCCACCAGAGGGGTATTGAACTTGCTTGGTAATATTAATAATAAATAATGTTAGTTGTTTCAATGTGTTTAACACTAGATCGATTCCTAGCATTGCTTGGCAGAGAAATACATTTTAAGCTTTTGTCCACAGAACAAAATGGAGCCTGTGCAATTGGTGCTCCTCTTTGTGTTCCACGGCCCTTTGTCTTTCATAGTCCAGCCATACAGAGTGTTCCCCATGGCTCCCCATGCTCCTGTAATTACAATTCCTGAGACAGGTGCTGTTTCCTTTTTAACCATTTAAAAAGGACCAAGCTTTTGTCTTGTATCATCATTCCTTCTTTTAATACTTTCACAGTAGACAAACACAATTTCAACCCAACTGCAGTTCCCAGGTGTGTTTGCTCCTATGGCGAGATTATCAGGCACATGGTGTCTCCTCAGCGGCCGTCAGTGGACTTTGCGGTCTGAAGGTGGTCAGCGAGCGGAAGGTAAAGGATGATGGGTCGTAGATGTACCTGGGAGGGGGGCAGCTGCCACTGATACTCTGATAACAAAACAAAGGAAACTTATTACTGAGGAACCAGAGATAATTGATATACAAGACATGCCATTGTAGAGTGTGAATGCCTAGGGTCTCAAGCTCATATCTGAATAAGTATGTATACCAGTATGTTGTACTTACTAGCACCCCAGGATGGTAAACTGCAAAGTGTAATGAAATCTTCATATTACTCATTTCAGTTAACTACGTGGGCAGGATCCGGTGCCAGGACATTACTAAGAGTGGGAATCTGGAAGGAATTTGCGGTATTATTTACTTGCATCTCAGTTACTTTGTGTTAAAAAGCTATTCGGCTATTCAGCTCAAGCTTGCTTGCTGCATGGGCTTGCTTACACAATTCTTTAAATCTCCAGGTTGTTATTCGAGTTGCTAGTGATATCATTGTTTACTGAGCGCTGCTCTGCTCTGTTCACTCACACAGGTGAGTGAACAGAGGCTGGGCAAGTGTTAAATGAATAATACATCAGGACTTTAACTCCTCCAACACTGCAGATCAGTGTACAGGTCTAGGACAGTTAAATTCACTCCGAACTGCAGACCGCTCTTCTGGTATAGGAAAGTTAACTCCACTTATAATAGCAGACCAGTAAAGAAGACACTATGTAACAAGTTGTTGTGGCGTAGACTTTCTGTAGTTATTTAGTCCTCTCATAAGCATAATAAGGCAAGTAAGCTGATGTCAGTATTATTAACTCAGTAGCCACTAAGGGACCTATTACAGCATTCTACTCCCACTTAATCAAAGCTCATCCTCAAGTGTAAACACAAGTGCACTCGCTGGAGCCACTTTAGAGAGAAGCCAGCATATATGCTGTAACTTTTTAATGCAAAGAATAATGACATTAAATCAACTGTTTCAACTATGGAGGTCTGGATTCTTTCCCATAGGCACCACTGTAATGACTTGGCTTCTCAGTCCATTGAATTGAATGAAGAGGCAAGGGTCAAGATGCAAACCAATAACGTCAATGGAGCCTGTGCATATGATAATAAAGATGGGAGGATTAGATCTAGATAGAAGTAGGGTAATTCCATGTTAACACAATACTGCGCACACAAGGCTTTGATTGAGAATCAGCTACGAAATTTACCTTTTAATTTAGTAAATATGAAAAGAAATGCAGAAGATGTATTACTGAGTAGAATAATATTTCTGACGTTCATCTTTTAAAAAGACCCATTTTAGTTCCCCCAACTGATTAAAAAGGCTAACATTTGAGCCCTTTAGGACAGGCAACAAAGTAAGAAAGTAAGTACAAGACGAGGCTGTTCTGAGTGGTTCCAAAATCAGCCCACAAATGATCTCAAAATCAGCAGAAAAATACAGGAAATAGCTTGTATATATTGGCAAAGACACCAAGGTTACTCAGGCTTCCACAAAAGATAGCAACATACCTTGCACTCAAGCAAGGAATGTGCAGATCGCCGATAACTCAGGGGGACGTATCTAATTGTATCACAGCCAACATGGGCAGACATCCCTGTTTTTTAAATACCACTGTGTCCCCAGAACTGCCCCTATAGAGCAGGGTGACAAGAGTTGAAGGGCTAAAGAGTTAAGATCTTAACCAAAGGGAGCAGTATTATTAGCCTGTGCCTGTCATCTTCCATCTTCTTAGTATTAAGCTGCAAGTCTGTTTCCAGCTGAAGCTAGCAGCGATTAGCAAGACCCTCCCGGAGCTCTTACAGGTGACTTTCCACATCCATACAAGCGCTAAGAAAAGGGAGGTGGCATTCCCTGGAAGCTGGAAGCCCTCCCTCCCTGAGACCTAGTTACAAATCCATCCAGGGGATTACATGCATTTGTGTTCTGTTGGTTTCATGGGCATCGAGGAGGCTGTGTGGTCCAGTGGTTAACGAAACAGGCTTATAACCAGGAGGTCCCTGGTTCAAATCCCACCTCAGCCACTGACTCATTGTGTGACCCAGAGCAAGTCACTTCACCTCCTTGTGCTCCGTCTTTCGGGTGAGACGTATTTGTAAGTGACTCTGCAGCTGATGCATAGTTCACACACCCTAGTCTCTGTAAGTCGCCTTGGATAAAGGTGTCTGCTAAATAAACAAATATCAATAACATTGTGTTACAAATGTATAGTCGAAACCTTTCGTATCTTTTTCAATTCTCCCGTATGTTCAATTTGAAATTTTCCTTGATAATACATGTTTTTCCCTGAAGATGCAACACCAGAGAGGGTTTCGCCCCTTCATGTTGGTCCACACATATTGGATTCCCCATGTTTTCTTTTTTTTTTTTTTTGCTTTTCAATTATAACCCCACCTAACATGCCATGCCATCCTGCTTTGCTGAAACTATGGAATGCGTGAATGATCTCTCAAAAGGGACAGGCTAGAGCAACAAGGAGTGAAAAACTGCTCCAGTGTTGTACTTTCAGAGATGTTTCAATCTTAAGAAATACAAAAAAAAAAGAAGATTAGAGTTGAAGTCAATATGGGTAGCAAAACTTGTGATTCTACACCTGAAGGAGTTAACAAAACTGTGCAGACAATCCACACAATCTCTCTCTCTCTCTCTCTCTCTCTCTCTCTCTCTCTCTCTCTCTCTCTCTCTCTCTCTCTCTCTCTCTCTCTCTCTCTCTCTCTCTCTCTCTCTCTCTCTCTCTCTCTCTCTCTCTCTCTCTCTCTCTCTCTCTCTCTCTCTCTCTCTCTCTCTCTCTCTCTCTCTCATTGTGTTAGCAGCTATTCCTGTCGTGCTGAGTTGTTTTCCTGGGCATGAATTAGGTTTGTTGTTCTAATCTAATATTCAAAAAGTATTCCCTTGATCTCTGCTGTTGTTCCCCAACCACGTTAATTTCAAATTCAGTTGGGTTATTTTACCAGGAAAATTTGGCAGTAAAAATTGATTTACAGCAGCATCATGGGACAGCTGCAACATGGAATTGCTGAACCTCAACAAATCATACAAATTATGCAAAACTACTACAGATATTTCTGGAATTCAGGCTGCTAAGAGCCTTCTTAGCAGCTCTGAAAATAGTGCTACAGGGCTCACCAAATCAAGCTCGAAATCAACAGCACAGGAAGTGAGTAGGTACAAGAAAGGAAAAGAAATTTAGGGATACATAAAAAAGGAGTCTTACCCGGATCTTTACAATTCTCGTTTTCCCGACACAATTTTTCTTCAACAGCATCTGCTACAATGAAGACACCAGAACACAGGATTAGAGACCTGACAAACTTAAATAAAGAAAAACACTTGATCCATCTTAGGAAAACTGAAACAAGCTGTTTTTTTAAAGTAAAGAATGTGGAGGGTAGAAAACATGTTAGAACTGAAGGAAGGACGAGGTTGTTATGCACCTCAGCAGTCGAGACCAATGCAACAGAGGAAAATTAGCAAGCAAATACCTATCTTGAGACAAAGACTAGATCCAGTCCACCTAAAGGGTTAACTTTGGAATGCTGAGGCTAAAAGAGGGCCAGACAGCCACCACACAAGCCTCCTATTGTTCCTGCTCCGGCCTCCCAATTCCACTTGACCGAGCCTTGCCCACAATCCCTGGCTGCGTGGCTGGGTTGCGCTTTCATTGCGTCTTACCTTGTCATCTGCTGACTGTCTCAGCACTGAGAGACATATGGACCCCTTCCTCTCCTAATCCCTCAAGCCCCTCTGTCAGTCAGGACCCTGATAGCCACTGAATTTAACAAAGCTGGACTATTGTTTTTTGTTCTTTTGTTTGGTTTGGTTGTGGGAGAGGCTGATCCTCTTTCAGTTCCTTGGTATCACCTGGGATATGCCAGCGCAGAAGGACTTACTCCAGAAATAAATGATGGGCTGCCCCATCCATAACAGGGTCATTTCACTGTATATGTTTGTCCAAAACAGTGTACTGCAGTGCCATTTAAAATAATTAATCCACAACTTCTCTTAAAAATATAAGATAATGCTTGTAAGAAACTAAGACAAGTTGACACACAATGTGCACTGAAAGAATCAATCTTTAAACTAAAAGTTATTTACTTCTAGTAATATTTTAACTAAGCGTTAATTATTTCTAGAAACACAGACGACATTGACTATGAACGTAAATCAGACCCAGCAAGTACTTAAGGAAAAAAAGTGGGAAGAAGTGAGACAACAGTCAGTAAAAGGAAATACCTGTTGCATTTTCTCCAAGTCTAGACTTGGCCTGCCCTGGTTTCGTTGTCGTTTATACGATGCAGACTGGTCGAAGTGAGCCAGGATAATAGGTCTGGCTTGTTCCCTGACCAGTCTGTGCGGTGGGGAGGCACTGAAGGGCACAGGACTGGGGGAGGCACACAGGCAGGTGTCAGGCTCCACTGGGCCACACAGGGCCTTGACCTCTTCGTCACTTGAAGAGGTGCTGGCATCACCATGGCGACCGCCCCGCCCTGTCCGCTGCAGGCTCCACTTCCTGCCCTCGCTGTCCTGCTGCAGGAATTCACGGCTGATTCGCTCCAGCTCTTCCTCTGAGCTGTGCTGGTCCAGGCCTGGGTCAAACAGAATCCTTAGCTTCCGCACACGCGCCAGTGACAAGGCCTCCTGGTTCTGCAGCTGGTTGGTGGCCAGAGGGCTCCGGCTGCAGTTCTGTTTCATTTCTGGAGGTAAAAAGAGGTTTGTTAGATAGGATCACCCTAAACAAAACCACCCTAAACAAAATTAGAGAAGAGTTAACCACATCTAAGGCAAATAAAATGTGGAATGGCCTGGGATTGTCGAGAAAAGTCTGACAGTGACACCACTAGGAGACAGAGCCCCTCTACTAAACTCTTGACGATGCTTGCCATTCTGGCTTTTGCATACCTCTGTCAATCTGCACCAGCTCCTGGTTTTCTCCCTCCAAATCGTCACTCTCGCTCCCATCATCACTCGCATGGTATGAAATCTATAGGAACACAAACACTGTGTGAGACTGATATTGGGTACATCAACACATTCTAATATCTCTGCAGCTAAATACAGCGTTGCTGTGTGTGAAAGGGCTAAAGGATTCAAACAAGGGCCTGTATATAAAAAAAAACTACTTATTTTTCTTCTTGATGTGACCCAAGCTGCCTGTAAATGCCTGCATTTACACATTCCTTTGTTGTGACAGCATGTAGGATGGGCAGTCCCATTCCACACATTCTTCCATGCCATTGTCAAAATCCCGCCAGTGCTGAAGGAGTTCTCTTCTTGTACCAGCCACAGATATCCTGGCATTACATCGATAGAGGCACCAGCCAAAACACGTGTCCCCTTGACATAGTTTTACATAAGAAAAGTGCTCCTCAAAGTTTTTTGGACACAGGGACATGCATGACGAGCATGATCTATTTATACTCTACCAACAATGAACTAACTTCTTATTCCAAAACGTAAAACAAAATTACATTGAAATTCAGATTTATCAAATCTCACAGATTTTGAGCACAAAGTAGTAGTATGGCTTTGGTTCCTCTGCTCCCACACCACTATTGCAGCACACTTGTCAGTTTGCATTGCTGGCACAACATTCAGGTAGGATTTTGAGTCATCTGAGTCTCTTGATTGGTCTCAAATGTCAAGTTTTGAAAAAAGCATGTACCGGTATTTTCATTGTATAACATGGTATCTGGTACTACACTAGGTTAAATAAATTGCTGTTTGCAAGCCATACTTTTAGATAACCAGGGAAGTACAAGGCTATTTCAGTCTTTCCAAATATTCTTTGAATAAAATCAGAATCACACAATCCGTAGAGTACTTTAAAAAAAAAAAAGAAATATATTAACAATCTGTCAGCCCTGATAAAAATGTTGTTGGTATGACATTAAAGGATTGATGAATCAATCTGCAGGCATGCAGGAATCACAGCAGGACAGGGAAATATCACAACAGGAAAGATGCAGTTTTAGTGCTTTTGATCACTTTTATTCTTGGTCAACAAAAAAGAAAATGGCAATAGCATGGTGGTAAATGTTTTGTGAATACGGCCCTTCATTTCTTAAAGTTTTACCTAATCATAGGGACCTGTTATACTCACGAGTCAGGGCACTTTAACACACACACTTAATTAACCACAATCATTTATTTTTGACACTTTGGGAACCGTCTTTTAATTTACAAGGAGGAGTGGGTAGCTTGGCACAGGCTTCTCCCTCAGCCCTTAGCTGATATGTTTGCATGCAGGTTAACCATGACCACGCCACATGCAGGATAACAATCACCACGCCACATGCTGATTAACAATCACCACGCCACATGCAGGATAACCATCACCACGCCACATGCAGGTTAACCATCACCACGCCACATGCTGGTTAACCATCACCACGCCACATGCTGGTTAACCATCACCACGCCACATGCAGGATAACAATCACCACGCCACATGCTGGTTAACCATCACCACGCCACATGCAGGTTAACCATGACCACGCCACATGCAGGATAACAATCACCACGCCACATGCTGGTTAACCATCACCACGCCACATGCAGGTTAACCATCACCACGCCACATGCAGGTTAACCATCACCACGCCACATGCTGGTTAACCATCACCACGCCACATGCAGGATAACAATCACCACGCCACATGCTGGTTAACCATCACCACGCCACATGCAGGTTAACCATCACCACGCCACATGCTGGTTAACCATCACCACGCCACATGCAGGATAACCATCACCACGCCACATGCTGGTTAACCATCACCACGCCACATGCAGGTTAACCATCACCACGCCACATGCAGGATAACCATCACCACGCCACATGCAGGTTAACCATCACCACGCCACATGCAGGATAACCATCACCACGCCACATGCAGGATAACCATCACCACGCCACATGCAGGTTAACCATCACCACGCCACATGCAGGTTAACCATCACCACGCCACATGCAGGTTAACCATCACCACGCCACATGCTGGTTAACCATCACCACGCCACATGCTGGTTAACCATCACCACGCCACATGCAGGTTAACCATCACCACGCCACATGCTGGTTAACCATCACCACGCCACATGCAGGATAACCATCACCACGCCACATGCAGGATAACCATCATCACGCCACATGCAGGATAACCATCACCACGCCACATGCAGGTTAACCATCACCACGCCACATGCAGGATAACCATCACCACGCCACATGCAGGATAACCATCATCACGCCACATGCAGGTTAACCATCACCACGCCACATGCTGGTTAACCATCACCACGCCACATGCAGGTTAACCATCACCACGCCACATGCAGGTTAACCATCACCACGCCACATGCAGGTTAATCATCACCACGCCACATGCAGGATAACCATCACCACGCCACATGCAGGATAACCATCATCACGCCACATGCAGGTTAACCATCACCACGCACATGCAGGATAACCATCACCACGCCAAACCAAAAGTACAAGGGAGGCTATGCAGCGCATAAAAAAACTATTGTACATTTGTATTTCACAGACTGTACTACGCAATTACTGTACCGTACATACAACCTGGAATTACCTTACTGCAAGCACATGGAAACCCCCTAATTATAACAAACAAAGGCCAAACCATCTTTAAGTACATATTTTACCTTTTTACAGTATTTGTATTCATTCAGAATGCACTAACATTGTTAGTTTTCCTCAATGTGATTTTGTGACCCTTCTGCTTCAATATAATGTATGGAAGTAGATAGACATAGTTAAAAGTTCTCATTATCACATGATTTTTCAAATCTAAGAAGAAAAAAAAAAAGAAAAACATGGCAAATCACAGGCAAGATGACTGCCAATTCAAAAACAAATCTCAATATTAGACAAGCAAACCATTTCTGTAAGCACCATAAAAGGAAGAGGAGCATTTAGACAGCTTTTCAGATAGAGGGTGTGTGTGTGAGGATGTGGTCTTAAGGGTTAGCTAGTCAAAAGGAGATCATTTACAGAACTGCATACAAAGTTTCAACATTGTCAACAAACCCAACCTTAGTTTAATTACAGTTAAATGTAACTTGTGTTGCACACTACAGCTTTGTCAAAAAAAACTTTAAGGAGTGCTAACCATACTTTTAAATCATGTTACTTATTATTACTACCAAGATTAGCAATATTATCACTGGCCCACTTTTCTTATGTTAAAGATGATGTGGTTCTTTGCTTGTATTTCATACTTCAACATGGAATGTGCAGATATTTCAAAGACAATGCTATAGAAGTAAAGAATTGCTGCCCCTTCCTGGTATTAAATCACTTCCAGTGGTGTAGTCCAATGGTCAAGTTGCAATCAGGCCAGGTGACATATCTTCAATAAAACCAAAAGATCTTCAACACAAGAAAAGGAAGAAATAATCCTGCTAATGCTCATAAGTGCTATCCATAATTACTGTACATAGAGCCAGTGCATATGCAGGCTATGGGTACCAAAATGTGAACACTACAGAGTACATCTCACATGCAAGTGGTGGGAACATGCACCCATGCATGTCTATATACAGTACATATTGTGTTTTACAGTAGCTGAGTATATGACAATATGCACATGCATATACACAGCAGTAAACCTTACGATCCATATGCAACAATTGTGCAGTTTTGTCTAAAATCCTATAGTAGTATTCAAATGTTAAAGGGGTACATTACCATTGGGTTTTGCATAGCTTTAGGATAAGTGGGCATACATCCCTAAATGTAGTATTAGGTATACTACCACTATACTGTCAGTATATTTATAATATATATATATATATATATATATATATATATATATATATATATATATATATATATATATATATATTTACTTAAGTAAGTACGTAGTATGCTGTGCAACTACTTTTAACACACAATCACATTATTGTGTGAAACTTACCTTCAATTGAAAAGGCTGGGTTTCATTTAAAGAGTGTCTTCTCAGCTTTTTAGTTAAAGTCTTCAACATTTTAAAAACATAAATCGTATTGTATCCGGGCTCATAAACCTATTGTATCCGGCTTATAAACGAAGCAGAAGAAGTGCAACGTAATTTACTGCAGCTGCGATTGAAAATAAAATAAAAAGTAAATAGTTACAATTGCTACCAAACTCGTTGTTTTAACAAAAGGCTGCTAACATACACACCTACGTACAAGGCACTCACGGACACGCTTACAACACACTCCCTCGCGCAGAAATGAAACTTGACATTAACCATTTATACGCTGAATAGCAACTAGCAACTACATAAGCCGTCGTCCCATTTCCTTATATAAACGCGCAGCCCCTGTAATAATAATAGTATCCTAATCAGGGGATCACAGTCAACCGATCGCTCGCATACATACAGTACTCATACATTTTATACTCACTCACTCACTCACACACAGAAAGCCGTGTGGCCATTCTCAGAACAGAAATACAATACACAAACCGCTTCTCACACATAGGTTCTATTCTCCCATTGGCCAGCTAACGGCGTGATGTCATTTTCCAAAGGGTGGAGCGAAATTTGTGTATATGTATGTGATGTATGTTTCCTGGTTATGAGTTCTATAAAGTTTTTATAAAAAAATGTTTTTAAAAAGTATGTTGCATAGGTTGTACCTTGATGGAGTTTTAAAAACTGAAGGTACCTAATTCAATTACTTTTAGCTTGGAAAGGGGATTTTAGAAACAGTTAATTCCTGCAATAGACAATCGAGGACTCTGTTGGCAGGTGCTTCCATATCCAAGACTGCATAAATTAATGACAAGTCAACCTACCATTATGTAAGGTCATAAGACAAGAATCTATATGATGGCAACACAAGTGATGATCCAAAATCAAATATTTAATATGAGCATTCAGTGCCACCCACGGGGGGGGGGGATGCTCATATTAAATGAGTGGGGGGTTGACTTGTCGAGGCCCGAAACTCTCTGTAAGCAACAATGTGGGTGTTATAATGTATTACCTACATTGTAGTGTTATTATTATTCGGTATTATATACAGTAGTTACAGAATTTCTATGTAATAGACCGTGTAGTTTATCTGTTAACTCATATTGGAAGTGTTTTGCAAACTAGTTGAATTGCCTTATTTGGTCATTTTCTCGCCTTCTATTCAGTAAACAACAGTTGGTAGTGGACTTAGAGGCATGTTCACTGTCACTAACTAGCAGATCTTAGCAGAACCCCTTTAGTAGTGCTGTTATCTTTGTAGCGGATACTGCATACACTCTGTAATTAGTAGCATTACTTAGTAGCTTTACTAAGCTCTAGTAATGTTAGTAGATACTTAGTAGTTCATATGCATACAACCCCAAGTATGTTGTCTATTTAACTGGTATTGGAAAGCTCTATAAATTGACAGAATTTTGTAAGCTCTACTTCATTAGGTTGCGTTTTGATGTATTCCCTAGTACGTTTTCTGGAAATTCTGGAGATTTCCTCTGAGAGGTATAAAAGTAGACCCAGTGCAGTGAGTAGTTCTGTAGAATCTTTGCTTTGTATCCTCCTGATTGGTTGAGAATGATGATGTCAGATATACAATCACTTGTATTACTCTGTCCCACTAGCAGGGTCCAACATTATCCCTAATTCTTCCTGGTACCTACAATATTACTTCCTGTGCCCTGTAGGTCACTTTCACTACAATGGTCTAGCTGTAATCAGACAATGTGACCTAAAGCATGGTTTGATTAGGTTGAAAATCTGGGGTCAGTTGAACAAAAACAAGCAGACAGAAGTGTAGGTGCATACTTGTAGTCGTGATAATATGGTTGATAAGAGTAAGGAAAAGAAAAAAAACTATGACACTAGATGGCGATGGTATGTGATACAAACACTGAAATGTGTGTTTTGTTGTCTGGAAGTCGACCATCTTGGAATTTGAGGTCAATGCCATCGAACATAAAGGTTAGCACAGATTTCTTTTTTTTTCATACCCAAAGTAAAAAAAATGATATCTTGTTATTTATGTTATAACTCTTAGTAGTATTTAGGCTTGTTTGAACTGATTGTCATGTTAAACAGAACCAGATAATGGCTATTTGGTGTAAAAACAAAACCAGGAGGCTAAGACATGGACTGAGACAATCAAATGATTAAGTAAAGTCTGGTTTTTGGGATTTGTTGCCACATGTGACAACCAGATCCATCAATAGCCTATATTTATATTTTTGTGGTATTTTGTGGGACCTGTGTCCACCACTGATGGCGATGTCACCTGTGGACCCAGCAGACCTGTGCCCACCACTGATGACAATGCTATACCTGGGGCCAGCAGACCTGTGCCCACCACTGATGACAATGCCATACCTGGTCCCAGCATTCCTGTGCCCACCACTGATGACAATGCTATACCTGGGGCCAGCAGACCTGTGCCCACCACTGATGACAATGCCATACCTGGGGCCAGACCTGTGCCCACCACTGATGACAATGCCATACCTGGGGCCAGCAGACCTGTGCCCACCACTGATGACAATGCCATACCTGGGGCCAGACCTGTGCCCACAACTGATGACAATGCCATACCTGGGGCCACCAGACCTGTGCCCACCACTGATGACAATGCCATACCTGGTATATATGCCTATTTTCTGAAACCGGACTTCCTGTGTAGTTTTTATGAATGAGATGAGTGAGTGAATGACGCTACTCAGGTAGCTGGGTCAAATAAGCTCTTTAATCATAGCTCTGTCTCTGTCCCCTGAAAACATAAAATTAAGATCGCCCAGGCAATCAGCTAATTGCCCAGTTTTGGGGTTAACCGTAAAATATAACATTTTATACAATTGTATTTATGGTGTCTCTTGTTATAACAGAAATCATTTTACAGTTCTGAGATGCCAGAACTCAACCAAGGAACCAAACTGCAATAAATGACATCTTCTATAATAACAAGAGACACCTTACGCACAATGTATTAACTTATTATATTGTAACAACCCTTGGTTTTGAGGCTTGGTTTTGGTCCAGTTTATGAAACCTAACCTAAAGCCAAGCTCTAAACTAGGCCTCCCTTTGAAGCCTGGTAATTGCTACTGAGCCATGATGCAAGCATATGAGTGCAGCACTGGAAGTCATCTCAGTCACCGTAAATACAGCTTGAGTATTTCTTCACCTCCAGCTGGCTCCAATCTTTAAAAACAAACGCTACTTTATTTAAACAGTTGGGAGCACAACATAATTATGATTGATTTTTTCTAAAGTAAATAAGAACAGGAACAGCATGTGCTGCCATTTAAAGGACACAAGCAATGCCCATGCAAGTGAGATGAGCCATGCAGAGGGCCAAATAAAAGAATCATTTCCATGTATAGATAAAAATGGATTTTACCTGCAGCATCAATATAATGAAGAAAAAACATACTTACTGCAGATTCGGAATCTCTTACAGCTTTTGTTGTGTTGGCCTGGAACTTAAGAAATAACACAGGCTCATTGACACTTTTGTAATGAACCCCTGTCTATGCATAGCCTAACATTTTAAGACACAGCTGTATTGAGAAACTATTTTGTATTTCACTGACTTTATTTGCGAAGTTGACATCATCTTTTGCTTGCTGATCAACACCTACAATTAAAAAGTGGTTTTATTTTACTTGCAAGACTCAAGGGAGCAGTGTGGAGTAGTGGTTAGGGCTCTGGACCGGAGGGTCGTGGGTTCAATCCCAGTGGGGACACTGCTGGTGTACCCTTGAGCCAGGTACTTTACCTAGATTGCTCCAGTAAAAACCCAGCTGTATAAATGGGTAATTGTATGTAAAATAATAATGTGAAATAATGTATAATGTGAAATAATGTGATATCCTGTAACAATTGTAAGTCACCCTGGTTAAGGGCGTCTGCTAAGAAATAAATAATAATTGTATTTTCAACAGTGAAGATTGCACCTTATATACAGTTCTATGGCAAGCTGTTTTAATGTTGAATCCTCAATGTTTTTTATATCCCCTTTTTTATAGCAACAATTCTATTTTTGATATCCAAATAAAAGATACTATTTTTGATATCAACAAAGCATTCCTGATATCAGTAATATAACTGCTGATTACAGAAATTGAAGGTTGATTGTTAAAAGGGCTTGTCAAACAATTTTCAAGTGAAATTGGTGTTTCCATAATAAAATTAGCGTGGACTTCACGTTCAGCCCCAGAAAATCATGTTAAATTGTGATTCACCGAGTCATTCTCTGTGACCTTTTCTTTTTTGGCCAGAAACAGAATTCTCACAAGCTTTTCACCTGAACATGCACGTGCATCTTCATATTAATTTAACACTCTGGCCCAGGCCAATGAAGTAATCAGCAATCACGGGCTGTATTTAAGTTATAGAGTGCCCGTCAATGAAGGCTATATAGGGGCTGATGTAAGGATAGGTGCAGTGCAAACAATTGCCGCTGCAAAATCCAAATTGCATTGCGGCCAGGAAATTATTTTGCACTGCGAACTATGTAAGCTTAAGAGCAATGCAAATTACTCAACACACACAAATAATGAGCCGCAATCATGAGGGTCACAATGAGGGTCACCTGTACATCGGCTACATAGCGGCCACACTTACAGCCCAGAGGTGAGGTGAGTTAGGAGTACAGAGAGCAGTAGGCGCTGTATGAGATTTGTGGAGCACGAAAATCAAACCAAACAAAAAAATATGTCACGGGAACATCAGCAGTCCTCTTGGCGCACAGTAAAGAAAATATGTTTTCTGAGGAGGAGCTGAGGGTCCTTATGGCTGAGGTCACTCAGCATGAAATTTAGTTATAGTGGAGAAAGTCAATCCTGTCAGTGTTTCCACAGTCAACCAGGTGATTAAAAGGTGGAATGACCTGCAGTGGTGAACAAAAGCAAACAAAAAGGACAATCCATCCGATATGTGGGGTCTTCTCCATCTTGCCCTTCTCCTCTGAAGGTTTTCCTGCCTGTCCTCAACAAGAGCCCAGCGTCGCTGCATCAGGAAGTGTACCACAGCAGCCATCCTGAGGCCAGTGACAGGTCTCTGCAGGTGTGTGGTTTTATAAAGCTCTTAATTACTCGCTTCTACACTGGTTTGCACCTTGTAAGAAGCGGTGTAAAGTTTCTGGAGGGTCAGTAATTGCCCAAGTGCAAGGCAAAAAAATTCTTACATCTCATTATAATGTTTGTGCCCGCTTAGTAGTCCAGATCCCTGCCCAATCCCATGTCCTTTTCTTCATCTGAATACATTTCAATATCATTTAAATGGATTCATGATGGCAAAGTGCTAATTTGACAGAATACCAGGTGAAAATAATTTTTTTTTTTTATTTATTTATTTATTTATTTTTTTTATTTAGCAGACGCCTTTATCCAAGGCGACTTACAGAGACTAGGGTGTGTGAACCATGCATCAGCTACAGAGTCACTTACAAATACGTCTCACCCGAAAGACGGAGCACAAGGAGGTGAAGTGACTTGCTCAGGGTCACACAATGAGTCAGTGGCTGAGGTGGGATTTGAACCGGGGACCTCCTGGTTACAAGCCCTTTTCTTTAACCACTGGGCCACACTGCCTCCTGCTAATTTGTTACATACGCCTCATTTTTTGTGACTGCTAAAGTCCCACTTTACGCCAGCTAAACACGTTTCTTGGCAGCAATATGGGTGTTTAGCAGCCGCATATCACTTTGCACATATACTTTTATAGGCCTCTATAATGTGGTAGTTGACCATGACTGGAGTTATGCGTCCCTAGCAAAAGGTGAAAAAAAGTGATTCAACATTTGAAACAAGGTATAGATAAAAGTAACAATCTTATTTCTGCATTAAAAAGTTCCTTAAGTTAGTAACTAAACAAAATATAAAAAATAAAAATACAGAGTTGTCTAAAATCTATAAATTGTAAATGTATAACTTGATTCACTACAAATATGTTCATTCTTTTAAATAATGTATTCATTTCTAAGACAAAATCCTACCTTCATCTTAAAATGTGCATTCTATTTTACACAATTCAATTACATTATTTAAAACATTAAATGTAGTGCCCAGCGTATTCAGGAAGACATACTGAAGGCAGTCAATAACCTTTAAAAGCCTCAATAGTGGTGTAGCTAGGGGGTGGTTTTAGGGGTTTGAACCCCCACTCCGAAATTCATTATTCAATGACATAGGAGATAAAAAAAATGTAACCAATGTAAGTTCTGACTCCTTTGACTGGACAATGCGTGTGCATGTACTGTTCAAATCGACGTTCGAGGAGACATTGAAGTCGAAGATTAATATAAAAATGATGACCTCAGCTAATACTAGCATTACGGAAAAAGGTAAAAGAACATTTTCATTTGTCCTACTGCCTTTAAACCAGTGGTTTTCAACCTTTTCATCTCAAGTACCAGTATTTCCAGCAGGGACTACCAGGTGTACCAGTAACTGTGTACAATCTAAAGCCTGATTTGCGCGGGACTAAAAATCACTACATAAACAGGTGGTTTCAGAATTTTTATCGACATCTGTGAAATTTAGCCAGATAATTTTATTAGAGGTCCTCTGATTATTTTAAAGGACATCAGGACCTGTACAATTTCAAACTCAGGCATCCTGTGTCTTTTACCTCCCATGCGAATAGACCATGTCAGTGTTATGTTACAATTGATATAGCATTTTCGGGGTATTCGCCTCAAAGCAATACCAGCTTTTGCAATAAACCAAAATATAATATTAAAACTGGTACGATTTCTTCTGAGAATTTACAGTTTGGCCTTAGCATTGGAATACAAGCGTAACATGACCATGACCAATAAGTTGCCACCTGTTCCATCAAAACATTACACACAAAAGACAACATTCCTCCGTCCAGGAGAGCAACCACCAAGAAAAGGTGTTAAAGCCAATCCTCGCCCAGGACAACTGGAAGCTGCTAGAGACTGGAAAATGCTGGCAGATGTTGGTCAACGGCTTATTTTTCCACCTGAGATTGCCACCACTAACCTTCGACCAGATATTGTCTTGTGGTCTGGATCAGCACTCCTTGTTCACCTGGTAGAGTTAACAGTGCCATGGGAGGATGCTGTAGATGAGGCGTATGAGAGGAAGAAACTGCGGTATGCTCAACTAGCCACTGAAGCGGAACAGCGAGGATGGAGAGTCCGGGTTTACCCAGTGGAAGTGGGTTGTCGAGGATTTGTGGCACACTCTACAACCCGGTTTCTCAGAGATGTCGGATTCAATGGCCAAGAGTTGCGTCGCACAGTGAAGAACTTATCTGAAGTAGCAGAGAGGAGCAGCAACTGGCTGTGGTTGAGACGGAAAGATTCTGGCTGGGGATCTCAAGCACAATAGAAAGAAAGAAACGCTGATGTACAGGTAAGTAAGCTGGGCTGAGTTGAGTGGGGATTTGAGGGGGTGATTCTGGAACGCCAGAATCACCGTCGAGCCCTCTTGAGGTGTCATGGGCTAGTCGACGAAACACCGAGGGATGGAAGGTGCCCACTTGAAGACCCCAGAGATGTACCCTACTTAGCTCAATCCAGACGGTTGTCATGCTGATGCGCTGGGGAGACCGCACTATGGTTGATCCCGGAGCCAGCATCGCAGCCGCTGTGTGTGCTGATGCGCTAGGGAGGCAATAAGCTGATCCCTGGAGCCAGCATTACACTTCAGCCATCAACACCAGACAGAAGGATATCTACATCATCATATGGAAGGAAGCGCAAATGGATGGAGACACATATGGATCACATTAGTTTACTGTGAAGCTACGTCTTAGTTGGTGCTTATCTTGGCGAGAGCCAAGTTCAAATCAGCATGAAGTTTTAACATCTACTCTCATGTAATGGAAATCAAACACAACAATTGGGCATAACCAAATTGGGGACGTTCGAAAATACAAAATATAATTGCTGACTCTTAAAAAATTAATGCTTTTAACGGTGCATTTGAAGATATGTATGGAAATACATATCACTCAAAGAACAAAATGGTTATTGTAGCCTTTGAATAAGGTACAACGAAATTAGTTATTTAAACCATTTCATTGATTATAAATCATGCACAAAAGCGCCCTATCTGGCCACAACATCACATTTCATTTTGAATTTAGCGACTTTCGTTGATACAAACTAATCGACATCTGCGAGGTTACTACACGTGCTCTGCCTTTGACCAAGTCTGCAAACACTAGAGTGCTTTCAATGAGCAGAACGCCCAGGGCATCACGTGGCTTCTCCGACGCACATGGCGCGAGCGCTTCCTAACAGTAGCGAGTCAAGCTAAGAGCTGAGTCAAGCTAAGAGCTGCCTCGCTGGAGGATAAATGTCCGACCTGCATTGTCAATGCAGTGGCTGAAAATGGATGCTAAACCAAAAAAATAAATGTCAGTAACTTTACATTACAAAAATACACTAGTAGTAATTGCATTTAAAAAACATATATACAAAAATGGCAAAACGTGCTTAAAGTAACTGTTTTAATACACAGCGATTTCTTACCTGCTATTGTGAAACTTTTCGCTCCTAACAGACCGTTCGACTGCTGAAGTATGTTACGGGGCGCCACGAGAGAGTTTTTACCGTCCGAATCATGCTTTAAACGGCTGTTGTATATGGCTCCGTGTTCAGCGGGACAGTTTGGAACAGTTCAGGCTTTTCAACTCACAACCCAATGCATTCTGGTAAGTGTAGTCCTGCTTCTCTTAAAGGAAAGAATGGTACCTGAGACAGGTAAAACGTACCAGAATGAATTGGGTTTTGAGTTTAAAAGCCTGAACTGTCCCAAAGTGTCCCGCTGAACACAGCCATATGGTCACCTTACATATAAGTAGCTACTCAACAAGTTTGCAATGAAAAACAGGAGGATGGACTTGAGGATCTAAACATCAGGTAAACTAGGTTATTATTTCTGTTATTTAATGTAATGTTTGATAACTACATAATAGTGGTTCTAAATGTGATTGTGAGGTGAAACATCACAGTTCTTAATAGGGCGATTTCGAGTGCATTACAAGTTTGGAGTGTAGTTCATTTTTACTTCCAGAAACATTGTATATATTATTACTCAGTGTTGTTCCTGTTTGCAGATGGGCCCTGTCAACAGTGAACAATCCTGCTGAATCTGAGCCCAACACAAGAGTTCTCACTGCTACCACCTGCTGGGAGAGATAACACATTACACTCATTCGATTTCTTCTAGGAATTACTGCATCACAATGTATTGTAGATTGTATTAGTACTCAGCAAGTCTTCAGTTAATTGATTTAATGCAATTGTTCTCTTATTATGATCAGGTTTGTGGAAAAGGAAATGTAGCAACATAGGCTCTAAGAGTGAACTAACTTTGTAATGCAGACACCTTTTTTTCTGTGAAAGCAGATACCCTAGTGCTCCACGCATTTTGCAGCAAAAAAAAAAAAAAAAGACATTTCAGCCTTTGGCCCCAAGTAAATATTAATTCTCAACTCTGAGAAGTTATTAGCTAACTAATAATGTGTTAATATAGCCACGGTGCTAAAATTGAAAGAGGGTTTAAATTAGGGATGGGAAATGATATGAAAATTGTATATCTATATCTTCCACGTATTTCAATAATATTGAAGCTTTCCAAAACACAGAAAAATACACACACACACACACACACACACACACACACACAGGTGTTTGCCTACGATACTGACAATGATTAGTATGTATAGGGCTTGTTGTATATTAATATAAAATTAACTTGATTATACTGCATTTGTATTTTTAGCAGTGTTAGCAATAAAAAGTGTCGTTGAGCATATATTAATATATATTTTTTAAATACCACGATATCGCAATATGGAAATTATTATCGATATTGGTGCCCATCCCTAGTTTAAATAATACAGTACTGCACTGCTTCAACAAGATGTTTTTCCCTCTCTGTGGACACTAGTTGGCAGTAAAGGGCTATTATAAAACGCTCAGCCACATTCACAAACAAGTGTGATCTCTGTAATAGCTGTGAAGAGCATCATGTCTCTCCTATTGACTCAATAATCAGAGCCAGGATCACTCCTACAATAGAGAAAAAAGATTTAACGGTTCAAGTGTTTTATTTATCACACTATCCATCTTGTATAGCAAGTAAAGCATGCACTTACTGATTAAAACTGCAAAAAAAAGAACCCCAAACTTTTGGTGTAAACAGAAAACAAATAACGAATTATCATGGTGAGCTAGTCAGTGTTTATATTGTCGTTTTTTGTTTTCTTTTTATAAATGCATTTTTGTTGCAAATAAGTTACCAAGCAGTGCTAGGGCTGTAATATGATTTATCACATAAATGCAGTACCCCTTGTATAAAATAAGAAATTTTATGTAGTATAATGTGCATTTAACTATAGTATTTAATGCCACCTTGTGACAGAAATACAATGAGTTTTGGTTGTAAATCTCCCTCCCGACCTGTGAGGACGCTAAGCAGCGAAAGGAAAAGTCTATGGACGGGCTGGCCTGACAGTTCTTTCCCCGGGCCGGGAAGTCGGTCACTCTGGAAGAAGGCGAGACTCTGTTGCAGGAACGTATTGACCTGAAATGGAAACGATGTAGCAGCTGCAGATAGTAGAGACAGCTGCACTCGTTTACCAAGGGGTCATGCGTGATAGCATAAAGGGGACGGAGAATCGCAAATCTTTTCCTTCGCTTGGTTTTGAGCAAGAGCGAAACTGGAAGGACCGTGAGAAGCTGAAAAATATAAAAGTGTTTTTTTTTTGTTTGTTTGTTGTTGTTAGTAATTGTGTTTTGTTTTGTAAATCACTAGACAGCTAACACATATCCGGAGCTGTTGCCTTGGGCCAGCACTACCCGGAACAACACTGCACTACAGTCACTGTATAATTGTTATCACCCACCACGAGCACTATTGCACGCAATTAAAATACAATTAAAAACTGTTTCAAACTGGATTATAACTCTCTGTGTTTCATTACTGCACTGCATCACCCCTGCACCTGCACGAACCACTTACCACTTTGCCACATATCTTTATGGCAGTTTTAACTTCAGTAATGTAATAAAACCACAGAGATGCCAAAGTAAGACCACTCAAATTAGTGAAATTTGAAAAAAATAGTTGCGATTTGTGATATTCCAGTAAAATGCATTTTCATTGGCTTTCCTGAAATTGAGGCTGCAAAGTTCCTAAATCTGGAAGTATGCCATCCTTGATTGTATTAACAGAGATGTATTTGATATAAATGGCCATGCATAAGATTTTGCTTCAGTGCAAACTTTGCATATGTTTTCTTTCTTCAAGGAAAACAAGTTGAATACAAGCATACTTGGGTTACTCACTTTGTGATTTAGCTGAGTGTGCATATTGTACTGAAGCAGAGAACATTATCAGCTTTTTTTTTCTTTAGTTTCCCTGCGTTGCAGGGTTTTATTTCCATTTTCCAAAAAGAGGGCAAATGTATCTGCCTGCCCCCAGTCACAAGCACAGTCTTTGTAATCAGCAGCACAGCTGACAAGTTGAAAAGCTCTGATTGTGGGGACCAAAGGTCTCTGGCCACATCAGCGCAGGTCAGATATAAATAGCAGAGCAGCCTGTTGTGTAATCTAACCACACTGGTGGCTCTGTGTGTGACTGAGTCCCTTGTGAGTTATGTTGCTTACCTCACCTCTGTGGAACATGTTGGCCTGCTCTCTCTCCCACTCAGGACCCTCATGAGTCCTCTGTTTACCCCTTGTCTTGTCATCCCACCCCTTAGCAAGCAGGCTGCCAGATTTGTCAAAGTGGTTTTGATGTTGCTTTTTAAAGCTATTTCTGCTTATTCCCAGAATAGAACGTGTTACATAATAGCAGAATAGCGGTATACTGCAAACAGCAATCTGTAGAATTTTATCAGTAAAAGTTCAATATAACTTGCTGAGAAAATGTATAGGACAATGATACCCTATTTGTTTAATAGCTCACCAAAACGATGGAGTAATCTCCCAGTAGAAATGTAGTAAGCATTAATTACAAAGGGTTTGGCTGATGCTGATGCTCTAGCTGGCTGGGTGGCTAGATTGTGCAGCAAGATAATGCACTGGTCTTTGACCTCTGAAGGTCTACATTTTAAATCTTACTGAGGTCATCATTTAAAACAGTTTCTAAATAGCTTTTCAAAACAAGTTATTCAGCTCAGGATTGTATGGGTTTAGAGATGGAACAGTCTATGTGGTATGAGGAATATTGGGCCATTCTTGTGTTATCCTAGCTCATTCGATATATATGAATGACCTAAAGTGGCCAGTTATCATTTTGACTGAAACTCCTGGAGCAAAACCCGCCTAGTCCCCCAAATCTTGGGTTTTACATGCTCTCAGATGAATTCTGAGCCATTTTAGACCCCTTTCAGAAGCAGATTTGAACTTGACTGTAGAAAAAGAAATTCAGAAATTACAACTTGTCATTTTACCAGATGGATCACTCTGATAAATCACACATGAGGCTAGTTAACAAACATGGTTTTTGAAATGTTACTCATCGAACCTTTTACATATATGCCCATTTGCCACAATATATTAATTGTATAAAATCTCAGTAGCAAAAATAATACACAATCTCTGCTTTACTCAATCAGGGCTCATACAGTTTTTCTGATACATATTTTCAGGACTTTTCAGGACCAGTGCTCAGGAATGTTGAATGGAAGGCCATCCGAGTCAAAAATGTGTTATTGAACTTTTCAAATATTTAGTACGCGTTCTAATTTAACTTTAATAAGTGTTGTAATTCTAATTATTAAATGGGTAGAAACAGTTGGCAAAAATACTAGATTCTGATTGGCTTTTCCCTAGCCTAGATATCTGGTGATAACACAACAGTGCAGAACTTCTTTCTCCGAAGCGAGAAAGATGTGATGCTTTGTGGATTTCCTGTCACTGAGTTAAAAATAGGCAGCAATAAAACTATTTTTCCATCATCAATTTTCCCTTCCTTTCTTTACAGTCTTGTGACCTAACAGTAAATAGCCCAATGACATCACTTCAGATTATTTATAGTGAGAAAGTTAAAGTGACATAATCCTAGCACTCGTATTATTTTCCTTGTTTAATTAATTCCCTGTATGGCAACAGCGCCTGAACCTTTCTGAAAGTGGGGGCCAAGGTACATGGGGTTGGGGTTGGGAGGTGGGGAGGGTGGGTGTGTGGGGGGGTGTAGCCCTTTATTTTGAACAAACATCTCACGAAGTATAACTGCAGCTAAACATTATGTGCTATATAAGATATAGACTACAACGAGTCCCAAGCAGCCTTGATGAAAGTGATTTAAGATATAATTATACTCTTTCTTGGTTCTGTTGGGACTGAATCACCTGTTGCTAAGGAAACAAAGTACTTTTGCATGTTAACTGTAATAGGTGTAGTCAGATAGGTATCAATTACAGAGCTTGTAGCAAGACCAGTAGATTAACTTCAGTGTGGCCATTAGCATCTCTTCATTGACTAACCAGTAAAATTAGTCTCATGAGGGTTCAAAGATCGGGATGAAGAAGCTTTTAAGACAGCCTTCTCTATCGGAGGTGATCACTGGAGAGAATTGATTTTCCATTCGTAAGAAGTTGGCACCATGGGCTGCTCTGTGCTGGATGGTTTAAACGCTTCCAATAATGGTCTGATTAAAATTAATCTTATTCTCTTATTAGCTCAAACAATATAATCAATGGCCCCCGCTTTCATTCTGATGAGACTTTTGCTTCATATATTCTGGATAAGGAAGATTTTTCAGATTTAACACAAAAGTTAAACAAATTATGACTTCCTGTGCTGTTGGTCACATGGACCATTGGAGTGAAACTGACCCATACAGTGTGAAGCAGGCATGAAGTGAAGCAGCAGCCACTTTATATATATATATATATACAGTATTATTTCATTATAACTGAAATGTCTTTATAGAAATTAATTATCTTCAACATTCAACACAAGAAAAGGTGCACCAGAGATAATGTGTTGGTATTCCTAGAGCTGAGTCTTGGTTATCATTCTTCTGACAAAAAAAGATGTAAAACACTTCTAGTGACCTTTACTCTGGGTAATCTGCTTGCAAACAGCATTGACTGAAATGATGTGATGTACAAATAAAAGGGTCATATGCAGGGGACACAACTCTAATTTAGAAACAACATTTTCCACTGGTGACAGAACTTGTTTATATAAGATCAATTTGGTCAAATGTTAATCTGCATCGATCCAGCACAGTTGATGAGTAACATATTAGATGTCTGACACAGTCCAGTACAGCAACTATTGTCAATGTAATACTTTCTGGAGCCTACAATGTATATAGAACCACATTGTATGTTTCTGTTGCCCCTTTAGCTAACAACCATCAATTTTCTCCACCATTCATATCCATTCATTATATAGGTCAAATGTGCAGTTTTGAAAGAAATATGATATCTGGTACACTAGGTTAAAGAAATCTCTATTTGCAAGCCATGCTTTCAGACTGTCTAGTACTTCCTGGGTCATTTCATCTGGAGGGTGAAATTCTCCCCACCCCTCACTGGCTTCTTCAGCTGCTTCCACTACTGACTGACAGCCAGTAATATGGTTTGACCTAGAAGACACTGCTGGGGTGAAATGAACTAGGTGGTGAATCAGTAACAGGTTTCCAGTAAGGCAAGGCATACCAACTGAGAACTTAGTGTAGCACCAGATGCCTGCTTTAAATTTAAAATACATGTTTGCAATAACATGTGTTTCTTTGAAAACTGCACATTCAAGACCTGTGTAGCTATTGCAAGTGCAAAATGGGTGAAATGGAATGGAATAATTTTGTTAGGTACAATTTCTCTAAGATGTACTCCACTGTATGGCCCTTATTAATTACTGTTGTTCCATTAAAGTGGTTGTTATTAAAAAAATGATTCCAAGTGTTCAGAGTTCTTGCGTTGAATAACTGCGTTGAATGAAATCTATCTTGCTTTTATTCTAATGACAGAATGACAAGGTGAGTCTCACTGGTTCACATTAAGCTACGTTGAAAATAGCTGTAGAGCTTGATGAAAGGAAAGGACTTCTCCGAATTCATGTTTTAAATTGATACATACCTTCCTTTTCATATATTTATGTATATTCAGGTATATAAACAGAATGAGCGTTCATGGAGGGTTGTGTTTATTCGTTCATCCTTGTTGCTCAATACATGCTACATGTTTGACATATTTTGAAATGAAAAGGTAGAAAGATAGATAAATAGATATAGATATAACTTCACCTGTGGCGGTAAGATTAAGGGATTTATTTAATTAGCTATAACCACTGGTGAGGTTTTGTCAGTACACGACTCCTGTTCTCAAATAAAAAAAGTTTAAAAAGCGTCTAAACAACACAGCACCACTTTAACACATATTTGTGAAGTAATGTCCTGTTGAGAATGATTCCTGGGATTGTTGTTGAGTGTCCTTGAGCAGGGGAGTGTCCTTGAGCAGGGGAGTGTCCTTGAGCGGCGACCCCTCACTTTTTGGGCAGGGAGCGCACCGCTTCCCTAATACACATGTAGAATATTGAACTGTTTTGCACCTATTAATGTATGGAGATAGATATACATGTGTATATAACCCATACAAGTAAGCAAAGAATACAATAACCGTACGAAACCCTTGAGAGATAATTAATGAAAAAGTTTGAATATAGCGTGCCTCTGGTCTGGAACAACAGGTGTGAATAATGTGTAAGAGAGGTGAAGGGAACCTGTATCAATGCTGTGCTGAGGTATCAGCGTTTTACAATTAAATGTAATAATAAGAACAGTTCTTATCTTATTTTTAGATAAGCTAAACATTTATTTAAAAGATAAAACTCAATCGCAACAAACAAATAAAGGGTACCTGTGGCCTTACACAAATCTTATTTTGCAAACGGATGCACTGCTGTTTCAAAACGTCAGTCTAATTCGCTCTTAAGCGGCTGCAATGGAGTTTATTCACGCAGGGACCATGTTGGATTTGAAAATGAGGCTTGGTGTGAAAGCTAATGTAATGGCCGCTGCAACCGCTGATACGTGGAGTAAATTAGTGATATGTGTACCTCCAATAAAGCAGGAAGAAATCGATAACTGGGCGAATGAAGATGAGCGAATTCCTAAAAGCAACGGGATCGAGGGTTACATTCATGAAATTGAAAGTGAATTAGCAAGTGTCTTATCTGGCGATCAGAAAGTGTACTGTGCTGTGCTAACATGTATCCTCAGAAAAGTGTTTATCTGTCAGTTTTAGTTCAAGACTGTTTAATTTAACTAATATGTACAGTGTTGATAGTACCTGTTTGTGTATTGTTTCTACGTGTACTGGTATTAATCATGTGTTTGTACATTGTTTCTAAATACAGTTAAGAGGCAGGAGAATGTAAAGGATGCCCTTTCTGTCATGCATTGTGTGACAAACTGTGTTTACTTATTCAAACACATTTTGTATTATTTTAACATGCGTTAAAAAAAAAACTTTATAACCCAGTGACAGAAGCTCACACCCAGATATATTGCAGTATTACCACTTTGTTGTGTAACCTGTTTGATAATTTCTTAAATGTAAAAAATGTGCTGTACTGCATATGTGATATGACAGATGTTAAATAAAGTTCAAGTATACATTTTTAATTGATAAGTCCTTTATTGTTACATCAGTAGACGCACCATATACAGGTGTCCCATGAATGTTGTTCACATTTATTTTTCCAAAAAACAAGTTTTAAGTGTTATTTTTCATAACTAATGAATGTTAATCAGTGTTTTACGATGTGTTGAATGTAATATTTGACTATTATGTATAAAGTTACCTCTGTGTTTTGAATCTTGTGCAGTTGTTCTGAATTAATATTAAACGTGTTCATGATTCATGGGACACCCTATATAACCACCATATACCACATACAGAATGTTTACCTACAGCCTAATATTTTATTATTCAGAATACTCAGTATTCCAAATAAGTACTAATAAGTATAGCATATTTGTAATAAGATAAGCAGTATTCTGCATATGAGTATTCCGAGAAAGACGTGGGATTATTACGCTACAGGGTTACACACACTATACAATGTGCAAAGTATAATTTACTGTATATACATGATGTATTTGGATTTATTTATAAAACATTACCCATTCATAAATATTTTGTTAAACTACACACGTCCTGTGTTTCAATATTTTATTTTGTTCACTTAGTAGCCATTCGTAGATTAATCCTTATTTTTTATGTTTAAGTTGTATGAAGGTTGTGTATAATTTTGAATAAAGTGAAGTGATGTTATTTCGCTTCATAGTCCTCCACTCAAACAGCGCGATTTTACCCATTATACATTCACCGTTGTGACTTGCGAGTTAAAGTTATGTATATGTACTGTAGAGTGATAAACTGCGGTTCTGTTGAGAGTATGGGGAAACGAGGACGGCAGGCGGCGTGGTAGGTTTGAGGGAGGGGAGGGGTGAAGGTAGATAATAGCGACCCCTCACTTCTAAATATAGTACTTCACCCCTGTCCTTGAGAATAAAATGTTGCAGCGTCCACATTTCAAATACAATAAATCTAATTGGGACCAGAGGGGGTTTTGGATAATTACAATTTATTAATTACAACTTTGAAATAGTTTTCCAATCAAAAACTTCCCAAAAAGATATTATACAACCCCTTTCACGAGGTAGGATGCAGACTTGCGTAAGGGACAACTAGAATAAAGACAAAGTGCTTGTGACTTAGTAACAGAATAGGGGTTTCCCCTTGAGTACTCAGAGAACCGCCCTGGCTGAGGTGAGACCAAACTGATCGACCTCCAAGGCCGGGAAGCGAGGACTTCCCCCAAGGGGAAACTAAGAAGGATAGGAGGATGAACCAAGGTCTCCCTGGCTTACTAAGTCGTCTGGTCAAGAGAGGTCAGACACTTCAAGGCCACATGGAGAGCCTGGCGATCTACACAGGGAGAACAAATGCACTGGAAAAGAGAATAAGAAATAAGAGGGCCAGGGCCTCCCCCTCCCAGCTGTAAGAGCCACCTTGCATAAGTGAGTCAAATGCCTAGCTCCAAAGTTGGGAGCAGCTTGCTCTCTGAAGGGGAAGACTGGCACGGGTGCAAATGAATAGATTAGCGGGAAAATGGAAAACTAAATATAGTTAAAGCAGAAACCTTCCTATCAGAGAGGTGCGACGTAGTCGGCCTCTAAGGTCAGGAATTGAGCTTCACTTGCCCCCAAAAGAGGACCCCAGCAGAGAGGGAAGAAAAATATTTTGGGAGGAAACCTCTGGTGGTCCAGGCGGAGAGATGGCCCCCACTCCGGGCATGCTAGCTATACTTTGTTGAGCAGAAATAATATCAGGGAGAGTGGAGCGAATGTAAGATGTCACTGCAGAGGAAGACTAACACCCCATTTAATTAAGGACTGGTTGATTTTAACTTTGGCTGCACCTATATGGAATGAATGGGGGGAATACAATTGGGGAGGAAGACCAGCTTTAGAAATGAGTGAGGAAAGATGAGTAGAAAACCAGTTTATTGTTATGATAGAATTGTTAGAGTTGATAAAGAGAGGATTGAATGGGTTAGAGGGGTTGCTACAGGAAAGATAGCAGGATAAAGATGAATAAGGGCAAAGAGGAGAGTTGAGTTTGCACAGCTGAATGAATTGCCCCTGTCGTAGCTGATCTGTTTTAGAAATGCAAAGGAAAATGAGATAGTGAGAGCTGGGAATGAGAGAGAGGTCACAGGAATGGAGACCCAGAGATGGAAAACTTGAGAGGAAAGGGACAGCAAACTCAGAACAGTGAAGAAAACCAAATGGCTAGATCGTCAAAAGGAGAGAAACAACCTTGGCGCAGAACTGAGATGAGGCGATAGAGAATATCTGAAGTGATAGGGAAATGTGGGAGAGAGGGAGATTGGAAACTTTTTTGACATTCCCCTAAAGAGAAGGCAAACAGCAGGGATAGAAGAGAGAGGAGGACAGGGAATGCATGCTGGGCGATAATGGTGTTGAATTCCTGCTAGATTAGTTTTAATTGTTCCCAGGGAGAGATGCAGCTTGTCTTTTTTGCATTAACGAGAAAAGAAATAATGAAATCCTGGTAGAAGGGAGAAGGGGAGATGTGATGTTGCTTGCAGAAGGTTGTTAAAGTGGACCATCCAGTTAAATAGGACGAGCAGGTAGAAGGAGAGATGGCATCGGCCATATGATCTTGTGCTGAAGACATAAGATTGCAAATAGATTAATATAGTTGTTAACCAGATTGCTGAATGGAAAAATAGGTAGAGGGAAAGGTTGAGCTGAAGGAGCCAGGTGTCTGAAATGAGCAATCTGTAAACGAGAAAAGGCATCAGCAGGGTTATTATTATTACCTGGAAGGTGTTGAGATTTCAAAATAAAATTATTGCTAACTGAAATTCAGACTAGCCGGTGAAGAAGTTGCATAATTAGCGGGGAACAGAATGCCTTTATTAATAATATGTTCAATGGATTGATTAACACAAAAGAGCATCACCACATAAACTGCACATATGTAAAAAGCGGCATCCTTTGGAACTGCAGAACGATGAACTGAAATTATTGCTGAAATTAAAACTGCCATCTGAACATTTGGTGGGTCTTCCATGGGAACTTTTCTTGTTGAAACAGCAGCTGGAGTTGAAGAATGAATAGGCGAAACTGCAGATGCATGATTCCTGAAGAAAGGAGTGTTGTTGGGAGCAGGGGAAGAATAACTTGAGACTGATGAGGATGCTGAAGAGGACGCTGTTTTTGCACACAGAGATATAGAATGGGTGGTGGAAGCACAAACTCCACAAGCATTAGCGTGGAGACCACTGAAGAATCTATTAAAGAGATCATGATCAGGTTGAGACCAATCAAACAGAGTATTGTCCAATGCCAACATAGAAGCTGCTTTGGCTGAAAAGACTTTATGGTACTGATAAAAACTAGTACCACCATATTTGACGGAGAGATCAACAATGTTAAATAAATAAGAATCCAGTTCCTGATGTCAGTGGCATAAACTTCACAAAGGACATCACGAAAAACAGAAAAAGCAAGCAGGAATTCTCCAAGAGTAAGATTTTTACTCGGCCGTGGAGTAAAAAGTTGTGATAAGTATTGAAACTAAATTACCTTCAATAATTTTGCATCTCAGTTGAGGAGAGAGGGAGTGGTGGTGAACTACTGAAGCAGATGAGGATCTTGAACTAGATGCAGTTGCTAGATTGAAGATTGGCAGCTCGAGAGCAGGTGTGGGCATGGCTGAAGTAGAGGGAGAGGCAAGCGCTGCTGCTGGTGTCCCTGATGAGGATGAAATGGCTGCTGGTTCCAAGCGAGTGATTCTGTTATCCAGTGCATCAAGGTGAATAGATACTGTAGAAATGGAGGCGGAAAGAGGATGAATGAGTTGCTTGATGTTGTCAAAAATCTGAAAACGTAAATCGGAGAAAGTTCAGATGAAATTGAGATCTGAGGGGCTGTGGTAGCTGAATTGGGAGCGAGTGGAGCCAGTACTGCGGGGACGGAGCGTGAACTGATAAGTTTGGATTTCTACTGTGCCTTTTGAGGGGGAGAAACAGGCTTGGCTGATATGGAATTGCAACATGAAATAAATAAAGCAGTGCGATCGCTTCCTACTTCAATGGACAATCTTTTTTTAAACAGAGCTTTCAGCAGTTTGTTGATGGGCCAATCCTTGTAATAAAGTTGTGTAGGAGAATCATCCTCCGGTCTGGTGTGTTTAGAGCGGTCAAGAGGAATGGCAGCGGGCACAGCAGGATGAGCAGAGGTTGAAGCAGAAGCATCACCAGAAGGAGGAGAAGCGGGACCGGTGGATTTGTTTGAAAGTTTTGTTTGGTGGATTATTTGTTGAAGGAAGACTGCAAGAAGGAGAGGAAAATTCTTCATCTGAATCAGATGAAAACAGAAGCTGCCTCGGGTGAGTAGTCATTTCTATCCTGATTGAAACAAAGGTTTGTTTTAAGGTTGGTTCTGCAAGTCTGTCTGGTAACCGCAAACTGAAAAGCAAGACGAGAATTAGGAAGCTAGCTACAGTTTAAATAGGTTGACTGACAGGTAATTAACCCTTTGAGTAGTACGAACATAGGGCTTGTAACCAGGAGGTCCCCGGTTCAAATCCCACCTCAGCCACTGACTCATTGTGTGACCCTGAGCAAGTCACTTAACCTCCTTGTGCTCCGTCTTTCGGATGAGACGTAGTTGTAACTCTGCGGCTGATGCATAGTTCACACACCCTAGTCTCTGTAAGTCGCCTTGGATAAAGGTGACTACTAAATAAACAAATAATAATAATAATCAAGTGACAGTGAAGAGGCGGCGCCAAGCTCCGTGCGTTGCTCCATTATACGCTAAAGCATTAGACACTCTCACTCCCTCTGCCCCCACAACCTGCTTACCCGGATATGATTTATTCATCTCTCTCTCTCTCTAGGGGAGATACACCAAGGTTCTACTTAACTTTAAATATATAACATACAGTACTGCACACTACTCTAAATACCAGAGACTGAGGGCTGAATGGCACATTTTCTATGACAACAGGGCAGAAGATCACAGCACACAACAAGACAGGTTGCCACAGGGCTGTTTGGATAACTGAGATGTTGGGATTATCTAATTTCGAAAATTGCATTCTTGTTACTGTAATGCTCAGTTCCCTGCAAGGAACACTAGATGGCAGTATGGAGGTATCATTGTTCATGGCACTGACTGGCTTGTCCTTTCATTGCTGTTAGTTTAAATCTTTAGTTGTTATTTCCAGTGGATTTCTCCAGCTCCAAAGCTAGTGTACAAATCGGATTCAGCAGGAAGGCTGTCACTAGATAAGGTCTGGTTTGTAATGACTAAAGCTGTGGTCTTGCAGATGCAAGAATAGAGTTAGAGGTTAGAACTAGGGTCATGTTTCTGATCTTCACATGGGTTTCAGTTAAGCATTATGCATGGTATGATGGGGGTGGGCTGGTCATAAGTTATAAACATTTTAGTTGATTTCAAGTTATTTTTTATCAAAGGTTATGCGTGTCAGGATGTTCCAAACTTTTTCAACAGGATAAGTTATTACAGAAACACCATCAGAACATATGGTTGACCAACAGAGTGCAGGTGTTTTATAATTAGGAATATAGTTATACTTTAGTTAGTATAATTGTGGAATTCATCTACTATACATATATGAAACATTTAAAGGCTACTATATCCTGATTCACATGATTTTTAAAGATGTTTAACTGCTTCAATAAAGAACATCACAACATGTTAGATTCTATTATTCCAAATCTAGCACCAAAATCACTCCCTCTCCTCTCACTCCCTCTCCCCCTCATTTTTTCGCTCTTTCTCTCCCTTTCACTCCCTCTCTCTCTTACTCTCTATCTCTCATTCCCCCTCACTCTTCCTCCCCTTCTCTCCCTCTCTGCTCTGACAGCTGTCTATTGTAGTCCCTGTCAGTCCTACATAAAGACCCTATTACATCAGTCTGTGTGTGATCTGGCACTTTGCATCAGAGTGGATGTAATTGCACTTGATAGCAGTGTACCCGAGGGCTGCAGTCTCTAATTAACCATGTTTCCTCATAGGATATTAGTTGACTGAGTCCCTCTGCTTGTTCAATTAAAAGCCCAGGCATGTGTGATTTAAATACATTGCTTCTGAGCGCCCTGGGATAAGGTAGAGTACAGGACTTGCTCCTGTAGTTGTGGGCTGAATCTAGTCCAGGATTTTAATTTGACATTATTCATTGCCTCAAGGCAAGCAGCTACTTTGAAAAGTTATGTCGAGTAATTTATAAACTGTAACAGAAACCCGAGCTGGAATTGTTTTCCTGCAACTCACTGAAGAGGCTCATCTATTATTTTTTATAATACATGGATACACTTGTGATGCTAATATTAAAGAAAATGAGGTTCAGCAGTACAGTTTTTTTTTTAAACGTAGTGTTTCAGTGCTGTACACATGTTCTGTGTCGTTATCCATTAGTGCTTCAGCTTTATTTGGATGATTGCCTTTACCTTGTTTTAATTTCCCGTTCCTCTCCAGTTTCTGTACTGTGGGTGTTATGCCTTTTTTTCGAATGGCTCAAGATGCAAATATAGCCTTCATCCATATATATATATATATATATATATATATATATATATATATATATATATATATATATATATATATATATATATATATATTGTGTGGTATATAAACTGAAGCTTCAATGAATTTGGGATATTAACAATTACTGTTAAGGATTTGTCAAAATTCCTGTACATCTTATCCTGTGTGCAGATGTCACCCCATGCATGACATACAGCACAATAGTTTAATAGTAGTTCATGAGTAGAATCTTCATTTTTGTGATTCATAATAAGTAAGTTGTGTGTAGGGTGTCTTTTATTATAACATTGATTGCTAAACACATTTTACAAAATAGATCTTTATTACTTTTGGCCCTGAAAAGTAATCTGATTACTTGTCAATATCACATTAAAAAAAACCCTTACTGTAATAAGTTACTCAAAATGTAATCTGATTACAAGTAACTTGTTAATGTAACAAGTTACTTTTATAAAACTACCACTTAAACATCCCTGTTGATCATCACACCCCTGAACTCTACAGTATTGAAGAACCCTTGTGCTACATTTAGTGGGTTGAACTGCATCCAGGCTCCACATATTAAAGATCCACTGATCCCACACAGAAATGATAGCCACCGTGTGGACTGTAATAAAAGGGTATGGCCCTAGTTAGCAATGAAGGCAAAGTAACATTTCTAAAATGTAATAACATAATTCTAATGGCATAACACTGTTAGGTGCAGGCAGGGATAGTTAAACTATTGATCTGAGTAGATTCTTGCTAGTTTTATAGCATTAAGAAAAGCTGTATTCCTTGTGCCTTTGCCCATTAGGCCATATATATGAGTGTAACTCTTCTACAGCAGACTGTTGTTATAGAGAACAGTCCACAGACCCTCTTCTTTCCTCATTGGTTTACCCCAATTCATTAAAGCTTCCTCCTCCTCGTCTCCTTTGTAGGTGCATCTCCCTTTCAGTGGTGGATGGGTTCAACTCAGCTACACCTATCCCATCATTCTCTCACCTCACTTACTATTCAGGAGCTGTATCTGGCTCATTCTAGTGAATATGGCTCTGGTATTGGTTCCTTCAGATACCTGAATGGGTTTGAACCAGGAGGTGGGAGAACCATACAGCTGACGTGGGGGCTGTGTGGTCCAGTGGTTAAAGAAATGGGCTTGTAACCAGGAGGTCCCCTGTTCAAATCCCATCTCAGCCACTGACTCATTGTGTGACCCTGAGCAAGTCACTTAACCTCCTTGTGCTCCATCTTTCAGATGAGATGTAATTGTAAGTGACTCAGCAGCTGATGCATAGTTCACACACCCTAGTCTCTGTAAGTCGCCTTGGATAAAGGCGACTGCTACATAAACAAATAATAATAATGATGATGTGGCTGTGTGTGCAAAGCCACTCCCGCGTTACTGCCTGACAGAAATGAAATGCAATAAAATATACAGGATACTCCTCATTCAATATAAATCATTTTGCTAATAAGTGGAATTCCATAATTATAAGGGAATTTGAGGAGTTGTACTTTTGGGAGTCTGGGTTTTATATACTATGAGGCAAACATCTTGTCAGCAGAGAAATTGTGTTAAATACTAATCCCTTTGCAGATTAATTGCTGAAAGGAATATTTTTATGTTTAGGGAACATTACCTCAGCTGTGTTATTTTAGGCTCTGATGCTTAAAGAAGGCCCAGCTAGCAACCGTGGCATTGGCATAAAAGCATCGTTGCTTGGCAACCTTAAGCACAGGGGTGGAAGGTGGTCATGGATGTCACTGTTTACCTCAGAGCCAAATTTAGAAAAAGTAGCATAATAATTGGTGCAGCAGAAAACCATCTGCAGCCCTAAAAATAGCCAGACCGGAGAATGGAAAGTACTGAGATGGACGTGTGTGAGGTTTGAGCTCCATTCCCGGGGAAACAGCAGCGTGGTTGTGAAGCTGTGTGCGTCTGTGTATAAATAACTGCAGAGAGCAGTTTTTCTTTATCCTTTACAAGAGAGGGAGCCTTAACCAACAAGAGTTCTTTCTTTCTTTCTATAAAATACTTATCCAATATTGACATGGGCCAGAATATTATAACCCCTTAATCTGGGTCAGTTTTCAAAAACATAAAACTCTTTCACTGTTCCTGCTTGGTCATTATTTACTGGGTCTGCATGTATGTCCTTTGAACTGTGAGTTATTAAATGTAAAATCTCTGTGCAAAAAAATAAATAAATAAATAACCGACAGAAATGAAAGCTGCACACACAAAGTGGTCATTGTACAAGCCATCTCACTCCAGAAATTCAGCTTTTAAAAGAAAATGTTTGCTGCAATATTAAGCTTTGAACACATATAATAGGACATTTATTGTTATGTGACGATTAAACAATAAAAACGAAAATGTGTGCGTTTTTTATTGTTATTATTTTTTTTTTTGCTTTTCTGTTTTTGGAGGGCAGAGGTGTGTTTCTACTCCCAGGGTGCTGCGCTGGATCTGAGAGTGACATCATTAGTGACACCCATATTCCTCCTTCCCCCTGGCAACAAGATGACCTTTGTTGCTCTTAAAGACACAGGGCCCATTAAAAACTGCCTGCAATGTTATCATAATTCCAATATAGTGATTGAATAGGTACCCTTACATTGCAGACTTCTCTGTGCTTTACTGCACTCTGTTATACTTTTACAAAGGAATATGATACCATAACAAGCAGGTCAGTGATATTCACTATGACCGATATTTACTATATGCAGTTAAATAAATGTCACAAACCCTCCATAAACCTCTAGATTATGAAAAGTGCTAAATAATATCCTCTTCAGGTTTCGGCTGAGAGGTTGTCAAGATATATTGAAAAATAAAAGTGTGACAGACAGATGCCAAATATCCCCAGATTACAAACGATAATGAATGTCTGTATCAAGTATTCATCACAATCGTTCAAGCTTTTCGAGAGATAATGACACATATGATTTGTGCTAGAGAACGTTTTTAGCAATCAAATTATTTTCCAAGAGGATTAAAAAATCAATTCTCAGTAGATATGTCAAATAAAACATGCAATTTTGAAGCGTAACCCTGTTTTTAATTTGTTTTGTTTCCTGAGCTATATCCAAGCTTGAAGATGTACTTATCCCTACTGCTTAAAGTACTGTAGTTCTGAAAGCATGGCTATTTTGGCTTAGAGTGACATAACACAAAGGATAGGTTGCTTTATTAATTGATTAACAAGGAAGCATAGAATTTAACTTTAATACACATTTGGTAATATTTTCTTATTCACAACTATTTTTAAGTTTTTAACACAATGGAATTGGATAACATCAACATAACATTTAATAATAATAATAATACTAATAATAATAATAATAATAATAATAATAATAATAATAATAATAATAATAATAATAATAATAATTAAGCATTCTTTATTACATGATAAACATGCATTTCACATCCACAGTACATGGTAAAGTATACCTATAAAGAGCTGAATACTAAACAAAAGGAATACTGCAGAAAAAATAATGATTTAAAAAAACCCCGAAAGGATCGATCTTATTTGGTTTTGCTTGTAAATAGTTTATGGCTCAGAACGGCCTATTGTTTAGAAATGAAAGGTTTAGAACACAACTGATGATGCAACAACTAAACAAGAAAAAAAAAATCCAGCATCCTGATTCTTGCAACAACTAAACAAGAAAAAAACAATCCAGCATCCTGATTCTTGCAACAACTAAACAAGAAAAAAACAATCCAGCATCCTGATTCTTGCAACAACTAAACAAGAAAAAAACAATCCAGCATCCTGATTCTTGCAACGTTACCGTTCTATGGCTAGCCAATCCAGTTCGAGCTCATTTGCATACAGCCAAGAGCGAGGAAAAAATAAAATAAAATAAAGAAGGTAATGTCTTTATAACATAGTCAGTACAAATTAACATTTGAGTATTTTCTAATAACATGCATTGCAGCACATTTAAATGTACAAAATAAATAATTACATAACTACTAATTTAACTACCATAAGAGGAATATTAGTATTTTTACTGTAGTATATATAATGAACAGACGAGCATATTACAATGCCCGGATGAGCTTCAGTGGTCTGGAGTGCAGGCTTCAAACCTGTAGCTGTTTAGCGACAGAGTGGTTCAATTCCACCTTTCGGGCGAACACGCATTAAGTTTACGGTATTTGTTTGTTGTTGCACCAGAAGAAGGAGATTATCCTTGTCTACTTACAAATCTCTGCTGTAGATTATGAACGCATAACAAAAATAAAACAAGAGAACCAGATTTATGATTTTATTTTTTCTTCTGGTTTTTAGTCGGGTATATATATATATATATTGAATCCAATAGGGCACAATTTAATAAAGTGAATATTTTAAATGTTATAATGTGATTTTTCAGAGAACACTTTAATCCTACAATCAATCTTATTGACAAACTACGAACTATGTTAATTTGTTTTAGAGATTTCTGTAATGTTGCTTAACAGATCAATCTCGCTTTCCTGAAAAAAAAAAATCTGTTAACAAATAAACATAAAACCAAACCTGAGGCGTTATCTTTCCTCGCACATCGATTCCAGGGAATGTGTTAACTGCCTGCTAGCAGTGACGTCACATAATTAGGGTTTCAACTACAACGCGATACACTCCAAATGACGTCATGTCCTTCAGTAATCCACCTGTAGAACGAACTCAGTAAAGAATATAAGGGGTAGTACAAGAAGAAAGCCTCTAATATTAAAGTTTCTGATCTGATTTTAATAGACTAAATCAAAGGAATAAAATATAATCTGAATTAGGCACTTGACCTTTGACTGTTTTTGTGGAATGTACAATGTAATAACTTTCTAATCTTGACAAACCTCAGTAGTTAAGATGAGTAGGGTGGGTCAGTACATGGATGGGGCACACAGTCATTGATTAGCAGGTACTGCAGTGTCTGTAGTGGTGGTAGTGGCTCAGTAGGGGGAGCTCTTACCTATGGAATGGAACTAAACCACTGCCCCAGGAGATGGTGTTTGAGAGATGATAAACTGTGGATCTGTCAGCTTTGTAGACACTGAAGACCCTGTGGCACTTTAAGAGTATACGCCTTACACAAGAGACACACAGGGAAAAGTAGACTTCATTTTGGGTGTGTTTGATTATGTGATGAGCAGGGGTGTGCAGTGTGGTGTGTAAGCAGCAGGTAGAGTCGCAGCACACCACGTTACTGTCAATGGGGATTTGAGACGGTGGTTGTATGCCAATGAAGGGAGTTTTAGGGGCTCAGGGGGGAATTGTAAGGCTTAGGTCGGCCAGGGTGTCCTCGGCTCACAGCGCACCAGCGACCCCAGACCAGCGACCCCTGTAGTCTGGCCGGGCGCCTGCAGGCTTGTCTGTAAACTGCCCTGAGCTGCGTTGTCCCCCGATGCTATAGCTCTGAGGTGGCTGCACTGTAAGTCTGCAGTGTGCAGAAAAAAAAGCGCCCGGCTGACAGCTCACGCTTCGGAGAACAGCGTGTGCTCATCTTCGCCGCTCCTGAGTCAGCGCGGGGGTGGTAGCGGTGAGCTGAGCCTAAAAAATAATTGGATATGCCAAATCTGGAAAAAAATAATAAATTAATTTGCGATTACTATATTTTATAAAAAAAGGCTTGGTGACAGAAAGATTTTTGTCACCAAAATAAAATAAAATATATGCAAATGAGCCTGCTGCCAACGTTCCTGTCACATTGCAAAACAGAGCAACAATAGGCCCAGATAGCTCTAGTGTTGATGAGTGGAATAGAGCCGGAATCAGGTGTGTGTGTGGGAGGGAGCAGGGTTCAGTGATACTGAATTGGTCTGGGTGACGTCTACAGTGCCCATTTCCTGCCAGCTGTCTAGCTCTGACGCAGCTTCTCAGCTATGCCCCTCGTCTCTAGCTTCCCTTTCTCGGTTTCATTTCCCCATCCCTTCTTCCTTCCTCATTTTATTCTACACCCTGGTCCCTTCCCTCAAATCACTTTTGTTCCCTTTTGTTTCAGTTTACTAACAGAAAAAAAGAAACATGGATCTACTGTTTTACTTGTAAAAAGATGTCTGTGCAGTCTTGATGATATAGTAAATCATTATTGCAAAAACAGGCACATATTATGGGTGTAGGAAATAGTTATTGTAGCAGTGATTCCTTGGTTTGAACGCAAAGTGACTGCAGGTTGAGGTGCGCATTACATTATCCCTTGTCTGGCAACACAGGCAGCAACTGGTTTGTCAAAATGATGCTACAATGCAGAGGAGTCCAACCTTTTTAAGTAAAAGTGCCATAGCGATGACCAGGGAGTTCTTATAAGGCCAAGAAAACTGTAACCTCAAATAACTTTAGTTTATAAGCACTAAAAAGACACCTCTAATCAACAGCTGTGTTTCACATTCCTACCTGCCAAGTCTCCCGATTTTGTCGGGAGACTCCAGATATAAAGGCGTCATCTCCCGTCTCCTGTGAGACTCAAGAAACACCAGCTAATTTAGATTGCCAATTGTAATGAATTACCTTTACATTTTCTCTAATTATAAAAATGGCTGTGTTTACCAAAACACAATAGCAACACTAGGAGACTTGGGGATCCATTGGTTAAAGAAAAGGGCTTGATACCAGGAGGTTCTAGGTTCAATCCCAGCTCACCCACTTGACTCCCTGTGTGTGATCCTGAGCAAGTCACTTTACCTCCCTGTGCTCCGTCCATCGGCTGAGACGTAAAACTGAGTTCCTATTAAGTGACTCAGCAGCAGTTTGATGTACAGTTCACCCCCTAGTCCATGTAAGTCGCTTTGGATAAAAGCGTCTGCTGAATGACAATTAAAAATAAATCAATATATAAGTACCCAGTGTAACACAATATGGCTATTTAAACTAATTAGCTACAAATATACACCCAGAAGTGTGCTGAAATTAGCTAGCTGCGTAATAAAAAAAAATAAAACTAAAGATAATAGTGAAAGATTGGCTATTTAAATAGCCTCTATTTAAATTGTTTAATTAGTTTTATCAATCTGGTCACCCTATGGAAAACAGAATGAATTATTAAACACATAACCTGAATTATTAAACAAGTAATCGCTAAATGCATTTCTATGCTGTCAATTTGCTGAGCACACTGCTAGTTTTGCACGTATATATAAAAAAAATATGAATACAAAATAGCAAAACCGGGACTATTAAACACTTTTACTGTTTCTTCCTGAGACAAAAAAAACTACGGCTGAAAACTGGAACTTAAACCGGAAGTAATTGCGTGTTGAACCAGGAAGTTGTTGTGTTTCATGCCCTCAATGTGACTTCTGATGTAAGAGGCTCCTGTTCTGCAAGCATGCTACTGACATCGGTAAACTGTGAGTACGCAGCAAAATCCAATTACAGCTAGCAGATTACAAAAACAAACAACAACAACAAAAAACCTTTTAAAGTGAGCTTTAGGTTCATTTTATTTATGTAAGTATTAAGCAGGATGAGTAATAGTGTGATGGATACGTTATTGTGCTGAATGTCTGCATTGTACCAACTAGTATCATCTACCCCAATTAAAATTAATAACATTGTAACGTTTAACGTACAACTCAATCATTTATTTTATTGATATGTTATTATTGTTATATTCCTAACGAACTTCCGCAAACAATATTCCCACATTTCAATGTAAGAATGCGCGAGCAGTCGAGTTTAGTTGTCATCACTCACTGTTTTCTTAAAGGAAATTTCAAAGCTACGTCGTATGTAACTTGTTTTCATTTCGATTGTACTGGCACATCTCCCAAGTTGTTTTATCCAGCGCATTCATTTAATTTCCGAACGCCTTAGATAAGGGGTTTTCAACCTTTTTTTTTTTAAAACTGTACCCCTTATGTCTGGAGGTTTCAGCTCAAGTACAATTTTTGCTCTACGTTATTTATTTATTTATTTATTTATTTATTTATTTCTTAGCAGACGCCCTTATCCAGGGCGACTTACAGTTGTTATAAAGACAAAGTATCACATTACAAAATATCAATACACAATGGCACATGACAAATAAAAGCAGAACAACAAATTCTAATGAAAGAAAATAAAAAATAATGTAAATAATTACGTTTGAGAGCGATTACAACTGAGCAGTTAAACTTAAACATATTTGGTTATAATAGTAAATTCCGTTACGATCAAGTAAGTACAAAATACAAAAAATGTGAATATGGTTACCTTTAAGAGTAAAAACAAGTACAATATACAGAAAATATAATTATGATTGAGAGCAGTAGTAGAATACAGCAAAGTGTGGAGCAGTTAAGTGCAAGTACAAGATGATGGAAGTACTGATACAATTGGGTGCCATATAGTCCAGTATAGTTGTGAGGTTTACAGATGCTGTAGACGTCTGAACATGTGTGTCTTGAGGAGGTGCTCAAAGGTGGTCAGGGACTGAGCAGTCCTGATATCTGTGGGTAGGTCGTTCTACTACTGAGGTGCAAGGGTGGAGAAAAAGTATTTGGGAATCTCTTTGGAAACACTCTTATTCGGCAAAGTTATTGTGAATAGTACAAATTAGTCTGGACTGCAAATGTCACATTACAATGTACTTATCTCAGCATAAATGTGTGCCATTTAAAATGCTTACAATATCAAAATCATGAACCTCAAGATAAAACTAATAATTACCAAAAAAATAATAATCCAACATATCATACCAAAAGATATCAATCAGTCATCTGAAACCCTCCGCTACAAAACTTGGATTAACGCACAACTGGACGTTCCAACACAACAAAGCACACATCAAAATCTACTTTAGAATGACTAAAGAAGAATAAAGTCAAGGTTCTGGAATGGCCTAGTCAAAGTCCCAATCTAAATCCGATTGAGAATCCTTGGTATGAGTTGAAGAAGGCTGTGCACAAGAGAAGTCTTTGGAATTGAGTGAATATATGTTACACTCATAGTCAGGATTCGGTCAACGACCGACAAAAATAACCATTTCGCAATTTGAGCATTGACAAATTATCAGAGAACGAAATGAAAGGTTATTTCGGTCTTTGAGCAAATTATTTTGATCAAATTGCAAAATGGAAAATGTCAAACAAGCAGCGAAACACAAAAGAAGAGACAGCTTCTTCAGTCTGCTGGAGGATACAGTCGGAATGAATTTCAATTGTCCGATAGTTAATTCCTAATTTGGACGAATTACCCAAAGAAAACAAACTTTCTCTTCGTACAGCAGCAGCTGCTGCTTCTGGGGCTATGCAAGGCTTCATTTTTGTCAAGCAAAGAAGTGCTTCTGTGTGCGTAATGGAGTTCAGTGCAAATCTAAATGCCACAGCAGCAAGCCTTGCAAAAACAAATCAAGTGATTTGTATGTTAAAAAATAAAAACATTTAAGAAGACATTTTTTGTCATCAAAAAGCAGTCTCCTTCTTTATTGCACATGCGCGCAACTGTCTGGTGCTGATCGGGTCTGCATTTTCTAAATAACAAGACGAGAACATTACAAACGTTATTTCAAACTCGCTTGAAGTTTAATGTTTGGGGTCAATGGGTTAACTTCCTGCATAAATAATAAATACATAAATAATGACTCAACGACGTGTATCTTATATACTTTACTGCTTTTATGTTCATTCAATAATAAAAAATGTATTAAAACGTTTGTATTTCACTTGATGCCCATTTTCAACACCCCGCAATTAATCACAGATTGAGCAGCATCTTTCAAATCTGTTCGGGAACTGAGCATTTGCTCGAAGCACATTTCGCAATTTCAGTATATCGCTTTCCTCAAAGACTGAAGAAGCTGTCTCTTCTTTTGTGTTTTGCTCTCTTTGTTTATTTGGTATTTTACATTTCGCAAAATAATACAATGTCAAAAATCCATAACTGAAAGGGCTGTGTTTTAAAATAAGTAGGGCGTTGGTTTTGTTGGTATAGTACTATGTTTAACAGAAGTATTTTAATTCAGAACAATATGATTCTGAAAATATCACTTGCCAAATGAGACGACACGTGGACTGTAATACAGTACATACTTTTAAATCTGGTACATATTGTAGCAGTATGTAAAATTCCCCATTAACAACCCAACAGCAAAATTAAATCAAAATGTTATCCATGCGCAGAACTGTGTAAAATGTAAAAGGCAGTGCAATTTAGCAAAATAAATAAATAAATAAATACTTTTCCAGAAATAAAAAAGTATCCAAATTCATTATTCAAAATTGCAGAATATAATGCTCGATAAGGCCCTAATGTCACAGTTCACTTGCAAATGAAAATGCCAAAACCAACTAAAGTTCACAGATTTAAAAAAAAAAATGCATCAGTATCAATGTTTAATGATAAACTGTTTTACATTACCGTAGCTTGTCTCGTTTGCTTTGTTTTTGCTGCATTTTCATCATTTGAAATTGGAGGAAGCGCCGTGTAACTGCATAATAAAGACAGACTGATTTGGCATGCGAGAAAATAAAACACACAAAAAAAAAACACCGGCTGTGACGCATAAATAAATACATTGTAACATTGAAGAGATGGACTTTGTATCAGAAAACTGGTGACAGAGTCGGTAATCGTGTGTGCCGGGTAAGTGCATTAATTTGTTTTATATATATATACACTACCGGCTTTGCTTTCACCCTTCTGTCCAGTTCATCCCAAACCAGCTCGATGGGGTTTAAGTCTGGAGACTGTGCTGGCCATTCCATGATTTGAAGCCTACCGTCTTGTTCTTTTCTTCTAAGGTAGTTCTGACATAGCCTGGAGGTATGTTTTGGGTTATTATCTTGCTGTAGGATGAACCCCTGACCAACTAGGCGTATACCAGAAGGTATTGCATGGCGCTGCAAAATGCTGTGGTAGCCGTTTTGGTTCAGTGTGCCACTCGCTCTGTGCAAGTCGCCGACTCTGGATCCAGCAAAAGAGCCCCAGACCATCACGCTTCCTCCTCCATGTTTGACAGTTGGTGTCACACACCGAGGAACCATCCTTTCGCCTACTCAACGGCATACAAAAACCCTGCAGATGAACCGAAGATTTCAAATTTTGATTCATCGGTCCATAAGACCTTCTTCCAGTCTTCAGTAGTCCACTGGCGGTGCTTCATGGCCCAGGCAAGCCTCTTTTTCTTATTTTGCCATCTTAGCAATGGCTTTCTTAATGCCACTCGACCTGTCAAACCTGCAGCTTGAAGTCTTCTCTTCACAGTTGAAACTGAGACTTGCTTACTTCAACCAGTGTTAAGCTGTGCTTGAAGCTGTTGTCCTGTGAGCCGCCTATCACGCAAGCTGTTGACTCTCAGAAACTTGTCTTCTGATTCTGTTGTGGCTTTGGGTCTGCCAGACCTCTTCCTGTCAGTTTCCTCCAGTTTCCAAGTGCCTTTTGATGGTGTAGGAAACTGTACTCACTGACACCTTTACTTTCTTTGCAATTTCTCTAAAGGAAAGACCTACACTTTTAAGGGTTATAATGGTCTGTCTGTCTTCCTTTGTTAATTGCCTTTTTCTCGCCATTATGATAGCAATATACTACTTCCTGCAGTACAATACTGTCCAAATAATGCTTAAGAGGGTGTAGTAATAGTCTGTTCCAACACTGCTTTTATACAAACAGAGGGTTTGTAAGTAATCAACAAAAGTTGGGACACCTGTAGGAATTGTTAGCATCAACTTTCAAGGCTTAATTTACTTCCATTGCTGCAGAACAGCTGTAAGTTGTTAACCCATTACTTGTTCCCTGAAAAAGGCCTTTTTGTATAACTCTGAAATGTACATTATTTTTCAGTTTTTGGTAACCTAAACTTTTTTTTAACCTCTGGCAGTTTACCGCTTACCTTTGTACCATTTCAGGTTATTCACTGGACTTGAACTGCTTAAATTTCAATAAAAACTGGAAAAATGGGGGTGTTCTAAAACTTTTGACCGGTAGTGTATATATAATGGGAATTGATTTGTTTCTTAATACATGGACGGTAAAACGCAACTGACATGTATCTGAGTGTCATATATCCGAGTGCTGACTGTATATATAAATGCACACATATGCATACCATAACTGTGGCATTTTCATTTCCATGGTTCCCAACCATATGGATTTTCCTTCCTGTGCCCTACCGTTTGTGAGATATGGTGTGTTGATGTGGTACTGTTGCACAAAATGAAACACAACGCTCAGGTCTAACGGATTTAATCAAATATTTTAAACATAGATATCAAACAAAATCACAGAAAATGTGAACAAAAATACAGATCAAAGAATCATAAGTTTTCAGTATGAAACATGACACACTGTCAAAATGAAAACATTACAAAGTTAGCATCGGGTATGACCTCCCTGAGCATTAACACAATCCTGGCAGCGTTGACGCATAGACCTGATCAGCCTCTGGATAGACTGCTGTGGCATATTCCATCACTCTTCCTGTGCAGCTGCAGCCAGCTGGCGAAGTTTGGCGATTTGGTCCCACAGATGTTCTTTTGGACTCAGGTCAGGGGAAAAGCTGGCCACGTCAAGACCTCGACATTTTTCTCTTGAAGTTGTGCAATTGTAATTCTAGCACTGTGTGGTTTCTGTGGACTTGTCTGCTAATTGTTGCAGCAGAACATCTCATTCTTCGGGCAACTTCTGTCACAGACAGGCCGCCTTCAATCATGCTGATAGCAACCGGGCGATCTTCATTACTCAAGTGGGGCATGGTCGTTATTATTATTATTATTATTATTATTATTATTATTATTATTATTATTATTATTATTATTTATTTCTTAGCAGACACCCTTATCCAGGGCGACTTACAATTGTTACAAGATATCACATTATTTCACATTTTTACATATTATACATTATTTCACATTATACAGATATCACATTATTTTTTACATACAATTATCCATTTATACAGTTGTCTATTAAAGTCTATGGGATTGGTTCCTGGGAAAATGTTGTTAATAACCAAAAGTTGTCTTTATCAGGGTTGCTACTAACTGGCATCTGCTGTATATAATTGTTTTATTTTTGTTAATTTATATATATATATATATATACAGTATATATATATATATATTGTATATATGTGTGAGTGTGTGTTATGTATATAAGTGTTATGGAAGGTTTGTTTTCAACCTAACCCCTGTCTTTGACAGTCTTCCAAAAGTCATTTATGTGCATGAGATTTTAACAAAGATGTAATAATCGTTTGTAAAATAAATAAGTAAACAGACTAAACATAGATCCCACAATCAGTTAATTTCAGCAAGTTCGAAACAAGAAGGTACATCTTTTTAGCAACATAGCACAGACATGACCTTTAACTTCATAAACTGACAGGTCCGTTAAATAAAGTGACAGCCTACATCATCTTTACTTATGGTCACGTCCCTTAGCGCTAAGGTGAAGTGATGGATTGATGTACTTGACTAACTCTTAATTATTCACTTGGACGGGTCGTAGAATTCAACTTGCAAACAAATAAAACAGTGCCCAAGTCAAAACGGACCAAGACTAAACCATTATTTATTTGTTAAACTTGAAACCATATTCGCTCTGACCTCGTCCTTAATTGCAGTTAAAAGGGGTATGCTTAGGTCGTTATTTTTCATGCTTACTTACTATTCTAATAAAGACTTCAATTGAGAAGGCACTAAAAATAACTTCTTGTCAAAATGTTTGTCAAAGATATTTTTCATTTATTATTACTACATAGGCAGGGTACATAATGATCTAAGCAGAGACAACAACAGGAAATCATACAGTATGATGTTAAGAATTAAATTCGGGAAGGAAACTGAAGATTATACAAAGAATTAAGGGACATTCAGCGACAATGGTACATTTATTACAAAGTCGTCAAACTCAGACTAATGGCAAGCCCTTGATTTTTATGATAATGTTTCTATTCGAACACAGATATTTAATCAACAAGTCTTGGAATCTGATACAGATGACTCATTCGGTGTACAACTGTTGCATTTAAATGGAATAGCCCAGGAACATTCCATTTTCTCAGCATGTTACCCTAGAGATGTGCATTTGGATTATATTTTCTACCATGTTTCTGCATTTCTTTATTGATCTTGTAGAAGGACAGTATACTGTAATTAAAAGCAGGTCTAATGACACACTAATCTAACAGAGGCAAAGTACTGCAGTTACTTTTTGATCACAAGTGCATTTATGAAGCCAAAAAAACTTTTTCTTTTTTCTTTCATGTGAAAAACAGTGGCCAAGAGCAAATCAAAGTAAGTATTGTTATTAATATTTATTTTCATTATGAACGCTTACTTATAAATAATAACACATGTCTTGGATGGTCCCTTATTAATAAAAGTAACATTGTGCGGCAATTGAACAGTAAGTGGTTCCTATTTTCGTGGTGTGTAAGAATTGTTACAGATCACTACCAGCTTCAGATACCAAAAAAATTCTGTATTTGTACTGCAAACTATAACAGTATCTGTACATCAGACATTGAGAAATAGTATATTTTTAAATATTTTGTGAAAAACATCTTTGTAATTGCAATTGAAAGGATGTGGTGACATAATAGCAATGAAAAATATTGAATCATCTTCAAGAGCTGATAAATCCTACGATGCTGTTAGGTGCCGTAGGTTTTGTTGTTTGTTGATGATGTGTGTTCAGATGCGGATTCACAGTTGGGGAGAGTGACGGATGCAGTTGCATTATTTTGGGGATATTTGGAGGACCTCAGGTTGGGAACCTTTGCAGAGATGCAGTGGGATGATTTGCAGAGCTGCTCTGACAGTGTGCTTTGCCTGTTTCAGGACACTTCTGGTCCAGATGATGAGTGCGGCCGGGACGGGGTACTGCTTTAACACTAAGAGGAATAGGCTGCGTGAGAAGCTGGTGCTGAGGAAACATGACCCCAAAGGTGAGGTGGGCGGGGGTATGGGTGATGGAAAAGGTCTGGGAACAACAAACTGATTGAACATCAGAGATCCCTGCTCATGAGGGGCTAACGGTAAAGGCATGAACGTGTGGCGTGCAGGGTGAGTCATACAGGAGGCTGTGTGGTCCAGTGGTTAAACAAAAGGACTTGTAACCAGGAGGTCCCCGGTTCAAATCCCACCTCAGCCACTGACTCATTGTGTGACCCTGAGCAAATCACTTAACCTCCTTGTGCTCCGTCTTTCGGGTGAGACGTAATTGTAAGTGACTCTGCAGCTGATGCATAGTTCACACACCCTAGTCTCTGTAAGTTGCCTTGGATAAAAGCGTCTGTTAAATAAACTAATAATAATAATACAGTCAGGGGAGTGCAGATTATCACTGGGAATTCTACAGGAAGCATTGGCTCTGGTGCTTCCATAGGTTAGGGAGGCAAATGTGGCGGTTTCTCCTCACCATGTTACAGCGGACCATACTGGCCAGGTGGCTTCTGAGCTCACTGGGGACACCAGCAGGGTTGGCCTTTGTTCTCCAGGGGCAGGTAGCTACAACTGTTGTAGAGATCCTGGTTGTAAAGAAGCAGTTGGCTTGGTTGTGGTATTAGAGGACACCCAACTGACCCTCTGTTCACCTGAGCTGTTGTACGGATTTCTGCTGTGAGGGAATATCATTGTACATTCTAAAGTAGGGAGAAAATGGGAATAAAGTAATTGGAGGTGAATTAAGGTGTTTTCAGGGAACTAATTTCCTTCTTGCAGAAGTACTTTATATATATATACAGTACTGTGCAAAAGTTTTAGGCAGGTGTGAAAAAATGCTGTAAAGTAAGAATGCTTTCAAAAATAGACATGTTAATAGATTATATTTATCAATTAACTAAATGCAAAGTGAGTGAACAAGAAAAATCTAAATCAAATCCATATTTGGTGTGACCACCCTTTGCCTTCAAAACAGCATCAATTCTTCTAGGTACTCTTGCACAAAGTCAGGGATTTTGTAGGCATATAGTCAGGTGTATGATTAAACAATTATACCAAACAGGTGCTAATGATCATCAATTCAATATGTAGGTTGAAACACAATCATTAACTGAAACAGAAACAGCTGTGTAGGAGGAATAAAACTGGGTGAGGAACAGCCAAACTCAGCTAACAAGGTGAGGTTGCTGAAGACAGTTTACTGTCAAAAGTCATACACCATGGCAAGACTGAGCACAGCAACAAGACACAAGGTAGTTATACTGCATCAGCAAGGTCTCTCCCAGGCAGAAATTTCAAGGCAGACAGGGGTTTCCAGGTGTGCTGTCCAAGCTCTTTTGAAGAAGCACAAAGAAACGGGCAGCGTTGAGGACCGTGAGACGCAGTGGTCGGCCAAGGAAACTTACTACAGCAGATGAAAGACACATCATGCTTACTTCCCTTCGCAATCGGAAGATGTCCAGCAGTGCCATCAGCTCAGAACTGGGAGAAAACAGTGGGACCCTGGTACACCCATCTACTGTCCGGAGAAGTCTGGTCAGAAGTGGCCTTCATGGAAGACTTGCGGCCAAAAGCCATACCTCCGACATGGAAACAAGGCCAAGCGACTCAACTATGCACGAAAACACAGGAACTGGGGTGCAGAAAAATGGCAGCAGGTGCTCTGGACTGATGAGTCAAAATTTGAAATATTTGGCTGTAGCAGAAGGCAGTTTGTTCGCCGAAGGGCTGGAGAGCGGTACACGAATGAGTGTCTGCAGGCAACAGTGAAGCATGGTGGAGGTTCCTTGCAAGTCTGGCGCTGCATTTCTGCAAATGGAGTTGGGGATTTGGTCAGAATTAACCCTTTGCGGTCCATTTATTAATTCTGCGTCAGGCTTGCCAGGTCTAATTAATTTTCACACGCGCAGTTAATTTTAGACGCGCTGTTTAAAAGTATTTTTTTTCACAGTCAAACGGGTTTAAATGGCCCTGCATATCAACAAAGCACTCACTAGGGCTCTCCAGCCCGGCCCCACCCTTTCGTTTGCTATCGCTTTCACATATGCTACCAAAATAATAATAATAATAGTCGTACATACCGATCAATCGTCTCCTGATGACTCGTTTTATCACCAAACTCCTCAATAATGCAATTCAAGTCATTATTTTATTGCTATAACATCTCAAAAAGCTCTGCAAATGTCCGTGATAGTCTCTGTGCGCTGATACTATACTCCCAGCTTGTTTCCATAACGACCGCCCCATCTGATGCCAATGGGGTACTATGACTATTCATGAGATCGCCTTTTTTTTTTTTTTTTTTTTCAACTTGTCTCGGCTCCTGTCGCTCCCATTCGGCAATTGAATGGTTTTCTCGGCTTTTTCCGGAGAAAAAACGACTAGAAACCCGTTTTTTGCGTTGCTAGAATGATGTCGGACCCAGTCCGACAAAGGACCTATGAGGAATAATTGCAATGTCGGACCCAGTCCGACAATGGACCGGAAAGGGTTAATGGTCTCCTCAATGCTGAGAAGTACAGGCAGATACTTATCCATCATGCAATACCATCAGGGAGGCATCTGATTGGCCCCAGATTTATTCTGCAGCATGACAACGACCCCAAACATACAGCGAAAGTCATTAAGAACTATCTTCAGCGTAAAGAAGAACAAGGAGTCCTGGAAGTGATGGTATGGCCCCCACAGAGCCCTGATCTCAACATCACCGAGTCTGTCTGGGATTACATGAAGAGAAAGAAGCAACTGAGGCTGCCTAAATCCACAGAAGAACTGTGGTTAGTTCTCCAAGATGTTTGGGCCAACCTACCTGCCGAGTTCCTTCAAAAACTGTGTGCAAGTGTACCTAGAAGAATTGATGCTGTTTTGAAGGCAAAGGGTGGTCACACCAAATATTGATTTGATGTAGATTTTTCTTCTGTTCACTCACTTTGCATTTTGTTAATTGATAAATATAAACAATTAACATGTCTATTTTTGAAAGCATTCTTACTTTACAGCATTTTTTCACACCTGCCTAAAACTTTTGCACAGTACTGTATATATAGCTGTGGTGTGCATTCCAAATAACAAATCATCTGTACTGGGGGGTGTATCCATCACTCAGTTTTCTTGTTTGTTTTATTGTCTTTACACAGTGAACAAGCATGTCCTTTTCTTTGAGAAGAAGAAGATCCGCTCCATCTAAAGCAGGAAATCATCAAACACGGGCTTTGATTCAGTATAAGTGGATCTCTTTGAAAGAATTCCTGAATCATTGTAACAGGAGAACTGGTTTAAACATCTTGTTTTTATCATCCCAGTCTAAAGAGAGTGTCAGTGTCAAATCAAAGAGAACAAATAATTTAAGGGGGGCAGTAAGAAAGCTGTTCAAGGTGACGTTTAAATGATAAAAAAAAAAAAAAGAAAAACCCTAAACTGTGTTAAACTGAAAAAAGTACTGGTTTGTAACATCATTCATAGTGTCTTGATACACTGCACTGTGGTTTATTAAAGTATGTGAAAACAAATGCAACATAAGTGGGATGTACTTTTTTTTTTTTTTTTTTTTAAAACACATATGTTTTAAATATAAAAATGTTTAAATATAGATAAAAAATTGTTCACATAAAAATATTTGGGTTGAGCGACTTCAAGCAGAAATGTTTACTTAGCCTGAACATGGGCTAATCTTTTAACCAGACTACAATGCATTAAGTCCAATCTGCAGTTCTGTAAACAATAATGTGCATTTCCCTTGAAAGGCTTAGTTTCAAAGCTAATTTAAACCTGAAGCTAAGAAATACTAAAAGAAACTACATGAATTAATTGACAAGCGTTTAGACTTTCATTGAAAATATATGCTGGGTTTATTAGCTTTTAATAGTTATTATTCTATGGTCCAGATTGTGTCTACGGACACAGGTGTGGGTAAAATATGCTGCAAGGATTTAAAAAGGAACAAAGTGTGTTACCATATTTATTTGCAAATGAATACTGTGTCAAAGATTGTAATATTCTTTTTTTAAAACCTAGAATAATAACTGAAACAGAATATCATGAACTTGGGGGGGGTAAAGTTTAATTAAACAAACACTTTCCTTCATATAGTACCAATTGCTATTGCAGGAGGCACGTTCACTTGAGCATCATTTACTTTATCAATCAATCAACGGACAATCCTAATTTACAAGTGCAGAAAATGATTAGTTTAGATTAGAAGAGAACCTCTGGTACACTCTTATAAAAACAAAACAGCCAGTTAAAATAAAAAGTGTTCCAGAGTTACAGCATTTTGTCAATATCTGCTTCAAAACAAAAAGTTAAAAATCGATTCTCTCTACGAAGGAATACTTCTGTTTAGTCATGTGCCTTAAACAAGGCTATCCTTTGTGTCTTAAAGGAGACTTGTCACTCATGTGAACGTAAGAAGAGATTCTATCTAAAAATAGTTTTCAGTTCTGTTTTTTAAGTGACATTTTTAAGTAATCTCTTGTCAAAGCCTCTCACAAATGTATGGCCCGATTGCAAACACAAGAGCAAACCCAATATATTAAGGTCTAGGTATCCTCAATTTTTTTTTTACTGTTCCCTTACCATTTATGATGCTTACAATCACTCTTGAGTGGTTCATATTTTTGCAATTACTCAATTAGTTGCCTATCAGACATAAGTAACAAGGGATAGATATACCAAAGAGTCTTTGTAATAGTAAGTGATGATAGTTTCTGTTTTTCTGTTTTTATTAATTTTATTTTTAGGTGCTTATTATTAACTTTTCGAAATACCCTGAAATCTTTTTTTTTTTTTTTCGTGGGGCTTTTGCTTTTTATGTACTGTATGGAATCATTGTTTTCGGTTACTTTCCAAAATGCTTTGGCATTTTTTTCTGTACCTTGTTTCCTTTGCTGTTTTTCTCAACGAAATCCTTATCGTCACAGGCATATTCTTCTGGGGTTTTTAGTGTCTAGGCATTTTTTTTTATATTTCGCTGCAATTTGCAATTTTGTTTTAAATCCTCCTTATCTAACTGTAAAATAGCTTTAAATCCTGCAAACATGTCTCCATTCCAAATTGTAATCTCATTTTAAATCTTGCAAGCTCTCCAATAGAAATATATGAATTTATATATATGAATTTGCAGCCACCCAGTAGTTGGGGTGGGTTTAAAGTATTCAGATCAAATCAATGAGATAGATACAAGTCAGGAAGGAGGGACATTGCCCAGCTGCACTGGGAAAGGCAAAGTCAACATGAATTGAGTAACTATTTCCAGTGTTTTTCCAGTGTCTATTGGCTATACACCGATTTAAATTTTTTTTTTTTTCAGATTTTTTGTATTGGATGTTTTATGGGTTAAAACCGAAAATTAGAAGCCCCACTTATGTTTATATATATATATATATATATATATATATATATATATATATATATATATATATATATATATATATGGCAAGGAACTGGAGCAAAATGAGACTGATCCCTCTGTAGAAGAACTCCTAGGGGCGGTCCTTCCTGCATGGGTAGGACCCATTCATTACCTCTGTCTGCACTCTCATTGCTGCAATGTGATTGGCATTCCTGGCCATCTCCTCCAGAGGCAGTCTGGGGTGGTGTGCCGTGAAGAACGCCAGAGCCCCAAAGAAGCTGTCACCCGCACCCTGTCAGTGGAGAGGCACAAATATGAGGCCAAAGAGACCTTAAATGAGTTAAAGCTTTGTGAATAAGGTCCAATATAAACACCTTTAGAAAATGATGGTACATAACTACAGAAAATACCAATGGGGACTAAGGGGTGTTAAGTTAAAAGGTTTAATTTAAAAAAAAAAAGACAACAAGGGATCCTAGCAGAAGTATGCCTTTGAAAGCCAATGCTTCACGATTCCTATGGGAATGCAACGCAGTAAAGCTCCTTCCTCTGTAGCAGGACTGTGCCCGTCTCCTGTCGCAGGCACGGATGACAAGCCAGTGAGTCACTAAGTGTCCCTTTGGAGCTGACAACCTCTTCTATTCCAGTGCGAATAGTGTGGACCCCTTTCTCAGCCCCCTGGTGAAATCTCCATTTAGAGGCGCTCCTGTGAAACCACACTTTCACAACTTCAAAGAAAACAGCGGGCTGTTTAACTCTTAAACTCTTTTATCAGCTCTCCTTTATTCTCTATTACTAATACTACATGTGTCAAGTGAAATTGAATATGTCCATACTGTTTGCTTAAATAATTTCACAATATAGGGGGCAGAGTAATCAAGGTATTTACTCCAATGTGCAGAATGTAAATCTTGGTAGAATTGGCGCCAAGATATTGTTATACCCATGCCTTTATTAGCCTTTCCTTGATTCTGAAATTGTTATAGCTTTAGTATATATGTCAAACTATAGGGGTCAATTCCATTAAGTTCACAGATTCCTTTTCCCTGAGGCTCTGAGCAATGCTCCCTGACAGAAGAACTACTGTGTTCTACCTGTGAGTCAGTGTGGAGAGAATGCAAGATCAAATGGTGGTCATCGGATATGAGTCTGGGTGACTCAGGGCCTCATCCATAGGATACACAAGGTATTTCACCTCTGGGATACCTCTGTCCCCAGGTCAGTGAATGTTTGGGTGTGATGCAATGGTCTAGAGCAGGGGTGGGCAATTCCGGTCCTGGAGGGCCGGTGTCCCTCCTGGCTTTTGTACCAACTTTGACCTAAATTACTTAATTGGATCAATTATTACCAATTATTGGTCTAATTAAATAATTTAGAGCACAGTTGGAACAAAAGCCAGGAGGGACACCGGCCCTCCAGGACCGGAATTGCCCACCCCTGGTCTAGAGCAAGGGTGGTGCAACTATGATTAAAGGGGCAGTTCTGAAAAACGTTTTTTTTTTTTTTTTAAAGGATAGAACATTTTAAATAAATACATAAATGACAGTTAATCAGTCTAAGTTCTTACCTTTCAAATGAGTTATTTATGATCACTCTATGATTAGAAGTGACGAGTGTCAGTGAAACTGCAGTGAACAGAGCCAAATGGCGACTTCCATGTATGGGGCACCAAGTATAAAAAAAAAGGTGTTTTTTTTCCTGGATTTAATGTTAATCGTGTATTTTTTCCTAGATTTAACCAAAACAGTCCAGATTTAGCTAAATACATAAATATTAACAAAACACTTTCTTAAAAGTTTTGAAATGTGTATATTTTTGGGGGCATTGTATGCAGAGGATGCAGGGAAGCACAGAGATTGGCTCTCAAATTGTAAACCCCGGGACACATGAGCGTCGATGGATATTCTAAAACTTTCATCAAGATATGACGTATCATGCAATCCCAAACCACCCATCTGAGCTAGAGTTGCCACTGCGGGAAAATGTCTCTGCTGCAAAATATTGCTCGCCTAGCGATATTTTGCCGTTCTAAAATTCTGCCGCTGCGTTACTTTTGCGCTACAGTATTTTTTCGTCAATGTGAGTTCAGTCTCATAGAAATAAATGGTGAGCGATATGCGCAGCAAAATCTGACGGTATTTCAACATATATGACAATAAATCATACACACCAGGCTTTCCAGTTCCTTCGAAATGGACTCCCATATATTGTCTTTTGAAACTATCTTTATAATTGTGATGACCTTTGTCATAAAGCTCTGGGTATTTTTCCATGGCAAGCATTATTGTTTCCTCCATCATTTTGGATACTGCTTCACCCTGCTGGGCCACGTGCATTGAAGCTGTTCTCTGATTGGACAATTCCCTAGTCGTGCGACAAATCTCAAAAAATTAAACTCAATCCTATTTATTTCGCGTCACCCTGGTGCTGCTCCCGTATCGCCTGTCGCGTTGCCTGTGGCGTGAAAGATACTTATCCTATTAATTTTGTCGCATCGCGTCTGGTGGGTAGAAGCCATTAAGGGCAGCTCTGCAGCATACAAGCCAAATCAATGGGCGGGAGCTGATTTGCATGTTAGCTTCAGATTTAGCTGGCAAAATAAATATTTTTTGTGAAAACCCAGATTTATTTTTTCAGATTTAATTGCTGAACGATAATGTTTTTTCAGATGTGTCTGTTAGGTAAACGTTGAATCAACAAAAGTATTTTTTTTACGGATTTATTTATTAGAATTGTTAGCAAAATGTTGACTCGCCAAGTGTAAAAAAAAAAAAAAAAAGATTTATAGATTGATTTTAAAAGTTGAATTTGAATTTGTAAAATATATCTGAAAGTACAAATTTTAAAACTTTTAAGAACGTGTTCGTTAACATTTATGTATTTAGCTAGATCTGGACTTTTTGTTGTTAAATCTAGGAAAAAATATGTGATTTACATTAAATCCGGAAATAAACACCTGTGGGGCGCAATAAAATGTATTCTAAGAAAAGGGGGCGCATATAAAAAGTTTACGCACCACAGGTCAAGAGCACTGGAGTTTTACCAACACAGGCCAGGGTTTGAACCCAGCTTTGGTCAACTGGCCACACCAGCTCTCAGATGACCAAACCTCTATAGAACTTAGCACAATACGCATGAGAAATTACCAGGCAACAATTTAATTTATTTGCTTCAAATAGAAATGAAAAAAAAAAAAAAAGTTTTGACAGCTGCCAACAGGGGGAGCCCTAGCACCTGACAAACTTAATGATGCTGGCCGCAGTGCCCACAATCACAGGAACTCTCTTTATTATTTATTTATTTCTTAGCAGAAGAAACACTCAGAAGAATCACAATTCGACTGTAAAATGTGAATGTTTTTTTTTTTTTTTTTTTTTTTTTTTTCTGGTTGCTGGAATCATTGTAAAATGTTACCTGTATAACAAAAGCACTATTTTGGAAAAAAAAAAAAAATCTTCTGGATGTAATTTATAACCACGTACTCTGCTGAACACAGCATGCTGGCAGAACCATGGCAGGAGGTTGTAAACCAACTAAGGAGTTACACTTCAGTGTAAAATTGAAGATGGTTGAAAATGTGATTGATTGAGAATACAGTCTTAAGTTGTACTTGAAGATTTGAAAGATCCAAATAGGAACACCATTATACATGATAAAGTGTTGTGTGCATAATAAAGATGTGGCGATAATGCATAGTCAAGTGTGACAAACATCTCGTATGAAACCTGGCACAGTAAAGGTTTGATAAGTAATCCATAGCTACCGTCACTCAAATCCTAATGTATGACCTAAAAGAAGCTGTAATGTGATAAAGTGTGATACGCACATGACGAAATATGGCAATATGTTAGAAATTATCATTCTGTACTGTTATCCTCTTCAGTTCCTTTTTAATGTAAGTCTTCTTGGAAATAGGGAGGGAGGGATTCACCAAATGGTTTTTGACTCTATGGCTCCCAAGTTTAAGCTCAAACCACTAAACCAGCCTCATTAGGGCCGTTGTTTTTCAACTATTGGATACTGATTGCTCAGGGCTTCTGTTTTTCTTCAAAAAGGCAAAAATGGAATGCTTGTCCGTTGTCTGTGGTTTTCTTTTCTTTTTAATTATTGATGAGGGTATGAGACTCTGAAAAGCCCATCGGTTGTGTTGCTGGTGAAGTACTGCTGATGCAAACCGCAATGGAATGTGGCAAAGCTATCAGATTTAACCACAGATTGGTCCGGGAGTTTGTTTCTCACAGACTTGGCTGATTAGTCACCAGTTTGTTTGGAGTTCAGCTCCACTCTCTCCTCTCCAACTGACACTCTCCACATCGCTATCCTCCAGGCTCTGGCCTACCTCACTGACCATCCTGATTTGAGCCAAGGCTGGCGTCACAGGGACACTTAAACTCTAGGTTGGTGGAGCAGTTTTTGAAGATAATTCTGCACGGTTGCACAGGTATCAGTTGTGTGAAGAAAATTTGTATTTGATTTCCCCTTTAAGAAACCTAATGCGATTTCATCACTGGGCCATCTGCTGGCACTGAGCTATGCAAAAAACAAACAAACAACAAAAATTATATTATGTCTAAAAGAAATTGAAAATCCCTTTAGACCTAGGTCTACATTTGTTAAAGGGGAAGTGAATTTAGTCATAAAAGTCTGTCCAGTATTTTCACAAACTGATTTACCCCATATTCTGACTAACATAGCATTTTGTTGACAAAACATTTTAATTGTGGCCAGTCTAGACCTTGGTTGGCAACACATTTCAATGCCCACTGAGGGGGCAGATGGCTGGGCCCATGCACATATCTACCATTACGACAGAGTTTACCCACACCCACGGTGGGAGACTCCGTTTGCTAATACAGTGACCTCTGTGAGCCCAGCTCAAACCTCCATGATTCACTCTCGGAAGCTCACCCTGGATCAAAATAAAGTGTTCTTGTTTGCACAGGTTAACAGACTTTTTTTGAGCGTGCTATAACCTCCACCTTCTAATCTAACACTCTCTTGGAAAGGTTATTAGAACTAAGATTCGCCAGGGACAATCGGAGGCTGCTAGACATTGGAGAAGGAAGGCAGTGCCTTATTTTCCCATCTGAGATTGCTACCCTGACATTGTCCTGTGGTCAGTCTCTGCAGCTAACAGTGCTGTGGGAGAATTCCGTGGATGAAGCACACGAGAGGAAGAAACTCCGGTATGCTGAGTTAGCCACTGAGGTGGAACAGCTAGGGTGGAGAGTCCAGATTTTCAGTAGAGGTGGGTTATCAGGGATTCATCGCACACTCCATGACTCGGCTTCTCAGAGATACTGAATTCAGTGGACAGGAGTTGTGGTGTATCGTGAAGGCTCTATCTGAGAAGTAGCAACTGGCTCTGGTTGAGGAGGAAGGATGCCAATTGGAGACCTTAAAAGAGTGAATGAAGTTAACATCAATGAAAAGGAATGGATAGCTAAGATAAGTAAACTAGGCTGGGTTGAGTGGGGGTGGAGGGGAGTGGTGCTGGGACGACAGCATCACTGTCGAGCCCCCCTGAGATGTCAACGAAACACCTAAGATGGGAGGTGCCCCACCCAGCCCATTCCAGACGGCCAATATTAGTATGAAGTAAATAACAGCTTTTCTCATGTAATACAAATCTGGCAGACACCAGAAATACAAGGATGATAATTATAATTGTATCATTACCATGAATCAGTTTTGTTATGGCAGTAATTCATGGTAATGATACAATTATAATTATCATCCTTGTAAGTTTTAATATTTCTGGTGTATGCCAGATTTGTATTACATGAGAATAGCTGTTATGGTCATTTATAATATTATGTTTCATGTAATTCATGGAAAAACTATGCAAATTTACCTTGGTAACCCTCTATTAGGGTTGTCAGCTTGCTGTTTTATGTGTATTAATTCATGAAATAGTGATATTATGTGACGTTAATCCGGTGTTCGGTATATACATGCATGCCAAATGGCAACAAGCATGTGGAGCAGGAATAAGGCCTGTTTTACTGTAGAAGCAGCACATGCCGCAGTCATTTGTAACTGAATGTTGGGTGGAGGGTGTAATGTGTTTCATCACTCCGATGTGTTTAAGCTATCACACCAGGCTCTGGCTCTCACAGGTCGCACTGTAGGAGTTCTGTGGGATGAAAGAAAAGACCTGCTTTGCTGTGTTCGTAAATGCAATATTGTTAGGGTCACAGTATTAGTTGTTTAACAGAATCCCACCTGGTTCTCCACTTATATAAGTTTCCCATACTAAAGGCATACCCAAGTGTAATAAAGCACATGGTAATAAAAAACATGGCACACAATTGGTAAATTCATAGTATAACCAAGGGGAAAGCACCAAAACTACCATGTAAAACTACCATTACCACTGTGGTAAACTGTTTTAAGCGTCCTTATAGAATTACAGTACATGCCACATAGACAAACAACAAGCAACATGGCAGACAGCAAGTGTAATAAGAGAAAAGTACAGCCTTGGGATGCTGAGGAAGTGCAAACACAAACTCTGCTACTGTATAAACCTGGGCACTGTTATAACAATTAAAGAGCAAACCATTGTACAGTCCAAAGGTATTCCACAGTGGTCTTGTCATATAAGAATGTATTGATGTACAAAGTTCAAAGAGAAGTTTTCCCGCACATTGAGAGTTAAGACAACACCGGGCGGCTAAGATGCCTCTTCAAACCAAAGACTGGTAACACATTTTCATGACAGGCACTCCTACACTTTCACACTGAACGTTATGACAGGGAGTCTCCTGATGGAACTTGAGCTACTTTTCCATTTGAATTTAAAAATACATATTTTATAACATATTTTTGTTTTCTCTTGGTAATCCTAAATTGAAAATATGTTTTCTGTTTTTCTTCCTGAACTATTACAACAATTACTTTACAATGTAATGTATTATACTAGAAAGCAGCTTTTCAGAAAGGATTAAAATATGTTTGAAGAATGTAAACAACCAAATTGGTCAACACGGTGTGCTTTGTGATAAAGGCACAGAAGGCTAAACAGATCATATTTATGTGTAAAACAGAGCATGATTGTGGGGCAGTGCAGATTTCAGGATCTGTTCCAGGCCTGATATTATGTGTGTTCTTCTTTGGATCTAATCCATTCTAAAATCATCAAAACAAAAAAAAAAGAAAGATGAAAAACACATTATATTGCATTTAATTAACATGCAATAATACCCTGCACACTGACTCACTGTCATTACTGCCAAAACATCCTTGTTGGGAATTATTGCTTGATCAATCTTACACTAATGGTGGGTGACCTACTAGGCATGGGTTAAAATGGGAGCTGATATATGGACCATTTTCACTTCCAGTACCTGTATATCCCAACTCCTTGAGTGACGCAAGTAAAAGTGGTTTTGGTTGGAATAACCTCTTTCGTACTGTATAACTCAGAGCGAAAGCCTTCTTGGTTGACTCACTGCGCCGTCGATAGAGAGTGCCAAACTGAACAATTACAGTCAGCCTCACCATGCGCCACTTTGCTGAAGTTCAACTAAACTTTTCTTTAATGTTCTTTCTTTTACTATTCAAATGCTGAGTTTTTCTTTAACCCTTGGCACTTATCCTTTTTTCCCATATAATTAAATTAGTCTCCATGACTTGTAACACACTCCCTAACTAACAGGAAAGATACAATCTGTGCCTCGAACAAAACAAGAAAAAAAAAAACATATTTACTGGAAATGAGATTGTGCTTTCCAAAAAAGGAAAACAATTTATAGCTTTGACATCTTTCATCAAAGCATGAAGAAATGCACTGACAACTGGCTGTGTAACCACAATCTGGTCAGCAGCGCTGAGTCCCGCAGTTTTAGAGGCTGAGTCACTGTGGGGGAGTGCTTGCTTGTAAAGGTGCTGGGGTCAGAGCCTTCCAACCACAAGTAACACAGCAACAGGGACTGTTTGTGTTTAATGGCTGTAGGGCTGTCTGCTCTGTGCTCTTGGAGAGCAGTGAGATGTTTACTTCAGGTGGATTGGATCTTAGTAGTGAATTCTTTCATGGAGCAGCAGACTTCCCATAGCTTTCTCCAGTGGTTGCAGTTCAATTTTGTTAGTAACGTTTAATAATTACAGAAGGTATATGATACATGAGGTAAGTGTATGCCAAGGAGCTGAACCACATGATGGGTAAAGTCAGACCTGGGCAAAATTGTCGCTTCCAGTCCTAGTCTTAGTTCCAGCCTTGTTCTAATTTAGTCAACGGAACCCTGAAGTAATGTCCTTTTTACCTATTAAACCTCCAGGACCAGAATTGGGCACCTTGGGTTAAGTAATTGATGGTGCAGTTAGTCTCTAAATTATAGTAAAATGAATTTGCTTACGCAGCATTGTTTGACTATTTCTTCCCTGGGCTCAGTATTTCCTGCATACAAACCAAGCCAACGTGCATTGTCATTGTTTTAAAATCAGTTGTGACTGTATCATGTTGTTGTAACTTTGCTGTTGCTAGCTCCTGCTAACATGCTAACACTGTGAATTAAGTGCTTGCCTCTCCGTGGACTTTCATGGGTTTCTTTTATTCTTGGCTGCTGAATGTTCTGAGTAGTTTCCATTAAGTCATTGTACAGTATTCACAAAATCAAACATCAAAATTGGGACCATAAGACATGCCCTGTGTCTCGCTGTATCCAGTAACGTTGTCCTTCAGCCTTCACGAGTAGGGATGCGATTTTGTCACGGTGGTCACGGCGGTCATGCAACCCGTGAACTTTGACATTTGTTTCCACGCAGCGTGAAAATAGGAAAGGAGCAATTCATGTCTTTTGAATTAGTTTCAGTGCAAAGTTAAAGCGGTTAGCAAACATCAAATAAAAGGTGAATACTGACACAGAACTATAAAAAAAGTGGCGAAATTAAGTTCTAGGCAACTAGCAGAGCAATATCTCTGACAATTTCCCAAAAGCGGAGGGTGCAGCTTTAATGAGAAACACACTTCAAATTAACCGAAGCCTTTTGTGCAGACAATATACCTCTGCATACACTTGATAATGCAAAGCCTAAAGGGAGGACAGTTTACAGTTCTGCAGAAGCATGAACCCCGATTTGCAGCTCTTGCAGTCGTTCCCCTGAGGTGCTTAACCTGTCAACAGTGTAAATGCAGAACAATCCTTCTAATCTTTTAATGCACATCTTGTAATACCAAAACCACAGGTGTGTTTAAATAGACATTAACAAAAAGGATATTGTAAAAGTCTCAATTCACAACCAGAACATTTATTTAAAAAAAACAAAAACTGAATGTTTACTAGAAGCGTATGTTAAAAGAAAGCACATTAAGTACATGTTAAATACATTAAATATATGTTTACTTTGCGCAACTACTAAAATATTACATTATATTATATGAATAAATATATTTAAGTTCAAATCTTTGTAGCTTTGCAGCCAAATAATACCATTTAGAACCAACATGTTTAAAGTGTTTGTAGCAAAGCAAAAACAATTATTTTAAAAATCTCAACTGTTGCATGTTTCCATTCTCTAGATTGGTCTCAAATGTGCAGTTGCAAAAGAAACGCATGTTATAGTAAAACATTTTAAAATAAGATGTCTGGAGAGTGAAACTGTCCCTACCCTTTCAATGCCTTTCCAGTCACTAACCAAAAGTTGCTTCCTCTGGCTTGCTTTCAGCCCGTAACATGTTTTGGCCCCGGGATCCTGCACTGACATCACCAGACGGCCCTCCGACCCCTGTGTTACAATCACCAAGCGACAGCCTCACCCCAGGAGCACTGCCTCCCCTTCCCAGCATCCTCCAGGCTCACAATCGGCACCCCCGATTTACCTCAACATGGCAGCCATATAAGGTAAAGGTCAATGACATATTATAGGGGCATTTGTTTTAGCCCTGATCAAATTTAACCTAAAGAATCATAGAATACAGTTGTGTACCAAGTAAGAAGCCAATAACTCAGTGTTAGGCCTTATCATCAGAAATCAAAAAGTCACCTGACCTCAGCCATATTAATAGGTGACATGTCAAAGGGAAGGTTACCTTTATATTTTTCCCAAATTATTTCTGTATCTCAAATAGTGTATGGGTGTATCTATAGTAGGTTCTCCTTACAGTGATGATTACCTGATAAAAGTGACACGTCAACCTAAATTCAGCACTGTTCCCTTTTGTAGATCTGTCAGTAAAGGCGTTTGAAATGAACATTGCTGGCATGTTGTACGATTGTGCTCAGGGACCAGAGTGCTTGTCAACAGATGACTGTTTTCTTAGGTGTTTCTACATCGCTTGCCTGCCTTCCTGTCGGACAAATCCATTTACTGCCTTGTAAAACAAAACAAGGTCTATTTATGATATAGCTGAAAGAAAGTGAGGTATAATAGGTACAGGAAAGCTGAGGGGAGGGCAAACACAATGAAACAAATTCGTTCCATCAGATCTCCCTTTCATGCTGCGGCCTGCCCCTCCCAACCACATTAAAGCCAGGTTGCCAGCACAGCCATTCCTCCCTAGCAGCCGTTTCCCTCGCGCTGCCTTGGGCCAGCTGTGACTCAGCAGACACATCTGCATCCCTCCACATTTCTTTTACAAGGGACCAGGTTTCCATTATATACATTTAACTTAACAGCTGAGGTCATGTAAAAGTCTGACTTACAGTAAAAAGAAGAATCTGTTTTCACACGCCAGTGGCTGGCTATAAACAGGGAATTATATATTCTGTCATGAGCAACAGTCAAGTCAGCTTTGCTTCTTTTATCTGTGCATAGTGAGGTCTTAAAGGCATATACCCAAGCAGATACAGAGTTCTGAGCATTGTTTGTGACCTGTGCTAGCCCTAATAAAGGTTTACCATAGTAAAAGCACTGAAAAATATAATAAAGAATAGAGAAAGCATGGCAAAACATAGGTAAGTATTGTAAAGTCCAGAGAGGTATGGTTAAGCTTATAAAAAAGCATGGGAAAACATGGAAAATATGGTAAATGCATAGCATAACCATGGATAAAGCATGGGAAAACTGCAAAATGACCACACAAAATGGCTGTGGTCACAGGGAGGACACCATGTGTTTTTTTTAAAACATTTTTTTAAATATATAAAATTGGTGCTGCAGTTTACTGTCTTGTACTGTACTCTTAACCTTGGGGCTATCCAACACAAGCCACAGTTGTCTTTAGTGTGAGTAGCGCATTGCTGCAGAATAACAAGATGATGCTTGTTAAGATCTGTAAGATTTTCTTGCACTTATATTTAAAATAAACATACAACGAAACTGCAAAATTAAACTGGTTCACAGGCAATATCAAATGAAGTAGTGCACAACTCTGGCCCCGGGTAAGCATTGTAAAGAATAGCAAGGTATGGTAAACCATATTAATAAACATGGCAAACCAGGGTAAATTATGGTAAATGCTCGGTATAACCATGAGAAAAGCATGGGAAAACTGCAACAGTACCGTGCTAAACTTTTATAAGTGTGTGCACCACTGATCTAATGTATCCACTGATAATGTGCATTAAAGTTTGCACTCTACAACCACACACTGAACTAACTAAGCAAAGTATTGAAACCATTACTTGTCTGTAGGTGTTCATTGGTTTCTTATCAACTCTGGTTTCTTTGTCCAACATCTCTTAACCCCGATTCCAATCTTTCTCACCTTGTCTTTACCCTAACTCCATTCTCATCTTCAGCCACTGAGAAGCGAGACCTTGTAGCACTGAAGTTAGCAAACTGAACTCTAGACCTAAAGGTTGTTAGTTCACAGCTTTTATTACGACAGGTATTGCACAGTTGTGGAGTTGCATGTTGCATTTGAAAAAGTCAACTATTGGGGTCCCGAGCTGCTCACCTGGTAAAAGCATAACCACGTGGTGTTCAGGGGGAGTCATACAATCAGGGAAATGCAGTTTTGCGTCCTGGCTGTGCAAAGTTGCTGAGGATTACACAGGGAGCGTTGCATTTACTCTGGAGCTACGACGGGTTAGGGAGGCAAAATTATCAGCGGCTGTTTCTCCTCTAAACACTACAGAGCTCAAGCAGACACCTGGAGGGCTGACCTTTGTCCTACAGGGGCCGGTAATTTGCTGACATCTACTCTCAAGCTCCCGGGTGTAAAGAGGCGATTGGCTTGGTTGTGGATCAGAGGATGCCCACCAAAATAAATGAAAAAAAAGGGAACTATCCAGGAGACTCACGGACTGTATACCTTAAAGTGCACAAACATCCCTGACCTAACAACATACAAAAGAAAGTGTACATTTTATAATGCATGCACACTCAAAGACAATTATCTTTCCCAATCGACATCACAGTAAAACCATAAAACCTCCCACAGCGTACCTCAGGCTCGTTACAGCAGAACACGTCAGAGCTGGAATAAAATTCAGGGTTTAAGTCTGGAAAGGCAGTCGCGGGATTGAAAATAGTCTTCACTGTAGACAAAAACAACAAACACAGTATGTAAACGACAGCTATCCCCTGAAATTCAGAGCAACAAACTGTAGAAGCAGCAGAAAAAAAGATATAGTAATGACCCTGGCCATGGCTTCTGTACTGGACTCTGTTTGCCTTGTGTCCGTTTGTCATGTCTTGTTCAGTGTTGTATGTATTGTAAGGGAACAGGGCATGCTGTTATAGAGTGTGTATGTGTGTGTATGGGGGCGGGGTTGGAATTTGAGAGTTGCGGGTTGGAATTTGCATAAATGCCCATAATCTAACATGGGTTGCGCTTGTTTTGGTCTTGTTTGGTCTTGTTTTGAAGAATGAGGTCGCTATTTTTTTGTGAGAAATCTGGCAACCCTGGCTATAAGTAGGGGGGAGGGGGTTGACGAGCCTCGAGGAGAGATAAACGCACGCAGACTTCAACTTGTGTGGTTGCTGTGAAACTATAAAGGCCTGGTCACACGGGCAACTTTTGTCGACGGCAAAAAGGGGGCGACAGGTGTTGCCGGCTTGTCGCCTTGTGTGACCACCCCGGGCATCACCCTGGCGACATACCGGCAACATGTCTCCCACTTAGGACGATGTTCTATTTTTCAGGCAACACGAGGGCAACATTTTCAATACCAGCCAATCAAATTTGATAGTAGTGTCACATGGCGATAAGGCTAGACCATGACGTCAAATAGACAGCGTATATGATACATTCTGATTCCTGCATTTCATCCAATTAATTATATGAAGTCTGTAGATATGCAATACAGTGTGTATGTGAATAAGCGAATGTTAATGTCCACGATTACAATAACATATTTAAGTTATGGATACAATTTTACAATAATAAAATACATGTGTAGAGTATTTTTTAAAATATGTTTTATTTTAAATGAATTTGCCATGTATGCAGTATGCCTGTCATTGCTACATTAACCCCAAATCATAACACCTTTCATTGTAACAGTAAACAAAGTGAAATTTGTTTTAAAAAATTTCAGGTCTGTCTTGCTCTCGAAAGCCTAGAATTAAAAGTACAGTATTGAAAACATTATTTAGGATAATGAATACCGATATATTTATTATGTTTGTTATATTAAATATGTAGACCTAACTAAATAATTCTACTAATGTACAACTTGTATTTAATTAAGAAGGAACTATAGGTTTGTTATAATGTAATTAGAACATTTTTCGTAGTCTTCCTTCGCAGCAAGTTTACGTCTTGTGACAAAAACGTGCATTATGATTAGTTTGCATTACGTTGTTGCCTGTGTGTTGTCAGCTTGTTGACTGTAGGCTTGTCTCCCGTGTGACCACCTCAAACTGCAAGGCAACACGCAGGCAATAAATGTGTTCCTCTTGTTGCCGTCGACAAAAGTTGCTTGTGTGACCAGGCCTCAGGGACAGAGAGGGGCTGAACGAGAGGGCCGTAGCTGTGAAGCAGTCATAAGACCCAGAGAGCGAGTCTGTGGAGTGGAACAGGGATAGAATAAGCGTGATTGAGAGAAAAGACGATAACTGAGAGTGAGAGAGAGTGAGGAGATGATTGAAGAGAACTAGAATTAGGAGTTCATTATTTTGGCGTGAACCCCAGCCCAAACAGGGATTCGCTGTTTCTATGAAGAAAATAAACAGGTCAACGTTTGGAATCCCACCTGGTCTCCCCAAGCCTTGTTTCACTCACAGACGCAAAAAGCATTACAATATGTTCTATATGTTCCCTAAAAATATGTTCCACAAGAACTTTCAGTTTGTTCGTATCTGATCAGCTGTATGACATTAGACTGGACTGCGTGAGTGCAATTGGAATCTCAAAGATATGTTGAGGACCTAAACGGCTCCTGCAAGGCCGGATTAACCTATACGCAAATTAGCTATAGCGTAGGAGCCCCCAGCAGAATTGGGGGCCCCGCGAGGTTGCTGTTTGTTTGGGACATTTTACAAAAACTGCATGTGGGCGGACGAGCCCACACACACAGGAAGAGAGGCGCACAGAAGATTGCTTTCGGTTAATGTTGTTCTTTTATGACGGCTAGCTTTTTTATGTCTGTGATCCATATATCATTTTGTGTTCTCATGGATGTTTAAATGTTAATTAAAATGATCACTAACTACAGTGAGATTTAATTATTATCACTCGTATATGATTTCTGTCGTACAAGGCAATAAAGACATACACAGTTTAACAAGCTCCATGTCCAGCTAAGATCGGCAGAGAAAAAATCCTAAAGTGCTCAGATAAGTTATCTAATTCAATTCAAAGGCTTTCTCATTATTATTGATTGGTACTGAAAAAGTGCGTAAATTGAAAACAAAGTAAAAGCTAGGAAATAGCATCTTGAAGGTTTTTAACAGGTTCCTAAGATGTCATGAATGGTGCACTGACATATTTCAGACTTTGCATATGATTCATATCAAATTAGCTTTTTACTGGGCTTGTTTGTATCCGAATATCTCAAAGGGAGCTCATACAACCCATGAAACTTGAGTGAGATTAACCAATATGCCAATAACAGCATTCGCCATAATATGCATAGGGCCCCCAAAATATGGGTTAGCATAGGGCCCCCACGTCCTTTAATCCAGCCGTGGGCTCCTGTTTAGCGAGTTAGCACTAGATAGCTATATTACCCGTAATATATATATACTGTACATGTGCGTGACGACGAACTTTGAGAGTACAGTGAGAGTAACTGCATTCATTGACAAATCCGTGTTGCACAAATAACAGATTTCAATGAACGCGTTACTCTAAAAGGCGAATGATTCATTACGGTATTTTCAGTACTAATGGAAGTTCCAAGTCCTGGGGGATCCCCGAGTGGCTCACCTGGTGAAAAAAGGACCACGTTCAGGGTGAGTCACACCATCAGGGGTTTCCGTCGTGGCTGTGCGAAACCACCAGTCTTTGATGGGAATTCTAGAGGGAGCACTGCATTGGCTTTGACGCTCCCGTGGGTTAGGGAGGTTGTGTATACAGTGTATGTAGATATTGTATGCTAAGTACAGTTTTTAAGATTTTCTATTTTATATGTTAACTTTTGAATTATGTAGCATGTCTTATGCCCAGGATGAAATCTGTCCATAATCTCAGGTAACTCATTCTGTGTACTATATAATTTATTTTTATATATAAAAATAAATAAAATAAATAAACATGCTATTAATAAAACTTCAGTAATTGTAAAAACTGTTTTGTTTTTTTCTTGGAATATTAAGAATTGACAAAAGTCTTGGCTGACCTGGATTATATAGGGTATACACCTGCTTATGAATAAACAAGAACAAAAATTAAACAAGAACGCATGTGTGTGTGTCACACTGATGGTTAGTTATTAGTGGAAACAGAAATTACGTCAGAACACTGCGTGTCCGATTGAATTAGGCACACTCTCATTTCCTGTCAAAAAGATCGCCGGCTCTGCATCTGTCATTTATTGTAATTCAGGTCACACTGGAAACACACTCTAGTTTCAGCCATGGGTTTGTGGAAATACTCAGAACACCTGCTGATTCAGCAATAAAGTCCTAATAAAGTCAACGTCCCTTCAGTTCCGTAAGAAACAAGGTGCTTTGTAATCAGAGTGAAACTGCATTGCGGTGATCCTTCTGAGTTGTGGTGAACCACAGGTGCTGTCCTGGCCTCTGATCCAGTTTCTTATCTTTCCACTGCTGTTATGCTATCTACGAGCCTCTGTGTTTCAGCTGTTTTCCTATTGAAGCCAGCATTACAGTGGCTAAGCAGTTCAGCAGGCAACATGCTTGGCTGATACCCAGTGCTTAACATCCTGACACGCAGCCCCAGCTAACAGTATCCAAGCAGTGTGGGAGGGCAGCGCCGCGCTGGATGGGTATTTAGAGGGGTACTCACATCAAAGGGCACCCTGCCCGTCTACCTGCCTCAAGTATTTCTGGGAATTACCTACCCCAGGAAGGTATGTGCTAAGGCATAACCAGGACACAGTGTCTCTATCAGACCCCTTTTCTTGGATTTACATTGTACACATACTGAAGAGTTTAATACTTCATGTCTATAGGATTTACTTGTGTTCATGTCACCTGGCAAGATTCAATTGTAACATAACTTGCATGGTTTTAAAGTTTCCGCAAGTATTGCACAGTCATGTTACATTTTATATTGTTTACTTTCTACTTCTTCTTAGATATTATCAATTATATTTTCAAGTTCTCTTATAATTATATTCACATATTTAATTTACTTATCTTATATAAAAGATGGTTGTTACCAAGTCCATGCTGAAAAATGTTATCGTAAGCTTACATTTCCTTCCTTGAGCTAAAGCATGTAGTGGCAGGGAAGATGGCTGTTTGGTTCACACAGTGGCAGCTAAAACTACCTTGGGGGATGTAAACAAACTAGTATGCCAAAAATGTCTGGTTTCTGACGAGGCAGAACTATATAGCTAAACTATAGAAGATTACAATCAACATTCTCCCACGAATATTATCTTAAGAGTATTGAACATGATTTCCAAAAGCTTTAAGTTACATTACAACCCCTCCTCTTGGACAGCAAACAAAAGAACGCTTTGCTTTGGGAACCAACCAGAGTATTTTTTTTTCCATCTGTTTTTTTTTCTGTTCCAACAAATCCACCACTGTGCTGTTTGTGGACACTTTCACATATCTGGGGGTATACATCGCCTCCAAATCTTTTGATCCCCACAATGAAGTGATTAGAAATATGATTAAGTCATGTCTAGGTGCCTCATGTGACATGAGATCACGTCTTGCTCTTAGACCTCCAAACTTTGATCTCTGTTAAATGTTTTTTGGTCACTTGTTTGCTTGTTATTTTGCTAATTAATACAACAATTAGCCTTTATTTAAAAACAAATAAACCTGGGTTACTATAAAGTCTCATCCAGAGGGAACATAAGCATTACTTTCTGCAGGATATAGAAAATACATGTCAAGAGGTACAACATGGCTATGCAGTTCAAAACGAACAGTGACCCTCACAGGTTTTTCAAATACATTGTGATGCTCTCTGGAAAGATTCATTCTAGTATTACGGCCCTTTGGGAATGTGTTTTAAACAGGGGTCATTACCTTGAATTTGTTCATTAATTTTGTTGAAATCGTATTAGTATGTAAGCCTCAGTTAGATGAATCATCCTGTTTAGGAGAATTAGCAGACATGCAAGACATTCACACAGTAGTCATGCATCAGCCAGCCTTTCAAACACACCGGGCATCAGACAGAGTACTTATACAGTACAGGCTTTGAAGGTACAAGGGGGCTGAAATTTCTTCAGGTCCACAGCTGGGAACAGACTGCCAAGGTCTTCAAGAACCACACCATAAAACGAATTACAATATTTCAAAGACATAGCCACTTCCAATCTTACAAAAACTGCATTGCCTATATTTGTGTTCTGTAAGTATGGAAGGATTTTTATTAACCATATATATATATATATATATATATATATATATATATATATATATATATATATATATATATTAATGCCTGGGTGATAGCCATCTTGCAAGACATTCGGTTATGTTTTTTTTTAATATATATATATATATTATATACAGTATATATACTGTATATACGCCTTGTGAAAATTGCAGTTTTAAGCAGCCGAGAAATCAGTATACTTACGCAAAAATAGATGCCTAGTAGATTGGTAGCAAATAGTAAAGATGGCTGGGGAAAGTTTGCTTCATCGAGTTTGCTTCCCCTCCCTTTCTAACTTTTCCCAAGGTTATACTATGCATTTTCAAAAGCTTACTTTGGTTTGTCTGGTTTTTTTATTTGCTTTACCATACCTCTCTGGGGTGTGCTTTACCAAGCTTTTACTATGCTTTACTACTCCTTGAAGAGGCTTTAATTTACTGACAGAGACATACTTAACCCAGACTTCACCTGATGGACACCTTCCTCAGAGAGGATGTGCGTCAGTCAGGGTTCAGAATTACTGGCCCGCCAGGTTAGTAGTGACTATGAGTCCAGATCTTGGCCCAGTTTATTGTGGAAGTATGTCAACATTACAGAAAACACCCATTAACACTGGCACTGACTGGCACCTATGTTGTCAGCTTTTCTCAGGAACACAATGAGGGTTTAGAGCAGCCTCCTTTCAATCTGTTCAGTGGGCTGGGTGTAGGGAAGCTCAGCACAAACGTATAAACAGAGAACCTCAGTCTCCAGTGCTGTCAATTCCCCCATGTACTGTGCCACCATCAAATAATTCTGCCTACATTTCAGTTGTGTAAAAAATAAAGTCCCCAGTAAAGCTATTTGATCACTCTGTACTCTGCTGGGACATTTTACAACACCGGTGAATTGCCCTGGGTATAGAATGGGTTACCTAGAAATGTTGTTGCTGCTGAATTTGTAAGTTTCATTTAAGACCTGACTTGACAAAGTTTTAAGATCAACTATGTACCAGGTCGTTGATTGTAAAATAAAATATGCCACTATGGTTGTTGCCAGGCATACGTGAAGTTTACAACAACAGATGTTGCATGATTTTGAAACTGTTCAGCATCGCTCACAGCTGCCTCTTCAGAATGATAATACGCCTGCCCATAAAACTGGAGGTGTGTCTTTTGAACATACAATTACTGGGATAGGCTGAAAAAAAATAAACTGAATGAAAACAATCTAACTATCTGATTTGATTTACTGGACAGAAAGAATAAAACAGAATGCAGCTCTTCCTTTACAGTTTTTTTAAGTTTTACAAAAAAAAAAAAAAAGTTTGAAGTTTAGGGCACAAACAAAGTAAGAAACGAGACATGTTACCTGTGGCGACTCCATTGTTCTTAAAATTCTGTATGTAAATGTCTCCGAAGTAGTCTGTTCCCACCTGTGGATTAAATTAAAACAAGGTTTAGGGAAAAAATGAGAAACTGTATTTTTTGTTATTCTAAATCATCATGTTTAAGATCAACTGCATTTATTATTATTATTATTATTATTATTATTATTATTATTATTATTTGTTTATTTAGCAGACGCCTTTATCCAAGGTGACTTACAGAGACTAGGGTGTGTGAACTATGCATCAGCTGCAGAGTCACTTACAACTACGTCTCACCCGAAAAACGGAGCACAAGGAGGTTAAGTGACTTGCTCAGGGTCACACAATGAGTCAGCATGCAAGTACTAAAAGAACCAGACCCTTAGGTCACTACTTCAAATGGTTTCTGAGATATGAGGCTTTGACACCGCTTTTTTCTTCCGGTGTTTGCAGTGGATTTATAACGAGGACATAACTTTATGGATATTCCTGACTGAATCTTTTAATAAAATGCAACTACAGAAATGAAATCCATGACATAAACATTAAATAGTAAAATGGTAATGGAGAGAAAGCATATTTCTCTGAGTTTGAGGGGCACTTTGCAATTAAACCATCTGCAGACTTTAAAGATCAAGGAGTTTCTTGTTAACTCTTGGGCATGTTAAAATAATTTAGAAATGCTAAAGAAAACATAATGCATTTTAGATGACTAGAACTGTTTTTCAATGTCTTTCAACTCTGAAGACATTGAAAAAGACTTCTAGTTGAAATGTTTGATACTGAATTTATTAAATTCCTTTTGGTATTTATAAATTCAGCACTACTGAGTGTTCAATAGTTATGGATCTGAAACATATTTAACCTGTCTTAATATCTTCAAATTCAAATAATGCAATACAGTAATACCTAGTAAGAAGTGCACAGCACAATGCATTACTGGAGTATTTACATAGGGATATATGCATTCCCTGACTCACAGGAAGTTTGAATTGCCTGAAGCTGTGAATATCCTTGTGGGCTTCATCTTAAATGCGATAAACGCACAAAAAACAATGACTAATGTGAAACTTCACCATCTTCCTTTTTTAAAAGACTGTAATACATCATTACTTATGAGAAAACATAGGAATAACATAACAGTGTCCTGGCCTCATTCCAGGCGGTTCAATGGGTTCTTTTGACTTCATTGCCGGGAGTCTGATCAACTTGTTTTTGTCAAAATTCCTGTTCTTATCAAAGACTAATATGATTACAGTATGTGCTCTTTGTTCTCAAAACTACAATGAATGTGTAATTCTGCACAAACTCACTTTATCTTATTGTGGTCTAGACATGAGAGGAACTGTTGACTCTTGCTGCCCTGCTCTCTGCCTGCCAGTTAGCCTGTTTCCTGGTGTACAACATAATTCAATGAACCTTACCTGTTTTGTATTTCAATTTGCTACTTAGGTCTCAAATGTGCAGTTATGAATGAAACATGTGTTATAGCAAACGTGTTTTCATTTTAAACTACAGTGAACAATATTTTAAGCACAGCACAGAAACCAGGACAAGAGGGCACAGTTGGAAAACAAATGCAGACAGACTTAGGACACAAAGTAGGAGACAACTACAGAGAGGGGGGAGTGGATGGAATGGGTTACCTAGCCATGTTGTTGGTGCTGACTCAATTTGATCCTTTGAACGTTTTGAGATCAAACAGATACTAGGAACCGGACAAGCACTGACAGGCCAAATATCCATCTCTTGTTTGTACAGATTCTTATGTTCTCTGTTTCCAAGTAGCCATTCTTTTTTTAAGTACTGTGTGTACTAACTGTGTGTGTAAAACGTGTTTGTGTTTTAACCGGGAAACAGCTTAGCCATCTGATTGTATAGTCTAGGAAACCTGTGTTCAGTTTTAGTTTACTGCTCTAAAATGGAGCTAGGTTTTTGTTTGTTTTTTATTTTATTTTGTGTAAGCAACCGCGCATTTAAACCCAGTCCTCTGTGTGACGGTCAGTTTTCGTACTGAAAAAGAACTCGGAGATGCTCAGCTCTGTTACTATATATATATATATATATATATATATATATATATATATATATATATATATATAGACAATGGTCTATTTTTTAGAACAATACAAAAGTGCATGGATGTGCAAAAAACACATTAAAGGAAATGAAAGAAATGAAAAAATAATCCATGGTCAAAATCCATTTTATCTCTTATCATTAGCAACGTCATCGTGTGTTGATGATCTTTTGGTTCTTTGCTTTGCACATGTTTTAAAATGCAATACAAATATAATTACTAACCCTTAAAAAAAGATGTTGCTTCAATATAACTGATGTAAGATGTTTGTATACAAGTATGATATGCTGTGCAAACCACTGGAAGTACAATGACCAGCATTCAAAGCATATGGAATAACTGGCACTGGGACAAATATGAGTTTTTCATTTTTGAACTTCTTTCAAAATGTTAAATATTCGTACCATATTATAGTACAAAAAGACTACACATTTTACCCAAAATAAAGGAGACATCATTAATGCATGGTTTCATTTCATAATGAGTGGTGAGGAGAAATCCAATTAGTTATTTCAAATTATGTAGAAAAAAACAAGAATAAAATAAAATATTTTAGTTAACGGCAATTAAACAACAATTGCTTTTGTCACCCACAACTACTAAACAAAAAATAGACCATTACTAAAGCTAGCAAGCTGCTGAAATACACCATACATTTTTTTGAATGAAACCCTTATTCTTCATCACAGGGGGGTTTGCATGGACATATGGAATGTACACCCATGAAAAAAGAATGAGAGATTTGACACTAGCAATATTAATAAAATGAGGGGGGCAGTCACCAGTGTATTAGTGCTGCTGACTCTTCTCCCCTGTGTCATTGTGTCACTCCTGACTCTTTCCAATGCCAATGGGATGTCAGTAGCTGCATATTAATATCTTCGGAGAGGATAACTACCAGACAGGGAGTGGCTGTAATTCTGCTTCAGCATGTCAGCTGCCATTTACTGTACTATCACTGAATATCATCAAGTTAAACCCAATGCCACATGAAAATAACCTACAATCACAGGCAAATCTTCCTTAATTTAAGCTACGATGACAGTACATTCCACGTATACTGTAGCACATGGCTGTGTACTACAGGCATGCACATTTTTGTCATTTCTACAAATAGCAGTGATTCTTAATTCAGTTTACTCCGTGCCATTTGTTATCAGGTATTTGATTAGTATTTACTTGTTTAGCCACAAAATGCTTTTCTATAAAGACTGATTTAAAGATTGCAACCGCCTCTCTGGTGTATTTATCAAAGATTTCTTAATCACTGATCAATGCAGTTTAAAAGTACCCAGAGCTCTTTTTCTAAACCAGAATTGTCATCTTTTATACTTTTTTGTCACAGCACTGGTCTCAAGGGGTATGTACTGTATCTTTTAAAATTAAGCATTTGAGCAATACATGAGGTATTTCATGCATTGCTCAAATGCTTAATTTTTAATGATCCACGCCCCTTGAACAAAAAAGAAAAGAAAAATAATGTCTTCTATATTAAGCATTACATAAAACTGACTTAGATGGGGATTCATGTTTACCACTTGAAGTTATTAAAATCTTTACACTCAATTGATACATGTTTCCTATAGCAGCTCTTAACAACTATGTGAGTTTTGTGTCTGTTTGTAGACAAGTATGATATATTCTACAAATGGATGGATATACAGTGACCCGCTTTCACAGCATGTGGAATAACTAAGTGCTGGGACACACATATTTCTTTCATGTTCAAATATTCTTACAAAATCTGAACAAACACTTGAAAACAAATGTATTTTCATATACTGATGCAAAATGAAAATAAGAACATAAGAAAGTTTACAAACGAGAGGAGGCCATTCAGCCCATCTTGCCCGTTTGGTTGTTAGTAGCTTATTGATCCCAGAATCTCATCAAGCAGCTTCTTGAAGGATCCCAGGGTGTCAGCTTCAACAACATTACTGGGGAGTTGGTTCCAGACCCTCACAATTCTCTGTGTAAAAAAGTGCCTCCTATTTTCTGTTCTGAATGCCCCTTTATCTATTCTCCATTTGTGACCCCTGGTCCTTGTTTCTTTTTCAGGTCAAAAGTCCCTGGTCGACATTGTCTATACCTTTTAGGATTTTGAATGTTTGAATCAGATCGCCGCGTAGTCTTCTTTGTTCAAGACTGAATAGATTCAATTTTTTTAGCCTGTCTGCATACGACATGCCTTTTAAACCTGGGATAATTCTGGTTGCTCTTCTTTGCACTCTTTCTAGAGCAGCAATTTCCTTTTTGTAACGAGGTGACCAGAACTGAACACAATATTCTAGATTAGGTCTTACTAATGCATTGTAAAGTTTTAACATTACTTCCCTTGATTTAAATTCAACACTTCGCACAATATATCTGAGCATCGTGTTGCCCTTTTTTATAGCTTTCTCACATTGTCTAGATGACGACATTTCTGAGTCAACATAAACTCCTAGGTCTTTTTCATAGTTCCCTTCTTCAATTTCAGTATCTCCCATATGATATTTATAATGCATATTTTTTTGCCTGCATGCAATACTTTACACGTTTCTCTATTAAATGGCATTTGCCATGTGTCTGCCCAGTTCTGAATGCTGTCTAGATCATATTGAATGACCTTTGCTGCTGCAACAGTGTTTGCCACTCCTCCTATTTTTGTGTCGTCTGCAAATTTAACAAGTTTGCTTACTATACCACAATCTAAATCATTAATGTTGATTAGGAATAGCAGAGGACCTAATACTGATCCCTGTGGTACACCACTGGTTACCTCGCTCCATTTTGAGGTTTCTCCTCTAATCTTCTGTTTTCTACATGTTAACCACTCCCTAATCCATGTGCATGCATTTCCCTGAATCCATACTGTGTTCAGTAAGAGAATTAATCTTTTATGCGGGACTTTGTCAAAAGCTTTCTGGAAATCTAAATACACCATGTCGTATGCTTTGCAATTATCCATTGTCAATGTTGCATCCTCAAAAAAGTCAAGCAGGTTAGTTAGACACAATCTCCCTTTCCTAAAACCATGCTGACTGTCTCCCAGGATATTGTTCCCATATAGGTAATTTTCTATTTTAGATCTTATTATAGTTTCCATAAGTTTACATATAATAGAAGTCAGGCTTATTGGTCTGTAGTTACCTGGTTCGGTTTTGTCTCCCTTTTTGTGGATCGGTATTACGTTTGCAATTTTCCAGTCTGTCGGTACAACCCCTGTGTCAACAGACTGTTGCATGATCTTGGTTAGCGGTTTGTAAATAACTTCTTTCATTTATTTGAGTACTATTGGGAGGATCTCATCCGGCCTAGGGGATTTGTTTATTTTAAGAGCTCCTAGTCCCTTTTACACTTCTGCCTCTGTTATGCTAAAGTTATTTAAAACTGGATAGGAACAGGTCGACATGTGGGGCATGTTGTCCGTGTCCTCCTTTGTAAAAACCTGTGAAAAGTAATCATTTAATATATTTGCTATTTTTTTCTTCATCTATGATTTTGCCATTTGTGTCTCTTAGACATTTAACCTCCTCTTTGATTGTTCTCTTGCTGTTATAATATTGGAAAAACATTTTGGAATTGGTTTTAGCCCCCTTAGCAATATTGATTTCTATCTCTCTCTTGGCCTTTCTAACTTCCTTTTTGACTTGTGTTTGCAGTTCCAAGTACTCTTTCTGTGTACTTTGTTTTTGGTCCCTTTTAAACACTCTGAAAAGTGCATTTTTTCGCTGAATATTTTTTTTAATTGATCTATTAAACCATTTTGGCCATTTTGTTTTATATTTAGATTTGTCTACTTTTGGGATGTAATTGTTTTGCGCCTCTAGTACTACATTTTTAAAAAAACAGCCATCCTTTTTCTGTGGGTGTTTTCTCTATTTTACTCCAATCTACTTCTGTTAGTCTCTGTTTCATACCTTCATAGTTTGCTTTTCTAAAATTGTAAATCTTAGCTTTAGTCATTACTTTTGGGGTTTTAAAAAATACTTCAAATGAGACCATGTTGTGGTCTGAGTTTGCCAATGGCTCTCTGACCTCTGTTTTAGTTATTCTGTCTTTGTTATTTGAAAAGACTAAATCAAGGCATGCCTCCCCTCTAGTCGGTGCCTTGACAAATTGCGTTAGGAAGCAGTCATTTGTCATTTCCACCATTTCAATTTTGTCTGTCGTGCTCCCCACCGGGTTCTCCCATTTTATTCAGGGGAAGATGAAATCCCCCATTAGTATGGCTTCTCCTTTTCTACACGCATTTCTAATGTCATTGTATAACAGATTATTTTGCTCAGCGTCTGAATTTGACGGTCTATAGCATGCTCCTATTATTATGCCCTTTGAATTTTTGTCCATTATTCTGACCCATATTGATTCAGCATTGTTTTGTATTATGTATAGCGCTACCCCTCCGCCTCTTCTGTCCTGCCTGTCTTTCCTATAGAGTGTGTACCCACTAATATAATATTTGTCTTCATCACTCTCAGACAACCAAGTTTCTGTAATACCTATCACATCGCAGTTACTTGTTAGTGCAGTAGCTTCAAGTTCTAACATTTAGTTTCTGAGACTTCTAGCATTAAGATAAATACATTTAATAGTTGTCTTACCTGAGTTGTTGCCCTTGTTTTGATGTGGTCATTATTGAAGGTGGCCTGTCTGTGAGAGAAGTTGCCCGGAGAATGAGATGTTCTGCTTCAACAATCAACAGACTAGTCCAGAGAAATCAAGAAACCGGCTCTGTGAGGGACAGGCCATGTCCTGGAGGGCAGAGGGTCACCACACCAGCCCACCACGTCGTGGTGAGCGTTATGCTGACTGTTGCATTGTTCAAGCCAAGAAAGCCTTTGGTGCAGATTGAGGGCAACCTTAATGCTCAGTGATACATTGACGAAGTCCTTGAGGCAACAGTTTTTCCATTCCTACAAGCCAATCCGGAAGTGTCAATTTTCCAGCAGGACAATACAAGTCCACACAGTGCTAGGATTACTATTGCATGACTTCAAGAAATCAATTTTGAGATCTTGCCGTGGCCAGCTTTTTCTCCTGAGTCCAATAGAACATCTGTGTGACCAAATCGCCAGTGCCATCCACAGGAGACAACCGCAACCAGCCAACCTTTGCCAGTTGGCTGCAGCTGCACAGGAAGAGTGGCGGAACATCCCACAGCAGTCTGTCCAGAGGCTGATCAGGTCTATGCATCAACGCTGCCAGGATTGTGTTAACGCTCAGGGAGGTCATATCCAATAATAACTTTGTAATGTTTTCATTTTGACAGTGTGTCATGTTTCATTCACAAAACTTATCATGATTCTTTGATCTGTATTTTTATTCACATTTTCTGTGATTTTGTTTGATATCTATGCTTAAAATATTTGATGAAATCCCTTAAACCTGAGTGTTGCATTTCTTTTGTGCATCAGTATATATCACAGTAAAAAGAACAAACCATTTTACCCATTAAATATAGGAGAGAAACATGATTTATACATTTGTTTCATTTGCAAGATGTCTTTTTGATACAGATATTAATTCTGTTATGTGAACACATGGTCATTTTTGCGAATACATTTCAAATATTTTCCCAGCACAAGAAATAACTACCAGAAACATATTCATGTTACTAGTTCCAAGGATATAGCCTTCACCATGTCTTATGAGCTACTCTAGAGTTTTTGTGCAAATGAATAGCTACGCCAGCTTTTACCTCAATTGCGATATCGAAGGGAGATCATTACAGCCAATACTTTAAACTCAGCACAAAAACCAGGGCCAGAGGACACAGTGGGTATTTAAGTAGAGACAAAGTTAGGACAGAAGGTAGGAGACAATGGTAAGGGTAGGAATGGGTTACCAAGGGTTACAAAGTTATGTTGTAAATGCTGAATAGTTGCGGTCCTTTAAGACCCAACTTGACAAAGTGTTCCATCAACTGCTTGGGACCGGATGAGCTTTCCTCCCCTCATCTGTAAATGTTCCTAAGTTTCTTATGTCTTATCCCAACCCCTTCCCCATCTCCTGTGCCACCCAGCCTCCTATGTGTGTATTGCCAGTGGAAACACTAACCTCACAAGGTCAGTCATGCAGGAGCCAGCAACCACCATATCAAAAACCACAGCACTAGAACCTCCACAAGACATGTTTTCCATCGACTGACCCCTCTGGAAAATATACAAAAATAAAAACACATGGTTTGAAAAAAGGAGAAGTTCCTGATTTAAATACATTATGCACTGCAGAGGGCTGTTTTTGTTCATTTATTTTTAAATATAACAAAAACAAGTGTGTGTTGACACCTTGTTTGATCCTGAGCTTTATTGACACGAGATAAATGTCTAACAGGCTTCTGTCACAGACAAATACTGTAGCTAGGTAAAGAAAACAAGGTTAGCATGTTTCTGCTGAAACTTTAGTCCACTGAATTATTGTTCTCATATTGACTATACCAACTATTTGCTAGCTGGTCTGACAAAATCTTCCTTGTCAAAACTTCAATTAGTTATACATTCTGTTGCTTTTGCACCACTGGTGCTAGACTTCTGATTGACTCTTTTGTAAACCAATCAAGTGACATGGCCTTCAGCCACCGTGCTCTTTATCTCAGGATTTCTCCATAAGTACATCAAGCTCAGAATCTGTGCCGATATTTAAATCAAGACTGCTCCACTTTTTAAAACTAGAGATAAGTCGGTGTGAATTCAGAATAGTGCTATAAGGGGTAAGTGTGATGCCTGGGTCAGGACTAATTGTAGATTTGTAAATTCAAATATGAGCTGAGAACACTTTTGTATCTTTGGATTAAGGTTGGGGGCAGACTTGACTTTAAAGTCCATTTATTTCCATTGTTGTTGATGCTGAATGAATTGAATCCTTTACAGCCAACATGACAAAGTTTTGAGATCAATCAGCATGGATAGGCCAAATGGTCTCCTCTCATTGGTAAATGTTCCTACTGTACTTTCTTATGTTCTTATCCTCCACTGCACCGGTGATACATTGCTTGTAAGCATGAACATTTTTTTTTTTGTATTTATTATCTAACGAGGTGTACATTTTCAAAAGAACAGAATAAAACAAAACCAATATAAGGCAAATTGTGAGACTTGGTGGCAATTCTATAGTTACTTTTCTATGGCAAGTGGCTTTTGTCTTTAACACAGCCTTAGTGCTGTGTGTGATAATCTCTTTACATATAAAATCAAGGAAAGGGTAAAAATCGTGACCTATTACGTGTGACTTAATAAATGCAATCAATGTATGCATTCAGTGCACTATTTGATTACAGAAAAGTATATATATATATATATATATATATATATATATATATATATATATATATATATATATATATATATATATATGTGTATATATGTGTGTGTGTGTATATATGTGTGTGTGTGTGTACTCAGCAACAACAAAAAATAAAACAAAAATAAAATCGAAATGCACAATAACAATATAAGAACATGCTAAATTTCGTGAACTTATTACGTTTCAGAAAATAACTACTAGTGTATTGCAACTGTCTGTATACTTTCAAAAGCGTATAATAGTAGTGAGTGACATTATTTAACAATATCATCCAATTAATCTGCCAGAATAATGATTCCATTTTCAAGATGAAAGATGAAGATGAAGATGAAGATGAAGATGACCACATCAGCTGCTGTATGCAAATCACTAATGATGCGCAACCTGTCACAGGCATGTTCACAACAAGGACCTCTTCAGGATTACCCTTACTTTATGCCTGTTTGGTAAATTAAATCCGTATCACATAACAAACACAAAAAGCTTAAAAATACAACCTACAAATATGTAATATATGCTAAAAAGTGTTTATATTTTAATTATGGTCTATAACTTATGAAACAACTGACTTGTGTGATTGATCAGGCAGTATCTTGGGCAGCTCGAGGGTGCTCAAAAACACAAAATAGTCCGGAAAACTAGAAGTGTTGCTGTTCATCCAATACACCATTTTAAATATTTACGGATACCTGGTGGAAATATTTCGAGGTATTGAGAACTGTCTTTTATTTGGATTCATATGTTCATTTTCTACTACGTTTCTCTAGGCGACAGTGAGCTTTTTGTAAGCTTATGATTAGCACAATGAGAACGTCAAGTATTGTAACTAAATGAAACCTCTATATATGTTTTTGTTTGTTTGTTTTTGTTTACAAATGTGCTGTGCCAGTGTCATTGCTGCGAATATTGTTCAGCCAGGGAACGATCACACACATTCATAAACACATACAGCCAGGTACTCTGTGTACTGCTGCATATTTTAACCACATAATATGTAAAATTCACAAGAAAACAAAACATTGCAAAAAACCTGTCATGACCTACCGACGTACAAAAAAACATGCCAAACCCGAAAACAGCACCCAAGGTAACAAAGTTTGTACAACTTTTGATATACAGTACCAGGCAGTCACAACTAGATAACTCACACTGTGCAAAATCAACCAGCATCTATCTGACTGACTTTCTCATATAAACCCTGGTGACAATTTTGAAATCAGTTAATGTAAGAGATTAGACACAACAGTTTGACTGAATTGTTGTGCAGTAAAATGACTCTTTTTTTTTTTTTTTCGTGATCCAGCAATTTATTTAAAATCCAGAGATAGACTTGATATTTCCATAGCTGCGAACCAGGAACTAAGTTACAGGATAGCAAGTGTTAAAAACAAATAAAAAGGCCCGCGCAAAATCAGACATAAAGTAACGCTGATGGATATTTACTAAAACCTTAAAAACGTTGACAACTTATGGCAAGGTAATTTAAGGTCTAGTGTTTCCTGATAAGTGATATCACTCCCAGATACTTTTGTTTGTATCATTAATTTTAGCTGTTGCTATGTCCCTTTAATTGCTTACTTAAAGGAGTGCTTAGATTTAATAACAGTATTACTGGTTATTTATTGTGTTGAAATAGTTTTGGTTCTTAGGTCGTATTTTAATGTTCATTCGGGATGTAGCGTTGTCGTTAAAATATCTCCATATTACAAACAAAAAACAAGATCTTAAACAGAAATAAATGGACTCCGGTGTATTGCTAGTGATAACAAGAGGTAAGAAAATGTTTAGCACTCCTTTAAAAGACTAATTGCACTGTACTGTATACCTGTTAGGAGTTATAGTTTGTATTGCTCTCACTTCTCTGTGTGCCCTCTGCAGTGGTGCAAGTGCCCCAGGGAGGCTGCATACCCCCTGAAGTGACTCTGAACAGGATCTCCCCAGAGCTCAGGACTCCACCAGCTGCCTCCAGATCACTGATCTCAAGTCTGGGTATGTGCTGCTCATGGGGGTCCAGTTAATCTAAACAGATGCAAATCTAAATACCACTGCCCTGTAACAAATTTCAGGGAATTATAATTATCAAGAGCGTGCTATTATTATCAATAGTATTATCAATAGTCCTGCTGACTACAGTATTATTTGTTTATATTTATAAGCGCAATAAAACACTACAAACTGTTTAACGGGACTTGGATCATATTTGAACAGCCTGTAGTGTGTTATTGAGATGGAGTTTTACAGACTGGCTTCAGGGTGCAGGTGGAAATGTGAGATAAACACATCTTCATGTGGGTAGTATGTGTACAGTATGCTGAAATGTTACAGTATGTTGAAACGTTACAGTATGTTGCAGGTGTATCCTTTTGTCTCCTTCCATGAAGTGCACAAGAAAGCAAAACAAACAAAAAAATCTTCCAAAGCAAAAAAAAATCAGAATACGCACAATACATCCTGTTTGTTTGTCCTCTTATATTACGACCACGAAAAACACATCACTTCAACAGAATGGGATTACAAGTAAACAGTAGCTGCTAATTAAGTAGTGCTTCACTGTACAAACTATAACTGAATGCTGATGCACTCGTACGTAATTGAACTGAATTCAGCACGGTTCACTGTGACTTGTTGCCAATCAAAGTCCATTACTGAAGGTGTCCATGTCTTGAAAATGCCAGCTTCATGCGTGGGTTGCATTTAAAGCTAATGGCACAATTCCCTAGGTCCTACTTCTCTTGCACTTCCAATCGCTTTGCACTGTATGTATCACATGTACAGTTTTGTAAGAAACACATGTTGTAGCAAACATCATTTACTATTAAAAAATAAACATTTCTGCTGTCAAACAAGGTTAAAGAAAACTCATTTTGAAGTCCTTCCTTTAGGTCATTTCTGAATGTCTTCATGTACAGTTAAATGAGAAGCAGCTGGTTGGTTAATGATGGGGAAGAAGGCACTAAATGGGTGGAGGAAATTTTGCATTAAATACGGGAGCTTTTGTAAACTGAAATCTCAGGGGGGGTTGGGGGGGTGCAGGTGCATGTATGTGAGCTTGCCTCACGCACTGAATGCATGCCTGCCACAGGACTCCCCTGGGTCCTAAACCTGCTATTAAAGATGGAGATTGCAGTAATTACACACCGGCAATTAATTTTGTAGACATTAAAGGTTTGCTGACATAAGGGGGTTTAACAGTGAAATACGGAGAAAATCTGCCCCGGGAGATGGGTCCAAAATACGTGAGACTCCCGGTGAATACGGGAGAGTTGACAGGTCTGCAACGGTCTACCTGAAAGTGTTCTTTAACCTGGTAAATTAAGTGTTTGCTATGATATGTGCTTCATTTAAAACTGCACACATGATACCTACTGTACATGGAAGTGTAAGACAAGTAGCATTTATGGGATCATTTCATTAGCTTGAACTCATATTAAACCTGTTATCCCTGGTCTTTTCTCAGATGCACTTCCCTGACAGTGTGACCCTGCTGTGACTGATTCAAACTGCACATCCCATACGCTGGGGAGACACTGAAATGTAAGTGTGATCCTCTTGGATATCACTCCATTTTCTCCCTATCCACATTCTTTAAAGTGTATTAACCAAGCCTTTAAAAACATGAAGTGAGTAGCTTCAAATGCCATTTCAGTTGTTTTTTTTTTCCTGTCTGTTACTACCAGGTACAGTAAGGTCTAGTAAAGTCTGGTAAAGACAGATATGTGGGTCATTCCAGCTCAAGTGCACCCAATTCTGTGGAGGTGCTTCCTCATTTTGTGATTTAATGATCCGTAAAACACATGCGGTAGAAAAGGGGTTCCAGGTTACTGTAGGTGTCTTGTGTATGCCAAAGATGAGGCCGCACATGGATAGCACGTGTCTGAAGGTGGTAAAAATGCCTGTTTTAGTGATCGTTGAAGTTTCTCATATTTTGAATTGGAGATACTGTATATGTATACATGTATCATTTGCTTGACCACTGAATAATAAGTTCTTCTGGTCTCATATTAGTCATATATATGCAGTACTGTGCAAAAGTTTAAGGCAGGTGTGAAAAAATGCTGTAAAGTAAGAATGCTTTCAAAAATAGACATGTTAATAGATTATATTTATCAATTAACTAAATGCAAAGTGAGTGAACAGAAGAAAAATCTAAATCAAATCCATATTTGGTGTGACCACCCTTTGCCTTCAAAACAGCATCAAGCATCAATTATTCTAGGTACACTTGCACACAGTTTTTGAAGGAACTCGGCAGGTAGGTTGGCCCAAACATCTTGGAGAACTAACCACAGTTCTTCTGTGGATTTAAGCAGCCTCAGTTGCTTCTCTCTCTTCATGTAATCCCAGACAGACTCGATGATGTTGAGATCAGGGCTCTGTGGGGCCATACCATCACTTCCAGGACTCCTTGTTCTTCTTTACGCTGAAGATAGTTCTTAATGACTTTCGCTGTATGTTTGGGGTCGTTGTCATGCTGCAGAATAAATTTGGGGCCAATCAGATGCCTCCCTGATGGTATTGCATGATGGATAAGTATCTGCCAGTACTTCTCAGCATTGAGGAGACCATTAATTCTGACCAAATCCCCAACTCCATTTGCAGAAATGCAGCCCCAAACTTGCAAGGAACCTCCACCATGCTTCACTGTTGCCTGCAGACACTCATTCGTGCACGCTCTCCAGCCCTTCGCGAACAAACTGCCTTCTGCTACAGCCAAATATTTCAAATTTTGACTCATCAGTCCAGAGCACCTGCTGCCATTTTTCTGCACCCCAGTTCCTGTGTTTTCGTGCATAGTTGAGTCGCTTGGCCTTGTTTCCACGCCGGAGGTATGGCTTTTGGCCGCAAGTCTTCCATGAAGGCCACTTCTGACCAGACTTCTCCGGACAGTAGATGGGTGTACCAGGGTCCCACTGTTTTCTGCCAATTCTGAACTGATGGCACTGCTGGACATCTTCCGATTGCGAAGGGAAGTAAGCATGATGTGTCTTTCATCTGCTGCAGTAAGTTTCCTTGGCTGACCACTGCGCTCACGGTCCTCAACGTTGCCCGTTTCTTTGTGCTTCTTCAAAAGAGCTTGGACAGCACATCTGGAAACCCCTGTCTGCCTTGAAATTTCTGCCTGGGAGAGACCTTGCTGATGCAGTATAACTACCTTGTGTCTTGTTGCTGTGCTCAGTCTTGCCATGGTGTATGACTTTTGACAGTAAACTGTCTTCAGCAACCTCACCTTGTTAGCTGAGTTTGGCTGTTCCTCACCCAGTTTTATTCCTCCTGCACAGCTGTTTCTGTTTCAGTTAATGATTGTGTTTCAACCTACATATTGAATTGATGATCATTAGCACCTGTTTGGTATAATTGTTTAATCATACACCTGACTATATGCCTACAAAATCCCTGACTTTGTGCAAGTGTACCTAGAAGAATTGATGCTGTTTTGAAGGCAAAGGGTGGTCACACCAAATATGGATTTGATTTGATTTAGATTTTTCTTCTGTTCACTCACTTTGCATTTAGTTAATTGATAAATATAATCTATTAACATGTCTATTTTTGAAAGCATTCTTACTTTACAGCATTTTTTCACACCTGCCTAAAACTTTTGCACAGTACTGTGTGTATATATATATATATATATATATATATATATATATATATATATATATATATATATTTGTATCTTGTAACTCAAATTTCAGTGTAACCTCTGAACTTATGGTATCTCGCAAGGGCTCCTAGTCCGGTATGTGCTCTGAACGAATTCATCTGAACATAAAAACAATAAAAACAATAAACAATGGAGCAAGCCAAGGCTCTTGTTGCTGTCACTACTATACACAATGTGTTTACCAAAATACATTAGTTTTTATCTTCATGGGAAATCCCTCAGCGCAGTGAAGATAAAGGTAATTTAAAATAGACTAGACTTCCACTCTTTGTGAGGTGCAAGATTTTTTTTATTTTTTTTTATTGTATAAATTATTATTATCAGAAAATAAAATATTGTGTCTGGTTCCCAAATAAGTTTTAATATTTATTTTATTATTGAAAATCAAGCTAAAAATAAACCCAGATGCAAAGGTGTAACCTGGAGGTAGCCTAACTGCTCAAGGTAAGTGTTTGTTTTGGTTGCAGTTTAAAAAAAAAAAAAAAGGTTTGGAATGTGACTGTTATTTGTCCTGATGAAGCATGTGACCTGCTTTATTCTCAATGCTGGTTGTCTTTAAACAATGAACTTCATATTGGAGCCAACATTAACATTTGCTTTATAATTCCAAGGTGATTTGTAATGGGTGGAGGCTTTGAAGTGTCCTCTTTAGGTTGTATCAGGAAAGCCGTGTTGATTAGATTTAGAAAGCCGTGAATTGACATAGGTGTTCAGCCTTCACTAACTTTTGACTGGTGCACAAGGAATACATATCCCGCATTTACTCAAAAGTTCCCAGATCCAAGACTTCTGTGCTTCTTTAAGACGATCCATGTCTTAGGAAGGCAACAATCCCATGATTCACTGAAGTTGGTAAAGAAATATAGCAGAAGCAGGTTTGTCTTTGGCAATATTGGAGTAAGAAATGTATACTAAGATGTCAATGATACAGATATTTTTGCACAGATTCCTGTTTACAAACCCTTCAATCAGATATGTGATTCCCCTCACAAGCAATCCCCCATATTTTATTCAAAAGTGTTTTGTGAAAAATACAATCATGCCACAGGTCCCTCGTGGTTACATTTACAATCCCCTTTTGTCATTTCTATACTGTGAAAAAAGTTTTTGTTCAGGGAAAGTGCAATGTAATTTTTTGTTTCTCCTATTTAAACTTTATTATTCCCTGTATAGAAATTACAATGTAGTACAAGAGACCCTCCTCCCAGAAACACATTTAAACAAAATGTTTAGACACTATGATTAAATTCAACAGGAATTATTTATTAATAACTATGTCATCTCTAAAGAATGTAAATCTTAATAGTATATCTCGGATGCTATAATAACACACAATTGCTCATTTCGTGGCTGAATATTTGAATACAGTAAAAAGAATGAGAAACATGCCTAAAGCAGCATATTGATTTGTACTTTCATGGGGGGTGTTGTATTTAACAATCCAGAGCAGACTACAATAATGAAGGGAGCCTTTTATATCTCAGTTTGACCACCACTTTCTCGATTTTTCTCTTTAAGAATATGTATCTATCTATGATTGGATAATCGACTTCCAGGGTCTTTTCAAGTCTGCAGATGCAGACTATGACAGTTTTCCAGTTATACAATAAATGGGTTTCCTTTTACTTTCAGTAGAATTCTCCACTAAATGCATGCTGGAATTGTAATAGCAGACAGAATTTGTCAGCAGCAAATTTGTCAGCAGCAAAATAAATGTATATTTCTTCTTGTAGATGGGGTGTAATCAGTTTGTGAGTTATCATAATGCACCAACACACAAGATCTATGGGTTTTAGTGCTGAGTTGTGCGCCTTATTTCCCTTTCCTTTATCCACCTGTTGTTCAAGATGAACTGTCAGTTGTCAGTGTTGCTGAAATTGATGTTTCCTCTGTATCCTTGCATGGAGAGTCCACTTCTCTAAACTCATAAAGGGAAAGGAATTAACCTTTTTCACCCCTTTTAAACTCTTTTTGATGCAGTAAAGTGGCCAGGAAAGTAAATTTTCCAAAATCATATATTCTTATACACACGCTTGACATGTTTTGCAGTCTTTGCTGGAGTATAGGAGCCAGGATATTAATGGTTCCCACATTATGATCTGCTTTATTCAGACAATGGTATTGTGGGGGAGCAACAGCAACAAATAAATTGCAAACACTGTTGGTAGAAGTATGATCTAAAGGCGTTTGACATTTAATTTTGTATTCAGTTGTGACGGGAAATTGTTTCCTAACATACTTGTTTTATCTGGGCCTGTAGGCTTGGTGGGTGAAAGGTTTTGTTTCTGACCCGCACAGTGTGTGATTCATCTCCTTCACTCTGTGTTGTTCAGGGGACATCATATTCAATGGCTGCACTCCGGATCTACCCCTGGACTTCATTTTTGGCGAGGATGTGGGGTTTCTTCCTGAGCCCTCGGAGCTGCATGCGAGTGCCACCGAGCCCTTCGTGTTAGTGATGTTAGTGCTTTGGGATAAGAAAAAGGGCTTCATTCTGTAATGTGCAGACAGGAGCAGATTCTTTTTTAATTGCTGCCCTGTGGTTTTTAAGCTCCCATTTATAGACCTTGTTTGTTTTGTTTTTATTTAATACAGCAAATAGCAGCTGTTAAACAAGGGGATTTCTTTTATGTGATTAACCCTGGAACTCAGTCTTGCAGGAGTCAGGACAACCAACAGTATATCTGGTCTGTATGAACTCTTTTATGTGCTAACCAGCCAGTTTCCCTGATGAAACTTTGATGCCAAATTCCAATGCAACAAACAACTTTTCTTTAATAACTTTTTATCTAATCACAAGGTCATCTTATGATGACCTGGTGGAGATGAGATTGTTTGTTTTTTTTTTTTTTTACTCGTGCTTGATTGCAAAGGACACAAGTTATTCATGAAAAGACTTTCATGATGGCATTTTTGAACCAAACTAATTTGGGATTATATCTTGTAAATTATCGGTGCTAGAAGAACTGCTTTTTGGTGTTCTTGTTCTTTCCATGGATCTGATTAACACATCCAGTTTCACCCGAATCTGAGACTGTGGGGTCCATTTTAATTACCTTAGCAGTGACGCATAAGTACCACCGCCCATTATCTCTATATTAATCCATGACTCGTTTGGTGAAATTATTTCATATGGCACAGCCCATGTGACTTGTTAGTTGAGGTGACTAATACCTGGTATGGGACAGTAGTGCGTGTTTCTAGTTTTTCTGGGTCTTTTGAGTAAAAATAGAAAAGTAAGTCTCCAATTTGAATGTAACTTCCCCTGTAATATAATTTGGAGTAAATAGCCATAAGAATATAGCCCAATGTGTTTTTTTTCCACTACCAGTTGTTGGCTTGTGAAACAGGTGGGCGTCTCTTAAGTGAATAGTGTCTGCAATGGGGTGCGGTATTCTGTGGGTTGTATACATGCAAGTCATTTTCTAACTTTTCTAAAATGCGGCTGATCAGATATACGTTCTACTTAGGGCTTCAGGTTTTCAATGTTTTACCCCGACTTTTATACTCTAACAACTGGGAAATGTATTAATAGTAACATTTATTTAATGCACTGTACAACTAAATGGGTTTTGAAATCAGCAAAGCCTTAATTTTTCATTTACAAGCAGAACGTACAAATGAGATTGCAACATGTTAATAAGTGACTAATCTTTATTAAAGCGATAAGGAAAAATAAAGTGTTTTATGCTGGACACACTTTATTACAATCATTATGTGTAACTGTATTTCGTTTAATAAACAGGAGTCGCTTTTGCTTTGAAATGAAAAAGTAAGATGGTTTAAAAGCCCATTTTAGTTGTTTTATAGAAAAAAAACATGTAAATTAAATAAATTTTACTGTTAACGCGTTTCTCAGTTGTGATTGAGATACACGAATGGTTTAACAGGTATCAGTTGAATTCTTAAAGGAGAGTATAAAATTAATGCCATCAGCCACACAAGGACTTGGGGAAATATAATAGTACTAGATACTTTGTTCTTGTTGTAGACGTTCTGGAATTTAATTTATTTTTGCAAAAACAGCAGTGTGCTTTTGGCTTTGTTGATTTTTGTTTTGCTATAAACTGAAACAATGTTGTGGCCAGATGCCATGGAAATGCACAGTTAACAACGTGAAGTGTGCTTTGTTTCCTTTGGCCAGTCACCTCCCCTGCCAAGTGTGTGAACAGACTGTCCTGAAAAGACAACCCACATAAATCACACAATGAAGCCACTTTTCAGAGGTGAGGGTTATATCATATTGTAGAGGTTTTTGGTTTGTGCCATTATGGAGTCAGACGGATACAGTAAATGTAGCAAACAGGGGTAACAGCCTGTGTTTATTTAGAATAAGGATAGTGGGTGAAAGAGCACAGGGTAGGCAGAAGAATAGGGGAGGGGTTGAACACACGCGCACACACACACTGCTCTCCTGATGCAGCTCCTCTAGCTCGTCACTCGGACATCTTCCGACTGGCTGTCCGTCCTCTATCTCTTGCAAGGTTTCTGGGGGGTAATCGCACAACAGTGGTCGGGGCCCATCTCGCGGCTGGCCGTATTAATGGTGGATGTTCTCTCTTTCTCTCTCCCTACTCGTTAGTTCGCCAATCGTCTCTTTATTCCCAGTCGCATCATTCCCGCCGCTCTTATATCTTGGCCCGCCCCCCTCTCTCTTCTCGGATCTGTTGGAGGGGACCTCGCTAGCCTTTGCCCCCTGCCCAATCAGTGTCCTCGCCACCTGTCCATCACAGAGGTCCTCCGAGATTCTTGAAGGGGCCCGCCACCTCTTGAGGTCGTTACACTGCCCCCTCTAAACAGTGAACCGTCCCGGTCACTGTCACACCTATTCCCGGAACCTCCGCGGTGGCTGGTGCACCCTCTTACCCCTCCAAGGCTCCTTCTCTGGATCCGCTATGAGCAGCAGCTGCCCAGGAGGTGGACTGCCTTGTCTGCCTGGACAGTCTTCTCCTCCCAGTCCCTTCGGCTCCTTCTTGCGCGGGGGTCCTCCTACGGCAGGACCCAGCCGACGTGGGAGGCCCAGTGCATCCCCCAGACGCTCCTTTGTGGGGCTCCCTTGATGGCCTCTCTCTCCTCGGGGAGGGTGCAGTGCCGACACTGTTCCTCCTCACAGGGACCGCGGGATAGAGCGTCCGCATTTCCATGCTGCTTCCCGGCTCGGTGTGTGAACCCTTGCAGGGCCTCAATCCACTGGGCGGTCTGTTCCTCTGGCTCCTTGAACTGCAGTAGCCACTGCAGCGATGCATGGTCCGTCTGATTGGTGAAGTGCCGTCCATACAGATACGGTCGGAAGTGGCAGACGGCCATGACAGGGGCCAGTAGCTCCCGGCGGGTGACGCAGTAATTGCGCTCTGTTCTGTTGAGGGCCTGGCTGTAGTATCCAACCACCTGTTACCCTTGGGGGCCTCTTTGGGACAGGACAACCCCAATTCCCACATGACCAGCGTCGTTGTCCAGGACGAACGGCTGGTTGGTGTTGGGGTAAGCCAGCACAGGGGCATTGGCCAATGCATTACGCAGCTCCCTGAATGCTCCCTCGCACTGCTCTGTCCAGTGGAACCGGCAGCCCTTCTAGGTGGTCTGATGAACCCCGTCACGAACTGTCGGTAATAAGAGGTGAGGCCTAAGAACCCACGGACGGAGGTCGGGATGGGCCAGTTCTGCACGGCGTCCACCTTGGTGGGGTCAGTGGCAACCCCGTTGGCCCCCACTACGTGGCCCAGGAACCGTACTTCTCGCCTCATCAGGTGGCACTTCCCAGGGTGCAGTTTAATTCCGGCGGCCTGGATTCAGTCCAGCACTTCCCGCAGGTGGTCCAGGCCCTCGCTGAACTCGGTGGTGTGCACCAGTAGGTCGTCCAGGTAGACCACGCAGTTGGACCGCGGCACCCCTTGCATCGCCTGAAACTGCCAGAGGCCTTGTCCTGTGGTAAATGCCGTCTTCGCCCATGCGTCAGGGGACAGCTTGATCTGCCAGTACCCACTCCGCAGGTCCAGTGAGCTGAACCATCGGGAGCCAGCGATTCTCGTCGATCCTCGGGAGGGGGTATGTGTCCTTGCGGGTGACCGCGTTGAGCCGGCAGTAGTCCACGCAGAGGTGCAGGCTGCCATCCTTCTTCTCGCTGAAGACGACCGGGGCAACCCATGGGCTTTCTGAGCACTCATTTACCCTGTTGGCAGGGCCTCGGTTTCATCTCGCTTGGCCAGAGGCAGACGGCAGGCGCTCTCACGGCTGGGCCTGGCGTCCCCAGTGTCGATGTGGTGTTGGACCAGTTTAGTGCGGGTACAGTCCTTTGCTTTGGCCACAAAGCAGTCTTGGTATTCCCAGACCAGCTCCTCCAATTGCTTCTGTTGTTCTTAGCTGAGCCCTTCCCTGCTGTGCTGGCAGAGGTCTTGCAGGGCCTCCTCCTGGAGCTGGACTTTACCCCGTTCCACACTGGATCCCTCCTGGGCCCGCGTTAGTTCCCCAGCCTGGTCCGCGGTTGAAGACGCTGTGGGGCTGGGCAACCACATGGGATTGAACCCTCAACCCACAACCCTCCGGTCAAGAGTCCAGAGCCCTAACCACTACACCACACTGCTAGAAGTAGATTTCATTTGAAAATGTTTGTTCCTTATTCTGGTTAAATGCATAAAACCGTTAAGTCACACAGGTTATGCAATTTACATGAATCTACTGCATGTGCATTTTCATAGGAAATGTGCTTCACTTTTTTAAAAAGTTAACAGGGATATATGCAATTATCATGTATGCAATTCACTGGCATGCACTGTACTTGTATAATTCTTCAACCTTAAACCTCCAGTAATATTATATTGGCACACCATGGTTACATTGTAAAAAAAAAAAAAATCTGTAAATGTATTGTTTTTTCTTCATTTTCCAGAATATATATATATTCACTGACAGGCACAACACTTGAACACTGCTCTTACAACTAAATTAATTTCCTCTGCAACAAGTATTAGGCCCCCACCTGTGCCTCTCACTCAAATTCTATGCAGCACAGACTCTAGTGTGCCAACCGGTCAAAATAAATTGAACGTCTGGAGAAATTCTATAGAATATCGGGGCTCACAACTGCCAAATGGCATGATGTCACAGGCATCTGCCATCTTAGTAAAGGAAGGACTTGCTCATTATGAATACATCTTAGGGGAACAAAATGTTTTCAATCAGAAAAAAAAGAAAACCTTTAGAAAATCTTCTAACATTAAAAATCTACATTTAAAACATTTCTTACCTCCAGATTGCCCTGAGCAGAAACGTGAAACCTCTAGATCTGGAGGGAAAACCTCTGATCTGGCAACACTGTCTCTGTGAAACAGTGGTGGGCGTCATGACTGTATCACTCACATAGGTACGAAGAAACACCAGCAAAACCAAAATCTGACACTCTCCATTACTGTGTGTTTGTGCAAATGGGTTTTGAGGTTTAACTCACTTTAATTAATTATTGGATACTACACAGCATTTTGTGTTTTGATAGTTGCAGAGCAGTAAAAATGTAAATAAAAAACTATGTTAAGTGTTTCTTGAGGTGTTATTATTTTTATAGTTATTTTTATGCAGTTTTGAGGTTGAATATTTCAGTCCAGGTTTGATAGCACTTACTCTTCATTAGTAATATTTAAATCCAGAATAAATAGAATTCCAAATTTTAAAAAAAAATCAGTATTTTTTATTGGGGTTGTTAATTTCTTAATGTCATGTGTTTTCAATTGCCAAAATTATAAATTGAACAGCAAAAATGAGGTAACTGGCTTGCCAGACCCCAAGAACCTTTTTAATTTCTAGGGCTAGCAGGCCCTGGCCCCTGTGCTACTATTTTCTACTTTCATAAGTTGGCATTTCTGCACCTGTCCATCACAGAGGTCCTCCGAGATTCCTGAGGGCCCGCCACCTCTCAAGGTCGTTACAATATCATCTATTAGGGGTGTACATTTTTTGTTAATTTCCTAAACATTTAGACTTTATTATTATTTGGCAAAATCGATTATTTTTGGTTATTAAAAATAAACACAACTCCAACGCATCAATTTTCAGTTGCTATAATAAATTGACTGTCTGTTTCACGAATACATATACAAAGGTTAACTTACTGTGTTGAAGTGAGGATGTCCACATTTAAGATTCAGGCATTGTAGAATTCTGGATGCATTTTGAATCCAAGAATTGGGAGAAGTACTGCCTGCGTGTCTATCACACTGAAATGTTGGGGTTTGGATGTGGTGAAGAAATAACTCTTATAACAATACACTACGGCTAACACCTGCTATATTATAGGCTATTTGTCCTGCATATTTTTGACAATAGTTTAATGTTGAAGACAAAATTCTAAATGTTTAACATTTGGCAAATTTTTAAACACCCCTATCATGTAGATGTACACTTAACTGTTATTACACTTTTATAGTACAGTGTGCCATTTACATTGAAGAGGGTGGAGATTGACACAGCCTGCATTGTTTCTTTTTGCTTTGTGCACCCGATTGTGGAACTTTTGATTCAAAGCATCATTATAGTTTTGTTCCTACTGAACCCAGTCTAATTTACTGATAGCAGATAACAGCTATATCAATCATAACTAAAATTAGACTATTCATTTTCCGGTGCCATTTAACTTCAGAAGTTCTTCCTTTCAACATTTTTGTACTAGAATAAAGCCTAAACTATGTTGGGACAGGAAATCAATTTGTGGCCCACAAAACTGGATTTGCCTATCGAAACCTCTTAATAATTTTAAATTCAGAAACAAAGAAAACTTCCATTTGCTGATTAATTTAGGAAAAGACCATTTTTGGAAAACACTTGTCCTTGTTGACAGCATGGATTCCTTAGCATAACCTCAGTTGTACTTCATTATAAATTGTCTGCCTCCGGTCCCATTCAAAAAGATCATGTAAGGTAGAGGATTGATATCGGCTGTCATTATAGTCACAATGATCTTTAATCATATTTGAACTCCCTTTAATGTCGTCATTCTCCCTAATTAGTAGTACTTATTGTCCCACACCCACTTTTTCCTTTTTTCTGTCTACTATTTGCTTGTTGGCTTTTAAAAATTAATCAGTGCTGCTGATCTTTTTGTATCTTAAACTGACTTTCAGAAATATGATTATCGGTGTAACATGATTATTGAATAAAAAAATGAAGTAGACTAAACAAATTAGCGATTAATATCCCTATACTCAAGTTTTTTGTTCTGTTTTAAGTATGGATTACATTGCGATCTTCCTAATCCTGACCCAAGCTCCAGCAACAGATTAGGATTGTCAACCTAATTAGAGGTTGATTTGTCTTAAACCTGACCGGGATAAAAAAAGGGGAAAACTTAGTCACCAGCGGAAACAAATGCATCTTTTGTGCTGTTCTGTGGTTTGCTTGATCAGTTCTCTTGTGTGTAGGGTGGAGACAATTAATTGTTTGCAACTTGCCTGTAAATGCCAGACCTTGTACTAAACCTGCTTTTTGGAAATAGACACTAGCCTGGATTTGATCAATTCCGATAAAATAAAAAATATAAATATTAAAGTTATAAATAGTCTATGGATGAACAGGTGATTTTCAGAATTCTTCAACAAACGTTTTGACTAGAAGGCTTTCTTCAATTACAATGCTCCCTTGATATTTCATGGTTCGATGAGCCATAAGGACAGTTTATTGTACAAGTCATATATTTTACCGTTTGTAAAGGGGCTCTTCACTAGTTCCCTGTTTTAAATAAATAAGGAGGAGCACTGTAGTTGAAATGAGCTTGTTTGAAAGCAGTAATGAACTTTATGGAAAATGTTAAAAGCAACAAGGCCTCACAACCACAGTGAACGCAGCCCCTCCAAATATGAAACTCTTTGGTAGTAAAATGTTTAGCGAAATAGTGCTTTGGTTGTCTTACTAATAGTCTTACTATGCTGCCATTTTTATGCTGAGCTTTAGGGGACGTTAAAAAAGAGAAGATACTGTAAATAAACATTGTACATGTGAGATAATAACCTTACATTCAAAACCAGGCTTATCTGTTTGGACGTGTTTAGTACTTTGGAGATAACATCTGTCCATTTAGCAGTGATCAAAAGTTGTTTTTTTTTTAAAGAACTTCTCATGACAATATGGCTAGTTTCAGAATTGAAGCACGGAATAACATTAACAAGCAGTGACTAAGAATAGAATCATAAGGACTCTAGTTGCTAAAAATGTCACAGAACAAACAAACCACAGCCCGTCTTTGGAAGCGTTTTGTGTAATTTATAACAACTGCTTAAGCATTTCAAAGGCTCTCTTGTTTTTAAATCTCAGTAACAAGAGTGCTTATTGGTATGATAAGGTGGCTGAGTTTTGGAATGATTTTCATTTCGCCAGAACTGCAATCCAGACACAAACAACCATCACTGCTGTGTGAACGCATGTTACTGCAATCCAGACACAAACAACCATCACTGCTGTGTGAACGCATGTTACTGCAATCCAGACACAAACAACCATCACTGCTGTGTGAATGCATGTTACTGCAATCCAGACACAAGCAACCATCACTGCTGTGTGAGCATATGTTACTGCAATCCAGACACAAGCAACCATCACTGCTGTGTGAACGCATGTTACTGCAATCCAGACACAAGCAACCATCACTGCTGTGTGAACGCATGTTACTGCAATCCAGACACAAGCAACCGTCACTGCTGTGTGAACGCATGTTACTGCAATCCAGACACAAGCAACCATCACTGCTGTGTGAACGCATGTTACTGCAATCCAGACACAAGCAACCATCACTGCTGTGTGAACGTATGTTACTGCAATCCAGACACAAACAACCATCACTGCTGTGTGAACGCATGTTACTGCAATCCAGACACAAACTGCTGTGTGAATGCATGTTACTGCAATCCAGGAAAGAAATAGTTGCTGGGGTCTACTCAATTGCTCTAAATGGGGCATCAGTGTGGAGTAGTTGTTAGGGCTCTGGACTCTTGACCGGAGGGTCGTGGGTTCAATCCCAGGTGGGGGACACTGCTGCTGTACCCTTGAGCAAGGTACTTTACCTAGATTGCTCCAGTAAAAACCCAACTGTGTAAATGGGTAATTGTATGTAAAAAATAATGTGATATCTGTATAATGTGAAATAATGTATAATATGTATAATGTGATATCTTGTAACAATTGTAAGTCACCCTGGCTAAGGGCGTCTGCTAAGAAATAATAATAATAATAATAATAATAATAATAATAATAATAATAATAATAAATGGATCTGTTTAACTTAGGACCAAACCTGCCAATACACTTGAGAGACTTGCACACACAATTAGAGATGTTGATTTTTTCCCCTTCTTTTCAATAATTAAACACCAGCTGTAAGATCAACTGAATAGACCCAGCTATGATGTCATAATCAAATCAAAACCAAAAGAGTGTCTACTTTATGTATTACCGATTACTTAGCTATCCCTTATAAAATGGCTTGGATAAATTAGGTGATTGGCTGAACAAGATCACATGACTGTGCGGTAATAATTGTCTTACTGCACGGCTATGACATCATAGACCAACTTACTTACCGGATCTATTAATATTACTGGGCCTTAATAGTAACAGTTATCTAAACAGTGTTTCTGTAGGTAAAAATGTAAACATACAACTGAAACAACATTAAAACACTCAACAATAATTCTGTCACTAAGAATTACAGAAAAACTGGCAAATATACTGTGGTATTTATTTAGTCAGAGAACTGAACTAAGAAAACTCTGAGGCAAGCAGTAACAGTAACACTATTCAAAAGCTATCTGAGAAAACACCTCGCAAGTCTCACTCAGCATGTAATATACTGTATATGCAGCAGCGGCATCTACTTATTAAACTAAATATCACCTTGTAAAACTGACTAGCGAGTATGCAATGTTTAAACTCGACACAACAGATACATCTCACCACTACCCTCCGATTTCAGAAACATATTTAAAACAAAATTAAAATCTCTCCTGCTCTCTGCTGACACAACCATTGGGCTTTTAAAGAAGGATGAGTTCGGCATAGAATTCTATTGTGCTCGCCGCGGACGGAAAGGACTTTGCAAACTGACACGGAAGTTTAGTCCACATATCAGCTGATGCTGCTTTACAATCTAGGGAAATTATGCAGGTTACCGGCATCAGTGTGAAAACAGCATCAGAAATTATTGGCCAGCTTCTCTTGAAGACCGCAAAGCCTGAGTAGGATCATTTCCTCCCCCAAGTGCCAGTGCAGTGCAGTGTTTGGCTGTTCCATGATCCTCCCTCAGATGTGGGAAATCAGTCTGCTTTCAATTCACAAATGTCATTGCATCTTGAAAATTTTACTATAATTGGCAATGTTCAATGTAATGTTTATGGCAAATAAAAAAGTACTTCAGGGACTTTTTTTTCTCATTGGAAGGATACATAATATATTTCTTATTTTTTTCCTTAAAAAGCTAGTTTATTTAATTATTAAAAAAAAAAAAAAAAATGTAGCCATTTTATAAGCGAAATAACCCACTCCAGGGTGTCCGGTAAGACAATTCTTACACACTTCCTGGGTGGTTGATGGCACCCAAGGCGTGCTGTAAGAATTGTCTTACCGCGCACCCTGTCGTGGGTTATTTCTTACATAGCCAGCAGCACTCTTCAAGCTGTATGCTAGCTTGTGTAACATACAGGCTGCACCCAAGAAGCATTATCCCTGTTATACAATGGCTCACGCTGTAAAAAACAGCAAATATGACTAATTTCATATGTTTAAAAGTGATTTTAATTAGACAAATGTGGAAATAACATTCCGCCTCATAAAATAGTTCCTGTTTTCCATGTACAACTGTAGTAAAGTATTAACTATGACGTTCTAATAGTATATTAATGTTATGGTTCAGGGGCGGTTCAAGTGTCTTAATAAGCCTGCTCTGAGCCCCACGTAACTGCTTATGCCATACAGCTCTCCGGAGCTATTTATGACAGAGGCATAAAATTGTGATAGAACTGTATTAAGGTGTTCTATCTTGACAGTTTTCAAGTCTATATTTGTGTTACTCTCACTCACCCAGTCATAAAAAAAACTTTGACTACCCAGTTGGTTTGTCGTTTCGTGGATGCTTCATTTCTGTGAGATTGTTTAGTCCCACAGAGTCGATCTCCCGGTGTCTTTTTTTTTTAATAAATTTTTTTTTTTTTTCTTTCATTGAGAGGTGCTGTCTGGTCTCTTGGCTGCTCTGTGTTTGAAGGCTCTTTGCCAAACGAGGTGTCAACAGTTGTCATGTTGTTTAAGGTAAAATTCACTTCAGGAATTGTGTAATTTATTCTGTGTTATTGACAGTTATGGCGGATTGATATGTCTGTCTATGTTTTCAGTGAGATGGTTGCCGGCACTAGATCTGTGATGTTATGCTGGGATAACATCACAGGTATAGTGCAAGGCTGACCAATCAGAGCTCAGGAATTTTTCATGCTATTGTATAATATATATTATACAACACTCAAGGCCATTTTAGTCAATCTGAAAACATGTACCCATTCATGTATTACACAGTAACACCACAAATCCAGCCCAACCATGATTACATTACCTTAGTCATACAGTTATACTGTTAAATGTGTAATTATTGCCATATCGTTGTACTACAGTAACCCTGGATTAAATTTCGCAGTTGAATTAGACTCCACTTGTGTGCCATGGTTCAGCAACCTTGGTTACAAAAGTTTCAAACCTGCTGCTGTGCCGCCTCCTTCAGACTGAGTAGGCAACTTGTGCTGTACCAGCCATCATTGCGCTCACAACATCCTTTATAAAGCTGCGCACAAAGAAGGAACCATAAACTTTTATGGCCAAAGTGTTGCATTAAGTAACCAAGCAGACTCACTCGGTAACCTCGGGAGTGATTACTCTTGACCAGTGCTAAGAGTAAGGCTTTAGCCCGTGTGTTAGCTCGTCTGTATATTTTCCTTGGTACAACCTACAGATAGTCTGCCATTAGGTTGTATTCTATAATCTTTGTAACCCTTTTTATCCTACCATACATTTGTATTTGGTCTTCTTGTTGAGAGTATTTATGAGTTTTACTAATAGTCAAATTTACCTATATTTAAAAACAAATCAAAACAGTTTAAAGAATACCAAAACTTAATTCTTGTTCATCAAATGAAAAATTACAATTTGCGTCCGTTTACGAATCAACAGTAGTAACCTGACCCCTTAAATCTTCCCTGGAATCAGAATCTCACGACAACATGGCTTTCCCATGATCTAAGGGTTTGGAACAGAAGTACTTGCAAAAAAATAATAAACATCCGGCTATTTATTAGTTTTATTAGAAGAGAGAGCACTAAGTTCTGGTAACAAAGTGTACTGAACTTCTGGCAGGACAAAGTGGATTTTATTGGCAACTGGGGGTCCCCTAGAAAGGGTAGCGCCCTTCAAGTGTGTTAACAGGAAAGCAGTAGGATACAAGTTAGACTTAGAGCTTCATTTGGTATTTCCCTCTGCCAATTTTCTGGAGACACCCTTCTGCCCACTCTCACGATTTATAATCTGGACTGCTGTTTAGCACTGCTGCAGTAACGTGGGTTTAATTAGGAACGGTTCCCTTGGTAATGGTAAATAAATGCTGCAAAATAAAATAGCAGCTTTAACAACTAAGTAGGACAAAAGCAAATAATGAGGGTGTTGCATTAGAGGATATGGGTGCAGTGGTAAAATGTATGGTGTATTTAAATTAGCAGATGACAATTCATTACACTTGACAAATGTAAGCCTTTTGTCTTGTATTTATAAATAGCACTCGCATAACTGGGTGTTCAAAGTTGTAATCCTTGTATTTGTTTTGCAAATATATTTATCAGTCCTCAAGATGTATATGACTCATTCCTGTATCATTATGTATTGTTCTTTCATCTTTAAATTTCTTTACCAGATAAATCCAAATGCAGGTTGTGAAAGGATCCTTGCTGGCATTGGCATTGTCTGCTATATTAAACAAACCATAGATCAGTGGTTCTCAAACAAAAAATGTTGGTGGCCATCCTGCAAATTTTTCCTACAAATACTAAGTACAGTAGCCTGTTGCATATCCGACTGTGGAAAAGGAGGCGTTGCACAAAGAAAAACAACTCACCGTTTTGGTTTTCATATTACTGTCCTCAAAACAGAAAAACTAAACAAAATACTGATCACTATACCTAACATTTACCTTGCAAGTTGGGTCAGTGTTTGGAAAGTGTGAAGAAGTTTTGAATGACATAACTGCATCTGTATCCTCCGATTCTGAATGGCTTGCCAAATCTGAAACAGCACTTTGTTTACAAGGCTGTAAATTGGTGCAAGGCCAAACTCATTGTGATACGTATCTCTAATAACATGTAATTTATGGCGGACACAGACAACCATTTTTGCCTTTGAATTCATGTGCAGCAATGTTCGTTCAAATGTTCAGATAGTGTCACAGCACTAAAGAAAATAATATTACTCCAAACCATTGTTTTCACGTCACATTACTAAAGTCTTCTCTCATTATTCAACCAATGACACAAAGCAGAATGGGCGGTGATTTATGACGCATGCCATAATCTGCTTAAAATGAAAGCTTGGCCAATCAACATGCAGTGATTAAACTGACGTTAACGCTAGCCAATAGCAGTTAACAGAAGGAGAAGCTGTATGAAGAATCAGAATGCAAGCAACATGAACTACGCTGAATGAAAGCTGGATAGCAGCGCCGATTAAGGTTAATTAAGAGAGGAGTTGCTGGGGGCTACTCGGGCTGCTGTGGCCGCACAAAACCCAGCTGGTGGCCGCATTTCAGAAACGTTGCTGTAGATGCTGCAGTTGCAATGCTAAAAGGGGATTAATTTTGTATTATTTCTATTTTTTTTATGTATGTACTATATGTGTCTAGACTGTAAGGTTACCAAAAATAAAGCATGATGCACATGTGATAGTCAGTATGAGTTGCTTCCTATGCTGTGCACAATGAACTATATTTTGTTAATAGGCAAAACTGATCAATCAAGAACTATTCTGTGGACTACAGTTTGCTACTGTGTGCTTCTTTTTGTCAGGTACTATATCACAATACAACACAACATATGTACAGTCGGTGTTGCTTTATCGAGATGCCTCGAGAGAAGGAACAATATCCTGAATAAGCGGCTATCCCAATTAAACGAGAGGCAGTTAAGACAACCTTAGTCATACTTTTTTGATTCTTAATGAAAAGAAAAAGAGTGGTCACATCACATTATGATTAAATGTTAAATAATTTAAAATACGAGTCAATGTTTTTTTTTATTAATAAACAAAATTAATCGCACCTGCAATGTTGACACGGCAACTTTCTTTGCAACATCAGCCTGAGAAACCACAGGAGACTCCAGCTCCTTCAAGAGTTCAGCGTGGTTTACACAATTTACGCAAGTCATAGCGTCATCACATACTCACTGCACTGTGCTATGTCTTGCTCTGAAAAGCGATCTCTGTTCATCATTTGAAAATACTGTATCCCAATTAAATGAAGTGACATCCCAATTAAACGACATAAATAGCATTGGGAAGAACCGTCTCCCAGAGTTGTATCCCATTTAAGCAGCAATCCCGATTATCAGTATCCCGATTATCAGTATCCCGAAGTGTCACGATTCATTGACGCTCAGATGCATACTTTGTGTTATAAAGTGTATTAAACACTGTTGTTCTTCGTGCAGAGAACACTGGCCTGACAGTAGTGAGGTACAGATACACCCAGCTGTTGTAGTAAGAAAATACTATGCAAGAAAGAGAGCACCACTTGCTCCAAGGAAACATTTAGCAAAATCCTTCCTTGTAGCTGTGCTCTTTCTTACAAATCCACATCTTTATATAGATGGTAAGTTTTCTCCCCCTTGATACATGTACTTCATTTGCAGACCTCTGGTATCACTATCGCTATCTATTCCCTCTCAGTTTTTTTTTTTTTTTTTTGTAAAAATGTGTTGCGCAGGTCTGATGGGAATACAGGCAAGGGCAATCTTTAATCCATAAACCAAGAAACAAATGACTTAATTAAATCTATCGTCACAAGTAAATGGTTAATTCTGTGTGGTATGAACAGAAATACATAATGGTTCTTTATGGTTAACTCAAACATAATCAATTCATTTCAACATTTCCCCACTCAATTTTTATATCGTTGTTCACTCAATGATTATTTTTGCCTTATGCACTTAGAATTATTGCGTATCCTCTCTATGTTTAATGTATACACAGTATACTTGTGAAATATAGATGTTGGCCTTAATGTTTATGCAGTTGTGATTATACAATGTGAGGTCATTTATTTGATATTCAGTATTTTTTCGTAGTCTATTCCATATACACATTAGTGTTTTACACATGTAGTCATAAGCAAATTTATACTGTTGTCATATATTTTAAACTGTATTGATGTGCTTCATAATATGGGTATTCATATATCTGAGCAAATGTTAATACGTTTAGGAAATGTAACAGAATCTAACTCTCCATAATTTGTATTGATCTATTTATCCCCTAGTGTGATTCTGTGGCCTCATTGACCCTTGTGATTATTTCGGCTGAGAAGGGGGTTTCCTAGTAGAGTAGGCACTCAGACTGCATAGCTCACCACTCCCATTAAGATGGGTGCCCACTCACCACAGACACTCTCAGAATAGATTGGAGAGGCTAGGGGATTTCTATATCCACAGTCTGTTAGGAAATCAGAACTGCAACCACATGCTGTTTAGGGACAAAGTGTTGGAACAAAGATTTGAATCTTTGAACAACCACTACTTGAAAATATTTTAAACCCATGATAAAACATTGTAGTTTGAGTTAGTTAATGAAAAACAGTAACCTGTTAGTGTTGGGGTATGGCTTAATATTAATATGTGTGGAGTGATAAATTGATATTATATTTATTCTTTACTGATGCCTGTAACTGTTTCCCTTTCACATAGAATTGTTACAGTAAACAATATCCCCAAAAAGTTTTAAGTGTAAAGTAAAAAAGCTCATGAGTTATGCACTGATAATAAGCTGAAATGCAATTGCACTTTGACAATCCCAATGGATTTAACCAATACTTTATACAGTTCTACCGATGGTTATTATTTTTTTTTTTACATAATTTTCGTTGCATTACAGAAAATAGAATAGGGTGTAGTTTTTGCTGCGCATGTAATTTTTCCTTTTAAAATTAGCAAAATTCAAACAAATCCTGCACTTTGAAAGGATTAAACAAATTCCTGGTGATTTCATTTTGTCTTGCCTACCTTGGTATGAATGCTGAAAACATCCTGGCAGCTGTTATTTTTCAATGTTTTCAAGACATTCCAGGATAATGTGTTTCCTTCTCAAAAACGGTAATTAAGCCTCCCCATTGTGGAAACTCCTAATGCAAATGTAACAGCACCCATGTAACCCACTTTGAGCTGTTTTGAGTTCAGATGACTGCTTAGGTTTCTGTGTAATATATACCACACACTTTTCATTTGGTACACAGGTGTCTGTGATTATCTTGATCAAGTTTGGTAAACTTTATACATGTAACATTAAATAATTAGCCCTGGTAAAATGCATTGTAACTACTTCTCCTGTCTATGTACCAGATCTAGGTAGGGTTCCCACCTCTGATTTACAAAAAAACGGGACACCAGAGTCATTTCGTACAAAAATAAATAAATAAATAAATAAATCATATACTTTGACATTTAATGTCCCGGGAAGTCTTACAGATTTCCCAGGACAGCTGCCTCAAAAAGAGAACAATCCAGGTAAAACCAGAACGGATGGCAACCCTAGATCTAGGTAAACTGACCCTAATGCTGCATTTACACTGCCACCTCGGACCTAAACCGACTCAGGTCCGACTGATCGCGGAGATTCTTATAATTTTTCACATAGCGTTTACACTGTGGTTGTGCCCTGAGCCGGCTTAGGTCTGAATGTGCGCACATACCATCTAAATTACAATACGTGCTCGGTATACAGTACTGTGCAAAAGTTTTAGGCAGGTGTGAAAAAATGCTGTAAAGTAAGAACGCTTTCAAAAATAGACATGTTAATAGTTTATATTTATCAATTAAGAAAATGCAAAGTGAGTGAACAGAAGAAAAATGTACATCAAATCCATATTTGGTGTGACCACCCTTTGCCTTCAAAACAGCATCAATTCTTCTAGGTACACTTGCACACAGTTTTTGAAGGAACTCGGCAGGTAGGTTGGCCCAAACATCTTGGAGAACTAACCACAGTTCTTCTGTGGATTTAGGCAGCCTCAGTTGCTTCTCTCTCTTCATGTAATCCCAGACAGACCCGATGATGTTGAGATCAGGGCTCTGTGGGGGCCATACCATCACTTCCAGGACTCCTTGTTCTTCTTTACGCTGAAGATAGTTCTTAATGACTTTCGCTGTATGTTTGGGGTCGTTGTCATGCTGCAGAATAAATTTGGGGCCAATCAGATGCCTCCCTGATGGTATTGCATGATGGATAAGTATCTGCCTGTACTTCTCAGCATTGAGGAAACCATTAATTCTGACCAAATCCCCAACTCCATTTGCAGAAATGCAGCCCCAAACTTGCAAGGAACCTCCACCATGCTTCACTGTTGCCTGCAGACACTCATTCGTGTACCGCTTTCCAGCCCTTCGGCAAACAAACTGCCTTCTGCTACAACCAAATATTTCAAATTTTGACTCATCAGTCCAGAGCACCTGCTGCCATTTTTCTGCACCCCAGTTCCTGTGTTTTCGTGCATAGTTGAGTCGCTTGGCCTTGTTTCCACGTCGGAGGTATGGCTTTTTGGCCGCAAGTCTTCCATGAAGGCCGCTTCTGACCAGACAGTAGATGGGTGTACCAGGGTCCCACTGTTTTCTGCCAATTCTGAGCTGATGGCACTGCTGGACATCTTCCGATTGCGAAGGGAAGTAAGCATGTGTCTTTCATCTGCTGCAGTAAGTTTCCTTGGCCGACCACTGCGTCTACGGTCCTCAACGTTGCCCGTTTCTTTGTGCTTCTTCAAAAGAGCTTGGACAGCAAATCTGGAAACCCCTGTCTTCCTTGAAATTTCTGCCTGGGAGAGACCTTGCTGATGCAGTATAACTACCTTGTGTCTTGTTGCTGTGCTCAGTCTTGCCATGGTGTATGACTTTTGACAGTAAACTGTCTTCAGCAACCTCACCTTGTTAGCTGAGTTTGGCTGTTCCTCACCCAGTTTTATTCCTCCTACACAGCTGTTTCTGTTTCAGTTAATGATTGTGTTTCAACCTACATATTGAATTGATGATCATTAGAACCTGTTTGGTATAATTGTTTAATCATACACCTGACTATATGCCTACAAAATCCCTGACTTTGTGCAAGTGTACCTAGAAGAATTGATGCTGTTTTGAAGGCAAAGGGTTGTCACACCAAATATGGATTTGATTTAGATTTTTCTTCTGTTCACTCACTTTGCATTTAGTTAATTGATAAATATAATCTATTAACATGTTTATTTTTGAAAGCATTCTTACTTTACAGCATTTTTTCACACCTGCCTAAAACTTTTGCACAGTACTGTACGTGCTGCCTTTCCGACAGACCTAAGCCGGCGTCGAGCCACATCTTTAGTTGGCCATTTTTCAGACAGCTGAGAGTCGGCCGTTTGCTTTTACACTGCAGAAAAAAGACCTGAGACGGCCCTAAGCCGTCCTAAAAACGGCCAGTGTAAATGCGCCATAAGGCTTCTGCCCAAAAAACACTTCACATACATTTCTGCTGACATCTCCCAAATTATCAGACTTTTCAAACAAGTCTTGCTCCTATCCCAGTGCTTTGCTAGTGGTTGCTATTCACATCCAGGGGACTGGGAAACTAGCTTGGAACTGAGACCGGAGAAAACTCACTTTGATCACCAAGCCTAGCTGAAAGTGAAAGTATTGATAGCCATAGAGCAGTGTTACTCACTGATGGCTCTTCCACTCCATTCCAATCCAATATCTTGTTCCAGCCAGGTCTTTAACCTGGGCGTTTAAATACATAACTAAAGACCTGGTTCGAACGAGGCCCTGGGCTGCTCAATTCAATTATCAAGGACGTGGCTGATACAAGGTCTTGGACTGGACTGGATTGAAAAAGTCACAAGTGAGTACCATTGCAGAGTCTATAGCCATACCAACTTGGGTTTTAATCATGCTGGCTCTAAGTAGGGTTTTGCCTTGGTCTTATTGAAGATGGGCTTTGTCCTCAACACTGTTGTGCAGTGCAGTGGAAATAAAATTAACCCAATCAGTTATTAAGTGTTGCCTAAAGCTGCTGTTCAAAAGCTCTTCCTCATTCTGTACACTGCAGCGAGGTTGGCTGTTGCTCTGATGCAGCACAGCTCTCCAGAGACAGAGGGTTTCTGAGTGCTCCAGTGGAACACTGTATGTTCCTTGAAGGGAGGGAAATGTGCAAGGGTGTTGGGCCCTTTGCAGATCTGGAACGGTAACCTAAAAATAAATCAGAACCTTCCCTTCGGGTGTGTTTCGAAATCTGTGGCCGCTTCGACGCTGTGCAGTTTAATGTCTTTCTTGGGAGTATCAGCCACTAAAATGGAGCCCTACCCAACTTATGTTTTGCAATAGCGTTTTGGGCAATAAGAGATTGCTTCATATAGGCTTGTGGTGAAACTCAAATACAATTTTTTCATGGATGTTTCCATCCACACAATGTGCATGATTGATTAAATTGATTTTTTTTTTTTTTTTTTTAATTGCCTGAGTGAATTTAGTGCTTATGATGAGGGACAGTGGCACTGGCTACAGCATTCAAGCATTCCAATCCAAGATCTAGCATTCAAGCATTCCAATCCAAGATCTAGTTTGCTACCCTAGATAAATTAATTAATCCATCCCCTAATAGTCCTACCCTTGACATTGGCATTTGTGAATGATCTGCTGATAAGCTCTGACTCAGACTTTCCATCAGTTTTAATTCTTCTAGATCTAAGTGCTGCTTTTGATACTGTAGATCATTCCAACCTACTGAATAGTCTTGAAAGCACAGTGGAACTGTCTGGTCTTGTCCTATCCTGGTTCAAGTCTTATCTTTCTGATAGGTTTCAGTTTGTCTCTAATGGGAAGGTAAAATTGGCATTATCAGAAATTGTCTGTGGTGTTCCACAGGGCTCTAGGTCCCTTGTTGTTTTCATTATATATGCTACTGTTAGGTGATATTATCCACAGACATGGAGTGAACTTCCATTGCTATGCTGATGATACCCAGCTATACTCACAGAACCAACCATCAAAACTTAAACGAGAAATTAAGAGTTTGGGGGTCATCTTTGATCCTGATGTGTCATTTGAGACTCACATTAGGGAAGTTACTTAAGTATCTTTTTACCATGTGAGAAATGTAGTCAAACTTAGTCCAATTATTTCTGTACCTGATGCTGAGAGATTAATGCATGCCTTTGTTTCATCTAGAATTTATTATTGTAATGCACTTTATTCTGGTATCCCAAAATGTGTGGTATCCCGCTTGCAGCTCGTTCAGAATACCGCTGCTAGAATTCTGACTAAAACCAGGAAAAGTGAACATGTTACCCCTGTTTTGGCGTCTTTACACTGGGTCCCTGTGCAGTATAGAATAAATTAAGATTTTGCTGTTAACTTACAAGGCCCTGAATGGATTAGCACCTAGTTATTTGCAGGAGTTACTGACCCCATATCTTCCAAACCGCACTCACACACAAGATTCAGGACTGCTGATTATTCCTAGGGTCAGCAAAAGCAACACGGGAGGTAGGACTTTTTCTTGTAGAGCTCCTAAATTATGGAGTGCTCTGCCTTTGTTTGTCAGGGAAGCTGGGGCCATTACAGTTTTTCAAGTCATGAAAAACTAAAAACGCACTTTGATAAAACGGCTTTTTTAGCTTAGTGGGTTTTAATGTAACTTTAAAATTGCTGCTTTTGTATTATGTGTAGGACTTCCTGACTTGCATCTACCATTGATTTGTTCTCAATACTTTAAACCCACCCCAACTACTGAAGGACAGCACATTCCTACATTTCTATTGGAGACTCCGCTTGCGAGATTTAAAACGAGATTACAGTCAGGATGGAGACTTGGTAGCAGGATTTCAAGCTGTATTACAGCTAAGATACGGGGGATTTAAAACAGAATTGGGGCAAAATGTACAAAAATGCCTACACACAAAAACCTCAGAAGAATGTGCCCATGACCTTAGGGATTTTGTTGTGGAAGACAGCAAAGGAAATAAGATACAACTTAAGTGTGCAAGTACTGTCGAGTTACTATACATATTTTGACAGAAAAAAAAAAACACTCACGCATTTTGAAAAGTAACCGAAAACACTAATTTCATACAGTATATCAAAAACAAAAGCCCCGAAAAAAAAACGATTTACATAAAACTCGAAAATAGCTAAAAATAAGCACCGAAAAATACAATTAATAAAACCTGAAAAACAGAAGCCTCAATTATGTGTATACTTTTATTTAAATATGTTATTTAAATGGTCTGATTGTGGCAGTTGTATGTGTGACATGCTGTACAAATGTATTGTGTTTTTTTTTTTCTTTCTGCTATGTACTGTACAGTGCTTTGCAATACTTTTGTATAAAAAAAAAAAACGCTATATAAATGCAGTAAATAAATAATAAAATAGTTCCAGCCAGGTCCTTATCCTTGGTGTTCAGTGAAGCAACTAAAAGCCTGGTTGGAACAAGGCTCTGAGCTGACCATTCAGTAGCTCCTGGTAATTTCTTATTTTCAGGAAGAAGAAAAAAAAAATAGGGGGATAACAATAAATAGTCTGTTGTAATACTGAATTATCAGCTAGCAGCACTTATCGTAAAAATTGTGGGTGGGTCGGGTTGGGTTTGTGGATTGCGGTAATAAAACAAAACGCAGCCCTGACACAGCATTCCTCAGCCCCAGTACAGAGTGTGCAGGCAGCCTGATCCCGCGCAGTGCTCTATTGAGCTGGAGACAATGGGCTTCCTTGTTTTGTTGCTGGCACTTTTCGGGAATGCCTGTTATGTTTGCAGTGATTAGCCAGGATTAGGTCACTTCACAGAAGCGGCTACTGCTGCCCTTGTTGTCGTTTCCTGTGGGACCGCAATACTGGGAGCACTATGGTCTCTTTGTATACTTTATCTGGCCAGACAGACTGACCGTTGCTCTCAGCACTTGGACAAAGACGTTTACATGAATTTATTCATTTTAACAAAGCGGGCTCCAACACGTGGCTCATCTAGTCAGCTGTCAGTTCTAGAAAATAATTAAGTCCAAGTGTTTGAAACTCACACTATCACGGCAGCACCCAATACTGGATTTCAGAACTACCTTCAGTTAAGTACATTAAATTACAGGTGCTAGTCTGATGTTAAATAAATTCATATATCCAGTATTGCACCTGGTCGTTTCCATAATATATGTTAACAAAGACAGTTCTAAAACCAAGGATGGTGCAGGGCTTGTGACAAGGCCCTGGTTTGAACAAGGTCTTAAGACTTGTTTTTACTAGTCGAAAACCTGATTAAGATAATCCCCTTGAATGTCCTGTGAGAGAACTGATACAGAGGAGATTACACAATTTCTGTACCACACTGAACAGTGCAGTCATTAATTACTAGTGGTTCACCTGAACATGTTGACATTTACCAAATTTCAGAAAAACTGATATCTGTGCCAGTTATTTCTGCAGAGCCTCAGTCTCTAAAAATCCACTTCTTTTAATTTTAACTGAACTACAAGAAGCATCAGTAAGTAATGGGCTCATATTATCAGGCCTGTTTGTCACCCATATTTATAAAACCACTGTAACAGACAAAACAGGTGAGAAAGAAGTCTGAAGGGTGATTTTCCCACTTTGAATATAAAGCTTTGATTAATACACATAAGCGAAAAATAGTTTTGAGATTATAAAGAGATACTATAAACTATAGTTTATACTATAAACTGGATTTCAATTTTTATCAGATATATCGTTTGTGTCAGCGATTTAAAATTGTGCTTTGGTACACTAACTCATCGACCCGGAAGGGAAATGATGTGGCAGCCGCGGATTGGAGGAGCGGCTGCAATCCTTTACCAAGGGGTCATGAGTGACGGTATAAGTAGGAGTCGAAGCGATGTAATCTGTTCCTTCGTTTTGGTTATTGAAAAAAGGACCTGTGTTTTGAATATACGTATCGTGAGTGTTTGTTTGTCTTGTCAAATTGTTGCTTGTTGTTATTAGACAGCTAACACGTTCCGGAGCTGTCGCCAGAGGCCAGCACAAACCTAGAACAGCACTGCACTCGTATCACCATAAACTGTATTTGCACCACAAGCACTAATTCACGCACTAACGGACTTGTGTATGTGTTTTGTGTTTAATGTGGGGGTACAATAAACTGGACTATTATTTCAGGACCAACCCGAAAATAAATAAGTAATACACGCCGCTGTATTACTTACCAGCTTTATTGTTTATTGTTTGTTTTGCCATCAGGCACTAGACAGTAAACTAATAAAACAAACCTTTGCACCTGGATTATAATTGTCTGTCTGTTCATTGATCACCTGCACCTGCACACTATTAACCACTTTGCCACACACCTCCAATCCGACGGCCTTGTTGAGAGGTTTAACAATAAGGTTTAGAGATTTAACTAAAAGCAAATGTTAAAAAAGTAATACAGGTAGATGGGAAGCATTTGGATACTTTTCTGCCATATCTGCATTTTGCGATAAGAGGTTCCCCAAGTGTCCACAGGCTTTTCGCCATTTGAATTATTATACGGGAGACACCCAAGGGAGATCCTTGATTTAGTGAAAGAAGAGTATGAGAAACAATATTGGTCATGCGCAGTAACGCATTCAACAAGAGTTGTTCACGTGAACACCGTGCACCATAACAGTTAGACAGTACATAGCAGCTGGCGCACCAGTTGATTACTAGCTGCACACATAAACAGAAATGCATGCGCTGGACCGCAATGGCTGCTGTACATTGACCAAACTGAAGCGGTACAGGTGAGAGAAGAAGGGAAAATAAAAAATTACATACACACATTTTTAACAGGTGTTACATGCGCTACAGTGTTTTCACTGCAAACTGTTGCTGTCTGACTTGCTAAAGTCAGACGACTGGAGTTAGTTAGAGTGTGTTACTGTTACAAGGACAAAACAAACTGTCGTCAACGTCAGGGTTCGATTTACAAGACGAATATATACTTTTTTTAACGATCCAAGCAGCAAGAACCATTTTTTTCAATGGAAATTAGGCATATTGGAACGATCACAAAATCTACCCGGATAAAACGATCTCGGTAGTGACTGACGCTGAACTTTCTGCAGTGTGAATGTGTTATTCTCTCAGTGAAAACAAAGACCTTGGCAACCATGGCAACAGGCGTGAGGTGGTAACAAGATTGAAACAGTGTACATTGAGAAAAGCACGAAAAATATGAAACAATTACGCTGAATATGTTTTTCAATAGAAAGGGCACTTTATTACTGTATTCAGCATGTAAATGTACTTTTTATTTTTTTCATTTCTTTACTGTTTTCTTTTAAATAAACAGTTTAAATGTTGATCAATGTGAAGTTGTCTTGAAGGAAATACTGTATACTGTATAAAGATGTTCAATTCAATTTGGACGTTTCTTCATTTTTCTGATACAGCAAACCCTATTATAGTGAACAACCTGATATAACAAACATTTCTCCTGGTCCCAGGGGGTTTCGTTATAATGAAGTTAGACTGTATATCTAGCTATCTATCTATCTATCTATCTATCTATCTATCTATCTATCTAGATAGATAGATAGATAGATAGATAGATAGATAGATAGTAGTGGGAAGCTGGTGGAAGGAGTAGTTTCGGCACCCACACACTGCTCTAGTAGTTATAGTAATTTAAGATGATTTATGGCAGGAACTGAGAATCCTCTTTCTAGTTAAGACGTAAGTGCTGTGGAGATACCAACACCAACACATTTTCTATTGACAACACCTACTGCAGTGGGCCATTGTCCTTTGTATGAAGATGGTAAAACAAGCAACAAAAACACTAAAGGCACATTGTTTTTCTTTAATAAGGGCATAAGAGACTGGAAGGGAATTATAGCACATAACAACAGTATTTAAGTGCTCATCTGGGAGCCAGACTTTTGCCAAAGGGCATCAAAAAAGGAAATTCCACAGAAAACAAGATCTCTATAAACTCGCATACAAATGGAAGTTGGAAGGAAGTGCGCTTTTCCCAGATGAAACATGAAAACCTGGCTGCTTTGTTGTTTGTTAAAGATAAAATATATAAAAATAGGGGGTAGCTAGTGACACAATCATCTTACCTTATCGAAGACACCCTTATAAAAGTGTACCATGCTTTCACATGCTCATTCTATTACATGCATTTACTATTGTTTATCAAACTTTTCCTCTCTGGCCTTTACAATGCTTACTTATGCTGTATTATGCTTTATTACACTTGTACACTTGGACACTGAGGATCATTTAAAACATATCCTGAGTTTGAATATCGGCTTTGCAGCTGACTCGCTGATACCCCTTCTCCACTGGCACATCCGACCCGTGAGGGCACGGATACGGTACGGGTCTGGGTGGTTCTCCACTGGCTATTTGTCGAGCCGAGCAAAAACCAAACTGTGAAACTCCCATGACCTCACAAGACACCTGAATCCGGCTGAGAGCCAAGCCGAGCCAGGGGCGGGGTTAAGGATTTTTGTCATTACGCTACATCAGTCAGTACACTCCAGAAAGAAAAACAACAAACACGGCGTGCAGAGAGAGTGTGAGGAGAGAAAAGTACAGCGTTGGGACGCTGAGGAAGTGCAGGCTCTAGTTTCTCTGGGCAGATAGAAGTGTTCAGGAAGATCTGGAGTCATACGTCAGAAATGAGAAAGTTTATATTAAATAACACTAATTAGTAACAACTGTCTTTCGTTGCATGTGACGTCAGTAACACGCCTCGGCTATGCAGTGGAAAAACAACCCAGGCTCCCCTTCGCACTGTGAGGGCTTGGTAGGGCCCTGACGTGGCTCGGTTGGACAGTGAAAAAGAGGCATGTGTGTCCCCTGGCAGGCCACTTGACCTTTGTCTCTTACAGCTACACCTCGAATGGAAAGCAGAAGTTAGTTACAATTGATCTTGTCATTCAGTTATCTTTAAATCCACCCAAATGGGGATAGGACCTATGTATAAACGTGTGCAATAATGCGAACCTTTCAGACGGCCAACTATATCAGGAATAGTGTACAGTATATATTATGTATTCATAGACCATGCATGACTTTATAATGTGATTCCTGTTTAAGAAAGACTCTACAGTTTCCCAAGGACTTTGGCATAAGAATACCCCTAACAATAATGCATATTTGTAGGTATGGCTACCGTATATTTTCAAAGCACTAGCGACCATTGCCTGGGGTAATATGTTTCCACCTCGTTTGTGTCATATTAGAAAGCTTTTGAAACAGCCGGTGAAACCATTTGGCAAATGAGATGCAAATGTCAACGGTTCCTGTCCCGGTAAAACAAATGTCTGAATTGTTGCACTATAAAGATTTCATTCTGATCTGCATGGGCCAAGATAATATCATGACATCCTGTGCTGCTGCTGCTTCCGCCTAATCTTTGCAGGAACATGTTTGTTCTTCATGGAAGCAATTATGTTCATTCAGGGTTAATAATTAGATGCTTGTGCTGTTATCTCTTGTCACATTGTTTTTCCATCTCTTTCATCTCTGTGTGTGCTGCAAGCTTGCAACAGGACAAACCTGGAAATGTCCACACATTAATCACAAAATTGATTTTTAAAACTTTGAATTGCAAAATTGCTCCCAACTCTCCCAGTGTGTTCCATTATTAAAACAGGAAAGGCATTGGCAACGACTTCGCATAAAAGCATTGGTCTAATTGTATGGGTTTATTTTTAGTGTTACTGAATAATCTCATTTATAAATTGTTTTGGATAACCCTGTAGAAATTGATATTCAATTGCCATAACTGTCTTCAGGAACACTCAATCATAGATTAGAAGGAAAAACTAAAATACACAAGTTTGCCTGGTGCATTCATCATTGTAAGCAGTGTATACAAGTTTTACTGTATTGTCTCAATGGGAAGATATTTTGTATCTAAACAAAAATTAATGCGAAACTTCTGGTATGAAATATGCCAATCACAATGGTCATATTTTATGTATCTTAGTATACTGTATCATTTGTAAAATCAAAAACACCCAATTACACAAAATCTTAAGTGTGCAAACCTTTTGGCTTGTGCTTTAGTCAGAATTATGATTTAGACTACACGTATTGGAACTGTATCATTTTGGAAGGGCTGAACCATCTACCAACAACAAATGAGCAATATCTTATATCCACTAGTGTCAGTGTTCCAGGGGACAGTTAAATAACTGGAGAGTATTTGTTTTAGACATGATTCTGAGAGATCTATTGAGACAATCTTGGTGCTTTCAGCTTGAAAAATCAGCAGGATGTGATGACTAAAACAGAAAATGACACACAGTGAATCTAAACAAGAAGAAGAATACATTACCAAGAGTTAGTAGTAGCTTATTTTTCTCCTTGTTCCCTTGCCTTTTCTATGATGCTCATAGTAGTTCTTATTACACTTACTCAAATGCTGTATTCTTTCTTCTGGTGCTTTAACCCAAGTTCAGGAGATGTTCGCTAGTTGTCTGCCATAGATATCTGTAACGGGAGACATGTGTTGGTATTGATTGACAGGAAATCGAGACAGAGGTTGGAGTTGACACACCCCGCAGGCGAGCAGGTTTTATTTACAAACCGACAGCTTATGTGATGCTACCAGCAATGGTAGCGCCACGGAGGACATCGTTCAGGCATACAAAAAAGGCAAAAATAAAAACTACAAAACAACTACAAATAAAAGTTGCCGTGAGGAATGGAGGTCCTGCTTATACACCTTGCTGTACGTTTGTGGGATCTAAAACCTCTGAGCTAATGCTTAGTTACTCTACAAGTAAACAAACCTCAACCCCGGTTACACACGCAGTGGTCTTGGTTTTGGTTCCTTCTTTAACAATAAAACTCGATCCCGGTTACACACCTGGTCGCCAGTGGTTTTGGCTTCTTAAAGCTCAGATCCCGGTTACAACGCACAGTAACCAGAGGATTTCAGCTTTTTGATTTCTTGGTCCGGGTAGCATGGACAGTCTTAATCCTGGCGCTTGTTATGGCCTTGCAGCAGCCCTGAGGTGTACACTTGGGACCTTTTTATACCTGACACCATGCTGGAACACACCATCCTGCTGATTATCCACAGCTGGCAATCACACACAGCAGGCAGGCTCTCCCGTCAGGTTCTTCCAGCACTCCCTTGTGCAGAGCTGTGTATTGTCTGAAAAAAAGGAAACTTTATCCAAATCACTAGATTCTAAAGATATTTATGTTACTGTTATTTATGCATTTAGTTTTATTTATGTTTGTTCATATTAATAATTACATCCTTGAAATGTCCAAAATGCACATTGCTTCATAAATATATCAAATGTGTATTTTTGTTGACGTGTATCTATTGTTGACATTTGCCGTCATAAAAGTACTGTACTGCACCAGTTGCTTTCCTTGACCATAAGCATTAGAGTGCGGAGAAATGTACTTTCATGCTACTTTCCTGCACAGGGAAGCCAGAGTGAAAGCTGCAGAAAAGCAGAGTGGTGGTGTGAGCTAGCGTGAATCATGCTACTTTCACGTTGCATGTACTGTAAGGGTACTTTGGCTGATCTAGCATTTGTAACAGATGTCTGTGGCAGGCCACTAGATCAAAAGAACAGATCCTGAGCTCACAGTCAAAACACAGTGTTTTTGTCACTGTAATAAGAACCACTCAAAATGTTTACAAACATCATAAAAAGTAAAACGGCAGTAAAATAAAAAAAATAAAAAAAAAAATATATATATATATATATATATATATATATATATATATATATATATATATATATATATATAATAAAATGAAGCTCCTTGATTTTGATATTTCATACTCGCACCAGGCTTCAAAACTTGGTCTAGATATGAAGGCTTGTGCTTGTTTAGCAGGCTGACCCATTCCTCTCCATGGTGGAGTGGGACCCAAGCAGGGCAGAGTGTCTGCTGCAGGTGGTGAAGCTCCTTGATTTAGATATTTCATACTCTCACCAGGCTTCAAATCTTGGTCTAGATATGAAGGCTTGTGCTTGTTTAGCTGGCTGACCCATTCCTCTCCCCGGTGGAGTGGGACCCAGGCAGGGCAGAGTGTCTGCTGCAGGTGGTGAAGGAGCTGATCCAGCAGTACCAGTGCACGAGGCTGCAGGAGAGCTCCCGTCTACTCTTTGAGTACCACAGCCTGCTGGAGGACCCGCAATATGGGCACAGCACGGAGAACTACGCAGGCAAGAAAAACAGCTGGGTGTGCTACTTAAAATCATACACTCAATCATTCATTGACTTGTCATGGATAACTTGCATTTTGAACATTGAAACCACTGGCATTGTATAGAAATACTAAAAGAAACTTAAGTTTAATGACAAACAAAGTATATAAATTAAACACAATTGATTGTGTTATGGAAGTTATAGATGTGAACATACATAAAAACAAAGTTCGTGGCCAAAAAACTCCTGCCAGAACACTGTCAATGGGTTATAGTGCCCTAATTTGCATGACATGATATCAAAATCTGTTAGATCTGTTAAATCTGTTAGTCTTGCACACTGTGGCTGAATTTGCAACAGAGAGAATGCATATTTTATATATTGTAGGATTCCATTTACATATCATATTAATCACATGATGGGCTGCCACCTGACATATTACCAAAGTGCAGCTAGACAGGAACAAAACCATTTTGCTGGTTCACATGCAGGTCATTGAATTTCAATATACAATTGCGAAATCTATTTCCTAGTATTTTGGTATGGTGTATGTATATTTAAACACGGGGATATTCAAAAAGTATTCGTTTAACAATTTCATAACATGAGGTTATTGGATTAAGCCTTGTTTTGTGCAACACTGTCTGCTTTGTCATCATCCCCAGTTGCAGTTGGTCTTCATCAAGTCATGTTCAAATTCAAGTTCAAGTTCACAATTGCAGCACCGTACTTGAAGTGCATGTAATGTTAGTAAAAATTGTATTGTGTGAATGAATAATTAATTAATATATATAATGCGGTCACAGTAAAACAGTGTTAAGAATTGGTGTGGTAAGAGTGATAATCTTTTTTTTTTAAGCTTTTGTTAGCACTAGCAATTTTATCACTTGTAATTATCTTGAACATCTTTTGGGTTCATGCTTCTATTTTATATTTCTAGTTGGAACAACTACAGTACCAACAGCAAAAGTCCCAGGGTGCAACAATTTATCTACAGCATTGTATTTGAAATATGAGCTTATCCTCAATTCATATAAAAAAGAAATGAACAACAAAAAGTAATCATGTTAATGAGCTGGTTTGAGTTCCTTAACACTAAATCCACGACCGCGTTTATAGGCATACATAGAACAACCATGACTGGTCAACTTGACCGGTGTATTAAAAACAACATAAATATTATAATGAAAGGACAAGCAATTGAATATAAGTTGTAGTTTTATTCAGGAACGTCCTTTAAAGCATCTACACAACCGAAACATTGTAAATAAATGGACATTTGAACAGAAATAGGTTTATATACAGACATATTGCATAACGTGCATCCTCAAAAAAAAGGTAAAAAATGCAGTAAATATTTCAAAATAAATTTGTGTATACAGTTATATAATGTACAAAACTGTATAACTGAAAAGATGTAAATAAGTACCACATTTTTTAAATAGATGGGTTTATATTGCCTACATAACAAAGCTCAACCGAAGCTATGCATTTATATACAGACATACTATAATCGAAATTACATTAATAAATAAACATTAGAACAGAGTGGGCTTCATTTACAATTGTTTACAGTCTAAGTGCTGGCACAAATCACACAGATACTGTGCTTTTCAAAATATGTGCACTTACTGCATTGTCCATCTTTGCTGCATCAGAATCTTGTTTGGTAAAATTTGTCCTGCTTCTCTTCAGAGATCCATTTGCACTGTGTATTGGGGCAACAATGAATTTCTTAGAAAAACATGTGACCTATAGTAACCAGTGCGCTGTCAAGGCTGATTGATGGGCTATCAGAGGCTCACTGAAACAATAAAAATATCAATAGACAGCTCACTTGAGGAATGCAGACTCTGATATAATCAAACTTCAATATGGTTGCAAATCCTGACTGATAAACACAAATAATACCGCAACATTTAATTGTTATAAGATGTATCGCTCAATTTGACCACGCCTGGTCGGAATTAGGGGTGGGTTAAAGTACTTGAAATAATTATAATTACTTGAGCACTCATTTATTACTCGAGTACTAAAAATTTAAATAATATCTCTTCATGAATGTCAGTTAAATATATTGTAGCAACCCAGTCAGTTCAGGTTGGCAGACTTCTGTTTCATCTGGTCCTGTGCATTCACGTTATCTGTATTGTTCCGGGGACCATACCACTAGTTTCGATAGTGTGGGAGTGTGTGAGCCACCGTTGGGTGCGGACCATGTCATCTAGATGTCCTTGCTCTGCCCCCCCCCCCCCCACGAGACTAGTTGTCCACTCTCGTCTCTGTTTGTGAGGGGACTGATAGAGCCGGAGCCTGTGTGTGTGTGGAATAGAGCGAGTGACAACATTTTTAGGATAAAGAGACAGGAGGAAGGATCTGTTGTTTTTGTGGTGTGGTCCTGACCCAAACACAGACCCTGTTTAATTAATAAAGTAGTTTGGTTAGTGGGTCGTTACAATATTTTATTCACGTATACCACCTTAACACTAGCCACAGAAGTCATTTTGACGGGGTTTTTAAATTTAAATTACTCTGCGTGTCTGAAAGTTATGTGCTTGTCCTAAATAAATACCCCGACAACATTTGAAAGGCAGGATCACGAAAATAAGGAAGTTATAAGCCCATCCACCTAGCAACAAAGCCGTAATTTTGACTGACTTTAATACATGTTTTTATTTTGAATATAACCTGAATATATTCCTTCGTTCTGTACAAGGAATGCACTAGGGAAAATATCAGTAGGAGAGATTTCATCTTGAAGCTAGCCACAGCGCTTCAGCAGAAACATTTCGATCAGAAAACTGCAAAGCTGCAGGCTGCAGCAGCTCAACCTGGATTCTGTGCTGCACTGAATGACACACGCAAGAGCTAGCACATGTTACTTTCATTTTAAATTAAAAACTACTTTCGTTTTTACAGTTTTGTATGTACACATACCTGTTTACACACTAGTTTCTTTTAAAATGTTTATTTTATTATATTTTTTTTTTCATTTTTTGAAGTAGTGCTTTATATGTGGTGAGTTAGAAAATAAACCCTTTTTATGTTTAATTGTACATTTAAATACAGCATTTCGGCTGTGCAGATGTTTGATATGATGTGCTTGAATAAAACTTCTGAGTTGTATCGGATAGTTGTCTTTCATTTTAACATTGATGTTGTTTAAAATGTACCGTCATAATGACTGCCGGCGGCGGTTTTAGGTATGAGTATAACCGCGTCGGTTCTAGTGTTAACGTGGTCATTTTTGTGGCGCATATATTGAATAATATTGTCTGGCATAAGGTTCGAATACTCTAAAATTGTAACGCTCGAGTACTAAAGCACTAAATTACTCGAAATTCCCACCCCTAGTCGGAATAGGTTTGACAGTATTTTATCTTGCTAGTTTTTGTGATTCTTTCTTTGTCGGGAATTAGTACATATATTTAGGAAAAGTCAGGAAAGCACAGCTCCTTATCAAAATGACCGCCTTGGTTCTAGTGTTAATGATAGTGAAAACTACAGTTTGTCGTGCATTCTGTCCCTGCTGCTTGCCTCTGCAGGTGAAAGTTCAGTCTCCAAGCCTGCCAATATACACTTGATGGTGTTTATTGAGACTGAGTCGTATTGGATAAACACCACCAGACTGACCCTGGCTAGGAGTATGCTGAATGAGCATGAGCGGAATCCGTAACTAATTCTAATGCAAGTTTGATATCCAGACTTTGTAACCTGAGAGGGTTCTTGCCTACATTTTATACAAATTGCATGTTTTCCTTTTTCTGCCTCCTACAGACTGGAGAGTTCTCTGTGCGCTTCCTGTTGAAGTAGCCAGTGGATTTCAGCAACATCCCCACCTACCTCCTCAAGGTAGGAGCGCCGGCTGTGCTTTGCTTTTAGGTATCTCTGATGGGGTTGATCTGTGGCTCTGTTGCTTCTCTTGTTGCTGCTGCTGTGCATTGACTTATCAGTATCCTTCACAATCCATTAGACTTCAGCTGCATTCCCAGAAGGCACTAAGTATTATAGAGGACTGGATAGTAAGAACAAGGATTCATTCCTTATGGAAGGATAGGAACTCGAGAAAGCCCAACCTTGGCTTGTGTGAAGGTGAACGAGAAAATATCCTAAAACTTCCTCAGTGGTAAACTTTTCAATCAGACCAGTGTGATTTGGAAGAGGTGGTTCGATTTTTAATCTGATTGTAATGAAACTAGCATGCTTGGTTTCTGAGATATGACTCCCAAATCTGAAAGCCTTTAGTTTGTGTTCTTTTAAGGGATGTTCAAATCATCAAAATAAGGAACTATGTTTCTTTTTCGTACATATTAAAAATAATGTCACATTTCGGATTACATTTTGAACCAACGTTGAGCTTTTCTTTTCATGTGATTAAAAGATTTCTTGCAGTAAAAAAGCTTTTGAGTGAGCTTAGCATAAACGTACGATTTCTGGCCCTGTTTACAAGCTGTAACTTGCTTAACTGGAGTGAAGAACTCGGCCTGCATACACGCCTCGACAGAGTTCTGTTTGAACATGAAGTTAAACGCCATTGTCAAGAGCAAAGGAAATGGCAAGGTGTGCTGTCCTTTGTTATGCTTGTTTTAGGGTCTGGACTGCGGCCAACACACAAAGGCTTTGCAAGATATTTCACGTTTTCTGAATAAAAAAGTTGTATTACATGTTTTCGGGTCCAACACTGATTCCTAAAATAAATACAAGCCATCCTACACAATAAACAAGAAGTTCATCCTCTCGCTCAATTTTTGTCAATAGTTTGATCTGGTAGCCATAAAGCCAACTTGAAAGAGCTTTAAGAAATATTTAGACGAAAGGATCTATCACACTTGGGAAGCTGATAAGTACAAGTAAACAGTGCCAGAAAAATTCTAGCAAGTGAAACTTGGAATGCGCAAGCATTACTGTGCCAGGCAAGCACTACTGTGCCAGGCAAGCGCTACTGGACCAGGCAAGTGCTACTGGACCAGGCAAGCGCTTCTGGACCAGGCAAGCACTACTGGACCAGGCAAGCGCTACTGGACCAGGCAAGTGCTACTGTGCCAGGCAAGCGCTACTGGACCAGGCAAGCGCTACTGGACCAGGCAAGCGCTACTGTGCCAGGCAAGCGCTACTGGACCAGGCAAGCGCTACTGGACCAGGCAAGCGCTACTGTACCAGGCAAGCGCTACTGGACCAGGCAAGCGCTACTGGACCAGGCAAGCGCTACTGGACCAGGCAAGCACTACTGCACTCTTATATGGTTTTAGTTTGCTTTACCTTTGGTCTCTGTGCTTTACAATCTTTGCGTATGCTTTACCATACTTTTGATTTTACTATGGGAAGCTTCTGTAACGGAAAGTAAACCATCTTGTCAGAAGGACAGCTCCACCAACAGCGTTTGTTCTGGGGCAGTGGTTGTATTCTGGCCCATCTCCCCCTATACCAACGATGGCCCTGCTGAGCAATCAACACCAATAATACTGGTACAGTATTAACCATTCACGCATTGCTGAACTTTAGACATTGGATTTATTTGATTTAAATCTGATTTTTTTTTTTTATTTAAATACATTTTTTAGACTTTTTAGATTTTTTTTTTTTTTTTAATCATGTAATTTTTTTTTGTAGTACCATAGTTGTAGCTCCACAGTACCTCCAAACTCTAAATTTAAGGATGTTGGAAATGCTGGTTTGTGAAGTTACATACCAAACTAAATTACTCAATCTTAAATTAATACATAAATAAAGCAAGTTGTTTATCATTGTGGCATCCGCTAAATGTGAACTATAAGAATTCAGCGATGGAGTACGCCAGAGAAAAATGCCCCTCACTCATCCCAGTCATTCTTTTCTTTTACTTTTCTTTCTTTGATTTCCTCTTTCTGTGTCAGTCCAAACACACGCAGTTGTTACTTAGGACTACTTTGCTTTTTATAGTGTGTTCAATTGTTAAAGTTCCTGATTGCACCACTAAATAAACCTGGTTTCAGCGGGTCTTAACACAGTGCTCAATTGTCTATTTGGGACCCCATTGCACTGTCATCAGAATCGCTTCAGCGAATATGTTAATGATGGGGCAGGTGCTCTATAACGAGGCAAGTATTTTTTACGTCTCCATTTATGCGCCATAGAATTGGGAGCATGCTTCGCGCTTGCCCTCGCACAGCGTCGTAATGTCTATAAACTAAGAGATTTAGTTTATAGACATTACGAATTTAAGATGTTTGTGGTAATAAAATGTTTTACTTTTCATATATTTTCCTTGAGAAACTATATAAATATGTAGTAAATGAAAAAAAATGATTTCAATCAATGTTGTTTTGTTTTTTTCTTTAAATCAAGTGATTTAAATCGACTTGATTTAAATCAGACAACCCTGGGGCTCACTACTGGTTAGTTTCTCAGAACAGTATGGCATAGTGTGTACAAGACTGCTTATGGACAGTGACTCACAGACATCTTAAAGGCACACACATGTGGGCAGCGTCTTTGATTAAAGGGGAATTTCCTGCTGGCAGATTACTATTCGTACAATTAGTAAATAGGGAGGGAGGGATTGGGAGGGGGCTGTAAAGTAAGGGTGTACCTGATGTTTGCTTTCAGAGTGCAGTCTTTAGGATGAACACCCCCTTCAGCAGTTTAATTTGCGAGGTGAGTGTAACAGACATGTTTACCTATTTGTGCAGCCCCTCAGTGCAGCTCTCTGAGGACAGGGAGTGCCGGAGGGCTGCAGCAAGAGCCCACTGTCAGCGTTTTCCTCTCTAAGTCAAGCTCAAAGGGCAAATGGACCTGTGGGCACTTTCTTACTTTAGAATAATCCGAGGACAAGCTCATCAGACTGTGCTTTATCTGAGTAGAGGCTTTATGTTGCTTTTGTTTCCTTGCAATAAAGGTGCAGCACCCCAAACTTATATTTTGTTTATTTGTTAAATGGAGAAAGGGACGAGGGGCAGCCCCCGACACACTCCTACGTTGTCTACCTTTCATTACGTTTTTGGTCCTTCGTCTCTCACTCCTTTAACTCTATCACCTTTTGTTGCAGTAATATCTATGTACTTTATATTTGCAGGGCTATATTAACACTGCAGGCTAAATGTTTAGTGACCTTAACATTTATCTCTGACATTAATATGGCTGCCATATTGATGTCATTCAACTTCTTTTTAGCTTTCTGCATAACTGAGTGACAGCCCTCTGAGATTTTGGTGTCTATTCATTTACATGAGCAGTGGCATCTTCTTAAAGGTATAAATAAACAAAAGAATTAAATTATGCAGTTGTATGTTTTATTTTCATAAACAAGGGACCTTTTCAGTGATGGAAATAAAACTCCTATTGCATAGTAGTTTCACCCATTCTAGCTTTTACTATGAGCTTGATTAGCCACAGTGTATAAGCTCAGGTGTGTCATATTAAACTCATAGTAAAATCAGGAATGGATCAAACTGCTATGCAGTGGGAGTCTTATTTCCTTCCCTGTTTTATTACTTTTTTAAACCGTGACGGTATTTAGATGCAATGCCATTTTGATCAACAGAATATATACCAATGTCTTCATATCTGGTACACAACTGTATTCTATAACTCTTGAAGTCAAGTTCCATTACAGGTGGTGTTTTGTAATGAAATATACCATTTCACATAACTTCTGGGTCATGTCAATGATACAACACACACTTGAGATAGTGTCTTCCTATTTCGGATACAGCTGTGTCAGAGTTGGAAACTCACACTTGTCTAGCACCCAGTCACGAGTTTCAGGACTAAAAGGACCAGGTACCATGAATTAGCGCAAATCTCAGCATCAGGAATTCTCACTTGAGTCTGTAGGTTTGTTGTTCATGCAGTTATAGGGTTGGACGAGTTTAATAAACAGAGGGCTTTATTGCTTGATTATCTAAATAATATACTTTGAGGGTAATTCTAAAACCTAGGACAAGTTTTAGTTTCTAACCATGTGTACTCTATGGCTTCAGCAATTCTTATCCTTATGGTAGTCTATGAACGGAGCTAAAATCCAGCACTACATTAATGATATAAAAAATAATATCCAGTCCAAATGTTTAGTAGAGAACATGTTCAGAATACTGGTAATAAATCTATAATAGGCTACCATGCTCACCCATATTTCCCACTACATAATGCTCTAATAATATCAATATTAATACTGTAATAATAATAATACATACATACATACATACATACATACCTGAATCCGAATTCTGCAGAGACAGTATAAGGCTTTTGGCAGTAGAATGTTATATTTTTTGTTATTGTGGATCCATACCGGTACCCCATACGAGTTCAACAAATTCCTTAGTAGATGCTAATCCACCCAGGCACCTTTTTTAAACTTATGTTGTGTAAGTCTGCAGCAAGTGATATTAAGCTCCATATTAGTCTTGAACAAATTCGTGGAAGTAACAGATTTTTTTGGGTTTTTTTCCCCCGTATGAAACAAATCTTACGTACAAATTAGGTTAAAGAGATTGTACTTCAACTCTATAAACGGCCGCTAAAGCCTGGTGCTGAGGTCTGTAGCCCGCAGCAATCACATAGACCACTGGCACAAATTCCCAGCTATGCTCATTTAACACACATTTTTAGGAGGTTCTGTGGAAGGGTGGTGGCCAATTCACTGACACACGGGAAACAGAAGGTTTTATTTGCAACACCGCTCAGGTGCCCAGTTTTATTTATGTTGTTTCTTCTTTTTATATTATCTGCCACCAGATGGCGCTGGTGCTGCAACTCCCCGTATACCAAAGATGGTAAACAGGGTTGCACTTGTATCCATCAACACGCACAGGTGCTGTGAAATAATAATGAAAACCAAAGCGAAATAAAAAGGGAAAATAAAACACAGTAATAAAACTACAAAATAAAGCTGCTGTTACGCAGTGCCACCACTGCCGCTAAGCTGGTCAGCTCGGATCTCCATCCTACGCTCGGCTACTCTCTATACTCTGGGGTGGCCAGAGTTCCCCATCTACCTACACACGTCCCCCACAGGTACGTAACGATTTATTTTAATTATTGTTTGTGTTATTTAAGGCTGGCTGTCTTCCTCAGCCGTGCTTATCTGTTTCGTTCTCTCGTTCCAACCACTGGCTTTCCTGCCTGGTCTTTGTTTAAACTGGCATCCTTAGCCAGCATCACTGGGTATCCCCGGTCATGGCCACCCAAATGCATAACCAAGCTTAGTTCTTATGGGCCGAGCAACCCCCCAAGGCTCGCCTCTCAAACGCTCAGAGAGAGGTAAAGCCAACACACCTTCACCCAACCTCTCTGTGTCATTTCCATGATTGACAGGCGGATCCTGCAAGGCTGCTGCCCTCTTCCTGCAGAACCATGCATGGGCCAGACAGTCAGCACAGATCTCCCCTGTTACAGTGCCCATGATAGATGATACTTAAAGGCTGCCTGTGGTAAAGTGGTTAACAGTGTGCAGGTGATCAATAAACAGACAGACAATGATAATCCAGGTGCAATGGTGTTTTATTTTATAATCCAATTGCCTGATGGCGAAACAGAAGTAAATAATAACAATGATAAGCAATACAGCGGCGTGTATTGCTTTACTGTAATCCGTGGGTTGGTTCCAAAATAATAAACAGTCACGATCTTTTACACCCACACGTAACACAAACACAAGTCCACAGTGTGTCCTGTAGTGCAAATACAGTTTATGGTGCAACAAGGTGAAGTGTTGTCCAGGTTCGTGCTGGCCTTAAGCGACAGCTCCTGGATCGTGTTTTAGCCGTCTAACAAATCACAAACAAGCACAGTATTAGACATTACAAAACAATTAAACACTCACTGTGTCACCACACAGTTCTCCTTTCAGTTAGATTTAACCATTTACAAAAGGAACAGATCACATCGCTGCATCCCCTTTTGTACCATCTATCATGAACCCAATGATTTAGTGTAACGGAGTTCTGCCCCTTTTCTAGATAACCAACTTCCGTCTGACCCTGTCAGGCCATTCAGTCCAGGGCACTCTGTTCCCTTTACACAGCGTCCTCACAGGTCGGGAGGGAGATGTACAGTGCCTTGCGAAAGTATTCGGCCCCCTTGAACTTTGCGACCTTTTGCCACATTTCAGGCTTCAAACATAAAGATATGAAACTGTAATTTTTTGTGAAGAATCAACAACAAGTGGGACACAATCATGAAGTGGAACGAAATTTATTGGATATTTCAAACTTTTTTAACAAATAAAAACTGAAAAATTGGGCGTGCAAAATTATTCAGCCCCTTAAGTTAATACTTTGTAGCGCCACCTTTTGCTGCGATTACAGCTGTAAGTCGCTGGGGTATGTCTCTATCAGTTTTGCACATCGAGAGACTGAAATTTTTGCCCATTCCTCCTTGCAAAACAGCTCGAGCTCAGTGAGGTTGGATGGAGAGCATTTGTGAACAGCAGTTTTCAGTTCTTTCCACAGATTCTCGATTGGATTCAGGTCTCGACTTTGACTTGGCCATTCTAACACCTGGATATGTTTATTTGTGAACCATTCCATTGTAGATTTTGCTTTATGTTTTGGATCATTGTCTTGTTGGAAGACAAATCTCCGTCCCAGTCTCAGGTCTTTTGCAGACTCCATCAGGTTTTCTTCCAGAATGGTCCTGTATTTGTTTCCATCCATCTTCCCATCAATTTTAACCATCTTCCCTGTCCCTGCTGAAGAAAAGCAGGCCCAAACCATGATGCTGCCACCACCATGTTTGACAGTGGGGATGGTGTGTTCAGGGTGATGAGCTGTGTTGCTTTTACGCCAAACATAACGCTTTTGCATTGTTGCCAAAAGTTCGATTTTGGTTTCATCTGACCAGAGCACCACCTTCCACATGTTTGGTGTGTCTCCCAGGTGGCTTGTGGCAAACTGTAAACGACACTTTTATGGATATCTTTAAGAAATGGCTTTCTTCTTGCCACTCTTCCATAAAGGCCAGATTTGTGCAGTATACGACTGATTGTTGTCCTATGGACAGAGTCTCCCACCTCAGCTGTAGATCTCTGCAGTTCATCCAGAGTGATCATGGGCCTCTTGGCTGCATCTCTGATCAGTCTTCTCCTTGTATGAGCTGAAAGTTTAGAGGGACGGCCAGGTCTTGGTAGATTTGCAGTGGTCTGATACTCCTTCCATTTCAATATTATCGCTTGCACAGTGCTCCTTGGGATGTTTAAAGCTTGGGAAATCTTTTTGTATCCAAATCCGCTTTAAACTTCTCCACAACAGTATCTCGGACCTGCCTGGTGTGTTCCTTGTTCTTCATGATGCTCTCTGCGCTTTAAACGGACCTCTGAGACTATCACAGTGCAGGTGCATTTATAACGGAGACTTGATTACACACAGGTGGATTCTATTTATCATCATTAGTCATTTAGGTCAACATTGGATCATTCAGAGATCCTCACTGAACTTCTGGAGAGAGTTTGCTGCACTGAAAGTAAAGGGGCTGAATAATTTTGCACGCCCAATTTTTCAGTTTTTTATTTGTTAAAAAAGTTTGAAATATCCAATAAATTTCGTTCCACTTCATGATTGTGTCCCACTTGTTGTTGATTCTTCACAAAAAATTACAGTTTCATATCTTTATGTTTGAAGCCTGAAATGTGGCAAAAGGTCGCAAAGTTCAAGGGGGCCGAATACTTTCGCAAGGCACTGTATCACCAAGAATCACTTTGTCTCTGTCACACTGCCACATACCAGACGCGATACGATTTTTCTGATGGCGACAAGATACTTTCACAGTGACATGACCATACACGCCAGAAGTGACACAGAGGTGATGCAACAAGTTTGAAAACTGCCAGATCTATACAACTGTTAAAAATTGCTATTGACAAAACTATGATCAAGACTGATACATATTCGTCAACATGATGTGGAAATTATGAGTGTCTTCAACATGTATGGCAGTAAATATTGTCTTTCAAATCTGTATCTTTATAATTGCAATGATCTTTGTCATAAAGCTCTGGGTATTTTTCTTGTTTCCTCATCTTGGATACTGTTTCACACTGTTGGACCATGTGCATTGAAGCCGTTCTCTGGTCAATTCCCTAGTTGGCGCGCGACAAATCGCAAAAAATAGGATTCAATCCTATTTATTTTGCATCGATCCGGTGCCGCTCTTGTGTCGCCTCTGTTGTGAAAATTACTTATCAAAAGTATAGGTTCTATTCATTTTGACACATCGCTGCACAGTTTCACTTGCTGCATCGCATCTGGTGGGTAACAGCCTTAAGACTAGTGTAATATGAATTGCATTGTATATTACTGCTAAGGGACTGAAAAGCTTAAAGCAACCAGATATCCGATCACCAAACATGAAAATAGCAAAAGTGTTAAGGATAAAAATTATATTTCTATGCTTTGCAAAGGACTTGGTTATTATTATTATCATTACAGTAGTCTCTGGCTAAGAGAACACCCCTCAGGAAGCAAGCGAAGTGATGCAATATACAAAGGCCAATCACGATATGAGCCAATAAATACAAATGTATTTATTACTTATGTCATGACACATGTGCATCAACATATGAAATGAACAGAATAAGTAAGAGAAAAGCAATAGGCAAGCATATGTTAATATACTATAATAATAGACTAACTGACAAGCTAACGTTAATAAACTAACTGACAAACTAAATTAACAAAGCATCCTTACATATGGTGAAAATGCAGCAGCGGCTCTAACATGTGTAATACATGTGCGACAATGAATTTTAACGCAATGGTTATTAACACGGCACCCCTGCACATGTTAAAAATGCAGCAGCAGCTCTAGATTATTCAATGACACGCGATGACAAGTCAGTTTTGAAAAGATAATTGAATTTGATTTTGATGATGATCAGTTATCGGGTTACAAAACAGTACTGTATCAGTTTTGAATTGGTTAACAACGAATCGCTATCACTGCCAAAAAGGTGTTCTTTTAAGTGAAGTTCATGTTCCTTTAGGTGGAGCATTTACAATGGGGAAAATTCTGTTTCACCACAAGGTTGTTCTCTTAGGAGGCGATCCTATACGCAGAGACTACTGCATTATTTTGCAAAAGTCTGCTTTTTTATGTATTTTGTAGTAGCTTCTGTGTTATTTATTCTTGTATGTATGTATTTATTTATTTATTACCTTGCTTATAAAACAACTAAATTATAAAGACTTGTCATTTTAGGAGTCACCTGCAAATGGCAATAATTTGGAACGTGAATACATCACATAACAAAAGAAACAACAAAAAAAACACATACTGAATAAAGAGGTCTCTAAACCCCTTGTAGTAGTATTATTGTTATTATTTCAGTTTGGTCAAAGAAGCTTGCCAGGGCTACTTTCAGCAGATCTCAGTTCTTAATAAAGAATTACTTGGTATGGCCTTTAGTTATAGTAAAAGTTGCATGAAGTTACATCAATTTGCGTGGCTTTCTTCCGCGAGAAGACAATTTACCCACCCTTTATAGCCATACCATTTTTCGGCCATGAGCTTCCTATAGCATGAGGAATGTGTGTGCGTGTAACGTGACATTCTCACAACAGTGTACTTTCACTGTAAAGTGGGTACATAATTTATTTTTCAAACAGTTTTATGCATTACAAGATATTGACCGCTGTAGTCAGAGTCTCCTGGTAAAAAAAAAAAAAAATGGCAGTGAAAGAATAGAGGTTAGGTATTTAGGGGTCTTTCTATGAGCCCAGTGATTTGGGGTATTTATTGAGTCCTAATAAATACATTAATAAAACAAAACCTAAGTGAAGCAGCCCACAGGGAAGGAAGGGCTCTAGGGAAGTGGTTAGCGATACAGAGGTGCAGATGTGAAAGTAGTCTTATCAGCTACTAGGAATGGGCAGTTCAAACCCCTTTGACGTCACCTGTGGTTTTTCAGCAGTAGGACGGGAAATGCTGCTTCACCCAGAACAAAGTTGTACAGACGACAAATAACCACCTGTCCCTTTTGTTTTTTTATTGACTGTAATAATGCTTATAGGCCTGCTTTCACGCACACAGCGCATTGCCGGGTTGGTTTTGACTGTGGCTTTGCTTTGCGTCATAGTGTGTTCCAAAGACAGAGTTTCGCTGAGCATGGTCTTGGCAGTCACTATTGCAGAAACTGATTATCGCTTTTTCTGTACCGGAAGAAAATGGAAAATACTAGTGGTGCACTTGAGAGAGGCTGGTTGCACATTAAAACACCACCTATTTAAAAAAAGGAACAGAGATACCAAGATATTTAGTAAGCAGGGTCTCTGAATGGGGTAAAATGGGCCACCAGGAGTTCTGGTTTCTTGCATGTTGTATCCTGTTTTATTCCACGAATGGAATTTGCCATTTCCTTTTTTACAAATGTTAACTAAACAGAATGTATTGGTCAACTTTGTGGCTGTATTAAGGGGTGCACTGTGTGTATTGAAGGTTTTCTAGTCGGTTTTAGAGAAATAGAGTCCCCTAGAGCTACAAGTTGAACTTTTTAAAAGCAGAACTGCTCAATACGCAGAAGACCTTTGTTAACCCAGGGTGGCAAGGCCCTAGGGGGCCCTCTACTCCCACGGGGCCTTGTCAACTCTCTGCTCTTTCATTAACATGAAATACACTAATAATAATGAAAGGATACAAACTCAAATGAGTTTTCTTGTAATTATTTCCATCATCTTTACATTTCCATATTAGAGAGGCAGCAGCAAGCTGATAAAGCTGAGGGTTAACTCAGTCCTTGGGGTATATCAATTGTTGCTTTAAAAAAAACAAAAATCTGATTGTAAGCATTAGAAAAAGAAAAAAAAAGAACTGAGATTGTTATTATTATTTTATTATATCTTATATTTTGTACCGCTAAAGAAAATGCCAACCAAGGTACAGCATTTGGTTTCATGTGAGGGACAAGCTTTGATTTTAAAGCATTTTTAATTCCTTGCCGAGTACTCACTCCATTCATCCCTAGATGAGCCATCAGTGTCCTCAGAAATCGTGAAGGCATGTTGTTAACAGTCCAGTATGTGTGCCTTCCTTAATGATAGATTTTCACCCATTTGAAAGATAATTTATATTTGGATTTTTTTTAGTAAATCTGGAGATCCAGTGAAATTTGAGAATCAGAATAGGAATAGATTGTAAATATGACACACTTAGATTTCTACATGTACACACTGTGCTTCAGTGGGTGTAGATCAAGGTGATCTATCTCCTCATGATGCTGATTGCTACAAATTTCTACAGTATTGGCAGAGTACTGTAAGTTACAAGACCTGCAAGAGATACATATAGATGAATGTATAAGCTTTACTCTCTTTTTTTGTCTATTAAAAGTAGCTACCAATTACAATGTCATTGGCAGTGGTAAGTTTGGTTTGATTAAAAGATGTTAAAATAAATGCGTTTCCAACCACCAAACCCCATTCCTGTACCCCATTCCGAACCTCATTCCTAACCTCATTCCCAAACACCATTCTGTCTGTGCTGTTCCAGCAATTACCCTCCCCTCCTTCCTCGGGCAGATTCATTCCAATCTCAGTTAAGAGAACAGTTAGTAAAGCATGCTTAGTGTAGATTAAGGACGTAGCAGTAGCAGGAGATGGAAAAGACTGGGGTCACAGATGTGATCCTTCTGTGTCACCCGTAACTTCCCTCTTTGAGTAGAGTTTCTGATTAAATACAGTTCTGGACTGTACAGTAGGTGGAAATGGTTACTCCTAATGTGAGCTCAGCACTGGGCAGTGAAAAGGTAGCTTTGTTTGTTCCTTGATGTTGATGATGGGGAGAGGGTGCAGTGCCACTGTCTGAAAGACACCAATGACCATCTCTGACTAATAACTATCATTACTGTGACGCATGATTCTCAGTTCAGACAGCTATAAGCAGTTATACCGAAAGATTCCAGAGGACTAAATTAGTACATTTAAAATATTATAACAGAACACTGTTTTTAGCTGTCTGAAAAAAGGCTTGGCGTGAAAAGATATGTACTGGCACCTAATTGGCTGAGCTATTAAAGGCTATATCTTGGAAATAGCTTGGCCGAATTTGATGAAAATTTGCATGAGAATTAGTTATGGGATGACGATGAACACTGACTTGATAAAAAAAAAAAAATGGAGAATAGCCTAAATAATGGGTAGGACTACGTAGCTCACAGCATGTTATTAGAGTGGAAGCTGGCATGTCTTGTCCTTGGTCGAAGATTTTTTGAATTTTGTTTTTGTGATTTGGATCACTGTAGCACCCCTCTATTTGTTGTTAGAATTGCACAAATCTGGAACTGGGTTTCAGGAGTTGGTTTTCTGCAATGGTTGTATTCCAGGAACTACCGTGAGTCTTGATATACATGTCTAGCATATTGCATGTAATGTGTTTATTTAAACAATTTGGGAGTAATGCTGTTCTGAAGTACACGATGTGTCTATGTTTTAGAGGAGTTGTAATGATTTATTAAGGAAGGCTCTGCCAGGTGTTTTCTGGGCAGTGACAGACCTCCCTGTTGCAGCATGTCAGAGGTGCAGCCCTGATCTCATCACAACACAGGAAACCACAGCCAGCAGGTTCAGGACAAGTCTGCACAGCACTCCCTGGGACCAGGTCCCTGGCTGGGATATCATCTTATAATCGCTGTACATTAATGTATAAATAGATGCTGACAAAATCTGGAATACTCCAATACAAATGTACTAGACGAGGGGAATAAAGCCATTACAATATACTGCTCTGCAATCTCCTTCACTGCTTCCTGCCATTTGATAAATCTGTATTTTAATGTGATTTGATTTAGCATTTTGTAAAACATACTATAACGTTCAAAAAGTTGTCATCGTCTTTGTGTGTAATCCACTCCACCTCTGAAGTTCTTAAAGAGTAAAAGTTAATAGATTTACTGGAACTAGAAGTTGAATGCAGACTTTTTTCATTTTTGTTTTTTAATTAAAGAAAATAATTCATTATTTTTAATCAAATCAGACTTAATATTCACTTCAGTTGACTAAACAGGTATAAAAAAAACTAATACAGAACTGAAACTGTCTGCATGTAATGTAATTGTTTTGTGACCCTAAGTTTGAGACACGCTGCTCGTTGGCTCATTTTACAGATGGGTCATTTAATACCAACTCAACCAGAAAAGGGGTATTTTGTTGCCTGACCGTCTCAGATTTTGCTGGAAAAATTCACCTGCCGGTTTTCGGGCCTGCCAAGTTCAGAAATAATGCCAGTTCGGTTAGGACTGTGTGGTACTTTAGCCTCACCAAAGTGGCCATAAGCAGTGCTCGAATGCATGACAAATGCAACATCAAAAATCTGCCAAACATCTGACAAAAATCCAGAATCTGTGGGTACCAAAATGTTTTGCATGATTTTTGTAGATCTCATCAAGATCTATCCAAAAATACCTCTGGGTGATTTTTCTGGAGCCCCGTCACATGAATTATTTCGGCCTAAACTTTGTAGAAATAGCAAACATTTCAGAGGTGTTAATGACCAGTGGAGGGACTTGAAACCAAAAGTGTTTCATAAAATTTGGAAGAGTGCTCCCTAAGGTTCTTACAGCAATACTAACATTTTAGGAACCACATCCCCTACAGGGTAAAGGGTTGGGCTGAAGTTCAAATAAAACTCGTCACTTACCCCTCATCTGGCAACTTGCCAAAAGTGAGTTAGGTGTTCCTTTTTCTCAAAAGCCTTATTCATTACAAGTCAAACGAGATGCTAAACATGATGGTGGCATCTACATTGAGCCCAGGGTGATTTTTCTGGTGGGGGTCACTTTAGGTTAACCTTTGCCAGGTCACAGTTCAAAGGGGAAAATAAAAACATGATTAGCATTTCTGAACTTGGCGGGCCCGAAAACCTGGAAGTGAATTTTTCTAGCAAAATCTGAGACGGTCGGGCAACGGCGCTGGTTCATTTGGTATGGAATGACCCACATAATAAAGGACAGACACGCATGCACTCCCTGACAAACCAACTTTGACTAGAGGGAGCTGTGGTGCTTTTTGCCCTGAAGGGGTTAACATCACTAAGCAGAGGGTGGTGGGTGCACAACACAAGAGCTGCTCCTGTAATGGAATGAAAGGCTTGGGTGACTCACAGAGCCACTTGTTTTAACACTTTGTGATTATTGACCAATTCAGGATGTATGCCTAATAATGTGGCTTTGACCTTTAAATGCTGCACTTCCTCCCATCTCCCTGCAGTGTGGGAGGGGACAAAATCTAGTGTGTAATTCTGAGTAAGTAACGTTAATCAACAAGAGCGCAAAGGCCATTGCAGCACTCCCTGTGGGCCCCCAGGCACTATCGATAGGTCAGCAGGACTAGGGTTTGAAGCAGAGAGCTCCCGCTCGTGTGACTCACTCTTCACTCCATGCGGTTGTGCCTTTACTGCTGTAATTTTAGTCTGGGTCATGCATCATAGGTTTAACATCTTAACAAGGTCAAACTTGCCTTTACCCGCACAGCTGCACTTCCTATCTGTGCATCAATTGTGGTAGAATGACACTCTCCCTAAAAGTACCAAACATTGTGAAACTTGCTCCTGTACCAGTAATTAAGATAAATTGGCAGTTTTGCAACCAGTTTGAATCTACTTTCTAAGCATTTGCTACAGTCCAAACAGGGACAACATTTGCTGTAGGGCAGGACATCATGATGAGTCAAAGAGAAATGTCGGATATGTTTGTCACAGCAGGTAGAAAAACGGAAGAAATTAAACAGATCGAGACCACAAGGAGGGACTCGCTTGCGGAAGAAACTATTAATATTGTTATGCCCAGGTACAATTATTTATACATGCTCTAAAGAAAAGGTACCATAGATTTGAAAACAAGATTTAGGCTGATGTGTAGGGCTGTGCTGTGCGTTTTCAGGTTTGTATAGCTGCTCTATAAACCCGTTGTTTTCCACAGCGGATCGGCAGAAAATAATATTTAAGGTGGTACACTACAGTATTAGATACATTCTGGTTGGCAATGTTATACATGAAAATCAATGCAATACATTACTTTTCGAGTTTGTTATAAACCAGTGCCGTGCTTTAAAAATACTTGCATTGCATTTTATATAATTTATTTTAAGAATAAGAATGATGTTGACAAAGCGCACCACTATCTCGTTGCAAACTGGCCCAATTACTGCCTATTTTTTCTCATTCATGATGCTAATTACTGTTTTAAAATGTTACATTGCTTAAATGTGCCTTTATATGGGAAAAAAAATGATTAGGCAATGTAATGTGTATTTTTTTTTTTAAAGCTCTGTTCCCCTAATTAGCCCACAGGGCTGAGTTAAATGAATGCAGAACAAGAAGCCGGGTTTTAAGGGTGGTTCTGTGGATGTGCAGGCAGATCTTTCAGATCTTCAGCTCTTCTACTTCTGACTGGTAGCCCTCACTTTTTTTCTTTTTGACCACCCTTTTGTTTATTTAAAAAGCTGTGATTCCGGCAGGATAACCTAAGTGAGATGCCCTGTCCTCCTTCCAAGAGGTCTTAATCCACCCTGTGTTGTGCAGTAGCACATAGAGGTGATGGGGACTCCTTTTCATTAGCACTTTCAGCCATTCCAGATTTTAATACAAGCTTGATTAGCCACTGTGTGCATGGAACAAACTCAGGTGTGTCTTTTTAAACTGATAGTAAAACAAGGAATGGATCAAAGTGCAATGCAGTGGCAGTCTTATTCCATCCCGGTTTATCAAAATAATGTGTGTTGATGGGTCCTACAAAAAAACGTGTATTTTCAGATTGATATTGAAAAATGATCCAGGTAATTGTCCAGTGTGTTTTGTTTTGCTTGGAGAACACACTCTGCTCAGAAATAACTTTGCCCTCCCCCTCCCATTCAGATTTTTCTGAAATGATGCCCCTGAGTCCAAAACTTGAGATACCTGTATTTTTTTCCTAAAAGAAAAATTACAAAGCTTTTAATATATGAAACCTAGAAATACATAACACAAATTGCTAATTTCCCTAACTAGTTTAGCTACTTTTTATTTTAACCTTTGAAGAGAAAACGCTTGTGCTTGTTGTGTCCAAGAGCAAAAGCTTAAACCAGACCCTATGTGTCAGTATGCAATTATCAGACAAGAGTGTTACCGTAGGGCTGTAGGTATGTGCTGCAGATGTAAATAATTTAGTAAACCATTTCCACTTTAACTCCTGTGCGAAACAACCATGTCAGTGTTACAATTGATATAGCATTTCCAGGGTATTCGCCAAAAAGCAATACAAGCCATCGCAATACACCATAATATAATATTAAAATGGGTAGGATCTCTACAGTTCAGTAAAACACAACGATTGGGCATAACCAAATTGGGGATGGGCGAAAATGCAAAACATAATTGGCGACAAATGAATGCTTTTAATGGTGCATTTGAAGATATGCATGGAAATACATATCACTCAAAGGATGAAATGGTTATTGTATCCTTTGGAAAAGAAGGTACGGAATTAGTTATTTAAACCTGGTTCATGTTTACAAATCATGCACAAAAGCGCCCTATCTGTCCACAACATCGCATTTCATTTTTAATTTAACGACTTTTGTTGATAAAAGCTAATCCACATCTGGGAAGTTACTAGACGTCCTCTGCTTTTGACCAACTCTGAGGACACTTGGTTTCTAGTCCCGTGCGAATCATGCTTTAAACGGCTGCTGTAAAACCAAGACCCATAAGTACTCGACAAGTTTGCAATGAAAAACAGGAGGATGGACTTGGAGATCTAAACATCAGGTAAGGTAGATTATTCTTTCTCTTATTTAATTTGTATGTTTGATAACTACATAGTAGTGGTTCTAAATGTGATTTTTAGGTGAAACATCACAGTTCTTAATAGGGCGATTTTTAGTTCATTGCACGTTTGGAGTGTAGTTAATTTTTACTTACAAAAACATTTTTATAAATTATTACACATCTGCTATTATCTCCCCCCCTCCCCCTCAAAAAAAAAAATAAAATAAAATCCTGGCAACACCACTGCTGACAATCAGTGGAGAACCTCCACTACCACTTACAAACCATTCGCCTCCTTGTTTTGCTGAATCGAAGAATGGAGTCTCCGAGCTATGACTGGAGGCAGGGGTTCAGTCTAGGAAGTTTCCACCTGGACACAGGGGTGTCTGACCAGGAAGGGTGTAAAGGCCAATGCAGCACTCCGGACCAAGATCCACAGGTGTGCATGACCAAAATTCAAACCATCGAGCTCCTGATCGCATGACTCATGATCTGCATCGCATGCTTTCTGCTTATGACCTGCTGTGGTTAAATATGTACACTATATAAAAGACAACAAAAAAAACCCAGTGAGCTAAGAAGTTCAGTGACTAGCATTTCGACTAGAAATGTTTATTAATGTCCTCATTGAAAAAGACTTGAGGTTGAAATGTTTTAAGTTTCTTTTTGTATTTCTAAAAAGAAGAATGTGTTATACTGTTTACTGCGCCACCCAGCACCCCATGACAAGCTGTGCTTGTTGTGGTGGTGGATTGTTTTCCGATAAAGTTTAGGGTTTAAGAGGTTACTGTAACTTAGACTGCTGACACATGGGGGCTGAACACCACAAAACATTACTCCTCAGAACAGCAAAACACCCTGTATCTCTTTCTCTTTCCATGTCTGTCTCTCTCTTGGCCCTTTTGCTGTGATTCACAGGCAATAACAGATACAACAAAAGCATTAATTTGCATAATAGGGCCATGACATCATGTAGTTACAGTATGTATTATGGCCTCATAAAGGCTGTACTTTGCAGCCACACACCTCATTGTGTATAGTTCAATAACCCAACCCTGAATTGCATAGCTGTTTGTCTCTCTCTCTCTCTCTCTCTCTCTCTCTCTCTCTCTCTCTCTCTCTCTCTGACCAGTTGTTTTTAATGGCGCAAAGGCTAATCCGAAGGCAGGCCGAGTTCAGTGCGTGCACCCTGGCTTTGCGTGACTGCAGAACATTTAATTGCAGAGCAAGTGGTTTAATTTGTGGCCTTACAGTACCCTTCAACTGTAAACACTGAGTAATGGCTTTGGAATCTTAAGAGGTATAAATTAATTGCAGGTTATTTCATAATAATGCATGTGTCTCCCTGCCCTCCTCTGAGAGCAGCAGAGCTCTGTGAAACATGCCTCTTCAGAGCTGTGCCCTGAAGAAAAAAAAAACCCAAAACAGAATTATAGCATGGATTCAAAACAAGAGCTTTTTACTTTGTGATCATTCTGCAGTACTTGCGGAGACTGTCTCTCTAACTTCAGTACTGCTTTACTCTTATAATTCAACCTTTCGAAAACTGTAAATTTGTTAACATATCATACATATTAAAAAGAATCGGATTCTTGCACTCTTTGGTCAAAAAATTTCTTACTAAAACGTTATTTCTTTTGTACTATTGGAGGTCTTTACTTCAACAGGCAGTGAATACCAACCAGAAACTGCTCCAGAGTCAAAAGGGAGGGTTCCAAACCTAGACCCCAGGAAGCATGAGATTCCCTGCGTTTTGTGACTACTGTGTACCAGTTTAAGTTTGAAACTTAAATAATGGGGTCCATCATCATGAAAACATTGATTTGAGACTGTATGCACTTTCATTAAAGCCAATGCAATGCCTCACAATCATTTTCAGTGCTGTTTTAAAATGATTATTTGGTGTTTGTTTATATTCTTCTGTGCACTCCACCTTATCAGATGGCAGACTGATCTATTTCGTTTGTGGTTTTATCTGCAGATACATCTGCCTCCTTGACGGTTCTACTACTGCAGTTAGCTGAACATTATTTATGCCACCGTTGAGAGAGTTGAGGTCAGGGGATTCCTGGGTTCAAACAGTCAGGGAACTAAATCATTGATGCACTTTGTCCCAGTTCAGACTGTTTATTTATTTATTTATTTATTTAAAATGTTATTCGCTGGAAAACCCATATGAGCTGCAAACCTCTAGTTTACAAAGGCGCCCTAGGATGGAGGAAGGAGCACGTTACAATTACATACAAGCATATACAGTAAGCACACAGTTTCACAATCCAGGTATTATTGTATTCACTTCACATCATGTGCAATCACAAGGCTTGTTCAAATGATCAAACGACAGTACAATCTCTTAAGTGATCAAACTTCAGTACAATTTCTTAAAAGTAGAAAGTGACACACTAGATTTCAATTCTACGGGTAGTTCATGTCGGATTCGGATCACTCAGTTGACTAATCAAATTGGGGAGAAAATCAGAAAAATAATTGCTGATTCCAGATTTAAAAAAAAAAAGTCAATTGAAGTTACTTACTCTTTAAAACATTAGATAATATGGAAGCAGGCATAAATGTGTCCTAATTGTGTTTTTGGAAGAGAAAAAATGCAAAACCAAAACAGACATATGAAACACTTATGTGGCTGTATTATAACAAGCAACAATCAGACAGCCTGCAATGGAAAACCTGGAAACACAGAGCACTTATTAATTGAACCATTGTCTGAATAGTTTCAGTATGATGACCTGGTGGTATTCCCCTGAAGCAAGGCACCAAATTGAAATTTAAAGAGTAGCTCTTTCCAAACTGACTCTAGATGCTGTTTGGGTCTAGTGTCCCACCACCATGTTCAGTGTTCCCACACAGTTTTACTTCTGGGTAAGTGTTTAGCTGACTGTGCACTCATGCTTTGTTTACCAGTTTGTTTACATTACCTAAGGTAGTTTTAGCTGCAGAAATGTGCTGTTCCGATTTAATACATTTTCTACTTAAAATTGTTTGTGATTGCACTGCTATGAAAAACATTATCTTACATAAAAAAAAGTCCAGTTTGAATCTAGCTCTGGATATATCACTTTACCTTGAATTGAACTAAGACAGAGTATGTTAACAGAAAATAACTTTTCCATTCTACTGACTGTTCCTATGTAAGCCCACTTGTGCAATTTTTCAAATTTTATTGTGTAAAGATGGTGTTCACCTAAAAAATAGCAAAAGTAGGAAAAGTATAGACCTTGCTCCTTTTTCATTGTATCAGCCCCAGTTGAGAACTTCCCTTGCGTGATACTGGACTACATTAAACCTTCAGAGACAAAGCAATGTTGTAAATTCAAGACTCCCCTACAGTCATAGGGTTGAATTCAAGGAAGTCAATAGGAGATTTAAGGGACCTATTTCATACAACCTGGGACATTATACTAATTTCACATATCCTGTCCTAGGAGCCATCAGCACTGGCATTCTGTCCAGTCCTTTAACGAGACTGGTTGTTGTTACATTGAACATGTGTTCTAACTTCCTATGTGTTCTAATTTCCTAAAGTTACTCTGTACCATTTTGAAAGTGTAAAGTTAAATAAAGTCACCCTCCATGGAAAATAGTTCTTTCACTTTTCAAAAAGAATTTTGAAACTGCAACCAAAAGCATTTACACTCCCAGCCTGTAGAAATGACCCCATACAAATTCTAGTTGCAAAGTGAATAGGGAGCCATTACACAAGATAACAGCAGGTCTGTGTTATAAACAGTTACTAAAATCGCAAGGCATGCCAGCCAAGCTAGTACACAAAAAGTGCTAGGCTGCAATGTACATCTGTTGTGCATCTGTTGAGCAAAGGTCGGAAATATGAGGGTATTTCTGATCAATATACTGCTAGGTCACAGTATATTGACTTTGGGAAAACCCAGGACTTCTCTGTATACAACTGACAGGGGAAAGAATTGCAATTACTGTAGCTATTCATTACTTTAGATAAACATCAACAGGAGCCTGTGTGCTTTAAACAATAGATACTAACATCTCCTCTACCTCAGTGAAACAAGACCAAGGGTAATAAACAATCACTTATCCCATAAAAAACAAACCATGCCCAAGTGTAGGGACACTGCATTTGCCAGCCTGATTCTCCGTTTTCACATCACTGACATAACGTTAGTCTTGCATCATTTTTACCTGTGTGGTATGATCTTAATGCTTTCAGTGTGACTGCACTTACTATAAACTCTTAACCTGCCAGATAGTTGTCGTGAAAATGCTAGCTGGTTTTGAGAGTCTTACTTTTAAAAAAGTGAGATGCACAAGAACAATGCAGTTTCGGTACCATGTGAATAACACAAAGCATGTTTTTATTTTATTTTATTTTTTAGCAGAAAAGATGTTACTCGATACATGGTTCCACTGGTTGTAGCTTTTTACCACAGAGTTCTGAGATACAGATACTGTTTTTGGCATTTTCCAGAAGACAGAACACTGCCTTTAAGGCTTCTTGAGGTATGCTGCAGAATTGAAACAGGATGTCTTTTAGCAAGAACCTACATGCTCAGGGAACCTACTGTATCTTTGCTTCCCCACCCTCAGCATGGCATAAGTCTGCCAATTTCCAATCACCTGCCTGTTGCAAGGATAATAATGTTTTGCACGCTGAACACTTAAACATATTATCCAGTTCATTGCCTGTCTGTCAATATGTGTTTTCCAAATCAAATAATGAATGTCATGGATCTTACTTCTTATCTATTTGTGTTCTTGTCCATTGAGATTCTTTTAGAGGTCTTTTAACAGATAAGATCATTTTTGTTTACTTGTTGTATTTTATTTTACTGTTTTAACCATTATTTAAAAAAATACAAATTGGGGGTAGAAACCTTACTTTATCGGTTTTGAATCCTAAAATCGGAACTCCCACAGTTACATTTCGGGCACAAACCTAACAGATCCGCTATGCCTATTGTTCCTGGTCATATCTGAATGTGAAGTTTTCAGAAGAAGTTTATTGTGTACTGTTTTAGCATGTCTCTCTGGCTTATAGATCAGATGTATAATGAAATAATAATGGATCTCGTGGATTGATCACATGCAATGCATTAGTTAGTATGTCTTCCTTGTGGTGGAAAAACTGATCTATCGCTGAGTCCTATTTTAGGGCCTCTATTTGTCATAGTACATTTTAGTGCTCTTGTCTTTTCTGTGATCGTCTTTTTCAGTGCTATTCCCTGCAGCTTTAACAATACTCTAGCTTTTTTTCTTTGTTTTATTTATTTATTTTTTACAAACATTAGTTTCAGCTCCATATGGCCTTATAAGTGTGAATTGGCATAAAATATATAAAACACAAATGTATATAGGCTAAGTCATGACTTAGCACAGTGATAAATTAATGCTCTTCAAATTACCTCACTTAGGAGTCCAGGGTACAAACCCTTTCTTTTGATTAAAAAAGAGGATAGACCACACGTGCTTTATATGTTTTCTAATGATGCCCTCTGTCCGACTCCAATAGAAGCGTGCTCAGGACATTCAGCAGATTACTGCTGATGAAAGGTAGATTTCCTCAACTATCTCCAGTACTGATAGCCTCCCCCCTCCTCCCCTCCCTTCAGAATGACGCTAATGTTATAACCTTAAAGTTGGTGGAGACTCGCATCAGATTTGTGGGATGCCAGAGTGCTGACGCGGGAGCATTACTTCCGTGTGGCCTACTTTAAGCTGCTTCTGATAAACTAGATCTGATCTATAGCTCAGCATTGAGAAATATTTCTCAGTGAGCTGCCAACAGTGCCTCTTAACCCTTTCTGTAATAAATATTATTGCAAACAATACAGGAAAATAGCAAATCTTTCCGTTCCCACGTAGGAATCCTAAATGTACCTTTTTTTTTTTTTTTTTTTCAGCGGAATCAACCGCCTGATAACCACTGTGCATATTTTAAATATACAAAAGTAATGTAATTGTTTTATTGGGCATATGAAAACCAGCAGCACAAAAATAAGTGACGTTGGCAGCAGTAAACGAATGAGACCTGTCAGAGCTGTACGCCTTGATGTGAGAGCATGGGTTAGCTGCTGCCTGTCCCAGCTACAGTCATGAAAACTGGCCTGTATTTGTTGAAGAGTTTGATAAAGCCTAAAACAGAAATCCCTATGCTGGAGAGCTTTAATGGCATAATTACTTGTTTTATTATTATTATTATTATTATTATTATTATTATTATTATTATTATTATTATTATTATTTATTTCTTAGCAGACGCCCTTATCCAGGGCGACTTACAATTGTTACAAGATATCACATTATTTTTACATACAATTACCCATGTATACAGTTGGGATTTTACTGGAGCAATCTAGGTAAAGTACCTTGCTCAAGAAGGGTACAGCAGCAGTGTATCCAACCTGGGATTGAACCCACGACCCTCCGGTCAAGAGTCCAGAGCCCTAACCCCTACACACTGCTACAGTTTTACTACTGTAGTTCACTTATTATTAATTTCAAATTTTTGCAAAGCCTGTTATCCAATCTGAAAGCGAATGGGTCTTGTCAAAGGATGAGTTTGAGTACTCAAACAGTAAGTATTTTGAGTACTTTTACTTATTGCAGCCTGTAATTCATGGTAGAAAAGGGAAAATAAATAACCCAAGAGGCTAATTCCGCCCCCCCCCCCCCTCCCTTTTTTTTTTTTTGGTTATTGAGATACTGTAGCTTCCCTTGCGTAATGATCTCTGAAAAACAAAAAATCGATATTAGGGCGGAGCCTACGTTATTTGTTCAAATTCATAACTAATCTTGCTGTTTACTAGTTCCGATTGGATTTGGGAAAACTCTGCATTTTAAATACGTAGCCTAAAACACAGAGAGTTCATGCATGTCCCTTAATCAGTTTCAGCAGTAAGTGGGTGGACAGAGTAGTTACTGACACAGTACAGTAGTACTGTGAACACTTAAGAGCAGATGTATAATATCAGTATATTTAGCCAGTCCCTTTTTTAAACATGTAATTCATATTTATTATTACCTAAATTAGTCCAAATAAGTGTGAGACATGCAGTTTTTCATACAGTTCCTGTTGAGTTTCAGTTATCCAAATCTGAAATAGGAGTGTTGGAGTTTGATTATAATTTGCTGATGAATATCAATATGATTAAAGTGTGTGTGTGTACATTCAACCTATAAAGATCACACACCCACATTGATATCATGAGGCAAGACAGTGATTTTCTAAATTGTTTTTTGTAAAGGGCCTTTTTCAGTGTCTCATTGAAGCCATTGTAAAAGACTTCTAGTCAGAACCTTTTTCATTGAATTAATATACAGTGCTCTTTATTTTGCTTTAAAAAATGTGAAATATTGAAAATGGAGAATTACTGACCTTATACAGTATAGTTAGGGCTTCTGATTTTTGGTTTTAACCAATAAAACCCGATAAAACACCCCCGATACAAAAAAAAAAGAATCGGTGGATAGCCAATAAACACCGGAAAAACTGTGGAAATGGTTAATCAATTCACGTTGACTTTACCCTTTTCACATAAAAAAACATAAAACCTAATACAAAAATAACAATAAATACATTTCCCTGTGCTGCTGGGCAATGTCCCGCCTTCCTGACTTATATCTATTATTGATTCGTTCTGAATAATTTAAACCCGCCCCAACTACTGAGTGACAGCACTTTCCTACATTTCTATTGGAGACTCCGCTTGTGAGATTTAAAACGAGATTACAATCAGGATGGAGGCTTGTTAGCGGGATTTAAAGCTGTATTACAGTTAATATACGGAGGATTTAAAACAGAATTGTGGCGAAATGTACAAAAATGCCAACACACAAATACCCCAGAAGAATGTGCCCGTGACCATAGGGATTTCGTTGTGGAAGACAGCAAAGGAAAGAAGGTACAACTTAAGTGTGCAAGTACTGTCGAGTTACTATACATATTTTGACACAAAAAAATGCTCAAGCATTTTGGAAAGTAACCGAAAACACTAATTTCATACAGTATATCAAAAACGAAAGCCCCGAAAAAAAAAAAAAAAAAAAGCATTTACATAAAACTTGAAAATAGCTAAAAATAAGCACCAAAAAATACAATTAGTAAAACCCGAAAAACAGAAGCCCTAAGTGTAGTTCATGATCATTTACTGTTGACCTGGTCAAACTGTGAATTATTGAATTGTGAACTATCGAGGGTGCACTGCAGTTTCTTTTAGTATTTCTTAATTTAGTAAAGGGTCTGATTTCTCTGTGTGAAATATAATTCCTTCTTTTCAAATGTAGAAGGAAAGAACTGTATGTAGCTACACTACAAACTCCCACATGCTCCCAGATGTAGTTATGTTTGTAGAAATCTCTCTGCAGACACCTGACACTTTGATTACTTAAAAGCAAATCACAGTTTACATTGTGTAGCAGCAGAGGTATGCTCATGTTTAGTTTTGGTTCACAAAAACCTGTTATTATAATGGAGTACCTGTCATTAACTGTTGTAGATTGGGTTGGTTGAAAAAGCAGTTATTCAGTTTGAAAACAACTATTTTGTTATTTCAATCATTAACTTAAGGTAAATATCCTATAATATGTTTGGATTTACTTTGTGGGAAGCGTTACAAACCCACTGACCTTTTTAGTCAATTTACTTACCTGTGCGTTGTGGTAATGGACATCAAAGAGTTTACTTTCTCTAAACATTTGACAAGGTTCTGGTGCTGCAGTCAGTGTGTTCATTAAGAGTGCATGACCTTTATCTGTCTCCCACCCTGCTGTATTATGAAGTGGAAACCAAACCCTAACACATGTGCAATTGCAGCACCGTGCAGTGCGGAATTCCTGCACCCTAAAGGGCAATTGAAGACTCACACTGTTACTGGAGGTGCCCTGGTGACTAACATCCTTATTTTCTGCAATTTGGATTCTGATGAAATGTAGTAGTTTTCTTTTTTTCAAACTTTTTGCTGCCTAGTCTTTTCTCATGCCCTAAAATACTGTGTATAAAGTGTTTTGGATTTCCATATGTCAAGTAGTCAGTTGAATCTTCCCGCTTTCATATTGTTGTGTTTGTAAAGTCTGTGACTGTGTTCCTGTGTGTTAGTCTGTGTAAGTGCCTGGGTGTGTTAGCGTGTGTCAGTCAGTTTGCGTGTGTGTGTGAGCCTGTTCGTGGAATTTGGGGAGGAGTTTGGTGTGAGAGCAGCTGGTGCAGGCTTCCCATGTTTGAAGGGAAACCGGCCCAGGCAGGTCCTGGACCTCACTGCCTCCTGGGAAACACCCAAATACTGAGCACTGAGCTAGTCTTGCAGCTTCCACAGCCTGACACTGCCATTCACGCACAAGCACACACACACACACACACACACACACACACAGGCACACAAATGCATGCATGCACGCACGCAAACACACCCTTATTAAAGTTTACTGTACTAAAAGGATAGCAAAGTGTAATGAAGCATAGTGAAAGCATAGGTGGGCATTATAAAGAATTGCAAAGTATGGTAAAGCATATTAATAAACATGGCAAGCCAGGGTAAACTATGGTAAATGCAGCCATGGGAAAAGCATGGTAAAACTGCAAAAATACCTTGCAAAAATACTGTGATTTTGGTTATACACATATTTGGGATATCTCGCTGTGGAATTGCTTTTTTTTTCAGGAACTTTTTCCTCGCTAGTTTTAAATTGACATTTGTCACATGTCAGAGAAATTTAAAAACAAGCTGCTGCAAAAAAGCAGACACAGAGTAAAATACGCTGCTCAGTACATTCTACTAACATTAAGCAGATTTGGTAGCTTGATCGTAGTTACAGTATTGTCGATGGTCCCTCCATTTTAAACATGCAGACTAACGGACACTTGAGCCCACAGACACACGATGAGAAACCATCACAGCTTATCATTCTGCTTCCATTGCCATCCACCGTAATGAACACAGCACTTCAATTAAATAAAATCTCTCCACCACTTTCCAATGTAGCCTTCCTAGCTTCTGCCGCACTTCAGCGTCATTTTGTGTGCATCACATGAGCTCAAGATATCTACAGTGCCATTTCACATTTCACAAACATTTTCAAAAGCTGTGGTTAGTACATCCTGAAGCACACAAACCTGTTTTTTTTAATGCATTGTTGCAATGAAGAGAGTAATTCTCCTGTGAGCCAGAAATGCATCAAGAGGTGAAACTTGTACTTTTGTACCAGTTATTAGGGTAAATTAGTAAATGTGGTAGATTATCAGAAATGCAGCGCCTGGCTTGCATACACTATGATTAGTGCAACTTAAATGATTAAAATATGGTTGGAAGTTACAGGGTTACAAAAACACAACGTCTCACTGTTTGGGGACTGTCCGGTTTTACACAAGAGTTGAGGTCAGCCTCTGAACTGTGTTGGGAAAGTCTGTTACAGATTTCCTTGTGGAGTGCTTTTTTTATGCTCCCCGACTGGAAAATGTAGGTCATCGCAACCTTGAGTTTGTTTGTTTATAGAGTTTATACATATTTTCCTAACAGTGATCTTTCAGAATGAAAAATACTCATCATGTTCTCATCAACTCTGGTAATAATAACAATAACCTGCTTTTCTTTTCTTTTCTTGGAAGGCAGACTAGTATTGCTGATTGTTTGCTCTGGAAGACTTGAATCGATACTATTGAGAAAAAACTGTACTGCAAAGAAAGATCACGACTGACTCGCAAATAAGCCAGTGTGTTAGCCAAAGCATGGCGATTCTTGAATTGAATTTATTGAATTACTGTGATCCAGCACACTGTGGGCTGTGTTCTCAAAGCTTTATCTTATGAGCTATTTAAGAGTCTGATATCCTTGAAATTGCTCTAGACTATTTTGTTGGCTTATTAGTTGTTATTGTTGTTGTTGGCAATTAGTTCTGTTGAAGGGGAAAAAAGAAGGTTTTTAAAAATATGATTTGCCAAAGATATCCTGTTTTAAGGATAGTTGTTGTTTTTGTGAATAAGTTTAGAATTGTTTTATTTTCCACATTTTTTTCTTCTTTATATTAATATAATAAAGGTCAAGGATGAGAAATTTGGAAGAATTTTGTGCTTTTGAGTGTGTAAGTTAAGTGTACCGTACCCTCGGTTTATGTACATTTGATTCAAATCGTCAGAAATTCAGACATAAACTTTCTCATTTGTGACACGCAACTCCAGATCTTCCTGAACACTTCTATCTGCCCAGAGAAACTAGAGCTTGCAGTTCCTCAGCGTCCCAACGCTGTACTTTTCTCTGATCACACTCGCTGGCGGCCATGTTTGTTGTTTTTCTTTCTGGAGTGTACTGACTGATGCAGCGTAATGATGAAAATCCTTAACCCCGCCCCTGGCTCGGCTTGGCTCTCAGTCGGATTCAGGTGTCTTGTGAGGTCATGGGAGTTTCACAGTTTGTTTTTTGCTCGGCTCGACAAATGGCCAGTGGAGAATCACCCATACCCGTACCATACTGATCCCTCACGGGTCAGATGTGCCAGTGGAGAAAGGGGTATTAGTGGCCATAATACTGGTGGATAGATCTTATTATAAAAATAAATACCATAGGATTTTGACTATTTATTGTTTTTGTCTAATTTACTGTTTTACACGGGTTTAAGTTTTTCTTGTTTCGTTTTAAATCAGTTGAGAAAAAGAGTCACATCATGATGTACAGTATCCATGTTTTCAGAGTGTTTTTTAAAAAAGCTCCTGTTATTCTTATTTGAGAGGAAGTTTAACGGAGGCTTGATACATTTGGGACGGCAGGATGGTGGGCTTATTATTGATGGTGGCTTTATATTGACCTTAATAGGAGCAAATTGTGACTGTAAAATAGTGGCCTTTAATAATTGTGAGGGTCTTTTTAGTGAGCTGGCCTTAAAGCAAGGTTTGACTGTATTTGTTAATGTGATTGATATAATACTTTGCAGCATGTTGCATTAATATATTTAACCGTTGGCACTGAATGTTGGAAATCGGAGAGTTCAAACCAGGTGCCAAACTAGTGTGCTGGGGATTTTCCCTTCCTAACACCCTGATCTCTTTCCCTGCCTGTCCCTGCCCTGCACTCACAGGGATCTGAATTCTGTCCTGTCCTGCTCCGCTGCAGCCTAGGGAAGGGAGGGGAGGAGAGGGGGTGTGTCTTGTTTGGTCTCCAGGAGAATCAGGAAAAGAATATGGAACTGCTTAACACAGGGTGCCAACAGATGTCGACAGGACCATTAAAATCTCTGGCCGTTAAGGCTTCTGACTCACACACTACAACTCTCACTTCCAGTAAAGCCAGGTCCACTTTCATAATCACATCTGCGTAAAGAGGATGCAGACAACAATACCCCCAGGATCAAGTCAGTTAGATCTCGGTTTGTCTGCTGCTTGTGGAAATGAACAGGACCGATTTTAAAATCTCCTTCAACTCTGTCCCTAGAAAAAAATGGAAACATGACATAAAAACTGACCCATGTTTGCATCTGAACTCTGTCATGATGAGTCCAGTGTGACATGACCACTGGCTTAACTTTCCCTTTCTCCCCCCTCCTAGTTACCTGTATGTTTCTGCTATTCATTGGTTACCTATATTTAGAAAAGCCCAGTTAATGATTACCACAGCTGTGTTTCCTGTAAACTTGGATAAGAGATTCCAAGCCTGTGTTTATTGCTACTGCCGTGTTGTTACTGCAATGTGGGAATAAGGTGGGTCTTGAAAAAAAATCAGTATCTACTGTAACTGATCTTGCCTTGTACCATGAGTCTGTAATACCTTTAGCTCACAATATCACACCACAGATCAGGGTAAAAGGTAAATTATCAATGAGTACTGTCATCCTTTCCAAAGCAGAACACCTGATTCAATCAATAAATATAGCTCATGTGTTATTTGCCTTTTATAATGCGCAATTCAATTTCCAGAGGCACTGTTTTAAATGAGGGGCTTCTTGAATGTAACAATTTTTGAATGCAATAGTGTGTTTGGTTGCATATTGTTTGTTTGATTGATTCAATAGCTACATAAAATAGGAACTTAGTATGGGTCATAAAGTAACGCAGTGGTTTTTTATGGAATCCACCCCTGCATAATATAACAAATTGTTTATTAGACAGTAACACCCTTTCAAAGTTTTAGCCTCTGATGAGTAAGCATGTGAATCAGTTCAGATTGAATGGAAACTACAGTAAGTTTGAATTGACTGTTTGACCTTGGACCAGATTTCTTAAGTATAAGAACATCTAGAAATGGAATCATGTTTGAACATTGAAGAGCAACTTGATATGGGTAGAACTAATAAGAACATAAGCAAGGTTACAAACAAGAGGAGTAGCTAATTGATCCCAGAATCTCATCAAGCAGTTCTTGAAGGATCCCAGGGTGTCAGCTTCAACAACATTACTGGGGAGTTGGTTCCAGACTCCCACAGTTCTTTGTGTAAAAAAAGTGCCTCTTGTTTTCTGTTCTGAATGCCCCTTTATCTAATCTCCATTTGTGACCCCTGGTCCTTGTTTCTTTTTTCAGGTCGAAAAAGTCCCCTGGGTCAACATTGTCAATACCTTTTAGAATTTTGAATGCTTGAATCAGATCACCGTGTAGTCTTCTTTGTTCAAGACTGAATAGATTCAGTTCTTTTAGCCTGTCTGCATATGACATGCCTTTTAAACCAGGAATAATTCTGGTCGCTCTTCGTTGCACTCTGTTGCAAATGTCGTTTGCCATGTAACACTCCGTGCCCCCTGTGGATGGAAGAACTACACCAGTAAGAAATACAAATGTGTTTTTTTCTTACATCCACCAAGGGAAAGGTGTTGTAGAGGGACAGGTAAATGGTTACACTCTGGTGTACATGATGCAGGTTAGATTGTTTCTATGAAGTCACGTTGAGAAAATGTTCTTCTGCCTTTTTTAAGTTGCGGATGATAAATTGATTATACAGACATTTTAATGACCTCAGGGCTTAACAAGTTGTGGAGTTTTCTTCTCGTTTTTTATTTGGATGAGCAAGTCTTAAATGTATCAGCATGTCCCGGGTATTCTTGAAGGAGACTTTGGAAGGTTTATAATGAGGTACTGTCTGTTATGGAGGTGCTTTTACTGCTCATAATTACTTCCCTGCCACTGAGACAGTAGAGTCGAGAAACTCTTCTAATCCGGAAAAGGTAATACTTTGATTCCTCAAAATGAAACCAGTAAGCTACTTACTAAAAGCAATTAACTGACCAGCTGTAAAATATGCAGTTAAAAAATAATTTACAAACATATTAATCTTAATACCCTTTCACTAGATTCAAGGTTTGCAGATTTCCTTGTTTTTAATGGCAATAATTACTCCACAATTACAATATGTAGCACACACTTTCAGAGGACTGATTAATGTATTACACAAATGGCATCCCTGCGATTTATGTTGTGCATAAAAGTTGTATCTACATCTTGCAAGTTAGTTTCAGTCATGATAGGGAAGGCAGTAGATCTGATAGCAGATCTTTGATCGCAGGCTGATAGTAGGCACTCTGTTGGTAGTTGCATTTGTATCCAAGGACCGCATACACTAAGGCTGTTTCAAAGGGAGCAGTCTCAAATGTGTTTGCTCTACACAAGAATAGTCAGTCACATATCTCTGCCAAGTAAATATAATCTCTCTGCAGACTCTTCATGTAGAATAGGTGCCATTCTGTCTGCCCATGGTTGGCATTGGTTTTAGGTAAGTGTGTTAGTTTTTGCTTAATTTCCTAAATGTTTAAATTTCTTGGATTAAACATTAGCATACTGGGAATGTTTGTAACCAATCAGAAAAACCACTATAAGAAGCCCTCCATCACTTTAATTATAAATATCTGTGTATAACACACATTGTATATGAAAAAGACAGTGGAGAAATGTTGAATATGAAATAAATTGGCTTAAACTTGTGATACACAAAGACCTGCCAAATTCTTAATGGTTAATGTTTAAACTCGAAACTATTAACATCCCTAATTTGAGGTCTAACCCTTAATGTATGTTAATGTACACTGCAGAAATATCCCTGAAATCTAACTAGCAAAAGCAGTTTATTTTTTTGTTACATAAATGAGCAAAGCTAGCTAGATCTGACATTTTAAATATTCCTCATGGGAAGATTTTTTTTTCTTTTTTCTAGCTGTTGTTGAGCAGTTGGACAGCTGTCACTTTGCTGAACTAAAGCAACTACTCCCTGACAGCCCCCAGTGTCTCTGGAGGGACTCCAGACAGATGAACCTACTTGTGCAGTCTTTACAAAAGGGCTTTTAGGCAAGACCAAGTTACATCCAAAAAAAGGTTGACTTTAATAAGCATTCCAGATGTCCTGCAGTTTTTTAATAGTTTTTTTTATTATTTTATTTGCAGTACTGTAGCACAATTTATTTTTAATTTATTAACAACAGTATGTTTTTCTAAGCAACCAAATGTGTAATTAGAATCCCATTTAGCTTCGTTTCTCTCAACGCAACCAATGGTTAATTAATAAAAGATGACTCGTTGAAATGTATTTTATGTACAAGTGACCTTATCTGAACCATCTATAATTGGTTGAAGAGAAATTAATCTTTGAGTGGTGTGTTGAGATTTTGGGTAAACTCTTCAACACTTAAGCCCACGAAACACAGAGCTTAAAAGTAGGGCATTTTAGACCCAGTTGCCAGGCAACTTAAACATACAACTCTGTGCCCTCTCAACTGGGCAATATCATCACAGAGAGGTACTTTTACAAGCCACATGTTCAAACTAAATGAATATGTGTTCATACCGTAATGAGGGCATGGGCAAAAATGTTTGACTGCTAGTCTTCCTGGCTTGATACACAACACTGTTAAACAAGAAATGTTTTTAGTAGGTCATTGTGCTACATTGAGATTCATTTTGTGTTTGTTACAAAAATTGAAAGTCTTATAAAAATAATTGAAAAAAGCAAAAAAAAAATGAATGCTGCAGTCTATGGAAGGTACGACACAGAAACAGGAGGTTCGATTTTCCAGATAAACAATGATATGTGTTGAATCAGTAAAAAATAATTATCTGTTTTTGAGTGCTGTTAGACACGAGAAACTGTGGAATGATGGACTTTTATTAAAAGACAAAAACTACAATGAGGTATGAATTCATACTAAAACACACTTTTCTCTTCATTCAAGAACCATTTGGTCTTGTATCACAATACAAACGATTCATACCTCCTATTACGATAAAATGTATCATGTAAAGAAAGTCAGCTCATCAATACAAGATTAATTGTTACCCCACTACCTTACACCAGACCAACTGAAAGAAATGTGTAAAAAGTTTGCTTGTTTGTCAGAGATGGCTTACAGTAATTACAGATCTTCGAAATTTTTATGTTAATCTTATGTTTTAAGACAAACATTTCGTAATCCACTTTTTTTAAATGTTATGTTTCCATAGTAAAAGCAAAGCAAAGTTTAATAAAGCATAGCAACAGCACGGTAAAGCATAGGTAAGAATAGCAAGCTATGGAAAAGCATATTAATAAACATGGCAAACCTGGGTAAACTGTGGGAAAAGCATGGTAAAACTGCATAAATACAGAGCAAAATATTGTAGTAAACATTTATAAGGGGAAGGTCACTGACATGCTTGTTAACCATATATTTATTAGAAACAAATTATCTTTAGTTAAAAATATACAGAGGCCTGTTATAAATAAATAAGATGGGTGTCTGTTTTCTTAAGGCAAGTATCTATTTATTTAAACCTTATTCCACAATATTTTTACTGTCTCTCTTAAATGAAAAATATTATGTATGCAAACCTTTGTGAATCTGGTGCTTTGTTTACCTTCCCTGTTTATAATATTTAAACCTGAAAAACTGCAGTGGTGAAATTGATTAGCAATGATCTGCTGTGAATGTCAACATGCATTGATTTTTTTTTTATCGAAAAGCTCTCTTTAAATTGTTCAGCGTGTATCTTATCACCAATAAACTCGGATGGCATTGGATAATTAAATGCATGCAACAGCTAGCTGATTTATTGTTTAAGGGATATTGTCTGTGTACAAAGCGTTCAATATTATTATTTTTTTTTTTCAGATGGGTTAATGTGTTGTATAAAAGTCAAATATTTGTACATGCATACCCTGAGGAGAGAGGCTAGGGGCCTTCATTAAATCTCACTTCCATAACTTCCAGTTTTCCCTTGAATCAGAATGCAAATCACAGTGAAGCTGGTGCTGTTTTTTTTTAATCCACTCTTTACCTGATGGTGTAGCATCCTTGTGCCTTCTGACAAACTTGACACAATTGCTTTAAAATATGCCTTAGTACTGGTTACATGAAAAGTATACCATGATGGTTGTGGACCACTGGTTTTTACCTTTTTTATAATTGGTATAGATTTTAGAGCTCCCAAACAATTAGTAAATTATTTAAGTAATAATGCTTGAGCCACAGTTATTTTTACATCATCCTTTTTTAGGATAACTTGAAATAAAACTCCCTCTCTACAGCAGTTACTGCATAGTGTAATATTTCTTAATGCTTATTTTTTAAGGTTTATCTTAAGTGTTATATAACAGTATATGACTGAGTGATACATGCAGAGGGTACAATGCTTTCACTATGTTCAGCTTCCTTGTTTATAGTGAATTGGTTATAATTATAAGCCTTAGTTATTTAAGGCTTGTTTTGTATTTATAAATGTATCATGTACCGATCTGTATACATTTTAAAAGTTTTTATTCATTGGCACTCAAATTGTCTCCATTTTTAAAATGTTTCCACCCGGCTGTGCATATGAGTACCTGCACTTTTTTGTTGAGAATTTCACCCCTGGGGAATAACACAAGTAGCTTTATGGACCCCTGTACCTGGCCTTTATGGTTATGACTATTGTATTATAAGTAGTAAAATATGAATTTAATATTGGGGGGTCAAGCTGGAATAACAAATGGATATTTACCTTTCTGTCCAGACTATGATCGCTAGAGCAGTTTAAACAGGAAGCTGTGGGATGGAGTTCATATTCAAATCAGACATTCCCAGGATCCATGTCTAGCGCCTCAGTCTCTTATGACCAGAGCAGGGCAATCAGTTCACAACCAGATAGACCAACGTGAACGGAAGAGAGAATTCACTCCCAGTGTAATACTTAGGGATCTCTGTTAGTAATTGTGAACAGGCCCGGCTGGTGGTGGTGACGTCAGTTGTCGAACAAAACACAAAAACACTTTGTAAAACAAAACGGCACGATGGCCAAAACAGAGACACAACAAAAAATAGCAAGTATCATGCTGGTTTAAAATCCAGCACGCTTAGCAATTATTTTCTTTTCTTATTATTTTACCTCCTCTCCACACCCGTTCTCCACTCACGAACACACAACCACAAGTGAGTGAAACATGCTTCTAAATATACAGCTGTGCCAGGATTCAATTACTAATTAATCATTCACTTGAATCCCGGCACGTGAACTAATTTGACTACTCCCCGTGCTCACATACTATTACATACTTTGTCTGCACGTGAAGTGATTCTGCAATCCCCGTGCCTAAGTACATATTACAACACTTGTGTTACATAGCCCAGTTTATATCCCGTGCACCAATACATATACACCAACATTAACACACCACACGCAACATAACAAACAAAATACACACAGGGGCTGGGCCACCCCGCCACAGTAATGTACTCATTTTAGCAGATACTTCACTGAATCATTCAAATCTGCTTATTGTGCAACAGGTTGGCAGAGGCTCCGCTATTTAATGCAGTAACTTTTAATTTATTCTGGCCTTTTGAAACACAGCCTGAGTGAGTGGGACACATTTGTGTGAAGACCCCTAATAATGTATAAAAACAGAATATCCCACCATTTAAAATTCTCCTAATTTTGCTTAATATTACCATCGAAAACTATTACCTAGAAAGTTTTCAGAAAGTTGTGTTTGGTTGGTAATTTGGCACAAGGGGTTATAAAGGACACCCCTCAATTCTAAACGTTTAACCTAGTCAGGGGTAGATTGGTATACTTACCAGAGAGGCGCGATCAAATGAGAAAGCGGGGACAGAGGATAAAGTGACAGTACGACAGTAATACAGCAATGAGATCATCCAAAAAGTGTCAGGCTGATTTAACCTAATGGCCTTTTTTTTTTATTCCTAAGTGCCTCGGTCTATTAAAGTTAGCCATGCTGTACCTCTTGATATTATGCCTTTTCATCTTTGAGGAAGGTGAAGGAATGGCTGACTGTGCTGGAGGCTATTGCAGGTAGTCAGAGATGGTCAAATGCCTTAATTTTGAATTTTCTCCACTGACCCCTCGCGGTCCAGCCTGTGGTATTTTGTTCCCCGTCCATGTCTCTACATGACTGGCCTGCCCCAGGGCTCCATTCCCTGTGTGCAGTAAAGCAGAGCCATGTGCTTGATTGCGTCAATCAGCCAAACAAGAGGGGTAAGGGGAAGCTACAGCACTGGCCAGGCGCAAAGACCAACAGGCTTTCTTATGATGACAAGAGACATACTCCACGTAGAAAGCCTCTATTTTTATAATGTGTTTCCACCAAATCTCATTCACTAAAAGGATTTTTTTTTCTAAAATTTGGCTTCTGTTGTACCAAATTTGACTGTTTGTTCGTTTTTTTTTACTATTTTTTTTACTTAAAGGATAAATAAACAGCTCACGTAGAAAAACTAGATGTAATTTGTCCTGGATTTAGTTTTCCAGAACCAGTGTCACACGACGCCTTACACTGGACAGCATCACAGGAAGCACCCTGAACATGAGCACAAGCACAAAAACATTTAAGCAGATACTAAATTGGCTCAGCCACTACACGGCACATGTCCCTTGCTTACTCTGCAAAGTTAAGCACATTACAGACCAATTCTCCCCTAACAATGCTTCACTTGTACCCTGATGATACAAAATAGGAAGATTTACAGAAAACAAACAAACTGTAAAAGCCAAATATTAGTGTAGAGTAGCAACTTCTCAGACTATAATATTATTAATATTATTAAGGCAGGACTAAATAAGACCAAGTTTTTATACAGTAGTTGAAATTAACATTACAGTTCAAATGTAAGGCTGTAGTTAATGCAGACCCCATAAGTTAATAGTGAAGTAAGTGTTTTTGTTTCCGTGTTTGTGCATTGCTAATAATTTTGCTGTTTATGGGTTACCCCAGAGTGGTTAAACAGTATGCGTAATTGTGCTGCTCTGGCCCTTGGGGCTTGTGTGACTGAGTTATCAGGTCCCTAAATGGTACTGATCAAAACAACTGATCAAAATGTTTAATCTAGTGACAGCCCTAATACAGTGTGTGTGTATATATATATATATATATATATATATATATATATATATATATATATATATATATATATATATATATATGTAATAAATTTGCACCACTCACGGTTCGTTGCCCCTTTAAGAATAGACCCAACACAAGGGGAAATTAAGTTTTCAAAACGCTGACGCGCTGTTTTTAATAAACACAACAAAATAAAACACAAAATAAACACCTAGCTCTTATTCAAGCACTAACTACCACAGCGACGGGAACCTAACTAAAACAGGACAGCTAAGCTGTTTCCCTGTCACAAAACCCAAAACAAATAAACACGGTTTTCACACAACTCACAGGTTTCACTATACCTTCCTTTGTACGCCTGTACGCCTGTGCACCTGCACGCACGCACGCAAGCGAGCGGGGTCTTCACACAGCACCCCTGAGCCAACTGACTGCACTCTTTAAATACCCTGCACCTGGTTCTAATTTAACAATAACTACCAGGTGCAGGGGATAATTAATAATAAAACAATTAACAAAACTAATTAAAGAATAAAGCAAAACAATAAACTACTAACAACAATGTGCCTGCGCACATGTTTTATGCAGGGATGATTTTAAACCCCTCCCTGCCTTGTTACAATTATATTATTATTATTATTTATTATTATTAACCTTGACTGTAAATAAAATTGTTTAAAATGTATTTATTTATTTAACCAGTAAATTTACCCATTGAGACCGTGACCAAAATGTACTTGGGGCAATAATTTAGAAATTAAATACAACCAACACAATAAAACGTGCGGTTCAAGCTTGATCAGCAGCATACAGAGATCAGAAAACAGAATAAATAGGATCTATTTTTAAATGTGATTGTGAACTGATTTTTAAAGATTTTATAAATATGTAGCTACAGTAAGCAGTTCTAGGAAATGAACTGTTCATTGTAAAGAGAACATAAAAAAACTGTCATCATATCCAAAAACTAAACTAACAAGAAAAATTGTTAGGCTTTACATACTACACGCAAAAAAAAAAAACAGCAATGCAGCCTCTTTTGATTTGTGGGCTTGCAGCGATCCTGAATTTCTGTCGAAACTGGTGGGTTTAATTTGTTGTTGTATTGTTGTTGTCTGTAGCAGAAGAGCTGCTGGTCTATTTTGAGAAGTGAAGGCATGTTCAGCACGCAGCAGACGAGATGTACTGTCAGCATGATTTTCAAAGGGGGCAAAATAAAAACTAGGTTGCAAAGTGATTTTTAAAGCCTGATTAATGTAACCACGTCACTTGATTTATATTTTAAAAGCGTCAACAAGTGAATACACGACTCATTTAATCTAAACCCCTTGAAAGCCATATACTTAGTGACCCAAATCAGCGTTTAGAAATCACTTTGCGACCTAGTTCTTATTTCGCCCTTTTTGTAAATCATGCGCTAAGTGTGACTTAGCTTTAACAGTAGACAAGTAAGCGGTTTTCTGTCCAATGAGCCGTCAGAATGTTTAAAAAAGAAATAAATAAACCTCCCACTCAGTTTTAGTGCTTTGCTCTATCACTCAATCCAATGTTCGCTGCAGCCGGGATTGAAGTATGGTGTGCCGAAAGGATCAAAACACAGCAGTGCGATTAACGTGCGTTAAAATAATTAATCTCTGACACTGTTATCCAAGTGACCTCTAAGATTAAGAAAATAAGCACCCGGATGCTATTTCGAGCAAATTCGGTAACTAGTATATGCAGTTTCATGACAACAACTTCTGTGTTACAATTTTAATATATATCCGAGATATAATGCCAACAAATGCTGTCACCGAAAAGCGGTAAGGACTAAATTAGCCTGAATAACAAGAATGATAACACCTTCTAAAAGGTAAAGATTGGTGTGTATTTATTCAAGTCCCAAGGCTTGTACTAGGCACGCACCCTCAGGAGATTCTCCCCCTCTCTGTTTCCATTTACATACCCCTGTCACTTTCACTTGACCTTTCAGCAGATCCCTTATTATATGTTGCCCCGTGTCTGGCTAATCCTGTGGCTTTTTCATCTTGTGTCCGACTCACCGATGTGAATAACAGTAACGATAACCCTAATTGTAATTAATCTCCCCATTAATTATGTGATCGTCATCATCAGAGGATCACATTAATGTGTCACACCTGGGCTGAAGAAGCCAGAAGGCTGGTGCTCAGGGGAAGGTCTTTGGTTAGTTCAGTGAGCAGAACAGTGTCTGGTTAAGAGCCCTCCTGTTTAATCTGGAGCTTTTTTAGGTTTGTGTAGTTGATGGTTTAGTCCCAGATGCATAAGATTGGAGGACAGCCTTCACTGTTTTAATGTCCAGATTTTAAATTTGATTTTTATACTTGCTCTTTTGCATATCATTCACCCAGTTTAGAGATGCTGTTTGTGTTTGTTTGTAGTTGGCAAATGTGTGTCATCTCATTTCCAAAAAAACTTCCTTGAACCATCTGCAAACCTTAACAAGATCCTCCCACATAGAACATTGGAGTCTGAACAGTGTTGGATCTGAATACTGATATCATTTTAAATGGTTGTAATAGGACCATCCCTGGCACTTCATGTATTTCTAAAGATTTTTATAAATTTGCTAACAATTTGAAGAAAAACGTTTTGAGATGTTAGCCCCATACTGTTTAGCACTCCATCTAACAATAGAATAATGACTATTGAACTCTTAAAAATCTTAACAAGCTGTATAGCTCAGTGTTTCTATCTTGGACCCCCTTTGAAGTAATTTGGGTCTGCGTGTCCCTATGTCCAAAAAAGCTGTCACACATAAATTAAGAACATAAGAAAATGTACCAGCGAGAGGAAGCCATTGAGCATGTAAGCTTGTCTGGTTCCTAGTAGCTGATTGATCTCAGGAACCAAGTGATTCTGCCTCAACAACATGACTATGTAGACCATTTTATACCTATTTTAATGCATCTAGAATGTACACATAGATGTTTACAGTAGAAACAGGATATATACAGTACTGTGCAAAAGTTTTAGGCAGGTGTGAAAAAATGCTGTAAAGTAAGAATGCTTTCAAAAATAGACATGTTATCAATTAACTAAATGCAAAGTGAGTGAACAGAAGAAAAATCTAAATCAAATCCATATTTGGTGTGACCACCCTTTGCCTTCAAAACAGCATCAATTCTTCTAGGTACACTTGCACAAAGTCGGGGATTTTGTAGGCATATAGTCAGGTGTATGATTAAACAATTATACCAAACAGGTGCTAATGATCATCAATTCAATATGTAGGTTGAAACACAATCATTAACTGAAACAGAAACAGCTGTGTAGGAGGAATAAAACTGGGTGAGGAACAGCCAAACTCAGCTAACAAGGTGAGGTTGCTGAAGACAGTTTACTGTCAAAAGTCATACACCATGGCAAGACTGAGCACAGCAACAAGACACAAGGTAGTTATACTGCATCAGCAAGGTCTCTCCAGGGCAGAAATTTCAAGGCAGACAGGGGTTTCCAGATGTGCTGTCCAAGCTCTTTTGAAGAAGCACAAAGAAACGGGCAACGTTGAGGACCGTAGACGCAGTGGTCGGCCAAGGAAACTTACTGCAGCAGATGAAAGACACATCATGCTTACTTCCCTACGCAATCGTAAGATGTCCAGCAGTGCCATCAGCTCAGAATTGTCAGAAAACAGTGGGACCCTGGTACACCCATCTACTGTCCGGAGAAGTCTGGTCAGAAGTGGCCTTCATGGTGGACTTGCGGCCAAAAAGCCATACCTCCGACGTGGAAACAAGGCCAAGCGACTCAACTATGCACGAAAACACAGGAACTGGGGTGCAGAAAAATGGCAGCAGGTGCTCTGGAGTGATGAGTCAAAATTTGTAATATTTGGCTGTAGCAGAAGGCAGTTTGTCCGCCGAAGGGCTGGAGAGCGGTACACGAATGAGTGTCTGCAGGCAACAGTGAAGCATGGTGGAGGTTCCTTGCAAGTTTGGGGCTGCATTTCTGCAAATGGAGTTAGGGATTTGGTCGGAATTAATGGTCTCCTCAATGCTGAGAAGTACAGGCAGATACTTATCCATCATGCAATACCATCAGGGAGGCATCTGATTGGCCCCAAATTTATTCTGCAGCATGACAACGACCCCAAACATACAGCGAAAGTCATTAAGAACTATCTTCAGCGTAAAGAACAAGGAGTCCTGGAAGTGATGGTATGGCCCCACAGAGCCCTGATCTCAACATCATCGAAGTCTGTCTGGGATTACATGAAGATAGAGAAGCAACTGAGGCTGCCTAAATCCACAGAAGAACTGTGGTTAGTTCTCCAAGATGTTTGGGCCAACCTACCTGCCGAAGTTCCTTCAAAAACTGTGTGCAAGTGTACCTAGAAGAATTGATGCTGTTTTGAAGGCAAAGGGTGGTCACACCAAATATTGATTTGATGTAGATTTTTCTTCTGTTCACTCACTTTTCATTTTGTTAATTGATAAATATAAACTATTAACATGTCTATTTTTGAAAGCATTCTTACTTTACAGCATTTTTTCACACCTGCCTAAAACTTTTGCACAGTACTGTATATATATATATATATATATATATATATATATATATATATATATATATATATATATACATACACACATATACAGTGCCTTGCAAAAGTATTTAGACCCCTGACCAATTCTCTCATATTACTGATGCAGAGCTCTTGATATGGTTGACTGGTGCACCATTACTCCACTCCCAGCCACTGAACTCTGTAGCTCCTTCTAAGTGATTGTTGGCCTCTTTCTGACTTCTCTCACAAGTCTCCTTCTTGTTTGAGCGCTGAGTTTTGAGGGACGGCCTTTTCTTGGCAGTGCCTGGGTGGTGTGATGCAGCTTCCACTTCCTGATTATTGATCCAACTGTGCTCAATGGGATATCCAAACACTTGGATATTATTTTGTACCCTTTCCCTAATCTGTGCATTTGTATTACTTTATCTCTAACTTCTGTAGAATGCTCTTTGGTCTTCATTTTCCTTCAGATTCACAGCCTGACCAATGATCCTTCAACAGTGGGGTTTTTGTACAGAAAATGTGACAGCAACTTTAATGGTTCACAGGTGGAGGCCAATGGTAAGGTAATTGTGTCCTCATTAGGGCAATTTCTTTCATCGGTGTAAACTGGGAGCTTCCACAGCACAGGGGTTGAATACTTATGCAAGCAAGATATTTCAGTTTTTTATTTTTCTTAAAAATATTTCCCAACATAAAACCAATGTCACCTTACAATAATTGATTTTGAGTTTCAGTGTTTTAAAATAAAATATCAAACAGAACGAAATTTCAATGTACTATTTGTAATTCAGTAATATGAGAGAATTGGTCTCTTTTGCAAGGCACTGTGTGTGTGTGTATATATATATATATATATATATATATATATATATATATATATATATATATATATATATATATATTTATTTTAATGAAAAATGAAGCAAAACGGCATATTGTAGTATTTTTAATCAGACTGAGTTACAAAACAGAGCTTCAAGGCTTTGTAGCCATTACGCATTGTATCACACAGTAGAACAGCTTTTAGAAAACCCCTAGATGATATGCAATTTATTAATTTTGTATAGGTAATTGTCCTATGCACATCGCACTTAGCACACACAATGAAAACTGATGCATATGGCACATGTCTATAAATAACATAATAATGAGCATAATAGATTGTAATAGCAGACTGCAATTGGAGTTGACATAAGGAATGAGGCCGGATGGTGGGCACAGAGGACTGGAAGTAGGAAGGAGCCTTTTGTGTTGTGGTGCTAAGCAGATTCGTGCTCGTGGGAGTGAAACCATTATGCCTTGCGCTTCCAAACTGAATAGCGTTGCCTGTCTTGATGGCTCGGCACTGCTTTGTTTAAACTGGCTCACCGCTTACAGCAGTAATTGCTGTTCAGATTAGAGCTTGCAGAGTAAAGGAACCTCTGACACCCCATTTAATCCCTGTAATAAAAACTGTTTTGGGATAAAGGATTTTTAAAAATGTGGTTAAAATTCAGAAGTATTAAGAGATTACTGCAGATTCAGCGTTTGCCTCGTATGTGTGTCTGTGTGGTTGTTTGTTTGGATCTCTTTTCTGGGAAATCCTGGGTTACCATCGGAGTTCAAGGTGGAGTTCAAGTTAGGACAGAACACACCCTTAGTGGAGTTTTTACCCGTTTGATTTCCCAGTGAAATTAGGGGTGGGAATACTTTGTAATTAACAGCAAAAACTAATTTTGGTTCTTGAATATTTGTATCGAGCTAAGATTCTGCCCTGGCTGAGCATATTTATGGCTGCGACAGTGCCACAGTCGTGCTGAGCTGCCTCACCTTGAACATCTCACGAGTAGAGAACTTTCTAATAAAGTAATAAAACCAGACGCTTTTGTTACGTATATCCAAAGAACTGCTATTCACTTTCCCTTTGTTTTGCTTTTGCTGATGATGACTAATGTTTTGTTGCAACCTGCCAACAAGACTTTCCTTAAAGTGGGACCTGCATGACAAGTGCACCCACAAACCATGCCTCTTGAATGCTGTTAGAACTTTGTCTGTTCCCCTTTTCTGGCAAACTGATTGCAATTGTGCTGCTCCAACAGCTTCATAATGCTGCAGGGACCACATGTCACATCACGTGATTCACCTAATTTTATGCCAAATGTATTGATCTCTATCGCTGTTACCTAATAATATCTGTGTCCACCAGTGAATCGATCCAGTCGTATGACACCTCCGGTTACCTAAATGATGAGTCAAAGACTAAGATAGGTTTTATAAGTGGAGCCAAAGGACAGTGAAGAGAGAGATGTACCAAATGATGTGTTTCCAAAAAATAATATTCTGCGTGGGGAGTACAGCCACCCTCCGGTGCTGTAGGTGGATAAACCAGTACAGAAAGTAAAGCGTGGAAGAACTGAATGCAGCACAGAGAAGCCTGATCATTATTCATTGTCAGATAGGAGAATATCACGCATCTGAGTGCAGACCTCTCTTTACAATGCCATCACTCCTACTCTGTAACAGCTCGTAGAGAACACATGGCCCCTGCATTTATCAGCACAGGTTCATCAGAGTACAAAGATTCACTTTAATGGATCTGAGCAAAAAAAAATGCTCAATAACATGCTCGAAGCAAGTCAACATTCCCATGGTAACAGCAGGCGTATTTTATAAATCATCTCTTTGAAAATGTGCACATACAACACAGGAGGGTAACAGGCCATGTCAGAGTGGGGAGTGGAGGGAATGGAATGTTTAGGGATTCTACTGCAGTTCTGGAGTGTTTTTAGGGTTTTCAAAGTGCAGTGTTGAAGTGGATACCATGTTTGAAAGCTAAGAATGGAGTGCTTTAGTTCTGGAATATTGAGTTTCAAATCTGAGAGTGTGGGTGTTTTAGTGCTTATAAGTGCAGCTTTGGAAAACTCTTAATCTTTGAAAGCTGCAAACAGATGGATTATACCATCATCTTGTGCTGTGCTGTATGTCTACAGTACCTGCTTTTGGTTTTACCTCACAACTCACCTCAGTGAGTTAGGGTGTGACAGGGGATTAATGTAGACTGGTACTGTACACGCCAGTCCATTTACATGGTCTTCTCCCCCCGATGCCACTGATCTGTTGGAACCCTTTGTACCCTCTCATTCCAATCTTCTAATCTGGGTTTGTTAACTATTCCATGTTATCAGTCAGTTGGGGATATACCTTTCAACCATTATGCCCCCAAACTTTGAAATAAGGTTCCAGTCATTGAGGGATTCTGACCATTTTTAGATTTTTTGGCCACTTGTTTAATATTGTTGTTTTTTTATTCATCACAGCTCACTGTTTTAAACCCTTAAAGAAATGATCGTAAAGTGCTGTTTGACTTGTGCCATACAAAACAAACATGGTCATGATGAAGATGAGGATTTTGTTCAATTCTGTCCAAACCTGAATGGTACAATGCCAATGCGGTTCTATTAAAGATAGCAAGATCTTGTTCATAAAAGTCCCCTGCTCCCTCTGTCCTTGTGCTCGGCTGCAGAGCCAGGTTTGATGTCCACTACCGGTTGTTAAACACTGTCTACCTTCTGAAGCAGTAAACCCATTTTTCCACTGAACTGGGGAATGTGTTGTCCTCCTGCATCACTGCAATATTCCCTGCTGTAATCATAAAGCATACTGCCAGATTCCACCCTCTTGCAGTCTCTGCCAAGTGCACCCTCCCTGAATTAAAGTGTTGATTATGCTGTTTACCATTCGGGCGAGGCACAAATTTGAATGCAGTGCAAACCGTAAATGGCTGTCGTCAGCAGCATTCTGCTGATCCTGGAGCTTGACAAGTATCAATGAAAAATATCTGTGCAAATTGAGACATCATTGTCTAGGTATGTACAGTAGGAAGTCCTCCCCCACACACACCCACACCCACAGACTCATTTGCCTAGGGTGCAGCCTAGGTGCATGCAAATACAGAAGCAAGCATTGTTGAGGCTTCAGGTTGAAGGTTATTGCAGGAGAAAGATTTGAGAAGTAAGCTGAAAGTGTTTCGGAACTGAATCAAGGTGACAAATGCAGTATAATGCAGTACTGAATGAGTACCCGGCTCACTAAATGACTGATTCTATCATTCCCTTTTCAAACTTAGTGTATTTTAATGGGCAGCTGGCTGCTGTAATGTTGGTTATTCTGCAATAATATTTTGTGAGCGATCCAGGGTATAGTACTGAACACAGCAGCCGAGATGAGATGTTTAAACAGGGGCTTACACTGTATACGCTACAGTGAAACATGAATATACTGCTTACTGAAGGAAATGTGGCTAAGACAGGTGCATGTATATTTATGGAGATTCTGTCATTGAAATGTATAGACATGTATTGAACAAAAACAGCTTATGCTATAATGTGAGTTTCATCACTAGTACACTAGTATACTTTTATCAGAGCCTTTGTAACTGAGTTGGAACGTCTGTCAGACTAAAGGTCTATTCACAACGGACGTTGTGACAGGCACATGATGTGATAGCCGACTCCTGTGATTGTGTTCTCAAAAGCAAAATGTCACCCAAGAAAGAGTAAGAACTTTTGTTGCTACTTATTTTAATAGTCCTGTTACACCGCTAATAAAAATGTAGATTACATAATAGCTTTTTGCAGAATACTTATTTCATTAAACATAAATGAGTCATACACACTAGCTATATCCAGTTCCCTGGAAATGGACTCTGTAAGATGTTCTCCCTCACCGCCATGTCTTTGTAATTTCTGTATCCTTTGTTATACAGCTCCCTGTATTTTGATACTGCAGGAATTTACTTTTCTTCCGCTATTGTTTCCTGAAAAAAGACACACGAGGAAAGTTGTTCTTCATTGGTCAATTCCCTAGCTGCTGCACAACAAAATCGCAAAAAAAAGACACCAATCCTATTTTTTTCGCATCGCTTCAGTGTTGCTCCTTCGCATCGTAGGCATTGTAAATGGCTCATATCAAAACTACATGTTTTATTGTTTTGGTCATGGCACGCTGTGTCGTACTTCACATTCGCTTGTCACATCAGGTCTGGTGTGAATGAATCGATGTGGTACCAGTGTAACAGTCAGTCCCTCGTAAGAAACACCAGTGTACTAATCACCTTGAAATGCTTTGTTTTGTACAAGAAAAAAAAAATCCAGTTTATTTACGAAAGTTTCTTTTTGCTGTATTACTAGTACAATGAAGAAAGCACTAGCTGAAACATTTGTTAACCTTCTTAGAAGTTTCAGCTACTTCAGTGTTTTTTAAAGCCCATTCAAATATTTTACAGTTTTAAATTCTTTGGTTTTCTTTTCATTTACTCCAGCCACACATCTTCTGGCATCTGTTTTCAGTAAGCAGCAAATTATGAGTAGTAATAAAACAGGGAGGAAAAAGATGGAAATACCAGGTATTTAGCCTGTCAGCAGTGGGTTTCCGTGGTGTGTTAATTTCCCATGACGCAGTGTGCAGCAGTAGCCTGGGTTTGTGTCACAGCAGTGCATCTGCCAGAAGGCAATGAATTGATTAGAGCTGGAGGCTCCTGGAAGGCCTGTGGAAGAAGATTCTGCTTAACTCTAATCTCACAGCAGGGCAGGTTGCAGTGTAATGCGGTTTTGTTGGTTTCCTGCTCTGACGACATTGCTGTGCACAGCAGGGCTAACACTGACTTAACCTCTCTGATCGGTGTAGCAATACTTCTGTATTTACTTACAGCAGTGGAAGATGAGATTACTGTATATGAGTCATGTGCTTGTTTATTAAAAATATGTATTTATTTAATTTATTTATTAATGTATGTATTGTTTACTTTTAGACAGACATGTTTTGCTCTGATTTTGCAATTTAATTTAAAGTTATGGGTGCAATATTGTATACGTAAAAAAGCACAACTAGGATATTCAAAAGTAGTACACAGGGGGCCTCATTTAGGAAAGGGCACTAAATGTCGCTGTAATGTGCCCTTTAGGTAGTGAGCCTAACGAGCATCATAAATCTAAATATACTATCCCATTTACTAACAGACAACGCATTTATTTACGCGCACAGTATTTGGCTAATTTACATTCCATTGCGTACACACTACATGTGTTGTGAGCGATAATTTAATGTGTACGATAATGTCCAAGACTTACCCTACTAAAAGCTCCAGCAGTCCAGGTGTATCTTTTGGTCAGTGCCTTATTGTGAAAGGTGGAGATGGCTTACATGCACAAAAAATAAGCGATCAACAGACGCAGCCTCTGCAGGGGACAGGCAGAGGCAGCACAAACTAAAATTGCATGCAGAGGAGTTAGAAATTCTAGTGGAGGAGGTTTTTTTTAAATTATAATACCTTGATTGGTCCAGTGTTTTATTGAATCACTCTATTATTTGTACTAATGTAATGAACTATAAAATAAAATTAAGAAATTATAACATTCATTCACGATTATTCACGCTTAATATAACCTGTTATTTACAGGTAATTTTCACTGCTCTATATAAAAACTTTAATGCAAGTAATGCCTGCATGATGCCAGATAGATTTCAGCCCAGAAAAATAGGTTTAAATTGTGCGCCTATCAGTGGTTAAAGCCTGGTTTCCATACAAACTAATTATTGCTCACTTTAAGGTGCTCACTACGATTATCGTCCTTTAGTAAATACGGTGTGAGTAAGGCTCATCTCATTATTCAGAGCAGGGTGCCTCATTTAGGAGGCTGTGTGGTCCAGTGGTTAAAGAAACAGGCTTGTAACCAAGAGATCCCTGGTTCAAATCCCACCTCAGCCACTGACTCATTGTGTGACCCTGAGCAAGTCACTTAACCTCCTTGTGCTCCGTCTTTCGGGTGAGACGTAGTTGTAAGTGACTCTGCAGCTGATGCATAGTTCACAACCCTAGTCTCTGTAAGTCGCCTTGGATAAAGGCGTCTGCTAAATAAAGAAATAATAATAATTTAAATACATTATCATGGATTACCATACAAATCACATATTCATTCTGATTACCATAGTGTGGCACAATAAAATCAGTGTGCGCCATAATATGCCCACTATTTCACGAGATAATGAATACAATTGCAATAGTAAATATGGAAATCATGAACGTGTACACTAATTGCAATTGTGGTGCACCATAATGTTCAGTGCCCTTTCATAAATGAGGCCCATGATTGAAAAGCTGCATGTTTTATTTTTATACCTTTTTTTGCCATGTTTGAAACAAATTGGGATGATTTTAAAGCATTTTACTCCATGTTTTTCAAATCCTAGTTAAAAAAAAAACCCACAAAGTTTACAAAACTAGAGACAATCACATCAGGTATTGCATTCAAGGCCTGTTGAGTACTTTGTAAGTTTCTTGAAAAATTGTGTTTTTCTTTTTTTTTTTTTACTTTTGAAACAATTGAGTAGCTTACATTTTGGGGTAATGCTGCCAACACAAACTGTGGGTAAGCGTCAGTGGTTCTTCTCTGTTAGGAGCACTTGCCCCTATTCTAGGACAACTTCCTTTCCACCCCATTTATCATACACAGCATCGGCCACTTAACCTGGTTAAAAACCGAGGCTTGATAAACAATTATCTTATTGCAACCAATTCTTAGCCTGTGTAAGCTTTCGAGAGATCCCCAGTGATGGCTGTCTGTGTTTCAGGGGAGTGGTGGTGTACATGTAGAGGGATTCACCAAGGTCACCTTGCTGCTGATGTGGAAGGACTTCTGTTTCCTCGTTCACGGTGTGTTACTGTGCTGTCTGTCAGAGAAGCATCTGAGCATGAGTAGAATCCCCTATTTGGGACCTCTTCACTGTACTTTGCGTGATGTCAAAATATTTATTTTAACTTTGTATGTTTGTTTTAAGATTAAGACAGTTGTGTCAAGTATTGCCAAACCCTCTACGCATAAATGCAGGTTTTTTTTTAAATAAGCCGGTGACTGGCGCAGTCCAACGCCTAATACTATATTTGCGCCGGCTACTTTAATTTTTTTTTGTCATATTATCATACTGTAAGGCGATATGTAGTACATAATAGCGATACATATGAAAAAAAAAAATGTTCCTTTTGTTGTGATAAGACAAAAATGTGTGTCAGCTGAAATACAAATGCTTCAGTGCAGAGAGGTGCTGTACTAATAACACCAGCAGAATGCGGTAACCCCAGTTTCATGTAACAGTTGTGATGGTGACAAACGTTTACACCCAGGAGAGGAAAAACAAAAAAACCCTAACCAGCCCTTCCTCCAGGCGGCTAGCTAAAGGTCTTATTATGGTCACAAAGAAGGATATACAATATTCTTGAAGGACCTGCTAGTCTCTGCTTCAAGTCTCTGTCCACCCTTTATGTGAAAAAGCTCCTTCTCCCCTCGGTTCTGAATATGGCCTTCTTCAGCTTCCACCCATGGCCTCTGGTTCTGTTCTCTGTGACCTGTGAAAAATAATTCTCAGCAGTTACTTTGTTAAACCCCTTGACAATTTTAAATACCTCTATGAAGTCTCCTCGGTCTAAACACATTCAGCTGTTTCAGACTGTCTTCATATGACATACCCTTGAATCCTGGAATTAATCGTGTTGCTCTCCTCTGTACTCTTTCCAATGCCTCAATGTCTTTCTTATGATATGGGGACCAGAACTGTACACAGTATTCTAGGTGTGGTCGTATCAGTGCACTGTATAATTTTAATATAACTTCTCTAGATTTGAATTCAACTGTCTTGGCTATATAACATAACATTCTATTTGCCTTTTTTGTAGCTTCTACGTACTGTCTAGTTGGCTTAAGAGATTCATCCACTACTACCCCGAAGTCCTTTTCGTACATAGCTTCCTCTATTTCGTTACTGTTCATGTTGTACTTGCCTCTAATGTTTTTGCGCCCTATATGGAATTTCATCTTCCATGTGTCAGCCCAAGCTTGAATCTTGTCTAAATCTCTTTGTATTATTAAAGTTGCTGATTGGGAGTTGGCTACCCCTCCCAGTTTTGTGTTTTCTGCAAATTTGCATAGTTTACAGATTACGTCATGGTCCAAGTCATTTATATAGATTAAGAATAGCAATGGTCCCAATACTGATCCCTGTGGTACCCCACTTGTTACATTACTCCAGTTTGATGCCTGGCCTCTAATTATAACTCTCTGCTTTCTGTCTTGTAACCAGTTATGAATCCATGCTGCTACTTTGCCATTTATTCCTGCTGATTTAATCTTTAGATATAGTCTTTCGTGCTCTACTTTGTCCAATGCTTCTTGAAAATCTAAGTAGATTATGTCGTACGCACTATCTTTGTTCACTCATCTCCGGAAAGAAATCTAGTAAATTAGTTAAACATGATCTACCCTTCCTAGAGCCATGTTGGCTGTCTCCTATAATGTCGTTACTATATAAATATTCCTCCATTTTGGTCCTTACTATAGTTTCCATGATTTTACATATGATTGATGTTAAACTTATAGGGCTACAGTTAATTCGGGTGTCCCCTTCCTTACTTATTTTTTTGATGCTTGCATATAAATATTCATGTAATGGTTCCTCAGAACTTGAGGGCCTATAACAGGCTCCTATTATTAAATTAGATTTGTTTTCATTTAATTTAATCCACATTGATTCATTGTTGCTGTCATTACTTTCCAGTATTTCCCATTCTAAGTAGTAAATATAGGCATTTCGGTTTATGAACATCGGCAACAGTTTGGTTGCACTTTGTTGTTTGCTGCGTAGTTTATAGTGTAACTCCCCTTGGCTCTAGCCTCCATGCGCAGCAGATTCGATGAGCTGATAATATCTCTTCAGCCAAAGAAGCAAGCTCAATAATTTAAGACGTTACCATAATGAAAAACAGTAATGTACTGTGAGTTTTGTACTGTTGCAGGGAAAACAATGTTTATTTCTCAAACTGACCAGGAAGGTGAAAACAGAATGCATAGAAATACTTGCGAAATTAAATAAATATTTAAGGAATTAAAAATTAAATGTACTGCAGCGTACTTCACTGCAGTAAAAAGAACTGCCATTCGCAAAATTTAGTTTGTGCTAATGAAAATATCTCAAATATATGGCAATGTGCTTGCTGTGGTCTATTTAATATCGAAAATAGCAGAAGAAATACACTGCAATTTAAACTTGTTTTTACTGAAAAATAAACAGTAACATGTAATCATAAGAACTGTCTGTGTTACATGCTCTCAGGTCAGGACTTCATGAATGCTGAGCATGGGAGCTGCAGCCTGCTGTTTCCCATATTACAACTGTACACAATTAAAGGTGCGGTCACCAATTCCACATTTTTCAGAGGCCCTGATGCTCCAAAAGTTCATTTTTCTTCTTGCTGATCTTGTCTTGCTGTGAGCAGTGCTGAAATAAAGCTTCTTCATTGCCCTAATGGAGTACTTTGTCAGACACTACAAGCAGACCATTACTAGTCTAGCACATGCTTACACCATGCAAAGATGCACCAGAATGCACCATTTTAATCCCTTTTTTCAAAAATGTCCCCCTCCCACACTCTCCCCCATTAGCACTACGAGCCACAATAAGTTTGGTGTCCCCAAATACCTTGTAAGTGCCACATACCTTAAAACTAATTGCAAACCCTGATAAATGTATCAAAACAATTGGGATCATGATGACAAATCTATGGCTATGATGCATACAACATAGTACCACTAAGATAAAGTAATGTGTTTGTGTTTGAGATGTATTGCCCTGCACAATGATTTACAGGGTGCTGCTTTACTGGGTTTTTACTAAAACTGGAAAATAGTTGCAAGGTGGTTTAATTCTGCAGAGATCATCATGTACTCACACAGAAATAACCACTCCCTATACTGGTTCTTTACTTTGGCAATGAGGCTACAGGGAGATCAAGTACTTGTTGAATGAGATATCTGAGACGGGTTGTTCCATTGCCAGCCAGTCCCACAGATCATCAGATTACCAGTTCGAGACATCCAGTTCAAAATTGTGTGTAGGTACAGTGCTTTTTGCACCCTGTGTTTATACAAGTCGCTTGAAGAGACGATGACATAAAAACAATCAAGTCATTATAGTCTAGGTGTGGTGATTTAAATGATGATACAGCTTTCTTTATCGCCTGAAGGGTCAGGCTGAACCACCTACATCTAATTGTCATGTGTGCTTTGAGCACTTAAGTAAGACTTGGGAGTGGATTCAATTTAAGTTGTTCACACAGCAATAGGTGGCACGAGACTTTGCATTTAAAATCAGTACCAAGTCTAATGACTTTTTATAGTGTGTTCCATCATCACTGATTTCACTTATTAATTGTTGTGATTGTTCAATTGCTTTCATTTGAAGCAAATTTAATTGACTAACAGTGACTTCAATTTAAGTAATTTGTTGCCACTGTGAGAAGCTAATTTGAACAGAATACTTTATTTTACTTAATTGCAATTTTTGATCAATGATGTGTTGGAATTGATTAAAAGGGAATTGAAATTGGAATTGGGAAGTTATTTTAAAAAGGAATCGGAAATGGAATTGGAATTGAAAAACAGGAATTGACCTCAACCCTAGTTGAAACCCTGGAAACAATCCATTTCATAAATGTATTTGGTCTTAATTGATACACTGATGAGGAAAAGGTTAATACATAGTAGCAAGATGTTTTATTATTATTATTATTATTATTATTATTATTATTATTATTATTATTATTATTATTATTATTATTATTAATAATTTAAAAAAAATGCAAAAAGCAATTAGTTTCAATTTTAAATAATATTTTATTCGAATTGTACACCAATGTGTGCAATGCAGCAGCATGATTTATTTTGTGTTACCATACCAGTAGCCTGCAGGCTAAAGTAAAAAGAAAGTGCGCTAGCTTTTCATTTGATTTTGCTGTACTGTATACTGTATAGGCGTACTGTACAGATTTATATTTTTATTCATAATGTAATGTGTAGCCTACCCAAAACATTAGTGTTATTTCAGCGCAATGATTTATACATTTAAAATACACTGAGCACTATAAATGTATGTGTGTGCAATTTTATTGTATTTTTTTAAACCCGACACCTAACAAAACAATGTTGTTTTGATTCTTGGACCCTTGCATGTATAGACGTTGTCCATCAGGCTCCCTCTGCTGCAGCAAATCACAACTCAACTCCCGCTATTTGTTTGAACAATGCCGCACGACTCTCGCAATAGAGATCTCGCTAAGAAGACGCAACAAATATTTTGATTAGTATGTTGCAGCTCTTGTCATTATCATATTTACTCTTAGTACATACGATAAAATGTATACTTTGCTAAGTGTCGCAGCAAAAATGCAAATTATGCGGTACGTTTGCACTACGATTGGCCCATCTTAGTACACCTACCCCTTAATGTTGTGGATCCTCAAAACCCTGGTTTTGGAACTAGTGTTAAGGGCGGCTTCTTAGTCGACCCTTACAACACAGACATAGAGGTGAGTTTCTCCCTCAGTATTTTAGCCCCAGCTACTTGTTACTGGGGTTCCGTATGGTAAGGCACAAGGCAGCCTCAGGGCTTAGCATTTGTAGTATACCAGTTCTGCAATATTGCCCTTCCAACAGCTTTGGTACACTTACCCATTATTATCATAACCATGGTTCCCTGTAATAGAAATGTAACCACTAACCTTCAAGGTCACTGCGTCCATGATTGCAGCAGACTTGAAGGAAAAATGATGTTGAGGTCTGTGACCGTAGTGCTTTTGTGCCCCCAGGGCGGGCCGTGACTGCGTCACAGACTCGTTGAGCAGCTTTGATATATCTTATTCAGATTTCATGTCTTTAGGAGGTAAATACCCATTCGGTAATGGTTGCATTTCTATTTCAGGGAACCAGGGTTATGATAATAACCTAATGTTTTTCCTTGTTTGTTTTCCTGCTCCTGCAGTCCCTGTCTTCGCTCGAGATCAGCCCACACTCACCTTCCAGTCCGTGTACCACTTCACCAGCAGCGGGCAGCCCTACTCCCAGGTGCAGAAGTCCTACCCATACAGTCCGCACTGGGATGGCAACGAGATGGCCAAGAGAGCCAAGTAAGCCCTGTCCTCTTCTCTTTCAAATGATGGTAATGTACAATAAACAGTCCATTGATGATAGGACATCAGAAAAGCTGAAACGTTTCAGACAGACTGTAATTGCAATAAAAAGCAACAACTACAATTTCTTCCAAAATAAAAATAACGTTATATTTAGAAATACTTAAACAAACGAAGACATTGAAAAGCACTTGAAACGTGTATCATTGAATTTACTTTTCTTTTAATATTTCTAGATAAACTTAATGAGGCATGTTTATCCAAACTGTACCCATGTAGTGTTATCGCAGGTAACAGGATTTAGAATCCCAAAGACATTCCACTTGTCATACAATTAAAGAATAATAGGTTATTGCTCCGATTATGCAGTATTATACTGCCAATCTCCATATGAGCATAAAATGCTGGGAGCTGTAGTCCCAATCCGTGAGTAATGATATAATTTCTGTATTCCAGGAAAGCATATTTTTGGCTGGAATTATGATTCTGAAAAAAAATGTCTGTAGGCTGCCTTTTTTTTTATTTCCCTTTGTCCTTATTATTATCGTTTTCTAATTTCTTATTCATTTTTTTTATCTTCAGGGCCTATTTCAAGAGCTTTGTTCCTCAGTTCCAAGAGGGAGCTTTCACCAGTGGAAAGCTCTAGATCATTGGGAACGTGAACTTGCCAGGAGTGCCGCTGTTCTTCTTGTGTGTGCCTGTCTGTGTATGTATATGTTGCAGGTTTAGAGCCCCATCACACCACATACAGACACACGCACAAAAGCATGCATGCTGTATTGGAATGATTAATAATTCATGTCTCTGTCCCCACTGTTCGTGAGAATGAGGCTAGCACTATTGGTGATTTCTGTCGAGAGACATGCATGAAGCTTTATGAAGAATCATTGGAAAAGTAGTCTAAGTGTAACATACTTAAGTCCCCATGACTGACTCAGAGTATTGTAAAACTAGTGCAGTCCCACTGAATATCACATTACCATGAATCCATTGATGAGGCCTTTGGAACGACTACAAGTCTGACATCCCACAATACACTGGAATCAATTAACTTCTTATATTTCATGTTTTTAATTTTAGGTTATTGAGCCCAAAATAAAACGTTAACCAGCCCTATTGTCTTTGTCAGTCTAGAAAGACCCAGTGTGAAGTTAGTCTAGAAAATGCTTTTAAAATATATGTGGAAGGTCTTACAATAGTCTTCTGAGCCTCTGTTTTCCAGCATTTCCATTGAATTAATAGGCATACAGTACAAGACAATTCAGGCTCAAACATACATGGCCTAATCAAACTAATTTGTTTCACCACAGCTTGATTTCCATTGCATTTCTATTGTGGCCAATTAATAGAAACCATTTTAAAAGACCAGTTGCCTGTTGAATGTATTCAGTCAGTAGGACTTGCATTCATTTTGTCAAGTCCACGTCATTTGTTTTCATTCTCATTCCAGTGTGTGTCTGTATAGTCATCACTGTCCATCAGTCCGCCTGTTACCGCAATAACTTGAGTACATTTTCATGAAACAACCTAAAACTTGCAAGAATGTCAGATAAATTCAAGGTTCAAAACTCTGTTGAAAAGCAGTTGGATTGCAGCAAGTGTAGGATTAAAATTATACTATATGTTACAGTGTATGTGTGTGTGTGGACACATTAATTAATACATCATTAGAAATGTGAGTCAAGGGTCTAGTTTGCATGTTGAGCCAGCTCTGTTCTCTATTTATTGTTCGTAATCCCGGAACTGTCATGCTTACGAAAGCAAAGTGTAAATGTATTTAGGGCACTTATTTGCTTCAAGTCTTTAATAAAATAATTAAAAAGAAAAGAGTTGTATTTTATTATTATTCAATATTCTGGTTTCCTTCCCTGACTTGTTTGCCAATAGCTAATAAGAATAATGCATGCAGTATTTTTTGTGCTGGGTCGAACACAGGATTTTCATGTTCGGATAGCCGCTCATAATTTAAATATTTGTTCAGAAAGTAATAAAGCCATTATATTGCTGTGAACGCAGGCAGAAACAACAGAGCAGCAGGGGCAGGGGCCGTGGCCATGTCCCTGTGTGTGTGCCTTTATTTTACAGCAAGACCTTACAATATGTAGCATGTTAAAATAGAAAAATACCCCAGGAGTAAAGAATATATTGTGTAGGACTTACTTTACCCCAGTAAATTAACTACAAAACAAAGGATGCCAAATAGCAGTTCAAGTTAAACATTGTTTTGTTTATTCCTGAAATAAATAGTGCATGAAGTCGACAACGCATTTTATTTCTTTTTTTCATTCCTTGCCATTTCTTCACAGTAAACAGAGGCCATCGACATGTTTTCATAAAGTAATAACATGAGGTTTAATTGTGCCTTTTTGTAGCTGAACAAGCAAACGAAAACTGAGATTTAACTTTAACACTTCAAATAAAACAAACATGGATATGGCGTTGTAAAGTAAAGGGGGAAAAACTCACCGTTTTGGTTCTCCTTTATTACATTCCACATAAGAGTCGCAACAAAATATATATAATATATACAGTCTATATAAAAATCACAACACAACATTTTAAGGAAGTTGGGTATTTTAAGCGAAGCATTTCAGAATGATGCGCTTGCTTTTTTCTGGCTCGCTCTAAAGCAGCACAACGCATTTCTGTCCCAGATGGCTTTCCATAGAGTACTGTGCAAAAGTTTTAGGCAGGTGTGAAAAAATGCTGTAAAATAAGAATGCTTTCAAAAATAGATATGTTAATAGATTATATTTATCAATTAACTAAATGCAAAGTGAGTGAACAGAAGAAAAATCTAAATCAAATCCATATTTGGTGTGACAACCCTTTGCCTTCAAAACAGCATCAGTTCTTCTAGGTACACTTGCACAAAGTCAGGGATTTTGTAGGCATATAGTCAGGTGTATGATTAAACAATTATACCAAACAGGTGCTAATGATCATCAATTCAATATGTAGGTTGAAACACAATCATTAACTGAAACAGAAACAGCTGTGTAGGAGGAATAAAACTGGGTGAGGAACAGCCAAACTCAGCTAACAAGGTGAGGTTGCTGAAGACAGTTTACTGTCAAAAGTCATACACCATGGCAAGACTGAGCACAGCAACAAGACACAAGGTAGTTATACTGCATCAGCAAGGTCTCTCCCAGGCAGAAATTTCAAGGCAGACAGGGGTTTCCAGATGTGCTGTCCAAGCTCTTTTGAAGAAGCACAAAGAAACGGGCAACGTTGAGGACCGTAGACGCAGTGGTCGGCCAAGGAAACTTACTGCAGCAGATGAAAGACACATCATGCTTACTTCCCTTCGCAATCGGAAGATGTCCAGCAGTGCAATCAGCTCAGAACTGGCAGAAAACAGTGGGAACCTGGTACACCCATCTACTGTCCGGAGAAGTCTGGTCAGAAGTGGCCTTCATGGAAGACTTGTGGCCAAAAAGCCATACCTCCGACGTGGAAACAAGGCCAAGCGACTCAACTATGCACGAAAACACAGGAACTGGGGTGCAGAAAAATGGCAGCAGGTGCTCTGGACTGATGAGTCAAAATTTGAAATATTTGGCTGTAGCAGAAGGCAGTTTGTTCGCGAAGGGCTGGAGAGCGGTACACGAATGAGTGTCTGCAGGCAACAGTGAAGCATGGTGGAGGTTCTTTGCAAGTTTGGGGCTGCATTTCTGCAAATGGAGTTAGGATTTGGTCGGAATTAATGGTCTCCTCAATGCTGAGAAGTACAGGCAGATACTTATCCATCATGCAATACCATCAGGGAGGCATCTGATTGGCCCCAAATTTATTCTGCAGCATGACAACGACCCCAAACATACAGCGAAAGTCATTAAGAACTATCTTCAGCGTAAAGAAGAACAAGGAGTCCTGGAAGTGATGGTATGGCCCCACAGAGCTCTGATCTCAACATCATCGAAGTCTGTCTGGGATTACATGAAGAGAGAGAAGCAACTGAGGCTGCCTAAATCCACAGAAGAACTGTGGTTAGTTCTCCAAGATGTTTGGGCCAACCTACCTGCCGAGTTCCTTCAAAAACTGTGTGCAAGTGTACCTAGAAGAATTGATGCTGTTTTGAAGGCAAGGGTGGTCACACCAAATATTGATTTGATGTAGATTTTTCTGTTCACTCACTTTGCATTTTGTTAATTGATAAATATAAACTATTAACATGTCTATTTTGAAAGCATTCTTACTTACAGCATTTTTCACACCTGCCTAAAACTTTTGCATATATATATATATATATATATATATATATATATATATATATATATATATATATATATATATATATATATATAGTACTGTGCAAAAGTTTTAGGCAGGTGTGAAAAAATGCTGTAAAGTAAGAATGCTTTCAAAAATAGACATGTTAATAGATTATATTTATCAATTAACTAAATGCAAAGTGAGTGAACAGATGAAAAATCTAAATCAAATCCATATTTGGTGTGACAACCCTTTGCCTTCAAAACAGCATCAATTCTTCTAGGTACACTTGCACAAAGTCAGGGATTTTGTAGGCATATAGTCAGGTGTATGTTTAAACAGTTATACCAAACAGGTGCTAATGATCATCAATTCAATATGTAGGTTGAAACACAATCATTAACTGAAACAGAAACAGCTGTGTAGGAGGAATAAAACTGGGTGAGGAACAGCCAAACTCAGCTAACAAGGTGAGGTTGCTGAAGACAGTTTACTGTCAAAAGTCATACACCATGGCAAGACTGAGCACAGCAACAAGACACAAGGTAGTTATACTGCATCAGCAAGGTCTCTCCCAGGCAGAAATTTCAAGGCAGACAGGAGTTTCCAGATGTGCTGTCCAAGCTCTTTTGAAGAAGCACAAAGAAACGGGCAACGTTGAGGACCGTAGACACAGTGGTCGGCCAAGGAAACTTACTACAGCAGATGAAAGACACATCATGCTTACTTCCCTTCGCAATCGGAAGATGTCCAGCAGTGCCATCAGCTCAGAACTGGCAGAAAACAGTGGGACCCTGGTACACCCATCTACTGTCCGGAGAAGTCTAGTCAGAAGTGGCCTTCATGGAAGACTTGCGGCCAAAAAGCCATACCTCCGACGTGGAAACAAGGCCAAGCGACTCAACTATGCACGAAAACACAGGAACTGGGGTGCAGAAAAATGGCAGCAGGTGCTCTGGACTGATGAGTCAAAATTTGAAATATTTGGCTGTAGCAGAAGGCAGTTTGTTAGCGAAGGGCTGGAGAGCGCATACGAATGAGTGTCTGCAGGCAACAGTGAAGCATGGTGGAGGTTCCTTGCAAGTTTGGGGCTGCATTTCTGCAAATGGAGTTGGGGATTTGGTCAGAATTAATGGTCTCCTCAATGCTGAGAAGTACAGGCAGATACTTATCCATCATGCAATACCATCAGGGAGGCATCTGATTGGCCCCAAATTTATTCTGCAGCATGACAACGACCCCAAACATACAGCGAAAGTCTTTAAGAACTATCTTCAGCGTAAAGAAGAACAAGGAGTCCTGGAAGTGATGGTATGGCCCCAACAGAGCCCTGATCTCAACATCATCGAGTCTGTCTGGGATTACATGAGGAGAGAGAAGCAACTGAGGCTGCCTAAATCCACAGAAGAACTGTGGTTAGTTCTCCAAGATGTTTGGGCCAACCTACCTGCCGAGTTCCTTCAAAAACTGTGTGCAAGTGTACCTAGAAGAATTGATGCTTGATGCTGTTTTGAAGGCAAAGGGTGGTCACACCAAATATGGATTTGATTTAGATTTTTCTTCTGTTCACTCACTTTGCATTTAGTTAATTGATAAATATAATCTATTAACATGTCTATTTTTGAAAGCATTCTTACTTTACAGCATTTTTTCACACCTGCCTAAAACTTTTGCACAGTACTGTATATATATTAATCTCACATATCACACAGGGCTCTTTTTCATTTGGCAATTTTTGAAACTGTTGCACAATTTCTGCTGTGACGGTAAATAAGTGCAAGGTTGTGACAGGGTACACCCCGCCCCTGTGTGTATTATGTTATTTGTTATATTATTATTTAAAGCGTATTGTTTAATTTTGTAAAAACACGCCGTTTTATTATTGTTTACAGCCTGGATGTGGTTAAAATGCCCCATTCAAAAAAAATAGTGAGAATGCGTTGTCAACAGCGAGTGCTTATTGATAAACTGGCTGTTGACACATATGATAAAACCCATGCCAAACGTGGTTGAGGGGTAAATTAGGTAATTAATAGCCAGTAGACCACCAGTCAGCATGGTTTTAGGAAAGGGAGATCGTGTCTAACTAACCTGCTTGACATTTTTGAGGATGCAACATTGACAATGGATAATTGCAAAGCATACGACATGGTTTATTTAGATTTCCAGAAAGCTTTTGACAAAGTCCCACATAAAAGATTAATTCTCAAACTGAACGCAGTAGGGATTCAAGGAAATGCATGCACATGGATTAGGGAGTGGTTAACATGTAGAAAACAGAAAGTACTGATTAGAGGAGAAACCTCAAAATGGAGCGAGGTAACCAGTGGTGTACCACAGGGATCAGTATTAGGTCCTCTGCTATTCCTAATCTACATTAATGATTTAGATTCAGGTATAGTAAGCAAACTTGTTAAATTAGCAGATGACACAAAAATAGGCGGAGTGGCAAACACTGTTGCAGCACCAAAGGTCATTCAAAATGATCTAGACAGCATTCAGAACTGGGCAATCACATGGCAAATGACATTTAATAGAGAAAAGAGAAAAGTGTAAAGTATTGCATGCAGGCAATAAAAATGTGCATTATAAATATCATATGAGAGATACTGAAATTGAAGAAGGGAACTATGAAAAAGACCTAGGAGTCTTCATCTAGACAATGCGGGGAAGCTGTAAAAAAGGCCAACAAGATGCTCGGCTATATTGTGAGAAGTGTTGAATTTAAATCAAGTAATGTTAAAACTTTACAATGCATTAGTAATTCCTCACCTAGAATATTGTGTTCAGTTCTGATCACCTCGTTACAAAAAGGATATTGCTGCTCTAGAAAGAGTGCAAAGAAGAGCAACCATAATTATCCCGGGTTTAAAAGGCATGTTGTATGCAGACAGGCTAAAAGAATTGAATCTATTCAGTCTTGAACAAAGAAGACTACGCGGCGATCTGATTCAAACATTCAAAATGCTTAAAGGTATAGACAATGTCGACCCAGGGGACTTTTATGACCTGAAAAAAGAAACAAGGACCAGGGGTCACAAATGGAGATTAGATAAAGGGGCATTCAGAACAGAAAATAGGAGGCACTTTTTTACACAGAGAATTGTGAGGGTCTGGATCCAACTCCCCAGTAATGTTGTTGAAGCTGACACTCTGGGATCCTTCAAGAAGTTGCTTGATGAGGTTTTGGGATCAATAAGCTACTAGATCTGAATGGCCTCCTAAACTTTCTTATGTACTTGTGCATGATCTAATGCATGGGCAGGACAAGAGTACAAGCTTTAATAAAGTGATTTATTAAGTTAAATTAGCTGGGGTGAGGCACTTGGGCATAGTTACAGTTACTGTGTTGTTTGTTTTTTGGCCACTATTGGAGTTCTTCCAAAGCACTAGGATTATGCCGCTTGTCTCTACTCTTTCTAAAGAGTAATTTGCTTCAAAAGGTAGGACTGACATATTTGAAGAGTTACATTGTCACTTGATTTGAGTGGAATGAGGAAGGCTGTTAGTGTTTTTTTACAGTTAAGCCTTTAAATTACACATCTGTAGAATGCTGTTTCGCCTTTTTTTTTTCCTTTTTTTTTCTCAAGTGCTCTGGTATTGGAGCTCCCTGACTGGTGGATGGAAGCTCTGAGGTTTTTGTAAATGTAATGGCTACAAAACAAACTAGACTTCAGTGTAATGTATTTCTAGGTCTGTCAAGCACCATTTGGTGTTCTTTGGAGGTCTTGGTCTGTCCTGCTTACAAGATCAGAATCCAAGAGGGTGTGGCTACAGACCCTGACAACTGAGGTTTAATACATTTCACAAAACTGTACCTTGACCACCTTGTTTCAGACAGTGCTTTTATAGTTTACTACAGGAGGTTATAAAACTGATTCCTGATGTTGCATAAGTCAGTTTTATAGCTTTCTCAATTCCAAAAGCTCTTACATCAGTACACCTTTATAAAAGAGAATGGACATCTCTATAAGTTATTTTATTTTGTATAAATATATTGAAAATAAAAATAATTAAAAGGATTAGAGTGACCTGCTACCACAGGTGTATTTTGCTTATACAGTAAATGTAAGGATTTTGTAATAGTTTTTATATTAGGGCTAATTATTCTTTTATAATGTGATTTTCTACAGCAAACAAACTGAGAAGTTGGTTGTGGTGCATGAGCCAGGAATGTGAAGGGGGCCTCTGTATGTAGTAGGAGAGGGTGAATCTCACCGATAAGCAATTCACAAGAATATCTTGTGCCATGTTGAACGTAGAGGGAGGAGGGGGCATAAATGATGTCACTACAAGGGTGTGTATGGAGAATGATGAAAGTGTAAGCAGAGCTTTGCTCGGGGCTCAGTTAATCTTGCTTTAGACCAGAGCACGCAGCTCTGTCCATTTAAAATGATATACAAATAAACACATTTTTCACTTGAATAATATCAGTTTTATTTTTCCCTACAGTACAATATTCTATTTTATTATTTGTATTTATCAGTCAGGACTGTGCCGGCGATGTATTGAACTGTGATTAGATCAGTCTGCAGCCTTCTTGTAACCTAAGGTGTCTATTGTAATTCAATCAGCCTTTTGTAGCGTCCACTGTCTGTCATGTGAGCAGTTAACGCCTTTTATAACTCGGACGTCTGCTGTCTGTCATGTGAGCAGGTATCTCCTGTGATCTATTTTTAGATTCACTCAGGTCTCTATATATGTCAAAAGTTACCTAAAGGAATTCAGTCTTTTACAATTACACTAGAGTCGCCAGAAATGTAAGACTGCTGAGCAATGCTACAGAATTGATCTGAAAGTGAATCTGGAGACGAAAACATTGTTGTCACAAACTGGCTCTGGTGAAGAGTGGGTTTGCGTAGCAGAAAATTCCAGCAGCAGTGAAAGTTAGGACAGTGCCGGCAAGGTGCCCGGTCCAAGTGTGCAAAGAGATCGCCCCAGCACTACATTGGGAACACCTGGACACCGAACTGGACTCGCAAAGGGGTGCAGAAGAGGACGTGGAAGAAGACGAGCTCCTGTGGCATCCCCCTGCACCTGTCGTAGGAAATAAGTTGACCGGGAAAAACGTTGATCGTGCAAGCGAAGTAATGCAAAAGTAAGGCGGGGCAACAGTTTGATTAATGGGGAGGTTCACTGCATGGCTTTTTATCTGGCCATTTTATTTGCAAGACTGTGTATGTTGGAGTGTGTTCGTGCCACTGTCTTTTTGTATGAACTTTAAAATGTGTGATCGACAACTCTTTATATGGTAACACCTCTAGAAATGCAAAATAACGTTAAATATGTAACACATTTTGCAAGTTAACGTTTGTTACACAAACAGAAATACACATTAATATCACAGGCTACTTACAAATTTCATTTTAAATGATGTATTTCTTGCTAATATATATTACAGCGATATTCACATTCCCTTATCTAGCGTCATACTGTCAAAGACATCCGATCTACTCATTTATATAAATTATACTTACAAAATTAATTTTAAATTATTTATTGTTTGTTAATATATCCGATCAACTTATTTCCTGGGCTCGATCTACTTATTTCCTAGGCTCGATCTACTTATTTCCTAGGCTCGATCCACTTATTTCCCAGCCTAAGCTTGTAGACATTAGAAACAATGGAACCTCCCCTTTAAATTCTAGAGCTTGATCAACTTATTTCCTGATTTTAACTTATTTCCTAGGACACCGGCACCTGAGGCAGCCTCTCCAGTGGTATTCAAGAGGTTGGTTGTGATGGCACTGTTTGGGACATTATAAATCCTGGTCTCCACGCTGCAGGAAGAAGGGGAAATAATTTGAAGGAGGTTTCAGGACACACTCTATACACAAAACGCAGCATCTGTGATGAGAGCATATTGTGTGCTTTTCATTTATTGATAGATGAGTGTATGCTTCGCCATATACAATGCTGCACTGAAGTTGACCGACAACTAAATGATGATTTCTGGTCAATGCCTTTGGAGGAATTGGAAGCATTTATTGCACTATTGTTCCTGGAGCATATGGTGCCAACAGCCTGTCACTGGACAGCTTGTGATCCAGTAAGTGGGGATATTAGACAATGGCAGAATCGCTTTTATGAAATTATAAAATGTTTGGGTTTCAATTTGAAGACGAGCAGAAGCGTGCACCTTCAAAATGATACATTTGCCCTGGCATCTGAAGTTTGGAACCGCTTCATTGATAACAGCGCACTCTGCTACAAACCGTGAGAGAACATTACAGTGGATAAGCAGATTTTTTCAAACAGAAGCAAGGTGTAGGTGGACTCAATATATGTCTAACAAACCTGACAAATTTGGGATTGGCTTGCAGCAGACTTTAAGTCCAAATATTTGGTCAATGGCTAACCCTATTTGGGCAAGGATGAGACTCGCCCAGCTAACCAAAGGCTGTCTGCTTGTCCATTCATTATAATATTTATGTTGTTTTTAATATGGCATTCAAATTGACCACTCATGCTAGTTCTAGGTATGCATATAACTCTGGTAGTTCTTGTGTTAAACAATTTGAAACAGGCATTTTTTTTTTTCCAATCCCGAGAAATGAAAGTAAATCAGAGGAAATTGTGATAATCTACAAATGACCTGGAAATGTTCTGGAAATCTACGGGTGCTGGCTTGTATTGACTGATCATTCTTTTGAAATGTCAAAACTGTGTAGCCACTGTGTAGTCTATTTGTAGCATCTTAACTCAATTGATATATTCCTTTCCAAAATCTGTAGAGCTGTGTGGCTTACATATAGATAGACTGACATGATACAAAAATGAAAGCGATTTTCATAACATGTAGCATTCAGGATGATATAGTAATTATGTGGAGGAGCTGAAAGGCTTAGCTAATTTTGCTTTGCAGAAGACGGATTTTGTTCCCTTTGTTGCTGTTGTTTGATCTCTAAGGAGTTGATCGGTTGTGTCCTGGAAATGATTGTCAATGGCAGGGAATTGTTAACCCACCCTGGGGTACCTGCAGTAGAGCTTCTCTAACTCACTGCTGCTACATATCTAATTGGAGTGATGTGTATTTATTCACTTCTGCATTCTATTAAACAATTAAAATCTCCAAGATGTAATAATTACTATCCTTATTACGATGGGGATCCAGTTTTCAGCTAACCTGTAGAGGCAGCGTCCGCGTGGCAGGCAGGCTGGCAGTCAATGGAGCTGGAACCGCAGTGCTGCTGTCTCTATGTCAGAGAATGGTGAACCCATGCCTGTAACCATGGCAACACAGTGAGTACAGATCGTGTCAAGTGCTTGATACCCCCCATGGCAGGCAAATTAAATTATCCAGTTTTGCACACTCACATTCATCCGTACTCAGCTGGAAAGATGCTGTCGTGGAGCTAAAACTGCTTGTATTTCTTTTTTTATTAATTTAGGATGATGGTAAATGAGACATTAAACAAAACATTGACCTCAATAGGAGACAACATCTGATTTCAGTTTATAAAAAAGAAATTACATTTAAATACCTTTGCCCACTGTGCATCAATATGAATGCCTCAATAGCACACGCTGAATAAAGGTTGGGATTTTAAAAAAAAAAACAGCAAAACTATTCAAGATTTTTTTTTTTTTTTTTTTTTTAAGTAACAGGTGTTCTAACTAAAACACAATACAGCTTGCACTGGTTGTCTGGCCAAGGAAGGCTTTTTGTTGTTTGTTTTTTTGTAATTAGTCATTTCTCTGATTAAATCTTAAGTTGCAGACAAAATAATGCAGAAAAGAAAAAACACCCAGGACTAAAAATAGTATCAAAAGTTCTTCAGCCCAATAAACAACACTTACTACTGTGACTACTTGTTTGTGTTTGTCATAAAAGCTCAAATTAGCACATGTTTATGTATTCAATTCTTCCACCACGCACGCTCTCCTTCTAATATTTCCCTTATTTTGTTGTGTTTTGGTGGCTTTCCACTTCTTTTCAAAGACCTTGTTTCATGTATACAGTGACACATTTCCTGCCATTGTCAAGATGCTCTCAGCTTTGTAGTCAGTGTTTGAGCCACGTGTTCAGCCACCTCCAGTTCTCTGCCTTCCCACCACAGGGGTTATTTATTGCCTGCAATACCTCACGCGTCATCTGTCTAAAGCAGGGGGTTTATAAATTCCAGCCAAAGACAGTCAGTTGGAAGAACTGGGCTTTTAACCTGTCAGCAATAGAACTGCTCTTTTTTTCTACAGGATATTTTTTCTTTTTTTTTTTGTTTTATACAAGCTTACTGTGGTATATCATAGTAAAAACACAGACAAGTGCAGTAAAACGGGGTTAACTACAGAATAGTATATGCATGGGAAAGAACGGCAAACAGCAAAACGAGGGTAGAGTCAACATGCCTTGTTTTCTTTTTCTTTTAGAATAGAAGATTGTTGCAATGGAATACACCATGCAACAATATTAATTGTACGTTATTATTTATTTATTTATTTATGTATTCATTTATTTGGCAGACACTTTTATCCAAGGTGACTTACAGGTATTTACAAACTGCAAAACAAGATCTAAATGCTCAGTGTTTCTCCAAACTGTTGGTACCTGGTGATAAACCAAGCTACCAGCACACAAATGTTTGGTATCAATCTCTGATAGTCCCAATGCTTCCATGGGAATTCAATACCGCCATGTAGTCTGCTCTGGCTTAAGTGTCCTAAATTTCAGGATACCACCATCTTCGTGCAAAACCCAATAGTATGTTCAGGTTTTGTTAGAACATCAGATCCTACAGACTTCCAGGGTGTGTTCTATTAACACAGGAAAATGTATAAACAAGAGTAGATTGTTCAACCCATCAGTGCTCATCCTCTTAATCTCAATATGTATCAGGTCTTAAAGGATCCCAATGATACAGCATCAAAAGGTAACCCATTCCATAGCCACATCACTCTCTGTGTGAAGTGGCTCCTTTGTCCTAAGTCTATCCCCACTTAATTTCCAACTGTCCTCTGGTCCTGGTTTCTGGTTGCTCTTTGGATTTTCTCCAAGGCTACAAGGTAATGTGGTGGCACATTGTTAAAGGTGCCTGTCCTGATGAGCCCACCTGGCATGCCACATTGAGATCATGACCTGTGCTCTGTGGACGCCTGTTCAGTGCTTCCCTTTCAGCACCCACTGTACAGAAGAGCCTGGCTAGTTTACACAAGCACATATAGATCTTGTAACCTTCAGAGGCTGATCCTTCCTTTTATGGTATCACTCATGTTGCCAGCTGAGAGAATCTGTACTGTCACCCCTCTTTGAGAACTTTAATGATTTTTTTTTTTAATATAATAAATTAAAACCTTCAATGATTTATAATTCTTATTGTGAAGTTGTTTGACTTTTTTACATGTTTCCATTAGGCCTGTTCCGATTAACAGATTCATCGGACCGATTAATAAACTAAATAGTTGATTGCAGATTATTATTTTTTTTTTACAATTTAATCATGCAGAATTTTATATTTTTATATAAAATAAAATAAACCAATAGAAGAACTGCATTTTCTACGTGGCACTCCAATCATAAGTGAATGGAGGCGGGACATAAACAGTTGAAGGTCTTGAGTAAGTAACCAATGGGAGAGTCAAAGATCTGACCCTTGTTATGCATGTGTACAATCATGAGTGAGCAGAGGCGGGACATAAACCGTTGAAGATATTCTCAGATTCAACTGAAGGTCTTGGGAGTTTAACCAATTAGCGGTGTAAGAATAACGGAATTTTGCATTATATTGCTTATTATAGAGACTTTTATTGAGAATTATATTGAGAACTTCGAAGTAATATTTAGAATTACTTTTTACATTTTTTTTTTTAAACGTCTTCTGACAACTGAGATATATTTGTCGATTTGGTTACGAATCAGTCTACTGGTTAATCAACTAATGCCCAAAAATTAACTGATCAAAATTTTGAATCGAGTGACAGCCCTAGTTTCCATGCATCATGACATCTGAAGTACATGATTAAATGATTACACACCAGCAGAGTGGCAAGGTAAACAGACCTGTTTTTTTCTTGGAGCAGTCTCGCTATTTAATGCTAGCTTGTTCAGCAGAGGGAGATTATAAAGCAATTACAGGGTGGGGATTTGAATTACATTTTTCCATTGTGTGCGTGTGTATGTATTTCTTTTGCCTACAATGGGTGCTACATAGAGTGCATTCGTAAAACCACACCTCGGCTCCCAATGACATTTAGCACTTGGAAATATAAAATGTTCCATAATGTGCAGCCTATTGTTTTAAAACTTATCCAGGCTATCATCCCAGTTGACAGGTCATATTACAGGGTGTATTATGGGTGTGCCACTCCTGTCTTTACCTATCTTATCCAGTGTTGTGGAGGCCGGTGCTAAACAGTAACTGTCTTCTGGTGGAAAGATATTATCAATTGTAATCCGATTGAGCTGGGTGTGTTCAGTCTTGAAGTGTCTGACATGAAGTGGGATGCTGAGGATCATTTTTTCGCAAATTCCTGCTTTGAGGGTGGGGTGCAACAAGAAGAGTTGAGTCTTTCGGTGAAGTGAAGCTAAACTACTACTGTACAACAGCCAAATATATAAGGGACTGCTTATTGTACTACAGCTGCTGGTATGGATTTTTTTTTTTACCAAATTCAAATTAAAGTGAACACCTGAATCAACACAAATCTGGTTTTGCTGTCTCTCTGTGGAGTTGACAGAGATTGTGTCCTTACTGTTTCTTCTTGGAGCGCCTCCTTGTGCACTGATGATTGAGATCCATGCTCCTCTGATCATTGGAGGCAATTGACAGTGTATGCTTCAATGCTTCTGATCATCAGCTATAGCAGACTATAATTAGCTGTCAAGAAGGTGCAGGCTTCGTTGCAACTGCAACACTAACGCGTGCATCGTTAGCCGCCAAGGTGGTGCATCTGTGCTTCATGCTGATAGGCGAAAACCACGATGGCAATGTGTGAGCGAGTGCCAGCGAGAGTTCGGCTTCTGCAGCGCTTCTATTCTGCTTTGTCTGATATTTTTGTAGAAATGCATTACATTATTTAATCATCATGATTTGCTGAATCTGTTGCCTGGAAGCAATGAATTCTGCATTATAAAAATGTCACTTTCACTTTAAATATGTTTATTTGTTTATTTTTTTTAATTTTTATTTTTTTTATCATACTCTGGTCAGTACACACATCCAGTCTTAGTAAAGCCAAGTTTAGTACAAAGTGGTATTTCTAAACAATTAAATGTTCCAGATATAGAGCATCTGATTTGGAACTCCTAATATTACATTGTAAGATTTAGAAATACATTGCACTCATCTCACGGTTTTCACTGTATAAGAGTCGTTCTATATAGAACGAACACGACACTTGGTTCTACACAGAAAGCCCCTGTGATCCAGTTTAGAACCCCTACACGTTTTTGGGGGGATTTTTTTTCCGGAAGTTCTGGAATTTTTTTTTTGCTTAATAAGAATATATAGGCTATGTTCTGATTCTGATTTCCTCACTGGATTCAAATGCTTTGGAAATCGTCCATGTGACGTCATGAAGACTATTTCAGTCCCCAGGGAAAAGCGCTCAGCAACAGAAGTGTTATATGTGCACTGGCCATAAAAGGAATTTTCATTAACAAAAGGAAGTATTACGAAATCAGCTAGCGAATCGTCCTAAAGTGATTAATATAGTGCCAATAGTCAATTGTGAACCGATAATAACCGGATTTAAAATAAACGACGGTATTTAAAATAACTAAATAAAACAACCTAATTAATTAATTGACAATAATGCAAAATGAATTCAACCACACCACATCTAGTCCAGCACTAGAGTTTAACCACAGCTGCAGCAAAGTGTTGAAACGACACATCCGTTGTCAAAGCTATAAAACTTATAGCAGTTTTACGGACACAGACACCACATCACATTTAGTCAATCTGTACGCTACAGTTCAGTTAACTGATCGGGGGGTAATGAAGATCAGTACACATCACATTAGATTTGACTGCAAATGCAGAAATTACCGGCCCTTAAACACCTCCCGTCTTTTCATACGCAGCATCCCCGATACCCCGGTAACGCGCAGGGTTGTACAGCTTGGTGGACTTGAGTGCTCTAATGGAAGACTGCACTAGTATACTGATATAGTACCACGTCGGTGACACTCACCTGTCTCTTCAGCTAAAGATTACAAAACAGAGCGCGATTGCATAAATAATGTATTTCTACCTAACTAACAGTAAATACAAGTTCAATAACAAATACCATAATCTAGTTCTCGTAGTTATAATTCGCAGAAAAAAGAATGTAAGGTGCATTCTTGTGTAAAGCCTGCGACATTTCCTTTAACATCTTCAAAGACAATCACACATGTGGAGGCAGATATACGCACAAATGAATTCGCAGACCCCTATTCTGGTAATAAAAATAATCCGGTTGAAAAAAAAGGGAATCCCTTCTGTCTCTTTCGTCACCTTAAACCAAGGACACCCACACACGTTTTCTCTGACGCAATTGCCCATTTTAGGAAACATGCGTCAATGGCTCGGACCAAAGCTTGCACTGCATGGCGGTGTTTTGGAAATTGTCAAACAATTAAACTCTTTTGAAAAGTGTTAAATCATAAATAATATTCAGACTTTAGTCACTTTAAAGTAAAAATAAGAATGAACTGCACAGATGCGTGGATTATCATTATTTGTGGTCAAATCTCAGTGGTGAGACAAAATGCGTTCCACCCCTTCTCCTAGATGCGCTCGGCCAGAATGACGTTAGTGAATCCACATGGCACTTGTTAAGACGAGTTGCAGTTCAATGTAATACCACTTCGGTGACTCATCGGCGCAAAGCGGTGCAAGGGATCGCAAAAAAACTCATCAGAAGGAAAAAACCGAACTGTTCCAGGGCTGGGGAGCGAGCGAGAGACAGAGAGAGAGGAGAGGTGTTACAACAAAGCGCGGTATTAAAGACAAGCGCAGAAAAAAGTTAGAGAGAGTGAGTCACTCACATATCAACAGAGAGGGACCGACAGTACTGAACGCGTCTTGTTACTTACCACAGCCAGGGGAAAATTAATGATTTAAATGATTCATGTTAGAAATAGGTTAACAACTTGACAGGGTACAGTTTTGAGAAGAAGTGTGATCTGATAAGATCAGCAATAAAAAGTGCATAGTTTATTTAAAGGAAATGCATCTATTTTCCATATAGAGAAAGTATTTACTTTTGTATTTTCTATAAAGCATTAGCTTTAAGTTTAGGGACCGTTTGCATTTGTGTTTTATTATCATTATAAAATAAGAAAAGAAAATACTTGACATTCCTGAATAGGATTTTTTTTGTTTTCTTTTTTGAACTTTTAAAGTTTTTTTTTTCCTCCCTGATCTGGTGGAACTGATACAAAATACGAGGACTGAAAAGGAGGGGATAACATAAGTATCCTCGACCGACCACTATCCTTTCCCCCAATAGTATTCCCCGTGGATCATGTACCAGGATTACTCCCGGAACTACGACAAGTCCTCCCGAGGCAGCAACGCGTCTCCGGCCCAGCCTGAGAACTTCACCAGCGGCGACTGTACCATCGGCAGCCCCATCTCTTCCTCTAACTACGAGGTATATTATTTATTGCTTTAGAAGCGTCCGAAGCGCTTCTCTTAAAGGCGCAGTACCTTCTTTTTAGTGTACAATACCTATGTGTGCGGTGGGGGAAATCGAATCGGTGAAGAAAGTCGTTATTATTATGTTCAGTACAGTTTTGCTGATATTTGAGGTAGCGCAGAAACTTGAATAGGGCGTGGAAGGCAGACTTCAACCTCGAGACCATCAACTTGTTGTTGTGGATCTAGTTGTGAGTGTGTGTGTGTTTTAGTTTAACGAATATTATATCTAAATAAAATAATAATGTTTAAATGTATTTTACGCTCCAATGCCTGTTGGTACCCAAATCATAAATATGTATTTTTACAGTATTTTTTTAATTGAATCAATACAAAGTCTCCAGTAAAGACATTGGAATATGTCTGGAGCGTGGGAACTGGAATGCGTCAGTAGACTTGGCGAGCCTCGAGTGTAGTTGTTTCGCACGGGGAACACAAGTTGTACTGACTGTTTTAATGCGAGTCGAGACAATATTACATTGTATAAAGAACCGTCTTCATTTTGGGGGCCCATTCGCATGACCCTATAGGAGCATCAAGTACTTGGAAGAAATGTCGTGCATTCCATATGTACGCCGAAAACGGATCAATGCGTAATTATTAGCAACAGACCAGTTGGACTGACTGAACAGTTCAAATCAAGAAGGAAAAATAAAAACTCCTTTGTTCTATCAAAAGACTACATGAACTTAATTATTATTTATTTAAGTAATAAAAGCATCTGATATGAAAGACGAAAACTGGGGATTAAATGAAGCTTAGAGGGTTTAGGAGCACATCAAATAAAACTGTAAACTAATTTAGAACCTTTTTTTTGTACTTCCTTGGAATTCCCAAGTAAGCAGCATTTCGTTTCCGTGCTTTGCAGTTCGAGTTTGCGCTGCCAACTTTAAGTAAATGAAATCATGATGTGCTTTATGGGCTGAGGAAAGAAACGTAGCCCACTTCACGTCATTGTATTTATTTAACTTACTTTATTACATTACAAATAGCTCCATTCAGCTATCCAGATTCTCTACACTGCCTTGGCTGCGATCCGGTGCTGAACACCCACCATAATTTTGGCAGGGTAAGAGAACCATGTACTTGGCACGTAACCTTGGCTGGGCAAGACGGCTTTGCATTTCCCTAGTTGGGGATCAGAACTGTATTACAGTTATTGAAATACTGTACTGTACTTCACGGCATCATTGAATAGGTAATTCCTTAGCTCTATAGTGCCTATTTTCAATCATTTGAATGGTTTTTTGCACTGGTCTGTACAAAATCAAGACTTGAGTGATCTGTGTTATAGCTTATTAATGAAAGGTATTGGCATTGATTAGTGCTGAAGGACACGTGTTCGAATCCAGAACCTGAAGCAGTTTGGGCGAAACACCTCATTGGATGCTGATATCTTGTATCCAGTTGGTAATGTAATGAGCTGGATATCCTGATTTTAAAGACATTCCAAACACGTTTTTTCTCATAGAAGCATCGCGTTCCACATCGCTGAGGAGGTCGAATATTCTTGTAGAATCCAGCAGAGGTCTGGGTTAATTGTTAACTTGACTTGCTATCTATACGACTTGCTTTCATTCTCAATCTGACCGAATATGAAACAGACCGATACTGGTGCTGGGCTTGGTATTAAACCAACGATGCCTTTTATAATCTTGTCATTTAAGGCAGTGTGGTCCAGTGGTTAAAGTCCAGGGCTTGTAACAGAACGTCACCTCTGCCATGGACTGCCTCACTGTGTGACCCTAAGCAAGTCATTTAACCTCCTTGTGCTCCATCCTGTGGATGAGATGTTAAATCAGTGTCCTATTGTAAGTGACTATGCATATAATACACAGTTCACAGCCTACCTCTGTAAAGCGCTTTGTGATGGTGGTCCACTATGAAAGGCGCTATATAAAGATATTATTATTATTAAACATGTTGCTGTACAAAGTATCTTTCTTGCTGGTAAACTACTAATGTGTATATAATATTGTGCTGTATGTTGTTGATGTTAGAAGAAATTACTGAATAATTAATACATTACACCTGCTGGATCTCCATGGGTGTCGTATGGTTGGCCAAGCATAATAGGCGATACAAAATCGACAGTATGGATTGAGAGTGGTTATCTTATAACACGCAAATGGTCAAAATTAACATTTTATTGCTAAAGATGTAAATCCTTATAAATCCACGAAACGTAATAAAGCGATGTCAGACATTGGATACCATTGGAAACCCAGTTGCCATTTCAGCTACTCTGTGGTTTACCAAGTCAACAATAGAAACCGTAGATGGTGAGAATTTTCAGATTGTCAAAAGTCTGTTCAAAATCTCAAGGTCTGCAGACATTCCATTTTATTCACTGTGAATTTTGTTTTTGTTGTTTATATGTCAAACGCTCAGATTGTGTAACATTATTATTATTATTATTTTTAAATTATATAGCATTGCAGGGTTAACAACACTTGTACACATATCTCATTAGTAGACGCTTTCATTTTAAAATATCTATTTTTTTTTCTTTCTAACCGTGCTACAAAGCTCTCCACCATGTTGGTATGCACATGTTTAAAGTACCCATGCTTTCTTTGCTGGATACATTGGCCCTAAATATCAAAAGTGTCTTCCCGTCAGCCCGAAACTCGATGCTTCTGTCTGTTTTAACCCGACTCTTATCCCGAAAGTTGTTTCCATCAAAAAATGAAAAACCTTTCTGATGTTTTCTGGCAGGTGGAATGGGTGCTCTTTACATAAAGTTGGCGGAATAACTATTCAGTATTAAAATGAGAAACATATATGTTAATGGCACAATTGACCGTTTTTATTTCATTTCAGGATTTCAATCAATGGATAACCGCTCATTGGGCTTCATCAAAATGAGTTGTCAAAGAGTCACTCCACCCACATTAGAACCTTTCTTTTTAGCACAAAGCCTGTATGAAATGGTTCCACCTCTTTCAAAGACTCCTAATGGAGGTGGGAACCTATTTTAGACGGAAAATACTGTTCTCATCCTTCCCGCGACTGCAACTTTTCTCATTCTTCCTGGCCATATTTTATATAATTTTTTTTAAACCCCGTTTTTCTCCAAATTGGAAATGTCCAGTTGTATTTTAGGCTTAGCTCACCGCTACTACCCCTGCTCTGACTCATCCTCCAAAGCGTGTGCCGTCAGCGGACCGCTTCTTTTCACTCTACAGGCTCGCCATGCAGCAAACCCAGAGCTACAGCGTCAGAGGACAACGCAGCTCTGGGCAGCTTGCAGGCAAGCCCGCAGATGCCCGGCCGGTCCACAGGGATCGCTGGTGTGCAGTGAGCCCCCCCTGGGCGGTGCACGGACAATTGTGCGCCACCCCCTGGGAACTCCCGTCCACGGTCGGCAGTGGAATAGCCTGGACTTGAACTGGCGACCTCCAGGCTATAGGGCGCATCCTGCACTCCACGTGGAGTGCTTTACCAGATGCGCCACTCGGGAGCCCCCCATATTTGATTTTTGCTCGGAACACAAAAGTTAAAACACTGCCACAAAAGTCCTCCACGACGGTTGGAAAAGCGTTGATATTCAGGGCCATTGAGTTACTTTCCTGTTATAATGCAGCTTCACACTTTTGTGCCATGCTGCTTGGCTCAAACCCTGGAACAGGTGACTGACACAGAGCCAGTCATTTCTTCTGATAGGGACAGTTCAGCACAAGGGGTCTGTAATACATGCTGTAATATATTTGCAAAATGTTTCTACAGCTTTATGGACAAATGAAGAATATAGCCTACTTGTCGTAAACATGTTGACTTCATCTGAGTAAATGTAAAAAAATAAAGCCAACAGCGAAACAATTAGGTGCTTGTGAAAATGTGATCAAACCTAGGGGTTTTAATAGTTTAGACTTTAAATGAAGTGTTAGACAAAGAGAAGAAGACGTGATATATTTTATTGGACTAACAAGACCTCAAAGGTCTCTTCTTCAGGTGAAAGTAGGACTAATACGGCTACCATTTCATCTATCATTGTTAAAGTGTATAATGTTTTTATAGTTCAACTGTTGTCAAAAATATCCAGGCCAAATATAGTTAAGCCTTAGTTTTGTAACAACATAAGAAAATGTATGAACGAGAGGAGGCCATTTGGCCCTTCAATGCTTGTCTGGTTCCTAGTTGTTGTTGGATCTCAAACCTTCTCAAGCTGGGTCTAAGAGGATCTATGTGATTCAGCATCAACAAAATGGCTAGGTAACCCATTCCATACCCTTACCACTCTGCAGTGTCTCCTACTCTGTCCTCTTAATTTTCAACTGTGGCCCCTGGTCCTGGTGTTGGTATTCGTTAGGACTAACTTTGTATTCCTTGTTCAATATTTCTAAAATCCTTTACGCATACAGTTTCATACACAGATACATGTTTCAGTAATTTAAAAAAAAAGGTGAAAGCGGGATTCTTATAATGATTTTTCTGATGGGTTACAAACATTTTCAATACATTAATATTTAAACCTTTTAACATGTTTAATTAGAAAGTTTAGAAAGTTTAAGCATTCAGAAATTAACACGCCTGGTAGAAATATATATAAATATATTTTGTATAGCCTTGGTTAAACCAGTGTTTAGAGTTAGGAGAAGAGATCTTCAAATCCTAATAACAGGTCCTCAGGAGTCTGGCAGAAGACGGGCACAGACTGGCAGAGCACAGGAACACTCAGCCCTAGTAATCACCCCACTATAAATAGCAGCAAAGAATACTAATTACACCATCCAACACACAATCTGATGTACCGTCCACCATAGACAGGAGGAAACATCAACGCATGCATTAGCAATGTAAAACAGACTGCTGTGTAGCATAATAGTCTTATTAATCATTTCAATGGCAAATGTAATCTGAAATGATGCACTGCCCTCCTTATCCCACCCCTCACCAGAACACAATGCAGCTTCCCGATAGCATCCCATTCCAGCGCAGGTGCATTGTACATTCCTGTTAGTTAGAGGAGTTAAGAACTTGAGTCACAAAAGTGAGATTGTGTTTGAAGTGGCACGCAGTGTTATAGATGACAGCCATACCAACTAGCTAAATAAGTGCTGGAAACCAGAGGGATTATGGATTCAAATCTCTCCTTGCAAACTCCCTGTGTTAGTCATTTATAATATAACTTGTCCTATTCTAAATGATTAACTCAGTAGGCTGGAAATGCACCACAAATATAAAAATATAGGGAATGTTGCGTTAAATTGGCAAAAACAGTTTCTTGCATTTTCAGAGGAAATTTATTTTTTATTCCCAAAATTACAAACTAGGCAGTGCTGCTGCTTGTGTAATGTAATGGTCATGTTGAGGGTGCATGTGATGCCACGTATACCAATGGTGGAGATATGGAGTAGTGTGCTGTTCAACATATTAAAGGGCACAGAGACTGCCCGAAGCAATGTTTCCGGATGCCATGTACCATCTGTCAACTGTAATTGAAAGAAGGAAAAATGTTGAAATGTCTGTAAAATGGACAAGAAACAGTGGTAACACAAGTATGTATCATACCAAGAGCACTTCTTACTGAAGCACAATGCCCTTCTCAATATACATAGGCTAGTATATCTATATTGGATTGGGTAGTTTTTGATGTATGACTGCTATAGCAAAGCTTAAAGAATCCTAGTAAGTAATCTTATTTTATAAATAATCTGTTACTCTCATTAAGTATTATATTTGAATTCTTTATGAATAACTGAGTACTGCACAGGAAGTAAGTGCACCACTACCCTCACAGAACTTATCTATGGCTTTCTATAGCGCATTTTCATAAGGTAATATACATTGTATATGAACTAATTACACCTGTGTTTATAAGGGAACGCTAATATCCATTAGATGAAAGGAGGCAAATATATTTGTAACTGAACTGACATAATACTAGAAGCTTCCCTTTTGCCCTGTCTGTTGCACAGTGTTGACTGGCTGTAGACTGACAGACCCTTTGTGTGCCTCTACCAAAGACACATCTGAGGAGCTGAATTTTAAAGGTAATGGTTGCCTGCATGGAAGCTTGTAAACTCGGGCTTGTTGAGCTTTTCTCCAGTATCAGGCTGCTATCGTTCTGTGAGATACGATCTGTGCTGCCAAGAGGAAGTGTCACAATTTACTGTACTTATTTGTTCATTTGCAAATATTTATCCAGGCTAGAAAGTTTCTTGAGAATTGCATCATCTGTTTATTTTCCAAGGACGCCCTGTGTAGGCAGGCGGTGGAACTATGGTGTCGAATTCTTGCCTGCAGGATGCCAAGAGTTTCCAGAACTTTAGTTTCAGAAACCAAATTCTCTCATTTCAGGGAAACTTATAGGAAAGATTAGGTACCTGCGAACATAATCAGACACAAGCATTGCTAATCCCAATGTTTTGTAATCTCTTACTGAGATTGCGTTTATTACAGTCCATTCATGCCAAAAAAAAACCTCTCCACAACATCAGCCTTCTAGGTCTCTTAAAAAGGAGTAAGGAATAAATACAGCTGCACAGCAATCCCAAAAACATCTTGCCTCGTACTCTTACAAGCGGATTATACACAAGCTAATAATATGTAATACTGAATGTCGCATGTAATAATAATCACTTTACTACGAACATAATAAATCCATTGTACCTGTACTCCTATAAGGCGTACACATATAACAGTGGTATAAATATATGTTTATAAATAGCTCGAAATTTTTTTAACAACGTTAAATGTTCGTTTAAGTCAGACAAGGGCGGATTTTTAAAGCATTCCATGAATGATTTGGTCTTGCGGAATCAATTCTTCCCAGAACTGCCTTGCATTTCCAAAACAACAAACTCCTGATGCCCCCTGCTGCCTCACTGTCAATTTCTGGGAATTCAGTGTAATATTCTGGTGTTCTTTGACTGCCAGTGTGTGTGTGTGTGTTTGTGTTATCGCATGCACACACCCAGTAGCTCTTGGCGAGTTCTTACTGTTTTATTGCTGCTTCCCGCTTTACTGGAACTGACAGCCATGCTTTAGGGTATTCAAATCTGAGTCAGCACACAAGTTTTTTTTCCCATTCTATTTTGGCACCAGCCATGAAGCGCTGCCAAATGCATAGGATTGTTTTGTAAAGTGGGCTTCCAACCCCACTCCTTTGTGTGTGGATGGGGTCGTGGGTCACTTAACTTTTCTGAGGTCTTTCAATAAACACAAAACCTAGACTTTTTGTTCAGCATGTTACAGGAATACTTGTCTCCCACCTGCTCCAGACAGATTGTGTTGATATTTTAAACAAGACTTTAAAGACCCCAGACCTAGGGAATGTAGACCACGACGTCCCATTGCAATTATTCTGTGGGACCTGTTTAACTGAACGTAGGTGGTATTGCGTATTGAGTGGATGGATTTGCTTGCAATTTGGGATCTGTTTGGCTATTTTCCACCGCACATTATTCATTTCATTTCTACATTATATAAGTGTGTGGTTTCAGTGATTTGCTTGCATCCCTCACCTGTGACATTGTGTGGGGGTAGCTCAGAAAACATTAGAATGTTATTTTGTATTTTATTTAAAAGAAATCAAACAGTCCAACATGCCAACCCAGGAAGATAGGTACAACTCAAATATGGGACAGCAAAAGTGTTGCAGTTTTGTTACACTAAAAACCATGATGTGGACATCAGTCTTGTTTTCTTTTAGAATCGCAAAGGAACTGTTTTAGAATCGCAAAGGAACTTGTCAGATAATGATGATGACTAAACAAAACTGATGAAATATATAATGAAATAGATAATGATGATGACTAAACAAAACTGATGACTAAACAAAACCTTCATAGTCTTCATTACGTTTCTTAAGTGACTTTTACCTTTGAGTGTGATTGAGTGTTTTTGAAGTTCCGGACAATGGTGCCACACTTCGACCTATATATTCTGATGAGCAGTCTCACTGTTCTGAGGAACAGAAGAATATTTTTGCAGCACCTGCTTTCTTCTCCACCTAATAATTTTGATGCAATTACTTTCGAGTTGAAACAAGTATGTGGAAGCCAGGCCTGTCAAACACTGCGTGACACTCATGGCAAAAAACTAACTACCTCTTGCATCAGGGCAAGGCCACCCACCTGGGGGCATTGTGAAATACAATTTTATTAAAAGGTAAATTCAAAGAATGTGAAAGGGGATTTTTCCTTAAGCCTAATGTGTTTTGTGGTAATAGTACTGCAATATCCACATTGGCCGGATTTTGAAAAACAAGTAGAACAACCGCATTAATTAATCTCTCGAATTTCTTTAATTCTTTTAGAAAACAAAACTCTACGCTGTCACGCGGTTGCCGGATGAGGTCTCCCCTTTCCCACACAATCACTCGAGCGGTTCTCGATAAACAGTCCAGTCCAATGGAAACTGAGCCATTTGATTTCTCAAGCTCTGGGTATTCTGGGGCTTCCGGAGGGTACCCCAGTCCCGGCAGATGGAAACGAAATATTGTTCTACACAACGAGGTATTTAAAAATAGAGATAGAAAGTTTCGTTACGTCTAACCAGGGATTGTGGGATATAAAAGCAGAGGTTAAAAAACATACACAAAGATACCATATATTTTAACGATACCAATATATAATTCAATTACTGAGAGAACATTAAAAATGTAAATTTTATAATCTTTGCATACAAGGTGTATTTCAATAGTATTTGACCTAATTCTATTAAAGGTCTTTATTTATTGTGTGATTTAACTGTCATCATCAATGCATGTCTCCTATTAAGTTGTAAAACATTTTCTTGTAATGATTACCCAGCATTTCCCTGAGCAGGGGATGCTATCAGCCGAATGGGTGTTTTTCAGGTAGAGGCCCAGTTAAATGTTTCCTCATCACTTGGGGGAGGAGGGGGAGGGTTGTCTTAGAACTCTTACAGTTATCAGACATTTTAAAGGAACATAGGTACTTGACCGATACATGCCGGAAACGTTACGCCCCCAACAAAGCAAAGTGCCAAATTTTTTTCCAAATCGTTGGGATTTTGCATTTACCAGTTAGTGTTCTCTTCTCTTCATGTCACGCAATGCTGTATTGTCCGCATCAGCATGGGTAGTTACCTCTCCGTTACACAATTCAAGCTCTTGCTATCTCACCACAGACTTGGACTGGAAAAGTGTATTGGAAGGCAGTGATGCAATTGTGTGGTTTCAGTGACATTTCATTAAAGGTGTGTTTTCACAATCAAAGAAATTGGATTCAAGTGAATCTAATTTATCAGAAGTTCTGTTTTCATGGTCAAATAAATTGGATCAAAGTTGGATCCAAATTATTTTTTGAGCAGTGCATTTGAATCATTAAAATTGCTGTCCTGTCGACAGACATTTTGTAAGATGCCTATATTAGCTTGCTCAACATTTGATCTTGAACATCCACTCACGTCTCATCAGTAATGATAGCACTAGAGCACTGGATAAATTGCAGCACCTCACATTCTACCAGCTTTTTCCTGAAGTGTCCCTCATCCCAGTACTGGCCAGGCCTTTCTTTGTTAACCCTGAATAGATTATCAGCCTCCCTCTAACCCTCCTGGTCTTCTCTTGTTTGTTTGCTCAGAAGTACCGTGTAGACATGCCAGGCTCCAGCAGTGCCTTCATCCCCACCATCAACGCTATCACCACCAGTCAGGACCTGCAGTGGATGGTCCAGCCCACAGTCATCACATCCATGTCCAGCCCATATGCCCGCTCTCACCCCTACACACTGCCGGGCACCAGCCACCCTGGCTCCACTGCTCACAATGCCCTCGCCAGGCCAGGAGTCATCCACTCCATCGGAGACACGAGGGGCCGCCGCAAGAGAGATGAGCAGGTGAAGCCAGCACCACTGTCTTATATGACACTATTCACTTTCATTGGGAGTCCAAATCCTGTTATCATGCATTTATACAACACATTATGCTTCAGATAAACTAACATCACAGTTGGTCCCATTCACAGCACAGCAGTCTATTGCAGAATGACTCATTTGGTTAAAGTCAGATTGAAATAAGCAACACATAACTTTTATTTTTAATTAAAATCCAGGTCCTTAAAAAAGAGAAAGTACAAGTAATATAATAGCTGTAACTAGTCTTTTATTTATTTAGTTATTTTATTCTCTCAGAAGACTTCTCGTACACTTAATGTGCTTAATTAATCTGCAGTTCATTGACAGGCAGTGTTTTTTCAGAACATTTAGTAGTTTAAGAATTGTTACCCAGAAAGCAAAACAAAATGTTGAAATTACTAAAGGGTTAAAGACAAAAAAAAAGAATGTTTAACATTAAAAAAAGTGTTTCTATTTGAATACGAACACTCATTTATATATTCTGAGATAAAGTAGCTGTAGTACTCGTAACGAAGTGCACAAACGTTTCTTATAGTTTCATACCTTCCACACTTAAGTGCTGCTGTATTTCTCTGTCTTGGAGGTGTGACAAGGGCCTCCCGTTCTGACTGTTGTTTCTGATGCCCCACAGCTAACCCCAGAGGAGGAGGAGAAGAGGAGGATCCGACGGGAACGCAACAAGCTGGCTGCCGCTAAGTGTCGCAACAGACGCAGGGAGCTGACCGAGCAGCTCCAGGATGTGAGTACTTTAAAAGCAGCACTCGACTGTAAGTGCTGGTGGTTAACGTGAAACCCACTACACAAACAAAATGGGTTAGGAAATTATATCTCTTTTTTCAGTAAAAAAGTCTCAATGAACATGTAGGTAAAAAGTCAGATCCAACACTTACTTGGTTGCCGAACCTTGCACGTTTTATTGAGAGACAGACGATGAACAGGATAAATTGTATCGGTGCTCAGTGCAAAATGAACATGAAGTTATTCAGCAGTTCTAGCATTCGCAGACTTCATAATCTCTTTCAGTAATGTGGCATGAATAAACTGTGTGTGATTAAAACAAAAAGAGCAATGGGGGCTCTTAAACAAAACAGAAAGACATCATTCTTAAAGGTTAATCAGCTTTTGATTCAGCAACCATCGCCATCTACTGAAGAGTTTTGTTCATGCAGCCAGGCACTTGACATGAATTTAAGGCTTGGGATTCACTTCCTGATTGAGGATAGTGTATTCATTTACACTCGCGGCAGGGATGTAGTCGAGGTGGCTGTCCATATGTCACACTTTTAGAGCTTTGAAATATTCCACTCATCCAATTGTGATGATACTTTCTCTTTAGCACAAGTTATAGATTGATGGGCTATATAGCATTGATGGGCTAAATGGCCTCTTGTTTGTAATGTTTCTTATTTTCTTTGTCCTTCTGTATGTCACACTTGTTCTTTATTCTTTTGGTTGGTTGGTGGCCACTCACTCTCCCCCTCTCCTTGATCTTGACCCCTCAGGAGACAGAGGTGCTGGAGGAGGAGAAGGCAGATCTGCAGAAGGAGATCGAGACCCTGCAGAAGGAGAAGGATAAGCTCGAGTTCATGCTGGTGGCGCACAACCCTGTGTGCAAGCTGCCTCCCGACCAACGCCACTCCCAGACCCAGCAGTCAGCCCCCCTCTCCCTGGCAGTGCGGTCCCGACAGGGAACCCTAATCCCGGTGGTGGTGAAGCAGGAGCCCCTGGATGAGCCGGCCGAACTGGCCAGAGCCTCGCTGGACCACTCGCAGCGCTCTGTCATCAAACCCATCGGCCCGGGAGGAGGGATGGGCTTGTACTTCTCTGAGGCAGACAGCCTCAACACTCCTGTCTTGGTGACGTCGACCCCCGCGGCCACCCCTAACGCATCCAGCCTCATCTTCACCTACCCCAGCATGTTGGAGCAAGAGAGCCCCTCCTCCCCTTCCGAGTCCTGCTCCAAGGCCCATCGCCAGAGCAGCAGCAGTGGAGACCAGTCCTCAGACTCCTTGAACTCGCCCACCCTGCTCGCACTCTAAAACTGGCCACTCAAAGACAGAAGATGAGGGGAGGAAGAAGTGATGGGAATATGATGTTGATTTGAACTGTTTTTCCCAGTCTAGATCAAAATGGAAACTACTATCTATAAATAATGACATGAATGATATAAAAAAGTTAATGTTATTGGCATAGTCTCCCCAAAGCAATCCTGGACATCCAGACTTTTTTCAGAGACTTTTTTAGGGCTATTGATGATGCGTTTTTTTCCTTCTTCAAAAAAAGCTGAAAGCTGCTATAACAGGGGCTGCTCTTTGTGTTCAGTAAAAAGGGTTGAACCAGACAATTTCATTAGCCCAGTCTCTGTTAAAGGGGGTTGCTAAACACGTAAACCACGTCAATGCAAGACTGGAAGGTTGCTCGTAGTGTTTGTAAATTTAAGTTTAAGTACTTCTATATACCTTTTGTATGTTTAAAGTTAGAGAAGATAAGAACTTTGCAATAATATTTTTTGTACTACTCGCTGCATTCTTATTGTTGAGAGCAGAAAATAATGAAATAGATGAATAAATACAAATAGATGAATAAATACAAAAAAGAAAGAAACACCCTTACTAAGTGTTTTATTGCAATGATTCTTATGAAAATGCACTTACTTTTATTCTTTTCAAAGTTTCAAATTATAAGTTGTATATCTCAAGTTTTATACACAACATAACTGAAGACCTGCATCCAGTTTTAGGACGTTTGAAGCTTGGGGTCTAAGTTGCTGGAATACAAACTCTCCTGAAAGATCTCGTTTCAAACACAGCAGTTGCATATCTGTCAATAACCCTGGGCTGGAATATTTATATATTTATATGGCAATCTTTCCATGATCACATCAGCAGGTACTGAAAATCTGCATTTGGAGACTCTTATCTTGCTGCTGATTCTCACTGAAGGAGGCTGTGGACTATAATATCAAATTATTTCCTAAGTAGCATTCCTTTTGCTGTATTGACTTGTGTGATTCTTGTAAATGCAGACTCACTTTTAGTTCTGTGGCTCTGACGTTTGTCCCATGTTTTACTCTGAACTTTTCCCCTGAAGTTTCCTACAGAAAAAAGCACAACAAAGTTTAATAAAGTATGTGAAAGCATGGTAAAGCATAGGTAAGCCTTGTAAAGCTCAGAGGTATGGTAAATCATATTTAAAAAAAAAAACTCGGAAAACTATGGTTAATACATATAACAATGGGAAAGCTGCATAATTACCATAAGTAGCTCACCTGGTTAAAGAACAGCTGTGTGGGGTGCAGGGTGAGTCATACTGTGCAGCTGTGTGGGGTGCAGGGTGAGTCATACTGTGCAGCTGTGTGAGGTGCAGGGTGAGTCATACTGCGCAGCTGTGTGGGGTGCAGGGTGAGTCATACTGCGCAGCTGTGTGGGGTGCAGGGTGAGTCATACTGCGCAGCTGTGTGGGGTGCAGGGTGAGTCATACTGCGCAGCTGTGTGGGGTGCAGGGTGAGTCATACTGTGCAGCTGTGTGAGGTGCAGGGTGAGTCATACTGCGCAGCTGTGTGGGGTGCAGGGTGAGTCATACTGCGCAGCTGTGTGGGGTGCAGGGTGAGTCATACTGCGCAGCTGTGTGGGGTGCAGGGTGAGTCATACTGCGCAGCTGTGTGGGGTGCAGGGTGAGTCATACTGCGCAGCTGTATGGGGTGCAGGGTGAGTCATACTGTGCAGCTGTGTGGGGTGCAGGGTGAGTCATACTGTGCAGCTGTGGGGTGCAGGGTGAGTCATACTGTGCAGCTGTGTGGGGTGCAGGGTGAGTCATACCGCGCAGTTTTGCATCCTGGCTGTGCGGAGTCGCTAGTCTTGGCTGGGGTTTCCGAAGGGAGCATCGCATTGGCTCTGGCACTCCTGTGGGTAAAACATAATTGGGTGCACTAAATTAAAACAATAATAAATTATATATATATATGGGTTTACCCTCTTATAATGTTCTGGGAAAGTTCTTGTGGAAATCTCAAAGAATATTGCATATTTGAGTAATTATTTTCAGATGGGTGCAATCAGGGAGGGGGAATATAAAGTCACTTTAGCAAGCACAGGGAAGATCAATACTGACTTGATGTTTGCACTGGCAAAGAGTACAGACTAGGAGACTGAACTAATCTAAAACACCAGAACCCAGGCGAACAGAGGGAATGACAGTGTAATAATGATAGGATTATAATAACAGGCGTCAGTGTGTTCTACAGAAGGTTTTTTTGCCCAAATTACCATTTTCTTAAGATCATTTTTCTTTAAAATGGCTCCTGACACAGACCCACAGAACAAATTCAATGCTTGCAGCTGTTGCTTAAACACTGGAATTAAGTATATCCGAATATATTGGGTCCAGACTTTGTTTATATTAGTGATTTGTTTGGTGTACTGATCGTAATCTGTACCATACTAATAATACTATGTGTAATGATTACTAATATTTAGATTTAGATTCACCTGTGTGGAATTCAGCATGCAACTGGTGACCCCACACACTGCAAGAGAGCATCTTAATCACAATGCAAAAGAGCTGGGCTTGTTTGCATTCGTGGTTATAAAGCTTTAAACCTCATCTCATCTCGCCGAAAGGGGACAGAATCCGTATATGTGTGTGTTTAATATGTTCATCTCCTGTACTGGGGATCCAATGTGCCAAAAAAGAATTCAACAGCCTGGAAGCAGTTAAGCCAGTACTTGAAAAAAGGAGCTGGCTGGTTTTACACAGGAATTATAATGACAATGACAAAAGACTAGTTCAACAGGGCACAAAAGGGCAGAAAACCAGTGCCAAAGGCGTTTAATAAGTTAACAGTGAACATTCAAGGGGCACTGCATGTTCAACAGATGGCATTCTTTAATTGTTTTTTTTTGCCTACATCAAAATTGCATTGTTCAGTACAGATGTTAAATTGGTCCTGTGTTTGTAGATTAATTAGTCTGTTTCAAGATCTTTTTTCCCAGCAGACTTGGGTGACAACAAATAAAAAAACTGTTCCTGTTTGTTTTTTTTGTTATGTTTTTTTTTTTTAAATAAATGTTGAAAAACATTTCCGGGTGTGTTGTTTGTCTCCCAATATAGCCACGCAATTGTCTCTAGTAAATGCTGCATCTCACTGAATCTATCATAGTAATCCACAAGGGAATGTAATATACAGTCACAGACAAAAGTATTGGCATCCTACACTTAATATAAGATAATTCAATAAAACATGTTAAATACAAGCATTTAGTGAACATTAGCCACTAATTAATATGACAAAGACCAAACTACACAATTTCTGGTAGTTTAACAAGCAATCTTTATGAAAACACATTTTTAAAAAAAGCACTTCAGCAATTTCAAAATTTTTGTTCATGACAAAATTATTGTCACCTTTACATTAAAAGATGACATGTAGTAAGGAGGCTGTGTGGTCCAGTGGTTAAAGAAAAGGGCTTGTAACCAGGAGGTCCCCAGTTCAAATTCCACCTCAGCCACTGATTCACTGTGTGATCCTGAGCAAGTCACTTAACCTCCTTGTGCTCCGTCTTTCGGGTGAGACGTAATTGTAAGTGACTCTGCAGCTGATGCATAGTTCACACACCCTAGTCTCTGTAAGTCGCCTTGGATAAAGGCGTCTGCTAAATAAATAAAAATGTTATAGAACTAATTAAAAATATATACTGTACTATATATAATAGACTGAAAAGAAGGTAATTATTTGCAACAGTTTAAGAAGAACTTTTTGGCAGCACAGCAGATGATGGTCAAGATTCACGCTTGAGAAAAGCACTTGTAGCAAACTACAACAAAGGAAATGGCTACAGAACAGTATCAAGGAAATATGAACACCAAAATCAACAAGTACCACAGAACAGATTAAAATGAAATGCTGGAATGAAGCGGACATCCAAAGAGCATTGTGGGTACAGCAGGTAGGAGAATCATCTGAGCAGCTAAAAGAAATCCAAGATTAACAGCCAAGAAAGATTTTGAAATATCAGGCATAATAGTGCAACAAAGAACTGTAAAAATGAACCTCAGCACAGAATAACTGTATGCACGTAGACCTCGCTACTAACCATTTATAAAGAAAATTCATAAGTCGATCTGGCTAAAATTTGACAACAAAAATTAAAAAAAAGGAATCTGATTATCTGGTCAAGTGAGACTAAAATATAACTTTCCCCCAAAAATGCACCACAGTATGTTTGGAGTAAAAAAGGGAAAGCCTTCAATGAAAAAAAACCTTGCACCTGCAGTTAAACGTAGATGTGGTTCGATCATGATATGGGGTTATTTTAGCAGTTCAGGGACTGGAGATATTGATGTGATTGAAGATCAAATGAATGCAGGCATTCATTTGACAAAGTACAAGGATACCATCTGCTCGTAGGCTGATTGGCAGACAGTTTATCTTCCAACACGACAACAACCCAAAGCATACAGCTAAGTCAACTCTGGAATTCTTGAAGAAAACAAAGATGAACGTTCTGGAATGGCCTCTGCAATCACCAGACCTCAATCCAGTAGAAATGGTTTTGACTGATCTAAAAAAAGCAGCAGTCAAGCATTGGTTATCCAATCTGTGAGCTGAAGGAAATATGCAAGACAGAATGAGTCCAGATTTCACCAACAAGATGTAACATACTGGTTAAGAATGATCATAACCGTCTTTAAATTAAATATGTTTGTTTTTTGATAAAGATTATTTGTGAAACTACTCGAAATTGTGTATTTTGCTTTTCGTTTTATTAAAAAGTCAATTACCTTGAATAATAATATAATAAGCATAGGGTGCCAATGCTTTTGTCTGCGTCTATTTACGTTTAAAAAAAATACAAGAAGGTTGCAGTCATTCTTTAAGTGTCATTTTACTTTAAAGGCACGTAATGGAAATTTTAAGTCAATCATAAAACGTTTTGCTTTCATTACTCATTCCCTCCAGTCTAAGTCTGTCCCCCCACTATTCCTTATTCGGGAACCTTGTATGGCTTTTTATTTCGTTAACTGGCCTCCAGCAACCTTTTAATCCTGGCTGTAGCTAAGATTGTAGTGATCTAAAGAAATATTCCGCTAAATAAGATGTAAATTTGTCACTATAGAAACATAATTAGCAATAATAATTTGCACATTTCCTGAAATTGGATTCTGCACAAAAAGGAAGCGACCAACATGTGCAATTGACTCATTCTTGAAACTTGTAATTTTGGACTGGGAAAATAGTGCATGTCTATAATGAGTGGCGTGCCGGCGCTGCATTTGTATGTTCCTTATCCTATACTGACCTCTGGTGGTGAAATTATTTAATGCAGTTGTTAATAACATTGACCAAAAGGTATTGATGCATTTGCATGATCAATTACAATCTATAACCTTTCCTGGTTAAGGGTTATCTAATTGATCATGTGAATGCAAAAATGTAGCGTAAGAATAGCAAATTCTGGAATTCTGTTATTTACTTTAATACAGTATCAACATTTAAGGAGGCTGTGTGGTCCAGTGGTTAAAGAAACAGGCTTATAACTAGGAGGTCCCTGGTTCAAATCCCACCTCAGCCACTGACTCATTGTGTGACTCTGAGCAGTTCACGTAACCTCCTTGTGCTCTGTCTTTCGGGTGAGATGTAGTTGTAAGTGACTCTGCAGCTGATGTATAGTTTGCACACCCTAGTCTCTGTAAGTCGCCTTGGATAAAGGCGTCTGCTAAATAATTAAATACTGCAAAACTTACTTTATCAGATTACATTTTGTTTGACTGAGATATCAGAGATTCACTGCTCAACATTCTTAAATGATTATTATAATTTTGTAACTCAGTGTTTTACAGTGAGAACATATGGGATTATGTTTTATACCTTCAGCTTGATCAAATAAAGTGGTAGGATTTGTATTTGTCAGTCACCATAGGGAGGTTTACTTAAAATGTATTTATTAAATTACTGATTTAAACATACATTTAAGTTTTAGTTTTATTTATATTGTTGTATTTATATATGTTGGAAATAAAATCTTAAACCACAGCAACCCTATATTTCAAATATTTACAGCTTAGGGTAGCCAAAACAGATTTCATTTTGATACACATTGAAAACACTCCAGGTTTTCACCTTCTGCATTCACACAGGCCTGGTGCCAGTCGGGGACCACATGTCACATGTGTCGTAATTGAGCCACAGTGGTTGGATTGTCAGCATATGCACTCTCTTTGAGGACCTCCTGAAGAAGAAACCCACAGCACTTAGGGCACTGATGTGCAAACCACTAGATAGCACTGGCTCTGCTACTCTAAAAACACTGGCTGATGTATCTCAAATCACAGATATCTGTGGCAGGCAACCAGAAATGAAAAGCAGCTGATAAAATGAAAGCTCTGGTAAAATGACCTTCACTTAGACCTATAAAAAAAGTGGGGGAGGGGCTCCAGTAAAGGCAGTCCGCGTGGAGTGCAGGATGCGCCCCATAGCATGGAGATCGCCAGTTCAAGTCCAGGCTATTCCACTGCCGACCGTGGACGGGATTTCCCAGGGGGCGGCGCACAATTGGCAGAGCACCGCCCAAGTGGGGAGGGCTTAGGTTGGCCACGGTGTCCTTGGCTCACCGCACACCAGTGACCCCTGTAGACTGGCCAGGCCTGCCTATAAGCTGCCCATAGCTGCTTGGTCCTCCGATGCTTTTATCAATTACGCGAGTGTCCGCTTTCGTCTCTCCCGAGTCAGGAGGAAAAAAAAAAAATTGGGCTTTCCAAATTGGGGAGAAAAGGGGACATTAATTGGTTATAAAGTTACTTTTAGAACATTTTTCAAATACAGAAATGTATTATTCCTGTACCAAGATTACATTGGTTTTCATATTACTTGGTATAGCGCTAATTTAATGAGCAGTATTTGGATTAGATGAATTTGATATACCCCATTGTATTCTTTCTGCATTTTTCATCAACGTTTTTCTTGATTTTTACATATTTAAGTTAAATAGGAGGCTGTGAAGTCCCTGGTTCTAATCCCAGCTCACTCATTGACTCACTGTGTGACCCAGAGCAAGTCACTTAATCTCCTTGTGTTCCTTCTAATAATAAATATACTGTAAGTGTGCTTCATTCCATTAAGTCTGGCATTATAGTGTGCTCCAGGGTAGATACAATAAATAACACTGAACTGTACATAATTAAAAACACAGCTTTTGAGTGAAACATTAGTATGGTGCGAAGAGATGCTAAACACCCCTACCAAGAGTCATGAGGTGAAGTGTAAATACAAAATATATTTCGACACAGCTCACTAAGCAGTAAGGCTGTGTTTTCTTCACAGTAAAACATTGCTTACTTCATGGCATTTCACAGTCTAAAAATAGGTATTTCAAGATACTTTATGGTTAAACATAACATTGATTTAAGCAGAAAAGATAACGTTTGTCGCGCTCAAAATTGATTATTTTCTCTAGAGTTATTATACAACAAAATGTTCCTAATATTGAAATGCTTACCTGAAAAACAGTAAATGCTAAATTGTAGAATATTTGTGTTTCTTATGTCCACCTTTTAAAGACATTCTGTTTTCTCCATCAGTGAATTATGAAAGAAAATTAAACAGATTAACAGCTAAATATTTCCTATATTTGATTCAGCTGGTGTCTTTTTAGTTGAAGAGATTTGAAAGAAATTGCGCAGACCTATGCAGTGTGTTCAATAATTTACCGAAAGCGAACTAAACTGTCTGCCAGGTTCCTAAATGCAGTATGGGAAACTTGTATTTGTGCTAAACACCCTTGCAGTTCTACAGTGCTAACATCAGGGGATTACACAAGTCTTAGAACAGTGGTGGTTTTACGGGACAGTAACATATCCATCATATGCTACGATTTTATGGTGGGAAACTTGCGGAAGGGAGAGTCTGTTTAAAGGTCGGTTTCCTCTTTGCAATTACTATCTTGATCAAGCTTTAGCCCTTTAGCTACTGAAGCACTACTTAAACACACATTGACTGTTCCTTATTCCTGCCAGCAGTTATGGTCCTATCAAACAAAGGAGTGACACAGCACATACAAAAGGCTCAAACAGCAGTGGCCTCTTACTTTGGAGGCAATATCAGTCATTTCTATCCTGTCAAAGCAAGGTTAGCTTTGAGGACTCCACCCTCCCAGACAACACACACACTCTGTTTAAGTGTATCAGGGTCTGAATCTCATGATGCCCTTGTCGGAGACATGCAGTGTTAATCTTTGAGACGGTAAGCCTCAGTGGCCTTCATTGGCACACAAGCCTGGATTGTCCATTGTTGAGAAGAGCTGCTGATAAAGAGAAGTTATTCGTAAACACAAAGCTACTGATCCGACTGTGGATTTGATTGGCTGGTTTGAGTGTTTAATGATTATGGCTATGTTGGCCTTAGTTCAGTGAAACAAACTTCCCAAAAAGGCAAGAGATTCCATGGCGGTTAAAAGGGTGCCCCCTCATAGAAGCCCAGGGGTGAGCACAGGGTTAAAACAGGTGCCTCCTTACAGAAGCCAAAAGAACATCAAGAGCTAATGTTGGGGCCAGCTGGCACCAGATGGCAGGGTGTTCGAGTGGGAAAGCGCTGCCCTGTCTGTTTGGTGTTTGATAGGGGCCAGCTGAGCCTAAATGTTCCTTCCCACCCAACCATGTGTATTGTGGGGAAGGCTAGTTATCGAATGGGATGCTATTCTGAGGGGGAGGGTATGAGGCAGGGCTGAGGCACTGCACATGTAAATGTGTTATTGTGCTTTGTTTATGCCTGGTGGGCGTGTGCCAGAGGATCGTCGTTTAACCCACATCCTCTATCATATCTGGTTATAATGAACTCTTAATTAAAACAACGTCCCCGAATGGCTCACCTGGTAAAAGCTGCATGGTGTGCAGGGGGAGACATACAATCAGGGGAGCGCAGGTTCTCGTCGCTGGTCTTCACTGGGGATTTCAAAGGGAGCGTTGCATTGGCTCTGGAGCTCCAGTGGGTTGGGGAGGCAAACCTGGCAGGGACTGTTTCTCTTCATCACGCTACAGCGGACCCTGCTGGCCATGTGCCTAATGAGCTCAGGCGGACACCTGCAGGCCTGGCCTTTGTCCTCCAGAAGGCGGTAGCTCGCTGACATCTGCTCTCGAGTCCCTGAGTGTAAAGCAGGAAGCTGGCTTGGCCGAGGGATCAGAGGACACCTACTGAACCTTCAGGTCTCCTGAGCTGTGTGGTTAATCGCTGCTGAAAGGGGAATAAATAATTGGACATTCCAAACTATGGGGAAAATCAGAGGTAAAATAATTAGGCACACAAAATAAAATAAAACAAAACAACTTCAGCATGTAGTAGGTACACTCATACCTTAAATAGATGCGCCTATATGGTTTTTTGAACACACCCATAATTTCCCCACCAACATCACTTGTGTCCAAATCATCTTGTCTTGTACTATCCAAAGACCATTTAAGGGGTTCCCTGCCAGAATGCATTAACTGTCAACTAATGGGACTTCCATTTTTATAGCGCCTTTCATCCATACAGGATGTCCCCAAGCAGATTATTGTAAATCCAATTGCCTTATTTCCACTGCGGGGTTAATAGTATTTGTAACAGCAGTCCAGTCCAGTAGATTGTGTTAGGCCCTGTCCACACTACATAACCAATCTCGAGAACCATACTTGAAATCGTTCTATTTAATTCAGCTCAAAGCACCCACACTGAAGTACCGTTTCTTGTTTAGTCTGGCTTAATGCGTCCACGCACAATATTAAAATAGTTCAGTTACAGTTCCTAGCAGTGCAGTGAACCGTGGAAATTAATACGACATATCTTGCCTGAGCCTAATTCTGGTCCCCTTAATTTAGTTTCAAACAAAGCTGATGTCATTGAAGAGTACTTTAAGGCCAAGAAATAATGCAAATAAATATTTGAAATTGTGGTTAGGGTTAGGGTAGGATCCCTGATCCTACTTTTAACTCGCATTTCATTTTTTGCAGTCTCGTTTAATTTCGCCTAATTTAACGTTGTGCTTTTGTTATTTTCCCCACTAGTTTAACAAAGATGTCCTGACAGATTTTTTTTAAGCATGAAAATGAATACCCAGTGTGGAGTGTACACTGAACTAGACAAAGGGCATGCCCTATTACTATGAGTACACAAGCCAGATTTCCTTATAAAATACAAATATAATGATCTTATTCGATTCATTTTGCTTCTGACACCTACTGTACGTTCATTGTAACTCTCCTAGTAGTACAATACCTATTGAGAAACACTATGGCAGTGTATGTATACTGTAGGGTTTTTGGTATAGGTGTCAAGCTACTATTCACCCCAAAGAGCACTTTGAATGCCATTTAAAAACTGCATTTTACAGGAATCTTCAACTGGGCAGTTTCTTTTTCTTTTACACAGCAGCAGTACAAAGTGTAGATTTGGACGATAATGATATTTTTGATTATTAACTAAAAATCTCTTTTGGTTCGTTGCAAGAAGTGAAACGACATCTTCGTAGCATTGATCCTTTTTAGCTTGAGATGAATGTCAGAAACACGGTTATCGGCAATTAATATGATTATCATTAATCATTTTTCAGTCCAATAAATAATCAAGACAATCAAATTAATGCGTATCACAACTGTTATTGTTTCAACCCTAACCAGGTGGATGTGTATATTTATTTGCAGAGTAAAGTATACAGAGCAGTGCTGCTTGCTGAAGTTTACTAACTGGATCTCCCCCTTGTGACTCTCTAGGCATGCTCAACATCTCCCAGGTGAAGAACCGGCCCATGATCCTGATTGGTGGCTGACACAGCAGTACGTACTTCCTGGTAATTATCCCCATTAAACACACAGTCATAATCCCTTTACAAAGAACCCTGGTTACACACGCAGTCGTTCTTCAGGGTTGGTTCTCTCACCCTGGTTATACACGTAGTTGTTTTTTCCTCTGGTAACAAAACACACAGCATAGAACAGCACAGAACAAAGGACTGGCTTTCCAGCTCCTTTCTAAAGGCAGGTGACCAGGTTAATTGATTGTCAGTTCTTCAATTGACACTTGGCCACCTGCTGCACATTCTTTTCAATTTGGCAGGGAGGGAAGTTTAACCTAGCAGCAGTGTGGAGCAGTGTGGAGTACTGGTTAGGGCTCTGGACTCTTGACTGGAGGGTTGTGGGTTCAATCCCAGGTGGGGGACACGACTGCTGTACCCTTGAGCAAGGTACTTTACCTAGATTGCTCCAGTAAAAACCCAACTGTATAAATGTGTAATTGTATGTAAAAATAATGCGATATCTTGTAACAATTGTAAGTTGCCCTGGATAAGGGTGTCTACTAAGAAATTAATAATAATAACCTCTCAGCCCTGCCATATCCAAAATTAAACAACTTAAACACATTGTTAGTTACAAACAAAACCAAATCCCACCAAACCATATTTATACTTAAACAAAACTATTTTTTTACAGGGGCATTCCTCAGCCCTGCCACAGCAATGCATATTACAATTTAGTCCATTAGGCCTGTATTGTGGATGCATTTGGTCAGGCTCTGTGGTGTCTGGAAGGAAATGGGATGAACTAGAAAACCAGTACTGAGGCTTTTGGCAATACTAAACCTGCATTTTAATTGCCTCATTAATCTCTAGTCTCCATACCATTTCCTTCCAAAGAGATTCTGTTAAAGTAAAATATTATGAGTTTGAATTTCTCAGTATCCGGTGCATAGATAGTACAGTGTCTGAAGGAGAGGTCAGGAAGAAGCTACATGTCAGTTTTGTATACATTTACCAGTGTTGTGAAAAACTCCCCCGACCATTTATATTATAATGATACATTACCTGCCCTGCACCCGCCCCCCCCGGCCACTTCATTACATTACACAAGTTGAAATTGAAGCTCACGAATGATACTGCCTGTTTTCATTTGCTTTATTTATTTTTTAAATCTAAATTCAGGGGGCGAGCTGCGAAGGTCCCTGCTACTGCCCCGATGCCCTCTCTCAAGACTCTGATACCCTAAGTGGGCGGCACGGACACACATCGTAGACCGACGGTTGAAGCCCTTTAAAGATTTTCGGAAACCTATTTTACCCTTCGTGAAGCCGGCAATGCAAACCTCATGGTCTTCTGGAAGACTGTGCCACACTGATGCAGTGGACTCAGGGAGCAGGGCAGATACACAGTGCCTCAGTCGCAGCACTGACTGCAATACACCACTTGCAATCTGGGGGCTGCACTCTTACACCAACTTGGGACATTAGCAGGGATCTGGTACAGAGGGTGTGCTTATTCTAACACACCTACAGATCACTGGAACAAGGATGCTTGTCTCAAAAAATGTTTTCGCTGAAAATGGCCACGTAATTACCTCTGGCCTTTTACGTGGGACTATAAGTTTACACTGCAAGAGTCCTGCCTGAAAGTGGACAATTCAGATTCACTCATACGCACAAGCAAACAGAACTTCAATATTTATCTTGGAAAAGGCAATTGACCTCTCTCCCTAAATGAGGGCAGCACCAGTGCACATGGCACCCATGCAGAAGAGCGATACAGAGATTTCTTCAATTAAGCTGGCATTTCCGATCTACAGGAACGCACAAGCAATCCAGTCACCTTGAAAGTGCCAAAGGCCATTCCATGCCAAAAGACTTGGGTAATCATGTAGGGAAGGACCCTGGAACGGGCAGTTTGATAACAAACCGCAAATTCACACTGCATGCAAGCCTTGATTATGGTGGAGCCCAAACCGCTTTCCAAAAGAGTGAGTGGACATCTCCTGCAGGTTTAAAACCATCCGTTGATGATGGAGCCAGCGATGGGACAGCCAAGACTTATGATCATCTGACGCAAAGGGCAGGGCCTCAGTTGTGGACATTGGCAGAAAGCTCGTCACTCACCATTCAGCTGTTGCCCATGCCACGGTCCAGCATGGGGAGAAGGCCTTTAAGCTGGTGAGGCAGAACCAGCAAGCCAGGGGTTATGCTCTGACGGTGGCGCAGATAGCTGGCATCCTGGCAGCCAAGCAGACGAGCAGCCTGATCCCGCTGTGCCACCCGCTAACCCTGGACAAGGTTAATGTCTCTCTGCAGCTGGAGGAGTCTGGGTGGTTTGCTGCCATCAAGGCGACCTGCCTGACCAGCGGGCGCACAGGGGTGGAGATGGAGGCACTGACTGCAGCCTCAGTGGCAGCCCTGACCTTCTATGATATGTGCAAGGCTATCACCCATGACATCGTCATCCAGGAGCTCAAGCTGCTTAGTAAGACGGGGGGGACAGAGAGGGGATTTCCAGCAGGCCACCTGAGTTGCGCAGATACCAAAGGCAGGTGCACAGTAAGCCCAAGGAGCTCTCTGGAGCCCATCTCTTTATCTTCCTTTGACTTTATGATGACTACCAACAAGCTGTGTGCACAGATGGCTCGACAGTGCAGGGACTCACAGATTGGGAGAGGAGGGTTAAGGCTGTTCTAACATGCAGCCTGCAAAACCTCTCAAAATGTTCTTTCTGCAAATGTTGTTTCTAAGGAGCAAGGTGGATTAAACACAACACAGTTGTGACTTTTTTTGCGAGAGGGATCCAGGAAGGAGATGTAAGGCTAAATCCATTTTAATGCATTAAACATTTTAAACTTTTTTTGTGCAAAGATTTTAAACTTTTTTTTGTGCACCATTTAAGTTTCTTAAATTTCTGGACACATGGTTTTACCAGCCAGTATTTTTTTTTTTTTTTTAATGAAGGGCATTTTGAGTAAGCAGCCCCAGACATCCTTCATTAAAATGCTGCTTCACCAGGGGAATTGACAGCCTTTGTTTATCCCCTTCCTAATGTGAACATATAGAGCTCCAGTACTGGGAACGCCATGTTTAGATCCTTGAAATGGGTCCCTTACCTTTGTACACCAAGAATACGAAAACCAGCCTCCCAAAAAGTGCATGCAATCCCTTTGTGAGTGTTGGTGTTTCTTTAAAAGCCTGAAAAAAGAGCAGGGAGGGAACCCATTGACATGGTCTTAAACTGGAGGTGTATTCTGATAGGCCATCACATAGATCAGCTGAAATTACCTAATTTATACAAATACAAAGTATTTCCCATATTTACCTACAGTCTGTAATTTGTTGTGGAGGCGACAATCTTGAAGTTCGATGAATACAATGCAACAGTACTGTGCTTTTTTTTTGGCTCATGTTCCTGTATCATTGAAAACTAGAATGGTGTGGGTTTCAAATCTTTTACGTCACTGACTTTGTCATGGGAAGAAATGGCAGCTGGGAACTGTTATTGACTTGTGGTGTAAGGCACTGCATACCACTTCTCTTAGCAGCTCTCCTAAACTGCTTGTAAGTATTTCTTTTTGTACTAACTAACCACTATTCTATTCACTACCATTGGACAAAGTAATGTCTTCCTGTTTTAAAATATTTGTGTAGGTGTTAGTTAAAGAAAACTCTTAGAATTGAAAGGATCAAGACATTGCTCCATCCTACAGCAGAAAGGTAATTTGTTTCATTTTCTTTTTTGACTGTGGTGACGCTGCCCCAGTAGAATAATAAACCCCAAGAAAAGGCTGTTTATCTCATCGACACCCCTTTCTACCACATATATATATATATGTGTGTGTGTGTGTGTCACTACACTTTGCTCTCCTTTTACTATAGTAAAGTTTTATAAGGGTGTGTTTGCGTGCGTGCATGCATGCATTTGTGTGCGTGTGTGTGTGTGTGTGTGTGTGTGTGTGTGTGTGTGTGTGTGTGTGTTAACTGTTGGAACATCACCTGCTAAATAAAATGCCAACAAGTACAAAACTAACAAGCTTTATTTAATCAAAACCACTTTTCTTAAGATAATTTATTCGTTAAAGCTTTGTGAATGGAGCCCATATACAAGATGTTTCTATTTAAGTGGCCCAAAACTATTTAAAGGGTACATAAGGACCTTTTTATTCTATTCTGTTACATGTTCCCACGTGTAGCTGCAACTGTTTACGTAAGGTGTGTGTATTGTTTTAATTTTTTTACATTTTGACCACTTTTTTAAACTTTTAAATTGCATTCCCTGCCTCAAGATGGCTTCCCATGTACCCGCATGGACCTCACAGAAATACTTTTCCCATCATCCTCCTGCTCACTGGTAAATCCATATCAGTTACATATGTGAGCAGGAGGATGATGGGAAACGTAGTTCTGAGAGGTCCATGTGGGTACGTGGGAAGCCATCTTGAGGCAGGGAATGCAACTTAAAAGTTTAAAAAAGTGGTAAATGTAAAAAAAAAATGTGTGCTGTACACACACCTTACGTAATCAGTTATAGCAACACATGGGAACATGTAGCACTAATAAAATAAAAAGGTCCTTATATACCCTTTAAAGGTAAAAGTTGCCTTTAGTGTAATTTTACCCTGTTTTATGATGGCTGACAACTATGATTCTAAAAGCACAGATATTGCCAGGTGGTTTCTGAAACAGAGAAATGCAATTATTAAAATTCAATATTAGAGCACTAGAACCCAAACACTCGGAATGACTGTAAAGATCATGAAAAGTTCAAATAGAAATGAATTTGAGGCAAAGCAATCCAAGTGTCACTGCCGATATGGAGAATTTCAGAGGCATGAAGCATAATGGCAATGTCCTGACTCTTGACAGTTGTTTACAAATCCATTTGCAGACACTTGTGTTACTGTAAGTGTGCATTTGGCAAACTGCTGCTTGTTAAGGAATAAATCAAACCACTGGCGCATACCGGTACATTTTATTTTTGCACTGTACACATACATTTAAAAGGAGTGTCACAAAAACATTGACACAAGACAGGAGACTCATGGCAGTAGCAGTGTTTAAATAAAGACATATAAGAGAATGTTTTTTGTGTTTTGGAACTTTAGCAGCCTTGAAGCGTTTCCCGAATTTCTGTGTATCTAAAGTTCTTGAACTTCTACCTGAGTCATGAGTGGCCTGTTAACAATACACTGTGACATCATCGGGAGAACACTTGCACACTATTTGCGAAACTGCAAGCCACACATATTACTGTTACCAGAAAACTCCAGCTAACGTGGTCTGTTCAACAACAGCCCCAAGCTGAGAGGCTGTTCTTTATTAACTGTCCGGCCCTAGTAATAGCACACAAGTGTTCTGATCCTAACCCCAAGCGCCTCAAAGTCTACTCCAAATTCAAACTGCTAATGGGCAAAAGAAGCAGCAACTCAAAATCTCAGTTTGATGAATCAAATCCTGGTCTAGGTTCCAATAAAATGAGTGAGATGTTATATTTGACACTAGAGGGCAGCATTATACATTTAAAAACATTTAGAAAACGAAAAGACATCTCCAGATGCTATTTGCTAACAACTCCAGATGCTATAAGATTTTTTGGAGTAAACCTAGAGTAGCTAGTTAACTGACTGACTACTAAACAAAGGATCTGATATCATAACTTCCTTGTAACAGAGATTATTTTTTATGTATATTAAGAATAATAGATGGGCTTCAGTGAGTTACAGGAAAATAGTTCCATCTAGAGTTTCTGTGACATCATAAACTACGATACCGTAAGGTCGAGTAGTTTATAAACTCACAGAAACCTGAGATGGAATTATTTTCCTTTAACTCACTGAAGCCCATCTATTATTTTTTATAATACACAGAGATTATCTGTGATAAAAAAAAGACAATAAGGTTCAAATTGCAAGTGAATTTAATGAATAATAATAATGTAAATTAAGTCAATATTAAAGAATCTTAAATATAATTTTCTATTTTATAATTCAGGAATGGTGATTAAACTGGGTAGACTATGAACTGCAAAAAATAACTTATTTTTTTAGGAAAAGGTGTTTGAATTTTGTTTGAAAGTGGTTGGGGTGCACAGGAGTCAAATATGGGTCAAAGGTCAAGTATAATCTTCTAGATGAAATATGCCATTTTGATGTCACTACTACAGTACTATCCCTTTTTTTCAAATGGCTCAGAATGCAAATATAACCTACATCCTACATGTATTATTTACAAATGCTGATATGTACCTGTTTGTATGATAACAAATTATGGTAATTTCATGGAACTTATTTTTGTTTGTTTGTTAGTTAATCAACACCTTGGAAAGTTATCTTTTTCATATGTTATCTAATGCTGCAAAACTTGAAATGTACCATTTACTTTCATGATGGTGAACCATTTTTTCCCTTTCTGAAAGTTTTGCTTTGTATCAGTCTTTCAGAAACCAGTCTATTGTGTATCTAGAAATAACAGCCAAATGGTACTGTACCATACTGTGATAACATTATAGGGGAATGCAAAATATAAGGAAACAGAAGACTGCAATCCAAACCAGTCCAGCAGTAAAAAAAAATGGTCAGCTTTTCCGATTAAGCATGTTCTTAAACCATTGAAGACTCAGTTCATCACACAAAGTGAAGGGTACCATTCTCCTTGTGACAGGAGACACAAACAAACAAAACAAGCATGTGAAGTCTGGTCTTGCGGAAAGCATTTCAGCACAGGTGGATGAGGCCTGTCAGCATCTTTAATTGGCTTCCTGTCAAGGCTGGGAGAAAGGCAGACTGGCTGTTCAGGGACTAGCAGCACCAAACCTCTGTGTCAACCCTTAATGATGCACAATGAACCATACAGTGGCATTGATTTTTAACAGAGGTAGTATCTCCACCTGCTGGCAAGTAACAGAACCTGCAACAGTATAAATCTGATTCTGGCACACATTCATTTTAAAAGTCTTTGAAGGTCCATTTGCCCACAGGTTTTACACTGCATTAAAAGATCTAAACCGTTTTGTCTGAAAAAAAGAAAAAAAAATGCACGTCGTAGAACTAGAAATAAATCAGAAATAAATGATGTGCCCGTAGAGTTAAAGTAACATTCTGAGCTGTTTATTTAGAATTTTGCAACATTTCCCTTATGGAAAATAGTCGTGTTAGTGGTGTGTTGGCACATCAACAAAGTCCCCATTCTGTCAGCAAAGGCTCTTAAACTCAAAACTACTGGAACTGCTTTGGATCAGCTGCTTTTATAGAACTGCTGCTTCAAGTACAGTAATAATATATATATATATATATATATATATATATATATATATATATATATATATATATATATATGAATGGCCCAAAACATATTCCTTGGCCTGGAAGGACCTTGACCATAATCCTTTCTTTAAGGGATACTAACCAAGGGACTTACATTACATGGAAGGGATGTGGGGTCCTATTACCTGGATGTAACACTTACAGCGTCAAGAAAAATGGACTTTGCTCGAGTCAAAGTGTAAAAAAAAGAAAAAGATAACACTCACAGTTCTTTTTATTTACATACATATAGGTAATGGATACATACATTAAAAACAAACAAAAAACGATTTAAATAATAAGTAATAAAAAGACTTGCTTGTTAAAACACTTTGACTTGAAACTGGTTCAGCTTCCCTGGCATCCTATTTTATTGCAATACAGGTAAACATGAACTGTTAACGGATATTTGGAAATAAAGAAGCCATGCTTGATTACACAAGTGTGTTTTGCAGAATAAACTACATCTTATAGTAATGTTTTGTCCTTTGTCTGACTGTAGAAATAATTTCTGAGTAAGCATTGAAATAGCTTGCATCTTGTAATTTGTAATGGATTTCTAAATTCAGCAGCGGTTTGTTTTAAAGCATAACGTTGTCATCAGAACTCTTCCAGAGCACACAGATTTTTGGCTCTTTCTCTTGCAGCTGAACCCAGGCGCCTTAGTCTAAAAATGTGACATTTAATTAGCTTTAGAAATGTAAAGTTTGAAACTTCAAAGCGATTAATGAAGTGAAAGCAATTAGGCATGTCGCAGAGAGGAGTGCTTTGATCTGTCGAGGCAGGTTTTCTGTAATCGATCTGTATCTCGCTGTGTCCCCTGAGTCTGTGGAGACCTGGTCACATTCCTGCCTGTCTCTTCATTGGATGAGACTAGAGGTTAAACTTGCAGTCTTTGAAGACGTGGGTAGCAAAGCACATGACTCCTCTTCCCCCTTTTTGTAGGGCCCACAGCCTGTTTTATATACATTCTCACCTAATTGCATAACCAGGAGGGCCCAAACAGAAAATATATATTTTTCTAAATTCAACATTTCTAACAGATTTTTTTACATTTAAGGGGTACCAAACCATTTATTTTAACAAAAAAGTAAATATTTAATAATTAAGTAAACTGAAAACAAATGATTTTAAATCGGTCATGTGACCCCACGTGTCCCCTTTTTAATGCAAATTAAAGCAAAACACAAGATAAAGATAAAAAGAGTTGTTTGATGAAATTGGTAGAAAAGTTATGCCCATTTAAAAAATAATACATCTTTTTTTTTTTTTTTTTTTACACAGAAAAAATAGCAAACCACACCAAAATACCCACTAATATTTTATTTATTTATTTATTTATTTTATTCTACTTGTATTCTTTTATTGTTTTCATGGGCATTTTTACTTATTTGATTATGAAGGTCTTTGGGATGGCTTGCTATGAAATGAGCTATATAAAAAATATTTGATTGATTGATTAACTATTTACATATTCTTCATGTGCAGGTGTTTTCACCCTGTCACGATCAGGTTCACTCCAGTGTTCTAGCAGCAATGGGACAACAGCACAGTAATGTTCTCGGTACCAGTGATGTTTTAGATTTGTCTTGATGTCTGTGTGATATTCGATTGGGAAATCGGTTGCTGATTGCACCTCTAGTTTCATCACAACGAAAGAAGTATCAGTAATAATGTTGTTCCTGCTCCTAAGAAGTAAGCCTACGTTAGTTAGTTTAATGAGAGCAGAGTCCCAAGGGCTTCCCCCCACCTGCTAATGTCAGCTGTCTGCTAACAGAGCTTTGTTTTCTGTCCTCTGCATTTCATTTGATTCATTTCAAACTTTGCCAGCTCTCTTTGAACTGGCAGGGCTTGAATTAAACAAGAAGCAGCCAGGGGTCTGTGTGACTCACAAACGATCCCCACACACTCAGATGTGGTCTCTCTCTCTCTCTCTCTCTCTCTCTCTCTCTCTCAAACAAACAATTACTTCAGCCCCTTTGAGTCTTCAAGCAAGTCCATAGTTTTGTATAACAAGATGTGAAAGATAACTTTAAAAAAATAATGTATATATCTCCCACCCCAGCAAATCTCTGTCCTCACTTCCTGGACGTAAGGGATGCTACAGAGGTGATGCGAGGCAGCTGATAAATCCACTACAGGCCATGGTTTGAATACGCTGATGACGGTGCTCTTGGATACTGAGGTATCTGCTTATTTGTGTGTCCATCTGCCTGTTTGTTCATAAAGTGTTAAACATTTTGTAACTGAGGACGTTTAAAAAATGACCACGAGCAGTATGCAGCTATACAGTTGCTATAGTTGCAGAGGAGACCAATATTACATTTCTAAAACCATCTCTAATCAACCTCTAGGATTCTTTTCCGAAAGATCTTCTTGAGATCCAAGATCAAGTAAAATACACCCAAAGAAACAAATAGCTGTATAGTCCTAGTACAATTAACAAAACTTAAACCTGAAACTGAAAGCAGAGAATTACTACTAAAGATTACAGTTTAAGGTGTGATCTTGAACACATGTTTATACAGTCTAATTTACTGACCCGTCCACATTGTACTTGTTAGATTAAACAAAGGTAGAACTGACAGAATCTGATTGGTTTGGAATTTTATAGTAGCGTCACTGATGGGACCAAGAGATGCCACTGGTAGCCATGGAGACTGCATCATTGAGGAAGTACAAGATTAGAACTTTGATAAGCAACTGGTCTTTTCAAGGCTTTTTGAGAACAGTTCAAAGCACTTCCCGTGTGATATTTGAGCATGGGCACTCAGAAATGAATCATTTTGTGCTGACAGCGATTTCTCATAATCATACTTCAGAATTGGGTCCTTTCAAGCCACTCTTTTGAGGAAGTAGTCCTTTGTTAGATCAACTCAACAGCCCTGACTGACAGAAGTCTTAATCCTTACAGGATTTTCACCTGGCGCTCTCCCCCAATGCCTACCAAGCTGTACTTCCAGTCTAGGTAGGAAGTTAATGGAGGACCAAGCCTGAGGGATATATGAGCAGCGTTAACAAACAGGAAGATGGTGACTGCAGGGCTCGCTTCTAGAGCATTTCCTCCAGGTATCAGCTCTGTTGGTCAGCACTGTTCAGATCAGAACTCCCAGCAGGGGGAGACAAACCTAAAGTACACAACACATTATCTGTCTTTGCCTCAGATATTTCCTGTGCACTCCTGTGTCGGAGGTTTGGAATGAATCTGTCTAAGAAATGTCACTTTAAGGGACCATGCATGTTTGCAGCCTCCTGATTAGCATAATTATCACTTGCCTCTCAGGGGAGGTTAAGTTGGGGTACAATACTCGTCTCAGCTAGCAACATCAACTGCTTGATGGCTTTCAGAATGTGGACCAGGTTATACTTATTTTGTATTTGACTTGTACATGTAATAATGATCGCCAGATGTCTTTCAGCGAACTGTAGCTAAACTGCTACCTACTGTATGCAAGAGCTGAATAAATAAGGGACTGTTTATTTTTACTTTACTGGCTAGTTTGGAGTTATTTGCTCAAATTACGACTAAAAATGAAGACCTGAAGCAACACAAATATTCTTCACAGGTTCACAGCCTGAGGTCGGTGAGCCAGTCCCAGGGTGGTTCCTGGAACATCCCTAAAACAATGCAACTGCATCTCCCAAAATCTAATAGTTTAACTTCTACTAAACTGCTGTAAAAGGCAGTAAACATCAGTATACTTTTCACTGCTAGTCATACTTAAAGGAGTGTCAAGCATTCTGCAGTATTTACTATGGCCACTGTAGTTTAACACAGTTGTGAGGTTGCTGAACAGTTGCAGTAATGGTAGAAAGCAAGACAGGAAGTCCAAAGGTGAAAGGTGCAAAAACTGAATGTTTATTATAAACATCACAAAAATAACAAAAGGATAAACATGAGAAATGATATCGAATTATTAACAATGTCCAAAAAATGGGCTAATATTCAGCTAAATAAAAGGGTCTTAATAGGCTTCAACAGAGGATTAAATTGCCTCTAGCTTCTAGCCTTTTGAAATGTTACATTTTTCCATTTTTGCGGGCAAACTTAAACTCTGCTGCTTTCAGTTGGGTTTTCTGTCTAGACTTCTGTGGCCACTCACTGTGTGTGGGGTTTCCTTAACAACAGTAGAGATGCTGAAAGTGTTTATCAGTTTATACGTCAGGAAATGGTTAGGAGTTCCACGCTGCCTCAGCAGAGTTTGACTGTATGGTAAAGGGATACTGCAGCTGACAGTCTCAGGTCTAACCGAGGAGTTTAAGTGCGCCAAGGTTCGATTGCAAATGACAATGGTAGAGTCACATGACAAATGTGTGAGGGAGGCAGCACCTGTGTTGAAAACTGGAAGAAAGTGGGTAGCAAAGGAAGCTGTGGAAGATGCAAAGGCTGCCCTTCGTATCAGTGATATCATGGGGCAAGTATAGCATGGAAGAGGAGGCCTTGGTCTCAGTTCAGCTCCTCGTACATGGCACAAAGCAGCCCCAGCTCAACAGAGGAAGCTAGTAGTCAATAAGGTGTAAAAGCAGGAGGAGAGGATGAGGAGCATAAAGGCAGTTTCCCAGGCCAAGCAGGGAGAATATATGAGATGGGAGAGTATGGAACAACGCAAAATCCGCTGGCGAGATCTATGGACAATGGAACAGAACAGGATAAGTTTCCTCATCAGGTTAACATATAATGTTCTCCCTTCACCACAGCACCTTAATCTAGGGGTAGGAGAGGATCTGTGGTGTCCTTTGTGTTCATCGACAGCAACATTAGACACATTTTGACAGGATGTGGGTCTTAGCCAAGGACAGGAGGTGGGTCTTAGCCAAGGATGGTTTACTTGGCATCATGACCAGGTGCTGCTATGTTTGGCCTAGCATTGGAAGACAAGCTCAGCATGACCAACAGGTTGCCACCAATTCCAGCAATATATGAAACATGAACATTCCTCCATCCAGGGGAGCAACCACCAAGAAAAGGTGCTAGAGACTGAAAAATTTTTTCACCTGAGATTGCCACCACTAACCTTCAACCTGATATTGTCTTGTGGTCTGCATCAGCATGGTAGAGTTAACAGTGCCATGGGAGGATGCTGTGGATGAGGCGTATGAAAGGAAGACACTTCGGTATGCTCAACTAGCTGCTGAAGCAGCACACTCCACAACCCGGTTTCTTAGAGACATCATGTTCAGTGGTCAAGAGTTGCGAAGCATAATTAAGAACTTATCTGAAGCAGCAGAGAGCAGCAGCAGCTGGCTCTGGTTGAGATTAAATGATTCTGGTTGGGGATCTCAAGCACAGTAGAAAGAAAGCAACATTGATGTAAAGGAAAGTAAGTAAGCTGGGTTTAGCTGAGTGGGGGACGGAGGGGGGTGATGCTGGGATACCAGAGTCACTCAGTTCAGTCCAGATGGTTGTCATGCTGATGCGCTAGGGAGGCCGCACTGTGGTTGATCCCTGGAGCCAGCATTGCAGCTGTTGTGTGTGCTGATGCGCCAGGGAGGCAAAATAGGCTAATCCCTGGAGCCAGCATTACACTTCAGCCATCAACACCAGGCAGAAGGATATGTACATCATCAGATGGGAGGAAACGCAGATGGATCACATTAGTTCACAGTAAAAGAAGCTATGTCTTAGTTGGTGCTTATCTTGGCGAAAGCTGTCTCCAATATGAGTCCAATGAAGTTTTAACACCTACTCTCATGTAATGGAAATCATTATAATGTAGCAGCAGTGTGGAGTAGTGGTTAGGGCTCTGGACTCTTGACTGAAGGGTTGTGGGTTCAATCCCAGTTGGGGGACACTGCTGCTGTACCCTTGAGCAAGGTACTTTACCTAGATTGCTCCAGTAAAAACCCAACTGTATAAATGGGTAATTGTATGTAAAAATAATGTGTAAAAAAATAATGTAATTGTATGTAAAAAATAATGTGATATATTGTAAGTTGCCCTGGAAAAGGGCAGCTGCTAAGAAATAAATAATAATAATATAGATTCTTAGCATGAATACTGTGTCTACATAAAAAATAAGGCAAATAAATAGAGGTATGATTTACAGGTTACTTAGACATTCCTTAACTTTATTTTAACAATTAAAACTGTGTACAATACATACAGAACTGTACAACTTTCATAATAGTTGGCTTCAAAAAAATATTAACCCTTAATAAGACCAACTGCTTCAAATTAGGGTGAGCTGTAGAGGGGTGCAACCAGTCTAAGAGAATAGATACAAATATAAAATCTGATAATTATTACGTTACCTAGAGATTTAGTTAATGTATTATAATTTTAATTTAATTGTGCCAGATACTGTATGAGCTGTTTAATGCTCTCATCTCAACTATTGCTTAACAATGGCGCTGTATGCAGGATTATATGCATATGGTTATAAATTGTTATTTCACCTCATCAAAGAGTATATCTTTTTAAATACTGTCCACACCTGTTCTATAGTTTAGTATAGAAACAAGTGGGGCCAAAAGAGTTTATATGAAACTAATTGGAGCATCAAAACTGATCCACAAGTTTAAGGGAAAGATCTACAAAATGTTAAAATCACACATGAAGTTATGGAACTCTAAGTACATTCTAGATTGGCACATGATTAAAGTGAAAGTGGGAACCTGCTCTTGTATAGATAGTCAAATAGCAGCCTAATCAGGGACCAGCTTTAATGTAAACATATATTGATATTTACACATCACCTCAGTGCTGACGTTCAGTAAATGGGATAATTATATTTTTCTGTAAAATCTGTTGCACAGTCACCCATTTCCTGCCTCCAGTAGCCCTAGGCATATTTTTTTTTTTTTGCAATTGTGCTTTTTATTTAGTTTTGTACTTCAAAAATTATATTACATTGTTATATACATTTTCATTTTTTATAATACTGACTTTTTAACGTGTACACAACACTGAATAAAAACCATCTTGATGGCACTGATTTAGAACAATAAACAATCCCACACAAACACACAACACGTGTACCTGGAAAGAGACAAGCGGATCCTAACCGTAAGAGAGATTTTCGAAAACAAACAGATCTCAAACAGCATCTCCCTTCTAGCTAGGATCAGCAACTCATCATGAGTGATTAACAATCTGCATTTTGTTTCATGCTTCAATGCTTTACTTCCACACCTGTCTTATAAACCCATTGTTTTTCCCCTGAAGGAGAAAAACAGGAATCTGACAGGAATATGCCATCTGTATTGGTCAGTGATAAACGTAATTAATAAACCTCAATTCTGGGGACATTCTCTTCTTGTAATTGGCATGGTTGATGCTTTGATAAGTGAAACTTCAGGTCTTTGGTTTTTATGATCTGAGCATCTTAATACTGCCGCCTTACAATTTATAATCACCCCAGAGGGAATCACCCCAGAGGGAACACCACCGCTGGACTGATTTAGAGTTAAAGAACAGTGGTATTGGGATCAGTCATTAAAATAGAGTCCAACATGTCCTTGCACGGAGGCTTCATTAAACACCGTACCATGAGCCAGTGTATACACTGGCATTGGTGTGTTCTGGATTAAATATAACAAGGTACCCGCTTTATAAAACAGTTGCACCCCTTTAAAACTGCCCGTTTAAAAAGGTTCACCAAAAAGGCAACAGAACAATAAGGTACTGGTATTAAAGGAAATAGGCACTTGAAGGTTAAACAATACATAATAATAATAATAATAATAATAATAATAATAATAATATAATAATAATAATTTTGGAGTAATTGAAGTATTTCCTGAAACACCTGGGCTGTCGTCTGAATGGGTGAAGCTTAAAGCCACATGTGCACAGCTGACAGAGAACAATCCAAGGGAATGTTAGACTTTCTTCAGCAAGACCAGCAGCTTCAAGTAAAAACTGTGAAGGAGGGGGGAGGATATATAGGGGGGCCTGCAGACTATCATGAAAGCTAACGGATCTGATCTGAACAGGAAGGTTGGGACATTTGGGGGGATTCTAGGGCCATGTAGACCCTGGGATGAGTTAGGAGACAATGATTTCAGGAGAGTGAAGGTGATCTTTAGAAACGAAAAGCAGACATCTTTAAAGTGCAAGAGAGGGATCAAAGGTTGGACAAGGTCATTAATCGCTGAGGTTGGGATGGAGGCATCAATATTGATGTTACGGATACTAAATCACGATCTGGGTCCCCAATCATCTTGGATTATCATTGTCAACTGAGCACTTGCTTGTATTGATAATAAGATCCAGAAAACATGTTATTATAAATAATATATCAAAGATGTGTTCTGTTCCCCTAAGAAAGACAGCAAAAAAAACAATCTGAAACACTTGCGACCTTCACCTTCAGCAAATCACAACTCTATCCTGAGATCATCGTCAAACCATCTGCTGTGTGCAGCAACACAACTAGCTTATTACAGGGAGGGCATGGATCCCCATGCATGGTAAGAGCCAGTACTTTGAGTGCAATGCCAGATTAAAGCAAACAGGGAGCATCTCCTTGGGTGATCCCTTACAGATAGTCTACTTCACCAGGAGCCCACGGGACACATTTGCTTCAGTGCAACTGATTTTATTGCAAAACTAAAGTGAAACTAATTATAGCACTTGCTTCCTTCTCTTCATTGGCATGAACAGTTTCCATGGAAGGAACCAATATAATTACTCTATAGAAACCACTGAAAAGATGTAGGTTGTAGGGTTATTGCAATATATACCCTCACAGGAATGCTAGGATAGGATATGATATTGCCAGGGAAAGGAAAACCTTTATGATTAAATAGTCTTTACGACAAAGCTAATTGGTACAAATAAATTATGTGCCTATTTTCTCTTCCCTTTATACCACCAGGTAGCAACCAGTATCAGCCAGCGATTATACCTTTTCCATGCTCTAAAGGGCAGGTCCGATCTGCAGTAATTTGTCAGAAGGGAGCCTCTTTCTGGGGGCAGCAGTTTCTTCAGAGTGCTGCCTTTGGTTTAAAAGCAAAAAGGATCCAAAACCCTTGATAAAAGGTCAAACTTTCACTCCACCATGACTGACAAAAGAGAGAAACCCCATTAGCTATTGCTATACCGCTTGTATCTTCATTTGTCAGGGGTCTTAACACTTCAGAATCTATGGGTATCATAAACAACCTGAGAGAAGCTTAAAAGGTGCAGACCTACCCATTCATACAAACAAACGCTAGATGCAACTCAGGAATGCATTCAAAATGGCTTACTTCCTCTTAAATTCAACGCAACACCCAGTGGCAGAATACTCACAGCATCTGACAGGAAATGCATCTTACTGTGACCATTTCATTGTATTTAGTGGGTGACAGAGGTCCTTCCTTCTATGCAGCGACAAATCAGACTGTCCCATAATGACCGTGCACAAACTCTGAACCGTGTATTTTTTAACCTTGTACTGCAACACAGCAAAAGAATAGGAGATGACTATCTTCTGAAATCTCTGATCTGCTTCGCTCTCCTCTTTCCTTTCCAGGACGAGCAGGTCTGATCTCCTAAAAGTAAACAGTTTGCTGCCATATTCTCTCCTCAACAATTTGTGTCCGCATTCACGCAGCTTGCAATGCTTTGTCTCAGCTTCAGAAAAGGAACTTAGATAGCTGCTATACCTAGTCCTTGTTGCAAATTACTTTTGAGTTCACTTGTGGCCTACTCGCTGGAAGAGGAGAGTCCTGTGCTACAGAAAGGCAAACTGCGCAAACAAGAGACTTGCAAATGATTTGCTGGAGGATTCAGTGAAAGGTGCTTAGATGTATCACAATTAGCCCTTTTGGTTATGTGCTCTAAATAACTTCTTTTAACAAATAACAACAAAAATAATAACTGAACTGCATTTACCTCCTTTGTGTCAATATGGTGTCTGCCTGTACTGGATTTATCCAGTACTAGCAAACCACTTGTATACCCCACCCCAACCCCACCACTGCCTTGTTAATGATCATTAACAGCTGACTAAAAGCAGGTTTCCTAAGCACTTCTCAAGAAGTTCTTGCAGAGGGGTTCTTCAGTGGTGGAAAGTCATTGTTCATGGTAATGTTATATAGGAGGCCTTAAGATAAAGTACCGTGAGGAGTCTGCCAACACATGTAGTATACTGAATACAAGTAAAATATTTCCACTTTAATCAGCTGGGACAACCAACAGAGTAGTACCAGAGGAACACTGCTAGTCAAGTGCTAAACTATTTTATCATTTACCTGTACAGAATTTTGGTTTCTAGAAAGCTTGTAAAACTAGCAATGCAATGTAGTGAAGTGCTGGATTAATACTGTACTGTTAATGGAAGGATCTTACATTCTGCTCCTGCCTTCAGAGTTCACACACACACAACATCTCAGCGGTGTGGTGAATGGCAGACTGCATTGAGAGATTTACAATTCTGTACCTGGCTGATTCCCCCAGTGCCAAACAAATTAGAACTTTCCAGGAAATTACCTTGAAAGGGGAAAATACTATGTCTTTCAGCAGAAAGCAAGTCACAAGCATCTAAAAACACTAAATTGGGTAGTGATGACCAAAAATGAAGAACAAATAAACAGGACTGTGACATCTTCACAACTCTCTATATAAATATATATATATATATTTTTGCTTTGGCACTGGGTTGAGCCAGTATGAAGTCATCACTTTTTGAAAAAATATGACCCTTTGCATCCTCAATCCGGTAAGTCTTTGCTCCTTTAATGGCAGTGTCATTTTTTCCCACAAATGTCAATCCACTTGGCAATCTGTGGAGCAGAGGCACTTGGAAAAGTGATCCCAATCTCTCTTACATTCCAGGCTGGCTGTGAAAAGACAGCTTGTCTGGCCACAGTCATTAGGAAAGCACGTTAAAATCTACCTTAAGTGGCCCTGTGTTTACTCCTGCAATTAATATATCTGTGTATATTAATTGAAAGAGTGGGAGCTTGGCACTCACTGGTCAGTAATTGACCTTGGTGACAGTGCGCTCCCGGCTACTGCTCTCCACTAGCTGGCTCCCCAGTCTCTTGCGGTTGCGTTTCATTTTGGACAAGTCCTTGTCGAACACCTCCCAGGCAGGGGCTGACACCAGGTCATCGAACTCGCCACTCTCCTCCGAGATGCTGCCTGCCTTTGTCTTCTTCAGCCTCCGCTCCTTCTCACGCTGCTCCTTCAGCTGCAGAAACAAACAGCACAAATCGTCTTTATTATACAGTAGTCATGAGGGCCTGTTTCAAAACAAGTGCAAACTTTCTGAGAAAAATAAAACTAGCACAAGACCACTTAGTCTCAAGACGGAGCAGTTTAATTAATGTCCCGAATAATTTATTGCCAGTTTTGCACTACTAAAATCATTTGAGCTCTTGCCATTTAATAGTGGTTTGCACACTGCATCCTGTGCAATATAACAGATTAACTGTGTGTTCTTCATTGCCACAATTGATTGCATCCAAGTTTCTTGACAGGGTGATGCTGTAAAAATTACATTAGGTCGAGTTCTATATCTAATAACAAAATGGATTCTTGGTCATTATTTTAGAATGTTTCAAAGACATATAATCATGATGTAAAAGCATATAATAGTTCATCCCCTCTGAAATCTTCTCTATTAGCTGCAGTATGCATATGAACCTGTGCAGCCCAATGTAAACAACCTGCCCTCCCTCTCGTCTAGTCCACATGCTTGCAGTCTAGAAGGATGTTTAAGGGAAAGAGCAAACCCTTATTTACAAATAAATAAATTGAGACTCAGAAACTGCCGTCTTCAGAAACGATATAGATTGTCAGTGAATGCATGTATCTGATCTGTGACTCTTTTCTCATTCACATATCAAGGGGTAGTGATGATGTCAAAGTCTGGAAGTGACTGACACAGTCTATCTTTACTACAGTCAGATTATCCACTGCACATACTGCATTGCATCACACTGTGAGACTGATGTTTCCTATTTGTATTATTTGGAAGTTTGTTCCCAGATTGTTCCCAATGCACGTGGATTTTGCTCTAATGTACTTGCATTTGGAGATTTTGGAAGCTGCTTCTGCTGAAGGTATGTTCAGTTCTCTCATCTCCGTAATTGTTTCCCTTTGGCTGCTTGGTTTGGGGTTGTGCTTGGTAAGGGGGTGAGTATGTGAGTGAGGTCAGAGGCTGCTGAAATGGAATGCGGGTCTTCAGGAGCTAGTGTGTGAGAGCAGAATTCCCAGGACTCCCGAGGGGGCTGCAAGAATGCTGCTTAAAGAGGCAGTTCATGAAATTCTCCCTGTTCTTTCGCATCACAAACACACAGTCCTTGGGTTGGCAAGATCACAAGCAGTTTGTTACACTCTCTCCCTCTCTCTGTCCCTCAGACGGACACACTCACTATCTCTGATGCCCTCCATCTACCTGCCCAATTAATTCACATCCAAATAGTTCAAGTACAGGCATCAACAAGTGGTTTGCCATCCTGTAGCTTAAATATCTTATAATCCAGCTTTTCAATCAGGAAATACACATTTGTTTGAATCTGTTATGTTGTTTATTTTACAGTGCTTATAAAATGACACTGCATTACGGTTATTATTATTATTATTATTATTATTATTATTATTATTATTATTATTATTATTATTATTCAGACTTGTAGTCAAGTTCTCAAACCTCGAGTCCCGAGTCCTGAGTCCTGTCCGAGTCTGAGTCATGAAACAAACGCGAATCAATTTTCATTCAACTAGTGGTAGATGTTGGAAGAACAGTTTCCCTAACGGACGTTGTCTGATAATCCCTCAGAAAAAATGCACAAATAATAAAAAATAAAAATTCAAAAACAAAAAGATTTTCAATTTATTTTTTCTAGCTAGATTATTCTATTCGCATGCCTTTTTCAACTTGTCTGTCACAATTTTCCTTTCTTCTGGAATTGGAATTGGAATACTGTTTGAATATACCTGAAGTTTATAGATAAGCTTCAAGTTCAAGTTGGTGGACGTTCTTTTGCACTTTGATAGAAGCTGTGATCTGGACTACAGAGCCGGTTAGTGTTAGAAAGTGGTACATCGTCAGAATGTGGTATGCGTACCAAAATTTGACTCATGTAATGTCAGAAAGTGGTGTGCTGTCAGATTTTGGTACAGGTGCAGTCAATTGTGATCTGATGAGTGTTTTCCTATTGTCAAAAAGAGGTACATTTACCATTAATTACACTTTTTTTTGCAAACTTAAACTGGAAACAGACAACTCATTTCTCTAAAAAGAAAAAAACAATTCACAAGAAGTCCCCCGCAAAGTTGCACAAGTAAAAAAAATGTACAAGGCCCAATGTATTGCATATGATAAATATTTTCACACTATTTTCTTAATGGTGAAAAATATGATAAACTACATTAAAAATGACATAAAAGACTGGAAAAAATGATACATTAAATTAAGAAAAGATGTAAAAGACCAAAAACAGCATAACATACCAGATTTGAATGGGCGCTTCCCTGCTTTCTTAGCAGAAGTTCTTTAGTAATGTGCGGGCAAGCACAGTGCACTGAGTACCACGTTTTAACGTGTACCTGAAAATAATACTACCCAGGTAAGAAATTAAAGTTACTTTCACCTCTGACTATAGCATCTACTTTGACTTAAATTCTTGTAAAATCTGCCAATCTGTTTTAGACTTTGCCGGAACTGTATATATACTGTGTTCTTAAATAGTACATTTATTATTATTTTTATTATTTGTTTTACAAAACAGAAACGTTATGCTTCACTTTCATTGCATTTGCACTTTTATTAAGTCTGTAATACAATGATGTATTTACAAGATTGTGCTTCAGTTCATTTGATTTCAGGTCATGTATTTTTTTCTCTTTTGTCTTTTACCCCAAAAAATATTACATTTATGAATTTCACCTTTGTGTGGGCTCATAATGGAATGAAAACATGAAGCTCACACAGACAGATTTCTAGGTTGATGCTGCACAGCGTATTGTTAATGTGTTTTTCCCGCATCCATAATAAATTATTTTCATCTTGGTAAACAAAGTGGTGTGACAAAGAGCGAATTAATCCGAATCAACAATCTCCCTCTCGACCTGTGAGAGCACTGTACAACAGGAACTACGTGCCTTGTACTGAATGGTTGGGCAGTTCATTCCAGGGGCAGTAAGAAGCTGGCCATTCAGGAAGGGGGAGGCGTCACGGTACCTGGAGTCATCGCCCTAGTACGGTGAGTGAAGTTTCAGTCATGAATCGGAGGAGACGTGATTGAACCAGCTATCGGAAGGGGGCGGGGCTTAGGGTACTTTAGGGAGGGGCGTGACGCCATGGTCAATTCCTTTTTTGTGGTTAATGGGAGGAAACAAGGACTGGAAATGTGAGTGGAGTGTTTTATCCATTGATAAACTGTCTGTATTTGTTTTTGCCAGACAGCTTATACGAAGCCAGCGCTAAGCCTGGACCTGTAAATACACACCACCACTGCTGAGAGCACCGCACCTGTACAAAGAGCACACACAGTCTGGAGACGTGTTTTTGTGTCTGTGTTGCGTGCTTGTGTTTGTCTTTTTATTTCGGGCCTGCAACCCCTTTTGTTATATGCTGGCAATACCCATTGTTGGGTAGAGCCAGCTTTATTATTTGATGGTCTCAAACCAAGAAAAGTGCAATATTAAAGTGCTGTTTGAAACGTAACTTTGTGTCTGTCATTGTTGGAGCCCATGCATCACCTGTACACCTGAGCACTGCAAACCACTCGTTCACAAGTGGTATTAAGTTATTCTGTCATTCTTTTTTTGCTATTAATCAGTCCTTCTGTCATATCAGTTTGATATATCTGCCTGTTTGACGGTAGGCAATTTTCAATTTGAGACTTTAGTGCCTAGTTTTACACTGAATTTGCCAAGTGATTTCATTGACATTGCTTGCAAACAGCACAGAATATTTAATCACACAGCAACTTTCTGATATGAATTATGAAGCTCTAAAAGTACGGTTATAACATGATTATTCTTTTTTCATTTATTTTTGTTTTCAGTAAACTCAAAAGTATTAAGGTGACCAATGTTCTGTTGTTCTCAGTGCAAACAAATAAATTAATATATTCCAAAGATGCAGGGAGTTCAGCAGAATCAAATTATGTATTTTTCAAGAATGCAGTTTTAGAAATGTATGTCTACCGTGCTTAAAAAAACTTAGAACACAGTTTAAAGTAATAAAGAAAAATAATTACTTACTTGTTTATCATGCTGACATTATTTATTCCTTATAAAATTTCAAGCAAATGAGGGAAAAAAAGAAACTTGGTCTGCTATGGCTAAAATAGGGTTTGTGTGGAGGTGTGTTTACGCTGCAACCTAACTCGCTTCCAATGTCTTATTCTTACTATGATTGGCTGCAAAGACACCAGGGCTAACCAGTGATTGGATAATGTTTTGTTAGGTGGGTTTTTATTGTGCAGTTTCTTAGTAATTGTAATATTACTTGTGTAATTGAAAATAAAAAATGACTCATTGTTAATATCTCCGAGTCAAAGAGCCCAAATGTTCGAGTCCGAGTCTGAGTCACACAAGGCCAAGTCTGAGTCTTTATGGCCGTGACTCGAGTCCGAGTCCGAGTCCCAAAAAATGTGACTCGAGTCGGACTCAAGTCCTACAAGTCTGTTATAATTTCAAGAAAAGGTCTTTTGAACTATTAGGGATACTTGGTATGGGTATGAATTATTCTTTTAAAACATTTTAAAACTCAGAACTTTAAATCACCCCCATGGCCTCAATAGGGCTCTCAAACGTGTCTTCTCTCTAGAGTGTAGCCATTAACCAGTACCCCTGCAACACTTCCCATCCACTCCGATTTGTTCTATGTGGTACTCCATACTGCTGTATGTTGTACATCCACTGGGGGCAGAGTGTTGCAGGGGGACTTATCAATGGTTACAATCTGGTGTACCAGCTGAACGTGAGAGGATTGTTGAAGCCACATGGACACTTTTAACTTCTACGCTTTAAGAAGTGACAAAGATGTGATGGCTGAAACAAGAAGAAGACTAGCAGTTAAGATGACTGTGATACCGTGTTGTTCTAGACCTGCTGTCTGAACCCCCCAGCACACACTGTCTCACCATGGCCTCCATGCGTGCGCGCCGCTCCTCCTCCTCCTTCTTGCGTCTCATGTTCTGCAGGTCTTGCTGAGCATCGCTGAATGACTGCAGGAACGTGTCGAAGACCCCAAAGAACTCATCCGGCTGCATGCGGCCCTCATCCTCCCCAAAGTGCCTCAGGGCCCTGGAGAACTGCAGAGCGAGAGACAGCTGGGGTCAGGACAGGCTCTTTGAATCCAATGGACTGAGATGTCAAGCTATTACAGCACTACTTAATATAGTGACAGAGTGATGCAACGATAAAGCAATATACTAACAATAAGTTAAAGATTAAAAAAAGGTTCTAATTTCCCCTAGCGGAAGAACACAAAACCGAAAATGCACACAAAATTTAAAATGAAGCAATAACAGGTTGCGTATTCCGTATCTTGAAATTGGCATTATAGTAATACATCAGTTTGGCTCAGGCTGCCTTAATGTCAAAAAACGGACAGTAATCTAAGTTAGACAGCTAAATTGAGAAAAAAGCAAGTTGACAACAAGCACACATTAACAAAGTGTGAGGGATCCAGTCTAGCTGCTCAGACATTTCAAATCTCCCTGATCCTCCCATGCTAATGTCTTTTACCACTGGTCCAGCTCTATCCAAGGTAATGCCAAGTTTCTTTTTCATGGTTAGAATCAAACCCGCCATTCACTGGGAACACACAGCTGTAGAGGATTACTGCATTATGCAGGGTCCATTGGAGGGCACTGGAGTGCCAGATCTGAGTCACCAGCACTCTGTCCTCTCAAGTGCTGCCAGCTGCTTTCATGTGGAAATGCATGACGACTGTGTGGCCTGTCCTGCTCAGCAGCCAGAGCACTGACAGCGCCACAAAAAACAGCACGGACCACTTGCATTACAAAATATTAACAAGGGGGTTCAGTAAATCTGGGCTAATATGTACTACCATCACTTTGTAGATTACACATTTTCCTATATGAAAGGCACACATTATGTTACACATGTATTTGATTTTTAATAGCATTTTTCATAGTTTTTAAACAATAACATTGGCGAAAAGTATCTTGCAGTCCTTTCCATGCTGTACTGCCCAACACCAAATTTGAGTCCTTTTATGAAAAACTATCTGACCGTATAGTTTTTGTAGACAATGGAGCATATATATATATATATATATATATATATATATATATATATATATATATATATATATATATATATTTTTTTTTTTCTACAGAAAAAAAATGGTTGCCATTTTCTTTAAAGTGGAGACTTAATTCCTTCATGCGATTTTAGGAAGTTGACTAGTTCAGCATTAAAATATCTGCAAGTAGTGTTTCATAAATATTCTGCTCAAACAGCTTCAAATAGTAAATTACTATTAAAAAAATCAAATTTACGTTTACCATAATGCGTGCATTTTTCATATGGAAAAATCTGAGATCGAGATTACAGCAATATATAATAGATACGATTTACTGGAATTATTTTGGTAGCACTGTACTTTAATAGGAAATTTCTACCATCCTTATTTCATGATGTTTAATATCATTTTACTGGTATGTGTGTTATGTACGATTCTCTATTGCTGTTTCTGCTTAGGCCATTGGTAACCACGATTACTAAGAAATATCCTCCTTCTGAGAAGAATTTCTAATGTGAGGTGGTTTAAGAAATAGCCACTAGGGGTGTGCATCTTTGTGCCCCCTCTGCAACTGTGAGTTAGTACATGGAGAATCTCTATACAATACCGTTTTAACGACAGCAGAAATTACAGTTCCATCCCTAGTGGTCGTTTCTAAAACTATCTCACGTCAGAAATATATCTTTTAGGAGTCTTTTCAGAATAGGATATTAAAGTTGTTATTATCTTCAGAAAATGAAGATGGTATAAATGCATCCCTTTAAAATGAAACTTATTTACTGTTTACATCTGATTTACAAGAGAAGTAACCAGAAAACTGCATTAGCAAAGCAAAACCATGTTCTGTAATGCTCAGTACAATTAAACCGAAGTCTGGTAAGACAGACAGTTACAACCTTTAACTTTCATCTGTATTTATGTTAGTGGACTACATTCCCTTATTCCTTTGGGGGACAGATCAGTCAAGAAGGAATCAACTGAATTTTAATTTCACCTCAGCTGACAGATGCAATATCCTGAGGGATTTGATCGAGTTGGAATAGATCACAGGCGCAATAATACAGTGAGAGCTTGTATATTAGCATCTTCTTGCATGCAAATGCATGTGTTTATTCTTGCAACCACACCTCAATCCTGACCTGAACCTGGGCCAGTCTAAGATTTCCAAAGTCATTTAACTTGTGACCAGGAGTGCTCTCTGTTTATTGTTGGTGTTAAAAGTCAGGGCCGGCAGCAGGTTTTTGTGGGCCCCGGGCAATGGACTGCCAGTGGCCCCCCCTCCCTCCACCTTAACCCCTAAATCCCACACACGTTACAGAAATAATAATTTTTAAATAAGAATAGAACATTTGACAGGGTACTTACTGCAGTTTCTTTTAGATTTTCTTTTTTTGTAGTCTTTTCCTTCCATTTTTGACATCAAGATTTGTGCTACTTTTTATCTGGAGGTTCCAGAGCCTCAGCAGGTTTCATTTTTGATGGTTTAAAATCATAAAATTATAATAGGTGTTTAGGCATTATGATAATAATAGACGTTTTGATAATGAGGCTCAACAAAACGCTTGTCAAATGAAAGTCTTGGAAAGTATGACGGATATGTACCAATTATAGAATGTCTTTAATTGGCACATTTGAATAATTGTATGTCGAAATCAGTCAACAGCTTTACGAGGAACTGGGGACGACGAAAGCCAATAGGGAGTGAGAAGAGTAAGAACAGAATGCAAGCAGGAGATCTGAAAAGTTTCACTGCACTGCACTCATACAGTTTAGTTTAGTGAAAACGTTTCTAGCCCTAAAGGCTGCTTGAGTAGGATAGCCGGGACAGAAATAGTACATTTACTCATATTTGCAATTTTATTTCTGTATGTGTGTGGGCCCCCCTCGGGCGTTGGGGCCCTGGGCGCTTGCCTGGGTTGCCTGGGTGCTGATGCCTGTCCTGTTAAAAGGAAGGGCTGGTCCTCTCCTTTACCCCACATTAATCCTCCTATCAATAGTAAAAGCACTGCTGCCAGGGCTGTGAGGAGTTCCAGTTAGAAAAGCATTCCAAATGGGAGCCCACGCTGCAGCTCTGGGGTTTCAGAGTGAGCTGCCAGGGAGAGGGCACCGAGGGCGAGCGGGACCAGGAACATGTGGCACCATAAGGATGGTTAAACTGCGGGTAACTCGAACAAATACTTACTAGTTTCCTAATGGATACCCAGCAGGTAGGTATATAAACAGGTGCACAAGTTTAGATCAGTTAGATTTAATTAGAAGTAGAGAACTATAGTTTGATATAAGAAATGTTCTCCTATCTTATCAGTTCTGGGAACAAAAACATGGTTGGGCTAGGCCAGTTACAAGAGGCGAGATCTGCTTGTGGCATCAGTCTCCAGTTTACCAGCACCCCGGTGTGGTGTGTCTATGTGCCCTGTATAGACAGTACCTGTACCTGGACTTCCATCAAGTGTTACAACTGCGAACTGTATGCTCGCACTAAAACATGTATTTTAAAGAAATATGTCTAAATTGCTAAAATATAAGGAGAGGAAAAAAGAACCCGAAGAAAAAGAGAAAAAAGCCAGATTACATGCACTTAGCAGATTCTTCACAGATTGTCAAACAGCTGTCATCAATTTGACGACTTCTCCTATTCACATCCTGCAGCACCCCTGCCCTGGTCTGCAGTTCTCTGCCAGCTTTCCTTTGCCAGCTTCCTGATCAAGGAAGCTCCTTCCCCTGACTCTCAGCTCCACAGTTTTACTGGAATTCAAAGGGACCGCAGAAAAAAGAGCTAGAAAAAGTAACGAAGACCAAGCCAGTTTGACTTGGAAAGTATTTTGTCTTTGACAGCTTCCCTCTCCTATCCCTTCAAGCTTACTCTGTTCCCATTTCCCAAAAGTGGGATTATTACAAAGGATAATGGAGCACAAATTGGAATAACAAATATCCTGCATTTCTGCTGCGAAACTAACAAGGAGCAGTAAATCGATCCCTGGGTCTGTATGGTTTGCGTTTCAGTTTATTTGGAATTCGTTCAGAGCTGCCTGTTAGTTGTCAGTTACACAAGCCAGGACACATCCCTCCTCTACTTCCTACAGCTACAAAATGATGGAAAATCATAGGGTGGCCAAGCTCAGTGCTCGCCCTGCCCTGGCTAAGAACAGTGGATCAGGGCAGGGTCGAGGGAGGGAGAGGGGCCACTTCCATTGGAGCTCTGGATACAGTCAGAGTAACCTCTAGTTCAGGGTTTAGCTGACAGGTTGTGCTTGCATTTTTACTCTCATACTCACAATTCAATGGCAAATACATAGTTCAGAGTTCAGAATTAGTTGATGAAACCCCTTAACCTACAGTCATTCCTCACACAACTCTGTCCAGCACAAAATCTGGAAAGCCCCTGGCAGCTACAGATTAACTATGGTCAGTAATCATTCTAGTGGTTTGAAGAAGGGTTTGATAGTGATCATCTGTATTTCTGAAGCTGCAGCTGGGAAATGCATCACACATAACTTCAAACCCTCAATCATTTGTAATGTAAAATGAGGGAGACAGACGCTTCTGTCAATTCCGTCAACCTGGAAATCGCGGAGCAAAGACCACAGTGTCTTTAAGGACTGCCACTGAGTGTGGTCAGAAGCAACTTGTTGTGGGGGGAAGAGGATTAATACACACACAATAGGGAGGTAGAGAGTAGGTATATGGGTAGGCATTCTGCAGAATGGACAAACACTTTCCCTTTTCTCCTGTCTCCCCAGCACCTTGTACTTGTTCTGTTAAATGATCCTGCCCATACTTTTTAACTTCTGTAGTGCCCAATTTAGGACAATTGCATTACACATCAATTATGGCTGACTGACTGCTTTGAACAAATGTTAGCAATTCTGCTGTCTTGTCTAATGGGTGAAGTGAGTTGTAATGCTCTGTGCATGTGTCTGTGTTTATGATAGGAACATCATTAACCTGTCAGTGTCAACTGTTGGAAGTGTTAATACAGAGGGACAGCTGTGTATCTGTGAGATGTGCAGAGATGTGAATATATATATAGACAGATTATTTACATTACCTAAAGATTTGCAGCATTTTTACAGTAAATTTGGATTCTTTAATAATAATAGATGCATATTTAGATATATATGCCAATTGGGGTACAGTAACCCCAAAAGTGTTGATAGCTACGTTATTAAATAAATGTGTCTAGTTTGGAGTAGCTTCAGCACATGATAAGCAACGGGTCTCAGTGAAGAGTATATAAAACCCTAAACTGTAATGTGACTGCATATTTCTTTACAACACAGACTATAAGGAAGCATGTTTGTAGGGAGCATGACAGTCGGTGCTTGACTTGTTAGTGCATCTGTGTCTAACTCCAACACACTAAGAGATGAATGAAATATGCCATGAAAATTTGATCATCAGATCTTGGACTTTCCATTGGTCTGATATAACGACTGATCCAATGTAACACATGTTATATTTTCAAGTAAAGATACACCAAATCCAAGTTTTTGGGATTCGGCCGAATACTGAATCCATCTCAAAAGATTCGGCCGGATACTGAACCGAATACCGAATCTGCAAAAACAGTCAAGAAAACTGAATGACTGTTGAATGAAAAACAGACTGGCAGCTACTAACAAGGGACGCGCACAATCTATAGTTTTGAGCCTTTTGGGTAATAGTACTTTTATTACCGAATGGAAATATATCCCTGAATAAGATTGCAGTTTGAAACGTACATAATTTACAAAGAGTGCAGGTGAGTGCAAAGTTATCTATAATAATGGTGTTGAGCTGTTTTGATAGATATTGTTTACTTTATAAAAAAATTCCAGCAATACAATTAATCGTTGTTACGATGCTCTCCGGATAGAATCGCCACCACAATTAAACAATGAAATACATTTACTAAACTGCTCAAGCAATTCACACTCACTTTACATGTCAAATACATTGCAGTTTAGAGAGGTGAGTTGAAAAACCTGACCTGCCTTAAAATGTCCAGAGATTCTGAAGCCTGTTGACAACCCTATCTGAGAGCTATGAGTTCAAAAATTACTGTGATGAGTGATCTGAATCTCCCTGCGAAATAAAACCCACGCTTATTTAAATGCACTGTGTGTGTAACACATATCAAATAGGCTACGAAATAGTTTAAAAATTATTTTTTATAAAACACAGCAGTTCCCAAATAGTTCAACTTGTATTGTACATTTTATTTACTAAAGCATATTGTTCCACAACGTCTTGCACATCTGACAGTTGTAAAGTTACAACAAATATATATTTCTGTGCACCGATTTTTTTTAATTTTTTTATCTCAGTATGATCTCTAGAAGACGTTTGACAGACAAAGCAACAAAGCACAAAAGTCTACAACAGTTTGCAAATACTATATATTACATGTTTACTGCATAATAAATAATAATAATAATAACTTTACTCCATGAAAAGTGTGATGTGAATGTGCTGTTGCATATGGGGGTATGTTTGCATTCAGCAGCTGTGTGTGTTTAGTGTGTGCGCCACCAGTAATTTAGGGAGTTGAGAGATGTGACAGAGTTCAAAAGTGTTCTTCCTATTAAATACAAAAGTTACATTCAATACCGGATTCGTGTCTTTTATTTAAAGAACTGCACCCATTGGAGGGATGTATTAAAATGGATGTGCATCTGGGTGGATATATAGGATTCGGATTCAGTTCACGAATCCTTAGTATCCGAAACCGAATCCTGGATTCGGTGCATCCCTATTTTCAAGTAATAGCACAACAGGAACCTTGTGGAATCTACTGTACTTATAAAGTGTCCAAGCCATGTCGTTCTCTAAACTGAGCGCTAGAATGAACCAGTCCACACATTTCATGAGGTTTTAATGGGTCTGGGTTTAAGATTAATCATTGTGGAACATGCCAACCAGGATCCGCTTTGCCCTTCTAGGTTTTAAATTTTTATTTGAATGTTTCAAATTTGTTTTTAAAAGGGAACAGTTCCTACGTAGAGGGGACAGTGGCTCTTTTGTCATCAAATCTTCAACAGCAAGCTGCGGTTTCCAGTGACGCTTAACTGGACTTTTATGAGAACCACCATCCTTCAAAAAAAAAAACAGAAGGATGCCACTGTGACGTCAGTCCACTCTCTCGTCAGCACTAAAGACTTCGGCCCCCCACCCACAGCTTACCCCTCAAGTCAGGGCTTTGTCTTCCCTCACACTGGGTCATTGAGACCCCGCAGGCCACACCCTCACAGTTTCCATGAAACTGTGGGTGGGTGGAGACAGAGCAAAGGAAAAGATGAATTCATCACTGCTTCCTTTCATGTTTCCAAGTAAGCGAGTGATTGAGCCAAAGCATTGGGCAGCCGCTCAAAAGGAATACATCTGACGAAACAAAAAGGTAAAACAAACAGACGGGTTTCCCTGGGATGTTTTAGTCATTACCAGAGCAGCTACATACAGAGGTCCTGTCTCTCTTTTATTTCTTTCTCTCTCAGTTTCTTATTGCTTGGCAGTGTATGTGCTTGGCAGAGTTCTCACAGGCTGACAGTAATGCTGAGTGGACTGTTTGATAGAGAATAGATCCAAAAGACGTGGTTCGAATACGAAAAAAATTAAACATTATCTAAAGCAATAATGAGCGCAGAAGTATCTCGTCCTCTCTCATGTTCCTTGTCTTCAGGTGATTAATTGAACCCCTTTTTAACATCACTGAAAGCAGTGAAGTGATATCCGCAAAACAGCAGGTTTATGTATGTCAGGTCCGCCGATGTTTAGATCATTAAATACACTGCAGTACACCGTAGCATGGCTCATTCACCACACTTTCTTCTCTAGACCAGTAGTCAAGTAACCTAAAGACATTTAAGTGTAAACTACCAAGTAGGATTATGCACCATCATTTTCATATAATGCAGACTCTTCACACCTGTTATATAACATGCGCCTCTTATATAATACCCCATCAAAAACACCATAGTATACAATATACACTATATAGAATACTATTAGTGCAGTATAATTCCCACATAAAAAAATAGGACTGAACGGTGTGGGAAATCGTAATGTACTGGCATGACAATCACTAGAACATTCACACTACAGAGATAATGTTGTTAGGTAGTTCTACTGCTGTTCTATGCACAATAACTGATGTACAAGGCTTGTCACATGATCACCGGCCCAGTATATCAGTCGTTACCTTGTCCTTGGCCTCGCCCAGTTGATCCTCCAGCTCAGAGAAGCTGAAACTGGCCACCGTGATGAAGTTCCTCACCACTGGCACAAACTTGTCGCCTTGCTCCGGTTTGCTGCTCTTCTGGTACTCCAGCTCCTAAAAACAGCAGACAGAGGGCTCTTTTAAGAGTACAATACAAAAGTTCATCATGATAGTAGGTACAGGTCTTAATAAAGTGTATATCATGGTGTATTTAGGAGTGGTTTGTGCAAGTGATTTGGGTTAATGTGGATATACAGTAATCAGCAGTCCTGCATGTTGTATGGGGCCACTGTGTTGTTTAGATTGGGGATACCCTGGAGTTGATCTATCTATCATCACCCGCAGCACATCCAGTACATGAGGGAGCTGCTCTGGTGCATTGACTAGGGTTAATCCCAGATGTTTCTGGCAAAGAAGGAAGTGTGAATTAGATTCATTAGTTTCAATTACCAGCTTCTATGTGCTGCAGCTTGGCTGTCCTCATTGACAGCTCTCATGTATCTGTGTGCTTGTGTGTAAGTCTAAGCGACCTACTTGTGCACAATCTTTGCACTCGGATGGATTTACAAAGTCATTAGGAGTCATTACCACTCATAATGTCAGCCTGGGTGTTCGCTGGGGTAGTGAACCGGGGGGTGGGGAGTTGTTGCATCAAACACACACATCCTTCAAAGGGAGCCTGCCTGTGTGTTCCCTTGTAAACATTTACTACAGTAAATTTGCAGTTTTCCTATGCTTTTCCCACGGTTTTACTATGCATTCACCATAGTTTACCATGGTTTGTCATGTTTATTAATATACTTTACCATAACTCTGAGCCTTACAATGCTTACCTATGTTTTAACATGCTCTCACTATGCATTATTCAACTCTGTCATGTTTTTACTGTTGGAAACTCAGGGTTGGTTCAGTAATGGTTTTTATATGAAGAGGCTACTCACCACTTCAAGATCCTTCAGACCGCTCTTAATGTGGTTAACCTCCTTCTCCAGTTCAGCCAGGCTGGGGACACAACCAGAGGACAGTAGATATATATATATGTTCCAATTCTTCTGACTATCATTTGGTACCAATGGTGGTTGACCACAATGATATCTCACTGAATTTTGTACAGGTGTTGGCAGTCACATGTTTTGGGATAAAATGAAGAGCAATTGTCCCACAGTCATTCTGCATTGGTAGTAAATTGGTAATATTTGGGGCCCCACTGGACCTGTGGGACTTAGTGGGAAACTGGACAATAAAAGTCCCACCCTAGTCGTTGTACATTCCTAAAAATGAATTACATTTTGGGATAACACTGAGATGGCTTGATCATTGAATTCTTTGGCATATATTTAAAGATGAGATGATTAGCTGTTCAGGGATACCAATGTATTTATTAAGTAAGGAGTGGAATTAAAGGGACAATAAATGCCCCACCCGAGTCATTATGTTTCAAAGCCAGTGACACCATAGCAAGTCTATATATCCATTATTCATGTATTCATCCCTTTAATAACAAAATAAACAAACTAGCAAAAGCATGCCCAGTTTGAACTCACTTGACTTTAGCAGCTTCTGGAAGCCTCTGTAGGTCTTGCTGTATATTGAGGATATCAGGGTAACTATTTTCAAAGACCATTATCAAATAGTGCAACATGGTGATATTCCTGCACAGGAGGAAATAAACACAGTTATTCTTAATGCAAAACCATTAGATCAAGGAAAAAAACAGGCTACAGCAAAACTATCACAACATTATTTAATACAAACTGACCCAGTGGTCAACCATGCTTTACCAAAGTTTTACCAAGCTTTCCAATGTTTTACCATACATGAATTGTGTGTCCCCTCTGCTTTACTACACTTTGCTAAACTGTTATTAGTATTATACTGAGATGCTAGGGACCATACATTGTTTTTACAGTCATCTACATTAACCCTTTTAGTCCTGAATTATTTTTGTCAAACTGAAGGACTACCTCAGACTGGGACCTAGGAGTCCTTTGAGGTTCCAACATGATTCTGAATGTTAATATACAGTGTAAAGATGAGGTGGGACCGTGAGGTCCTGCCAGGAGTGAATGGGTTAATCAAAATAGTACATATTGTACCTTACACGTAAATAAATAATATCCCTTGGAATCAACTGTCTGAAGCCTTTACTCTCTTGCCCTGCCAGTTCCACCAGTCTATCTCTGCTTTACTAGGCGACTCAGCTCACACTCTTTATGCTATGCCAGAGGAGAGGCTAGGTGCTGATAATAATATAATATTCATGCTGTATCTGTATCTAATAATACCATGGTCCCTCTCAATCACCAGTACCAGAAGTGAACATGTGAATCCCCATACTTGTCTATACTGGACTTGGTGTCAGCGATTTTGTTAAGGCTGTAGATCTTGAAGCCATAGGCGTTGCCTCTCTGGCCCTTGTTCATGAAGTTTCCAAATGCCAGCACCACCTCCAAGACTTGCTTCAGCCTCTTACTGCGAATGACCTCCCGTGAGGCTGTCAGGATCGCTGCGGAGGGACAGTGCAATTTTCACAACTTGATATATATCACAAGGTGGGGGTGGGGGGGAGGTATGTGCAACAAAACTAAAATGATTACCTTAGATGTCTGCAGCAATCATTTAACTTTGAAAGAAATAGTCTCCAAATATAAAAGACCAGTTATCAAACCACCTTTTCATGATATTGCTGGAATCATGATATTGCTGGAATCATGAATAATAAACACATGGTTTAAAAACTAAAAAAACAGGCTTTAGAGAGCTGGAAAAATAGAATTGTACTGCAATGACAAAGAATACAGGCCTCTCTCCCTCCACCTCTCCCTTCTCTATCTCCTTTTCACTTTCTCTCCCTCTTTCTTACCTTCCACCTTGGGCTTGACTTCAGCAAGACGCTCAGCAAACTTCTTCTTGAAGAACAGGGCCTGTAGCCTCTGCTGGTAATGGTCAATCCTGAGAAGACGTGAATGGAGGGGTCAGAGGGAACAGAAAAATGATCTCAGTGGCTTTCATAGCTCAGAGAATGTCTTCAGTACCTGCAGGCCCAGTATGTTGGATAGGTAACAAATAGACAAAGTTGCCGGTAAACGATATAGCTGCCATTACCTCAGCCAGTTAGGCTGGTCAACATGAACTATAAAAAGAAATGCCAATACCAAGTTTTATACCGTTTTGGGTATTTGGTCATCAAGGGGCTGTGATTCTCCCCAATTTTTCCTGATCACCCACCATAAACAGACTGATCGCAACTAGCTCTCACAGAGAAGGGCGACCCCTTCCAAAATGATTTAACAATAATACATCACATACAGCCTTAAAAGGCTGTGATTAACAAGCTTTAAATTGTATCAGATGTGGTTTTTGACCCTGCAGTACTTTGTTTTATTTATTTCGAGCAGTGGACAGCAGTTTTAATAGTCCCTCATCTCCTTAAAATCTAAACCATATGCTCAAATACTTTTTCATGTTACAGACATTTATATCAAGCTGTTGCTAAATATAACCCACTACACCATATCTGGGTCTACATTTATATCATGTTTTAATCCCATGAGATAAATATACACTATTATTATTATTATTATTATTGATAAATAAGCACAGAATGCTTATAAAGAAAATAAAGAATGTCCCACCCAGTCGTTTTGGAGATAAAAAAGAGAGTGAGAGTGTCAAGATATCTGGACTTTGCTCGTTGATGTCACCAGTATAAACTGTACAAATAGGCCCCCATTTCATAGGAGTTGGGGCCATTGCAGGTTTTACTGTTTCTTGTAGTATTCTTCTTATAAACAAAGTAAAAGCTCAGATGGACTGGCTCAAACATTACTGCAATGGGAGTATTATTAAGCTCACAGTAAGCCCTGAAACAGCTCAAACCACAATGCAATGGGAGTCTCATTTCCTGAGTTGTGTGGCCCTGGGCCCAGATCTCCGGGCAGCCTCACCTGCTCATCTCAAAGAGGAAGCGGTCAGCTCTGGCCATGCGCTCAATTTCGTGCTTGTGCTCTTCCAGGAGGTCGATATCGCTCTTCTCAGGAACAAACTTCAGCAGCTGCAAGCAGGAAGAGACCAGTGAGACAATTGAAAAAATCATTCCTTTCCTATCAAAAGAGTTCTTCATTGTGCTCATCATAAGCAGCAAGTTGGCCACTCATCTGCTGCTATAACTAACTAGATAGTGGAGTCTGCTAGTATCTGACTTTCTCATTTCACAAGATCATCCCACAGATTCTCACTGAGATCTGGTGATGGGGCAGGCAAGGTTTCTACTGTATCTAAATATTAGGTAACATACAGTTGTGCCTGCAATATGGGATAGCAACCAAGACCGTTATCCACAGCTATAGATGGGCCTAGTTTGAAGAAAACTGCAGGGATTTCTTAAACCTTCATGCTTTTCGTGACCCATCTCCAAACCCTGAGATAAACTTTACTAGGTGTACCAGGATTTCAGTATCCTTCACACAAAAGGATCCCAGGTTTTAATTACGTGCAACTTGTACAAACAACAACAACTGTATCCACACCCATGCAGAGAACCACAGATAGACATGAATGCATTTTACATTAAAAACAAACAAACAAACAAACTTAGATATTGCATTACCTGTTCCAGCATGTCTTTGGCAAGGTCCTCCTGCTCATCCATTTCTAAGATGGCTCTTCTGATCTCCTCGTTAGACAGCTTCAGTCTGGGAGGGAATTAAAAATTGGAGTTACAACATCATCACTGAAACCCTCAAAGCACCACACACTGCTGCCTCAAACACTACACTCTCCTCACACACACACACACACACACACACACACACACACACACACACACACACACACACACACACACACACACATAGTGCTGCCTCAGACACTACACTCCCCACACACACACACACACACACACACACTGCTGCCTCAGACACTACACTCCCCTCACACACACTGCTGCCTCAGACACTACACTCCCCTCACTCACACAGACACACACACACACACTGCTGCCTCAGACACTACACTCTCCTCACACACACACACACACTGCTGCCTCAGACACTACACTCCCCTCACACACACACACACACTGCCTCAGACACTACACTCCCCTCACACACACACACACACTGCCTCAGACACTACACTCCCCTCACACACACACACACACACACTGCTGCCTCAGAGGCTACACTCCCCTCACACTCACACACACACTGCTGCCTCAGAGGCTACACTCCCTCACACCACACACACACTGCCTCAGACACTACACTCCCACACACACACACACACACACACACTGCTGCCTCAGAGGCTACACTCCCCTGACACACACTGCTGCCTCAGACACTACACTCCCCTCACACACACACACACACACACACACACTGCTGCCTCAGAGGCTACACTCCCCTCACACTCACACACACACTGCCTCAGACATTACACTCCCCTCACACACACACACATACACACTGCTGCCTCAGAGGCTACACTCCCCTCACACACACACACACACACACACACACACTGCTGCCTCAGAGGCTACACTCCCCTCACACTCACACACACACTGCCTCAGACACTACACTCCCCTCACACACACACGCACACACACACACACTGCTGCCTCAGAGGCTACACTCCCCTGACACACACTGCTGCCTCAGACACTACACTCCCCTCACACACACACACACACACACACACAGCTGCCTCAGAGGCTACACTCCCCTCACACACACACACACATACACACACTGCTGCCTCACAGACTACACTCCCCTCACACACTGCTGCCTCAGACACTACACTCCCCCCCTCCCCCCCCACACACACTCCTAAAAACATAAGAACAACCAGAGGAGGCCTTCAATGCTTGTCTGGTTGCTGGTAGCTAATTAATCTCAAAACTTGTCAATTTGGGACTTAAAGGATCGGATCCCAATGACTCAGCATCAACAACATGGCTAAGTTACACATTACATAATCTCACAACTCTCTGTGTAAAGAAGTGTCTTATACCCTCTATCCTAAGTCTATCACCGCTTAATTTCCAACAGAGTCCTCTGGTTTCTGTGACGTGTATAAAGTATTGGTTAGGGTTAACTATGTCTACTCCTTATAAGATTTAAAGACTTCAATCTTTGTTATTTCTATCAGGCTAAATAAATGCAGTACCTTTTACCAATCTTCATGCAACCACTTAACCATTCATTCACCTTAATCAAAGACACATTCACAAAGCCTTTTACTCCAAAGCTTATTTCAAGTTTTGTAACTTCAATGGGTGTAACTCTGTTAAAAAAAGGCAGCCAAAACAATCTTGATGCAATCTTGAGAAATAGGGAAGAACATAATAAATACAACATTGTAAAACTAAAACCTCTGTTAAAAAAACACAATTATTTTCACAACCCATGCTCATTAAACACCTTGCATGGGGTCTTTGTGCAGGGGAGTCAGAGATACTGGATGGTCCACAAGATCCACAGGCTGAGCTTTAAAAAGAATAGCCTTTGACTTTACACTGACATTGCAGTTTGTTACAGCCTCCTGAGAGAGATCCACCCTCTGATTGGGTTATTGATCAATGGCACTGTGAGCTGTGTACTGATCAATAGATGCACCAGAACACAGCTTCATTGATCTGCACTGACCTTGTTGGACTGCATAACAATAAAACCCAGGCTGTCACAATTGTTCCTTGTATTATTTCAATGGATAGTGTTCTTTAGAGGGTGGTGAGGGTATGGAATGGATTACAGAGCCACGTTGATGCTGAATCGAATCCTTTAAGACATAACGTATCAATGTTTGAGATCAATCAGCTACTAGGAATGGCCTTTTTTGGTTCGTAAAAATTTATGATGTTCTTATGTTGGGGTTTTCATTATGAAATCAGATGCTATCTTCACTTTAAAGCATTCTTTTTCCCAGCACAAGAAAAGCCTTTGTGTACAGTGTTTATTGTTTGCAAAGTGTATTTTAGGTTGATCTGCCCTGAAACGTGCTTTGTGAGACCTTGGTCTCCGTGAGTAAAATCACAGTTCACTTAAATAAATAAACACAGTAAGATTAATAAAGGAAATTCTGACATTCATTCAAATAGACAAGGGAGTTTCAAGTTAGCTTTGTGTCTTTTAGATATTGTCATAAGCTATTTGAGAGTCTATGTATTTATTTTCACCTGCAGAAATGTTACAGTACTGTGCCTTCCAGGAAGTTGTATTCTTTATTTTAAAAACAGATACGGCAAACCCCACAGAAAATATAGAGTGACTTTTCAAATATTCATCTAAATAATATGGCTCTTTTTAAAAATGGTTATAATAGCTCTTAAAAACAGCCAGAACAACTGGTACAATCATCCCTGTTCGGAGTGTACATCTGCCAGGTACTGTACATACTTGGAGAGCAGGATGACGCAGTTCTGGGCTCGGCGCCCGTCGATGACAGACAGCTCCTTGACCTTCCGGGTGGTCAGGTAGAGCTCATCCATGGAGCCCATCTCCTTTTGCTGTAACAACACAGGAGAGCGATCAGAGTGAGCAACTGGTGTGGAGTACAGAGCTCAGACTGCAGCAGGAACGCTAAACTATCCATAACTTCAAAACCGAAATCTAAGGTAATACTAGAAGAAACTATGTCAAGTAGACAAATGTTTTGGCTGGTGTCTTCTTCAGTGTACACTGTACAATGAAGAATGCACTAGCGGCTGAGTTTCTTATAGTTTTACCAGAAAAAAAATATAATATTGGTTATACTACAGTACTGTAAAACAGGAAATGTCTGCCGCAACCTAATTTTGTGGATGTCCCATTAGGGACATATTTACGGAAGCCACACACGTGATTTTACATACAGTACATGCACAATTCTGTCATATAATGGGAACACATTTGGTTAAAGAAAACCTCATCCTGATTTCATCATACACTGTGACATAAGCAAGAAGTTTCCATAAGAAAATGGCATTTGCTGAAATGTTTGACCGCTTTACTTGTTTCTTATGAATTATTTAAACACAATCAGAAGGTAAAACCTAGAAGAAACTAAGGGCTAGATTCTCAAACCTATTTACTACAAATTGTCAGAAAGAAAGAATTCACCCAATAATGTTTACCAAACCAGAAATAAACAACTCCCATTTAGGGGCTTGTATTCATTTTAGAACTATAATTGGTGTTTCTGACCCTTCATTTACTACTGAACATTTTACAAAAGCAAGTATTTGCTGACTAAATGTTCAGATTGTTTCACTGTCACTCAGAACAATGGGGCCAAGATGGGGTCAGCATGAGTGATAAACTCCAGAGCCAGATTGTCAGTATGATGCAATTCACTCACCTGTCTAAAGGAGGGGTTAGTGAGCAGATCCTGCCCAGGCAGTCGCAGGCAAATAGAAAAAAAAAATTAAAAGAACATGCAGAATTATTACCTCAAGCAGAAGAGATTAGATTAGCACGACTTCAGCTGACTGTAAGGAGATGCTATTAAAGCATGAAAGCATGCCACAGCTCTGCAGCAACTACTGAAGCCATTAAAAAGAGAAAGACCTTATGATGCTAAATCATCAGTCAATTTAAAAATCATTCTAGTACATGTATATCTATGTTTTGCATCACTTGGAATTTTAGGATGGAGACATCATTTAAAAAAAAAAATTATATGAACATAATTTAGATCTTTTATTTAACATCATGTAATCAAAGCAACTCCCAAATGATATCACAAAAGTCTATCGGAAGCCATAATAGTAGTACAGTATATCATGTTAGATTTCGGAATGTCGCTTTTTTTTTGTCAGTTTTCGATTCAGTATATGGAAAACTACGAAGATGTATGTAATTCAATATGTTAACGTAACATTATTCAGCAGGTTTCATTTTACTTTATGAAGCAAAATTTGTTAATTCTATCGGGTGTTGCAAAACCTTTGGCCACAGCTGTACAAAGCTGGAAGGTTAAGATACAGATCTGTTTTGGTTATTAAATATTATTCAGAATGTTAAAGTTTGCATTATTATCATGTTTATTTTTTTATCAATGGAAGTAGTAATAACTATTATTGTATTATGGCAGATGAATGTTGTTGTTTTTTTTCTGATGAAAGTATTTTATTTAGCTCCAATATACAATTTGCTCTAAACATCTTGGAAAACTCCACCAAAACTACTAAACGGCGCCCATGCATTATAAACTCCACACAAACTCATCATTGTTTTAGGTTTAAGCATTTGATTTAGAAAAAAAAAAAAGAATTGTTTGCACCCTTAGCCAAACTGGCATTCACACGTTCACACAGCCTATATAGTTAGTGTCGTATATAGAACCAGCGTTTGCTTTTCTCTTGGTTGCTATGGCAACACCTGCTTTCACCTGTTGTCTCTGATAGGCTGAGAACATCTTCTCAAAGTCCTCGAGATCTAGAACCTTGAAGACCTGCATGTCATCGATCTCGTGCCAGATGGTTCCGCTGATCTTGTTCTGAAAGGAGAAGACACGGAAGGTACCATGGTGACACTTCCTGTACAGCTATAGATGGCCAAAAGTTTTGCATCACCTAGAATTTTAGGATTAAGACATAATTAAAAAAAAAAAAAAAAAAACAACTATATGAACATAATTTATAGATTTTATTTAACATCATGTTATTACAGAATTATATTGCAAAAGTCTACCGGAAGCCATAATAGTACTAAAGTATTTCATGTTAGATTTCAAAATGTCACATTTTTCAATTTTTGTATACATATATGGAAAACTACAAAGCGGTATGTAATTCAATATGCTAACGTAACATTATTCAGCAGATTTCAATTAGTTAATACTATTGAGTGATGCAACACTTGTTGCCATTGCTGTAGCTTGTGCTTTTCCTGCGCCTGAGCTTTCAACTGGTTCAAAATGCTGCAGGCAGTACACACACGTCATTCACAACATATTACTCCCTTTCTTGAATCACTGCACTGGCTTCCTGGTATATTCAGGATTGATTTTAAAATTCTGCTTGCTACTGATAAGGTTTGGGGCCTTTATATGTACAGGTACTGTTGCTACCTTATGCTCATAGTGGCACCTTAAGATCAGTGAATGTTTAACTTTTGGAAGTCATTTAAAACCAGGAGGGACCAGGGCCTTCAGCTGTTATTCTCCGTCCCAAGTCACATTAGGAATGCTGGCACAGTCAAATCTTTTAAATCAAATTTAGTAACATTTTTGTTTGAGTTAGCTTATTTTTGAGCTGGATTGATTGCCCTTTTTATTGTAAAGCACTCTGGGATGACACTGGAGTTAGAGGCCCCTGAAGCAGGGTTTGTTTACCACACTTAGTATCCAATGCTAAATCTTTCAATACTGTATAAATAGCATTATTTATAACATAATTTCTATCACATTTATAGATGTATTAGTAAAGATTTATATATGATCACTATCAAGACAACTTTAGCCAACAACTGATAATGTAACAAAACTAGTAACAAGCAACTGAGAATGTTATTCACCTAAACCTTTGGCTAAATTGTTAGTTGGAAATGCTCTTTGTTCAGAAGACCTTGATAAAACTGCGCCAATTGTACAATGTTTTTACAGCAACCCTCCGTACAAGCCCATATTGTATATCTGTTACCATGCTGTCAGACGGATCTCTTATAATGTAACATTTGGTACTGTAATTAGTGTCTAGTTACATAAATAATTTATCTCCCAGGAAAAGTTAAAATTACCATTACCGGCTTAAGAAATGGAAACTGTATGTGCAACAGGAGGTTAAGAAAATAAGTTACTGTTAGTGTTTATATGTTGAGGCATTCCAAACTCAGTTGCCATGGTACCTGTGAATCCAGTGATGATCAGTCCTCAGCTCGACTCACTCCAGAAGAGCCACTAATATTTGTCATTAGTGTTTCTTGGTTAGCGTGGGTGAAAGGCACTGTGTCATGTTTTGCTAAGCCCTGGAAACTCTTGGCTTTCAAATCAAAGCAACATCTTGTTAATCCACACTTTCATGTTAGTCTTTCTGGGGTTAAGAGTTTCAAAAGCACTCTGGACTCTGAGGGCGGATAAACAGAGCTATGAATGGCTAGAAATATAATGTAGGCAGGAGAAGGAATTTATTTTTTTAATGTGGAACTTTGCCCCTGCTGTAAGTCAGGGAAAATATGATTGAAACCTTGTTCATTACTGTTAGTCAGTCATTTAAAAAGGTACACCTACTTATGTTGCTAGATTGAACACAACAAAGCCATACTACTTGGACTGCATGCTAGTGAATTGATTTCTTCTTTGATTATAATCTCCAATCCTCCTTAACTTATTCACTGCTATGGCATATCCATCCCTAATGCTGATATCTTCTCTTTACAATATCTCTAGCTTAACAAATGGTATATTTTCGATATTACATCCGCCAAAAAACACTACAAATATTGTATTGCTGGATGGCCATTAAGAGGTAATGATCTCTGATGCTTTGAACTGCCTAAAACAGCGGGTTTCAACCAAAAAACTGTACCTCTTCTGTTTGGATGTTTTAAGCTCAAGTACCCCTTTACAATTTTCACTCCACTGAATGGATCACAGTTGCAACAAAAGGTAAAAAAAATGTGATTAACAAATACATTTTCCCCATTTATTTAATATATAATTTATGTCACAACAGTTTTGCATTGACAAACTGCTGGTTTAGGACAGAATACCAAACCGTAATTCTTAAAACTTTTAATTACAAGTCTTTGGATGAACAGAATCAAAAGACACTCTTTGGGAATCTCTCCAGAAACACACATACTCGCTTTCTCCTCTGCAAAGTTATTATAAATAATCTAAAACAGTCTCCATTGTAAATGTTTATCATGTTATCATTTGCTTCCCACCTCAGCATAATTATGTGTGCCATTTAAAATGTTTCTAACGTCAAGAAAAAACTACAATAACTAACAGCGATAAACTTTTTATTAAAGCCAACATAGATCCAAAAGGTCTCAGTATAACTTTCCTGTGGCTTGGCACTTTCTATAGTCTCTGTTTGTGTTTTCTTTTGCAAATAAGAAATGCATACATTTTTGACTAGAAACGCTACACAAGATAATCTGGATGTACACTGTACCAAACACCGAAAACAAATTCAACCAGCCGCTATTGCTGTTTCTAAAATACAGTCGCGCCTGATAAATAAAACAAAAAACTTTGTTTTTGTATGAGTATTGTGATTATTATGTGTGTTTACTGGAGCATTTAAAAATACAGAAAGATTGTGCTTCACTGATTAGTATTCTATTATACAATGAGTTGAAAACGGCAAAGTTCATAAGCAGCACAGAACACACTGAGCAGAGCCACAGGCAGAATCCCCTGTTTCGCCCACCCTAATATCACAGTATAAATCCATTCAATCAAAATCACGCATGCATACAGGTGGATGATAATTCTGAAACTAGACTGTAACTTTTGAGCTCCTAAACAAAAGTGAAATATTTCTGCACGGTGGTTTAGCGCTAATATATAATAACATTTATTGAAAACCCCTGGCCTAAAAGGTTGTTGATAACATCCTATCCTCTGTGAACGCATTTTGGAAAGGTTGCTAAGGTGCATCAGGAAGTCTGGCAGCAAACCCTTCAAGTACTGGCTGAAACATGCATGTCCAGGCCTGGACTAACACTCGAATAGAAAGCTCTACCAACTTGGAGTCTGATCCAGATGGCTCTTATGTCAGCTCTCAGAAGCAAGACTGGACCAGTACAATTAGATAGAGCCCTCCAAAGAGAGTGAGTTGCTGCAGTGTATGAAATTGTCTTGGTAGTTCAAGGGGGTGCTCTACCCCCTGGGCTAGGGCTTATCCAATGACTCAGCATGGCGTGTGTAGTTATATTTTCAATGCGGTTTTTATCTTTGAATAAGAGTTCTTTCCAGGCTATTAAAACTATGCCTCAGTTCTGCACATATTTCTTGGGCTATGCGGTTCATTGGCTTCTGTCATTGCCCTCAATGTCACTCCTCGTGCCAAGAAAATATCAGGATGGGACGGAACAGCAATGAACTGCATTGAACTACACTGCTCTGCTCGGGTACAGTAGAATGTGCCTCTGACCGGGGGGGGAGGGGGTGGTGCGATGCAGAGTTTCTGTTATGTACAAGCTCCCATGTAACTGGATTTTTGTTGTGTGTTTTTCTCTATCAAAATATTCTGTCAAATTCCTGAGGGTCCCAGGGCTCCTATTCATCTTGCTCTGTCCTCTGCCTGCCTGGTTTTATAGGAGAGCACAGACAAACTTTCAGTGTTGGGCTGCTGGGGTGCTTGGGGTGGGGGGGGGGTTGATTGATCAGAATAAGAGAGATATAAACCCTCCCAATGCCTCGCTCTATTATGTAGGATAATATACTGTACTAAGGTGTTAGTACAGTATATGAATCTATTTTAGAATGTGAAGCTTGTGATGTTTTACTTGAGTCTCAAACAGGGCATGATTTTACCTGATATGCTCCAAACTAAATGTATCCAGCTTTTTAACCCCAAAACCAGTGTCTGTATCTATTTTATTTACAGTCTGTCACTTTTATTGTCACCACCTCCATACACAGCCCTCCGTTCTGCCTAAATGTTTTTTTCCTATAATCTACGGCTTAAAATTTGCCTAAGGCTTTCTTCACATTGTTTTCCATTATTTATAATAAACAGCTGAACCTTTTAAACACAGTGGCAAAAAACTCCCTGGATTTGTAATTCCTTAGTCATTGCGTGTTGTGAATTAGTAGGTAATAAGGACAGTTCAGTAGACAGCTACTACAGAGGGTAGTGTTGTGATGCTATGGAATGGGTTACCTCGCTGTGTTTTTGATGCTGAATCAGTTTGATAAGACTTTAAGATCAACCAGTGTTGAATGGCCTCCTCCAGTACTTAGATTGTTATGTTTCACAGAGTGCTTTGAAGCTTTTCCTGGAATATGCTAACAGATCATTTGCTCTGCACACTCACTCACCTCTGCTAGCTTGGACCAGTTGAAGGACTTGAGGGGGTGTGATGGTTGAGGGATGCACTTCTTCCTCAGGCTGGTGGTGTTGTTGAAGGCCAGTCCGGGGAGTGGCGGGACCCCAGTGCAGAAGAAGGGAGGAGCCCCGGGGGGGGTGGTCCCCAGGAGGGGAGGGGAGGACAGGAGAAAGGCATGGGGGAGGGGAGGGGAATCCTCCCATCATGGGAGGTGAAGGCAGGGCTAAGGGGTCACCGGGGAGGAGGGAGAAGGGGAAGGGATGGTGCCACCCTGCGGAAGAGAACAGAAAGAGAGATCAAATTAAATGGTTACAGTAAATGGCAGGAATTAAAATACAATTATTTCTCAACAAACAGAAGTACCCCCCACCCACATGCACACATTTACAAACTCACACACACATACATACACACACCCACGCTCCATCGCACACAGCTCTCACCGCTAGCTCGTTGATTCTGGCTGACAGGTCCACCACCTGCTCTCGGGCGTGCCTCAGCTCCACAGACTCCTTCTGCAGCTTGTCCTTCATCTTGTTGAGGGTCTTCATCATGTCGTCCTTCTCCTGCGTCTTGGTCTCGCACTCCCGCTCCTTCTTCTCCAGACGGGCCAGCAGCTCCGCATGTTCTGGGAGGAGAGGGGGAGGGCAGAGGCAGTCAGGCTTCTCAAAGAACTATTAAACACTCAGTCGTGATACATTTGGAAATACTAAAATAAACGTAATAAATTAAATGAAAAATGTATCAATGTTGAATTTTTTTTCTTCATTTTTCTTTTTTTTAAAAAATAATTTAGTAGTCGCCAATTGATTGTACCCAATTTTTCTCCCAATCTGAAATGGCCAATTGTATTTGCCGTGTGCCGTCAACCGACCGCTTCTTTTCACTCTTCAGGCCCACCATGAAGCCAACCCAGAGCTACAGCGTTGGAGGACAATGCAGCTCTGGGCAGCTTACAGGCAGGCAAGCCAGCAGGCGCCTGGCCAGACTACATTGGTCGCTGGGGCGCAGTGAGCCGAGGACATCCTGGCCGACCTAAGCCGCTCCCTCCCGGCGACTCGGTCAATTGTGCACCACCGCCTGGGAACTCCCGTCCATGGTCGGCAGTGGAATAGCCTGGACTCGAACCAGCGACCTCCAGGCTATAGTGCGAATCCTGCACGCCACTCGGAGCGCCTTTACCAGATGCACCACTCGGGAGTCCATGAAATTAGTTTTAATTCATATACTTCTGTCACTGGGTGACGTGTGGTCTCCACCCCCAAGGCGTAAAGTGTGAAGGATCTCTTAATGATCCCATTAAGAGGCATGTGTGTATGCTGATTTTGCAAGTATTAAACAATAACTACTGTGAGTTGTGAAAAATGCTAGTCCAAACGTTTGTCATTGAATGTATTATGTTTCTTTAAGCATTTCTAAAGAGCAGGGCAATATCACCACACAAACGTTTGGCTATTCCTTTTTCCTGCCGAATTGCTGCTGCACAGCCCACAGTGACTAAGAACAATGTGCACAAAGACATGCAGTATCTGTAATTACCTTTTCTAAATGTTTCTGCTTGGTCTCTCCATTGCTTCACTTCATTCTCATTAACTAACCTGGAGGGAAATTGAAAGTGTGTTAAACATGTGTAATAGCTGCCCACTTGAAAGCCAATGATCTTTAATGGCAAATTCAGGCAGTGGCACTACTGACTACTGAGGGGCAAGGGGCAGTTTTCTGAATGCAGTTTAATTAATGTTATGTTTTTTTCTTTAAACAGAGAAATGTTTTCTATTTAACATGGCATTTACAATAGCGTATAAAGGATCTGCCACATGCGGCATATTTAGTCATCTACATTATCACACTGTTCCAAGGCACAGTGTGTGCAATGCTGTGGAAGCGAGCCCCCTTCACTGTGCTCTCAAACTGAACCTCAAGACATAATTGAAAGTAACTAAAACAAGATTCCAGCTCAAATGAAATGGTACTCATGAATGATTTCTTGGTACAGCATTTTAAAAGTCATATTGTTTCATTTTAATCCTTTTCTCTGTCACAAAAAACAGACAAAAACAACAGACAAATGTAACCACAAATTCTGTCACGACAATAAAACAAATTATAATAAAATATTCATTTGAATTTTAGTTCCTGTTTATTGTTTTTATGAAAGCTTTTTATGGCAAACTGAGCTGTTAAACACATTGTTGGAGCTCATCCTCCAGTCTTTAGGAGAGTTTGTGTTCCGGAGATTGTTGGGATCCCTGACAAAAGTTATTGGTAAGAAATATCAGAGTTATGTTAACTAACGTATTCCTTTTTGTTGTATATGTGCACTTTGTATACCATTTTCTAATGTAAGGATAGGCTTAGGGCAAACAACTGTGGCTGCAAAATCCAAATTGCCTAGCGGCCAGGCAATTATTTTACAATGTGGCCTGTGTAATCTTAAGAGCAATGAAAATGACTCAACACGCACAAATAATGAGCTGCAATCATGATAACGAGGGTTCAATGAGTGCCGCCTGTGCATCGGGCTATTTACCGGCTGCACTTACAGCCCAGAGGTGAGGTGAGTTAGGAGTACAGACAGCAGTAGGCACTGCATGAGATTTGTGGAGCACGAAAATCAAACCAAACAAAAAAATATGTCAGAGAAACTTGGAAGGGCAGTAAAGTCCTCTTGGCGCATGGAAAAGAAAAAAAAAGTTTTCTGAGGAGGAGCTGAGAGTCCTTACAGCTGAGGTCACTCAGCATAGAATTCAGTTATTTGGAAAAGCCTCAGGCAACATCAGTTATGCTACTAAAGAGGTCATATGGTCCTCTGTAGTGGAAAAAGCCAATGCTGTCGGTGCTGCCAGGAGGATAGTCAACCAGATGATGAAAAGATAAAATTCAGCTATTAGGTCTAGGATGACCTGCAGAGTGAGACAATAACACAATTGCCCAAGTGCAAGGCAAAATCCTTACATATCATTATAATGTTTGCCCCCACTTAGTATTCCAGTTCCCCGCTCAATTCCATGCTCTTTTCTTCAATTGAAATGGACTGATAATGGCAAAGTGGTAATTTGATAGCAGGTGCAGAATGCCAGGTGAAAACCATTCTTTACAATATGCCACATTTTCAGTGGCTGCTAAAGTCCCACTTTACGGTCACTAAACGCAGTTTGTGTGTGCAAAACACTGATTTTGGCCGCAATATGGGTGTTTTGCAGCCGCAAATCACTTTGCACGTATCATTACATCAGCCCCTCAGAATCATGTCTAAAACTCTAAGTACATCTGGTACACTCAGAGTGTAACTATTAACCTGCCCCTCTGCCTCTGGTGCATATAACAATTTACACTATTTACACCATATTTACACTATGTGGTACTTCTTACTCTTTAGAGCAAAGTGGTATTGCATAGATCCACTTGGGGCACAGTGTTGCAAGAGGGATAGGTTCATGGTTACAATCTGGGATACCAAATGTACATGATTCCGAGAGAGGTGCTTTAAACTTCTGAGTTGGAAAAAGTCACCAGGATGCAATTATTTAAAGAGAAAATGATATACAAAGAAGACACTCATAATTACTACATCATGTTGATGAATATGTACCAGTCTTGATCAGAGTTTTGTTAATAGCAATTCTTTATAGTTTTATTGAGCTAGCATTTTTGCCGATCTGTTGCATCGCCTCTGTGTTGCTTCTGGTGTGTATGGTCATGTCGTTGAAAAAGTGTCTGGTCACCCAATGAAAAATCATATTGCGTCTGGTGTCTGGCGGCCTTAAGTCACACCTGGCTATGACCAAATGTTTTGCATCACCTAGAATTTTAGGATTGAGACAACATTAAAAAAAAAAAATATATATATATATATATATATATATATATATATATATATATATATATATATATAAACATAATTTAGATATTTTATTTAACAACATGTAATCAAAGAAACTACAAAATAATATTGCAAAAGTATACCGGAAGCCAAAATAGTAGTACAGTATTTCATGTTAGATTTTGAAAATGTCAGTTTTTTAAATTTTTGTCAGTTTTTCCTTAAGTATATGGAAAACTATAAAGTGGTATGTAATTGAATATGTTAACATTATTCAGCAGGTTTCATTCGACTTTATGAAGCAGAATGCGTTAATTCTATAAGGTGATGCAAAACTTTTGGCCATAGCTGAAGGTTTACTAATAGCGAGTTGTTCACGCAGCTTGAAAGGAGGAGCAATTTATTTAACATAAAACTCCAGGTTCCTGATCATTTCAATAATAGACTTCACTGATGGGAGGACTGAAACCCAGGACTGGATGCAGTAGGTCTAGTGTGGATTTTCTAACCCTGCTCAAACTCCTGGCTCCTGATCATTTCAATAATAGATTTCACTGAGGGGAGTTCTGAAAGCCAAGACTGGTTGCAGTAGGGCGAGTGTGATTTGTAACCCTGTGCTTGGGCCTGGGATTCCTCCACTCACATGCGGATGATGTTCTTCACGTTGAAGTTGTCGAGAGGGGCCACATCAGGGTCCTCAGCCCTGTCGTTCTGCAGGACGATCTGCTGCAGGATGCGGTCGAGGAGTTGCCAGTGCTGCAGGGTCCCTGCGCTGCGCTTAACTGTGAGAGGGAGAGGAACACGACACAGGGTCAGAACTAGGAGTGTGCGCCAATACATTAATGTTGCTTTCATTAATGTGCTGATTTCAAAACAAGAAAAGCTTTACAATTGAGTACCAATCAATTACAATTAACTTCTGCATTGAGTGGGTCCTGGGTGGGGACATTTGTACTGCCGTACTGCTGTACCAAGGCCGTTAAACGACAATGAAAATATGTTGCAAAACTAGCAAATGCAACTGATTTGTCAAATGTGACCTTTCCTTAAACCTAACCTGAGTTACCGCTGAGGAAACTGGAATATGCATTTCTTTGTCGAGTTTAATCAGAGATTACATCTTGCCCAGGACTAGAATACCACAATTCACATCAGAAAAGTGAAATAACAATGATTTCATTTTAAAAGTATAAAAGAAAGGTAGGCCAGAAACCTTTTTGGATCCCACCTGTCAATCATGAAAATGACACGGACAGGCCAGACATGGTTGTGTTGGCAGGCGATCTCTGATTGGCTGGGGAGGGGGGTGGGTCTTACGGGGCTGACGACCATTTAAAATGTCACTGCACTGCATACTGGGGTACTTGTTGTTTAGGAGAATAGTGAACGCAAGCGGGTATAGAGTAATACGGCTCCTGACACTGTTGTGTGTGGCGAAAACTTAGCTGGGCTGCTGTTCCTGATGCGAGTGGCGTGCAAGAGGCAGCTTGAGAAAGTGAAGCAAGGACGGCATCAAGCAAGAGAAGCATTATTAATGCAATTGGTAAACCGATACTGTCCAGCCAGTAAAACAAAACTAGTGACGGCTAGTTAAAGGTGGGGGAATGGAGCAAGTCCCACCCTCAGTATGGAGGATACAGTACAGTGTTTGATGACCTTGAGGCCTCCGGAGATAGGGGAGGTAATGAGCAGCGGGTTTTACCGCACCTTTTCTTTGTAGTTTGTTTATTTGCAGTGTTTATTTTCCTTTTTGTTTTTCCTTCTGTTTTGGACTGTGTGGATTATAATTTAAACACCTGCGGGTGTGAGAGACAGCAACTTGAACATGTTGATATTGCAACAGTACAACACGGAAGTGCAACACTAATAAATAAAATAATAATAATAATAATAATAATAATAATAATAATAATAATAATAATAATAATAATAATAATAATAATAATAAAAATAAATAAATAAATAAATAAATCAGTGCACCTGCGCGGCATGTCAACTAATACCTCCTGTGTCTCCATGCATCAGCGAACCATCTACACCCCTCCCACAGTGTCCCATTAGGCTCTTTTTGTTCTTTTACATGGTTGTTACCTTATGAGCCCACGGTGAAATAAAAGAGTTGCAGGTGTTTTTCCTGTACAATACAATCATAATTGAAACATTGCACAGAAAACGGTGAGCCCATTATAGTTGAGTTTTGTTTCCTGAGCTTGTAGACATGTCATTCTTTACTTCCTGCTCTGGCGGGAATAGCAGTAGTGAGACAGTTGCAAGTGAGGGTGTGCTGGGTGAAATGAGTGTCGCCCAGCTGAACCTACCTTGCCGGAACCCTCTCAACATTGTAAACCCTAGAGGTAAAGCATATGAAAAGCATGGCAAACCATGGTAAACTATGATATATGCATAGTAAAAATAAGGGAAAAGCATGGGAAAACTGCAAATTGATCTTGCAAATTAACCCTGGTAAACATTTATAAGGAAGTACTTAGATAAAGGAGTGAATAAAAATAAGGAACTTGCTTAGTCTGGTACAGCAGGGGTTCCCAAATCACACAGACATCCACACTGAGGACCCCCACACAATGAATCCACAGAACTTTCTTTTTTATTCTCCTTACAATACCCCTATCTATCTATCTATCTATCTATCTATCTATCTATCTATCTATCTATCTATCTATATATTGTTTGTGAAAAGCTAAAAGAAAGACTTTGAAATAAGATTCTGGTTTAATTCTGTAAATATATTTTTCCTTGCTTTGCTAAACTCCTACTCCTCTGGCTGAACTGCAATAAAACACTTCAGTTTCTCTGCCCTGAACACCCTTGGACACCTCTGTAAATGAGGTGATGCATCTCTATCAAGCATCTATAAAGTATTGAATCTTCAAATAAATCAAGAAACTGTTATCTTTCATGCTTCCCTAAATGGTTAAGGTTTACCCTGCCCAAAGTTTATGCATTACATGTTTGGTGACTGGAAAGTAAACTAGGAAAATATTTTTCTGGCTTTGCTTATTCTGTGAACAGGCCTCTGAGCCACAAATATGTGAGAAATGCAATATGTTATGAAAGTGAAAAAACGAGAGAAAATGTGCTTGAGATGTTGAAAGCAATTACCACACAAAGGGCTGTATACACTCAACAAGAGCAGGTTTGAAAGGCGGACGGCTGGCCAATTCCACCCTGGACCACTTGTGAAACTTGGCCCGGGGCATCAGAGATCAAGATATAACTGCTATTCTTTGACAATCTTGCAGAAGGATTTTTGTTTAATACAATATCAGAAAGCTGGCACCTCCCTCATAAAAGTTTGCCAGAGTATTTTTGCACTTTTTGTTTTAAGTTTTCCCATACTTTTCCCATGTTTATACTATGCATTTGCCACAGTTTACCCTGGTTTGTCATGCTGATTAATATGCCTTACCATACCTTGCTATTCTTTACAATGCTTACCTATGCGTTACCATGCTTTCACTGTCCTTTATTACCCTTTACTATATGTTAAATATAGTAAGCTTGTATAGGCTACTCTGGAACATTGTTAGAATACAGTATACAGTCTGCTGTTCTTTGAGAAGGATGGGGGAGGGCTTACATGGCATCTGAAGACAGTGCTGAAGGATCGAGAGCAGGTAGGGGTAGGCTTCTGAGTGGGTCAGCTTCTTCTTTATCACCTCAAACATCTGCGTGGCACTCTTGGTGTCAATGTGCACCTGGACAAAATCAATCAATCAGTAAGTGGATCAATCAATCAACCAATCACTCAATAACAGTCTTGTATATCAGGCAATAACATAAGAACATAAGAAATTCAAGAACGAGAAAAGGGCTTTCGGCCCACCTATACTCGCTCACGTTGATGCAAACATGGTCCGTTAGCACAAAAAACCCTAACCATGTTAGTAGGGGAAACCTGGCAGCAGTGTTGAGTAGTGGTTAGGGCTCTGGACTTTTGACCGGAGGGTCGTGGGTTCAATCCCAGGTGGGGGGACACTGCTGCTGTACCCTTGAGCAAGGTACTTTACCTAGATTGCTCCAGTAAAAACCCAACTGTATAAATTGGTAATTGTATGTAAAAATAATGTGTAAAAAATAATGTAATTGTATGTAAAAATAATGTGATATCTTGTAACAATTATAAGTCACCCGGGATAAGGGCGTCTGCTAAGAAATAAATAATAATAATAATAAATGAAACCTCTGGGAATCCACGGCTAGAAGGACCGCCCTTCCGCCAGGTGGCTAGCTAAAGAATTGTTGGGATCCTTTAAGACCTGACTAGGATCAATTAGTTACTGGGAACTGGAGGAGAATTGATGGGCCAAATGGTCTATTCTCTTTCCAAAATGTTCTTGTATTTGTATGTTTAATCATTAAAGGTTAAATTTGTGACATTTTACCTGTACCTGCTTCTACTAAAGACTTCTTGCAGTCTTCAAACCCATTAGAAGACATAATGGTATACTTCATTTCTAAATCAAAGGAGCCATATTGGGGTCATATACAATATGGCAGCTCTGTGCTAAAACAATGTAATGTTGCAATATAGTGCATAGTGTGCAGGCCAGGTAACCCCTGCCAGGACTCTGAACACACGAAAGGACACTCAGGATGAAGCAGCAGAGACACCACATTTAGTTTCCAGTGCGCCAGCCTAGTTTTTTCAAACTCACCATATCAAAGCGCTTGGCAAGCTCCAATTCATCCTCATTTCGAACCATTTCAAAGAACTCTAAGTGCCTGCGGAAATAAAAAAACAATGCTGTCAGTGACATTGCGGGAGAGTTCTTTCCCTGCTGTAGACCACAAGGCTGTGTCCCTGGGGCTGAGGGTTGAGTACATGGAAGGGATGTTGAAGTTGTGGCACTGGGACTGTTGTGAGGGGATATTTACATGTGAACACCACAGTAAACAGATCAGTTTTTTCTCAAATAAAAATTAGATTCTAGGCAAAAAGAATCTATTACACAAAGCAATTGCTGGAAAATACTGTGGCATTGGCAAAAACACTTTGGACAGCATATAGTGTTGATCGGGTGATTAGATGTGGCTAAGAATTACACTCCTTAGACACCCTTTCAGGCTAAATGTGAAAGATGTTTTAGTTAGCCACGTCCACATTTTAAATGACTCATATGTGTGTAGACATAAACATACTTTGTTAATATTGGACCAAAAAAACAAAAACAACCATAGGCCTTAATTTTTTTGTTGTGAGCCATACTTATATTTTATAGATTTTTTTCTGTTGGAATATAACTAATACAGTCCACACAGCCCAAATTCACAAACAAACAATTTCAAACTTCCTTGATATTGATGGTGCTAGGTCCATGATTTCAACCTTAAATACAAACAACAGAGCGTGCTTGGCGATGATAATAAATCAACAGCAGGTTTCATTGTTACCTGCCGAGGGTTGCATTCTCGTGCCCTCTCAACTTGTCGATTACCGGCTGGATTCCTAAAATCAGGAACTCGTATCTTATGTGCAGGCGGAAATCCAAGTTGTCCTGATACAAAAATAAAATGAAAAATGAGTGCTTGAAAAACAAGCCAATTAAACCATCTACCCTGGAGGAAGGCTATCATCTAAGGTTCTTCAGTCTACACACACATCCTAACCTTCGTGTGACCGTATTGTACCAATAGGCTGGAGCACTAGGCTTTTTGCTACTTGATCCCAGCAATAGTCTTCTGTGAGATGGCCAGTACGTACCTCCCCTACACCTGCATTCAAAACTGCGTTGATGAAGGACATGATGGCTGTTTTCAGGTTCACCTCATCCCTGTAGCGCCCTGTGCTTCTGTCCAGTTCATTCAATAACGTCTGCAGAGAAAAGACACAAGCTCATTTACTTTGACACACTGCATACTGTTTCTCGAGTCATGTGTTTGTGAAAGAATAAGTGAAGGATTACCTGGGTTTTACCACCATTCACTAGCTCATGTTAAAAGTCATAATTCATTGTTCTTTTCTTTTGGCAGAACAATTAATTATGACTTCCCCTGTCACCTGCAGTCCTTCAGCCTTCTATACACAAGATGGCGATGAAATGTTTACAGTTCCATAAGTTACTGTAATAAAAGGTTCTCCTTATTTCTGGTATACAATATAGTTTATAGTCTAAAATCCACGTAAAACAACAAAGGGCTACAAAGAAAATAACTCAATCTCCACATTCTGTGGCTCTCGTAGTTTGTGATGCCTCAGAACCCCTTGATTGAAAGTGCTTATAATTTAATGCAGCCCATGTATTATTCTGTATAGTATTTACAGATTTGCCCAATAAAAGCACTTTTATTCAGAAAATACAAGACTTATGTTTATATCTGCACAACAGCAACCAGCTGGCCTAAAATAATTTCATTAACTGTCCTCAGCTCTAGCAAGAACCTCAAGAGAACATGGTCCTGGCATCTGACTGGAGTTTATAAACATCTATAAACACCCATAAACCAAGTTAGCCCTCACTGTTGTAAAGACCCAACATAGTTCATCTTTCAGCTCCGCGGGACAATGAAACAGGCACCTGTGTTTAGTCTGGGTCGAGTTTCAGAGGCAGCTACTAGTTCAGTTCCAGACAGCTAGAGGAGAGGAAAGTGCAGGGGTTCCACATCAGCATTGTCAGAGCTGAAAACACGAGCGCTCTGACAGGTCACTTTCTCCCTGGAGGGGCACATTCCAGCCCAGTGGCTGAAGTGGACGCAAGAACTATTTTCCTGCTTTTAATAAAAAACGGTAAATATGTTTGTCTGACAGTCTGGCGGCACAGTTAGTCGTACACCTCTCAGGTTGCATCGCCAATGTTAACTGTATACTGTACTGGGCTTGGCACTACACTGCGCAGGGTGATTTATATTTTCTGCTATGTTCCCAATAATGATTTAATGGCTTGGTAATGATTTAACTTCACAGGGAGGCAGGGGAGCTGTGGAACATTATAGCACATGTTCAATATAACCACCACAGTGTTGATAAATAACTTCACTTAGCTGTGTGCTGGTAATTGTCTACCACTGTTGTCTGTCAGAGTTTAATGCCAAAGACATACACAACTCGTCAATTCTAAAGAGCTATCCCCTTAAAACTGATGCAATCACTGCAATCACTGGGATTAGACATTGCCACGATGACATTGAGGTCAAGAAGACAAACACTGACATTGCATTGGTTTAAAGCCACCTATGAAAGATACTGTAAGTAACAGTTTCAACTTGTGGTAGGTAGTTTATTCAAACACTCTAAGTAACTACAGCAGGTCCACAGCCTTACCAAACTGAAGTAACTGAAGGTCATTTGGTAGGCTTGGCAATGAATCTGTATTTTGGAGGAACAAATAGACCAACTTCTAGGTTTTGTGTTTAAGCGGTTGGCCCTTAGGCGGGTGGCCCAAGCTGTAACCTAATTGCTTCTCAGCAGCAGTCTCCCCTGATACCTAGCGTTGTTCACTCCTGTAGAGGCAGCTCTACAGAAGGAGCAGGGCTTGTTTTTTGCTCCGGAACTGTACTGGATTTTACAACGCATTAACATTTTCTGTGAAGAGAGGGGGATGCAGACTAAACTGTGGGCCAGGGTGAGATTACAAACAGGCCTGCTCGGCAGTGCTGTGCTACAACAGCCAGGCTGAGGAGAGGGGTTACCCAGAGGTAACATGTTAAGGATGTCATTTACTATTCCTTTTAAGGGGCCTGATGGAGCTCCTAAGCAGGATTCAATGTCAACGCTGTCTGATTTAATAACCCTAACGCTGCACGTCATTGTCTACAGGACACAGACAACTGGGTTTCACAAGGAGCAGCCAGCCTTAACCCTCACAGCACTGCCTCTGATGATCTGGGTCATTAATCACCTTGGCCATTGTTTCTTAACTCATTGTGCAACTGCCTGTCCATGCTTGGATAAATTCAGAGACATCCAGTCCTCATGCTGCTGGCTGTCTGTTACTGTGAGAGTTGCACTTGTCTACTTGGTTTACGTAAGTTCCTGTCCTATAACCAGTACGATGTTTGATACCCAGTTGAGCTCTTGTTTGTTTCCATGACCAGCCGAATCTCACTGTTCCAATTGATCCCACACCGTTAAGCAGATAAAGAGCTTGAGCTAAGAAAAGTAATTCTGAGAAGTAAACTGTTAAATATAACTTTAAATACACTTCCATACATTATAATTGTATAACAGACTACAGCATTATTTTTAGGTAGGTGAAAGAATTTATGAATGGAAATCATAAAAATGCGATACATCTGATCTTTAATTGAGGAGCTACTGTATATAAATGTTTAAACAACAACTGTTGAGAGAGCTGCACCTTTCCAAATTATGCCACGTTGCTAAGCAGATGCAGGGCTTGATCTAAGAAAAAAAATACTTCTCAGAATTTCTCAGAAACATACTTTCTTTTCCATACATTTTACTTGCTATATGAAGAGAGTGTTGTGGTTATTTCACTCATTAGTGTCATGAAGTATCCTCTGTTTATTCTCGCACTGGCTGGCCTACCTGGAAGCGTGCCCTCTCAGCGCTGTAATTCTGGTAGTGGCACATGGCCTGCAGGACCTTCTTGTGCCCGCCCGGCACCAGGCAGACAGCGCCCAGGATCTCCAGCATGGCCACCTTGGTCTTGATGTTGTCCTGCCGCAGGCTCTGGGAGATGATGTTGATGCTCTCTGGGTGTGCCAGGACGTGTGAGCGCCCCTGCGAGTTGTTCATCAGAGCCTTGATGCAGCCGATGAGCGAGGTGTGAATGCGGCTCTCCGACGTCTGGTAGTCCATGCTCTTCAGGAAGTTGAGCAAGCAGGTGAGCCCATCCAGCTCGATGAAGCGCGTCACAAACCTGCCGAAACAAATGTGGGACAGTTCCATGAGAGATTCAAGGACTCTTCACACTTTATATCGTTATCGCTCTTACTGGATAGGCACTGGACAGCATGTATATAAAGTCTTTAAAAAGAATGAAGGTGATAAGCGTTATCCACCATGTCATTACCCTGTACCTTAATAATGAGCGCTAGTTTAAAACACCCCATTTTCAGCTCTCCAGCACTGTCATTACTGCATCCTAAGAATGTTGTATAGTGGAGCCCTGCTTCAGTGCAATGGGATTGAAATACAATTCCTATCGTTATTTTTAATGGGTAGATTGCTGTATGTGCAATTATTATGACAGCCCCACAATAGTAGGACAGTTTAAATATATATTTTTTATTTTATCTTATTGTATTTTTATAGAAGGCATGGGCAGTATTTACTGTAATAGGCAGTTGTTTTATTAATGTGTATCTGTAATAAAATGAAATAAAATTTAATTTGTGAAAAATAAAAACAATTTCATGGGGCTGTACTCATAAACCAGGCAGGTTCATGGTCTCAGACTTTAGCTTTCGCCAGTCAAGAACATAAAGTTTAAATAGGGTGACCAGATTTTCAAAGCTCAAAACTGGGACACATTGTTAAATAATTGATGAGACTAGTTATATCATTTTTTTAATAGTTATTTAATTACTGCCTGGAAAAACTGGCTGGGTACAGAATTCTAAATCAGACAAGCAAATGTTTAGATCTGTGGGAACTTATACCAGACTTCTATATACAAATCAGTGGTGAAAACATCCTTGACACACACCTATATTTAGTTTGTAAACTTTCTTATGTTCTTATGTTCTTAAATAATGACTGAAATAAATTTATATAGGATAATTGTTGGTAAAACCACTTGTTATTTTTTATTTTCTTACCTAAAATAATAATTTAGAAATCATCTCTAGTTTGTGTAGTTTTTATACTTGCTATCTGTCCTGTCTCCGTTCCACTCTGAATGGCTGGGGGTCGCTGTCAGTCATCTCAGTGGTCCGTTAGTACTGTAGTTTCATCATCTCTGTCATTTTACCCTGTTCTGACATAGCTTGTTGACTGAAGCAGTGCTAGAATGCTCTCATTCATTTAAATGACTGTCAATCATCAAGACCTGCACCAAATGTGCACTTTTATTTGCCAGCTACACCACCTGTCATTCAAAGCGCCTACTTTGAAATTAGCGGGTTAAGGTGTAGGTAAGCTTTTGCTATAGGTATACGGTGACAGTTACTAGTTTAGTTTAGACAGTTATTAGCCACAATTTGAAATTCTGTTTTAAGTTCCACGAGTGCTGAAATTTGCATATTTTCCAATTAACATTACAAGAGCCAATCAAATCGCGTGAAAGCACAAAGCGGACAGAGCTCATTTACATACAAACTCCAGATTTAGCTGGCCAGTTAAATATTTAGCTAAATGTTAAATCTTGTTAAGAGATTTAAGATTTAGTTAAATATTTAGCTACATGTTAAATCTTGTAATTAGATGTATAAATTATATCTGAATGAACACATTCAAAAATATATTTATTTATTTTTACAACATTTATAAAGCTGGGGAAAAAAATACAAGATGGCACCCCATAATTTCCAGTGTTTTCCTGGTGTTTACTGGATATACACTGATTTCATTTTTTTGTATCAGGGGTTGTAACAGGGGACTCTCTACATGTTGAATGAATGATTTGGATGACATGCATGTGTGTTTGTTGCTTGATTGGCAGGAAACGGAGACTAGAAGTTTGGGATTGACTCGCCCCGCAGGCGCACAGTTTTATTTGCATTGCACAGATAGGAAGCTACCAGCAATGGTATCTCACTGGGGACATACTGCCCAGCGTACAAAAAAGGCTAAATAAACACAGTTCAACAAAAAATATCAAATAAAAGGTGCCGTGAAGACGGCTTGCGCCACTCCGCTAACAAATGGAGGTCCCGCTTCCACACCTGTCTGCTGTACTGGATGGGATCTACTATCCCAAAACTAACTCCCTGTTCCTTGGGCACTTCACCCATCTCCAACCTCAGATATACACACGATCATTGGTGCGTTGTAGTTTCCTTCTCCCGGAACAAACCCAGTCATTTCCTGAACCCAGTCGTTCAGCAGCACAGACGGACCAATGCTTCGGCAGCAGCAGCACTCTGATCCCTATGGCTTACAGCAGCCTTGATCTGTGTAATCGGGACCCTTTTATTCCTGGCGCTCTGCTGCACCACATCCACCTGTTGATTAGGAGCTTGCAGCTGGTAAACACACACACACACACACTGCTTATTCCCACAACTAAACACAGCAGGCAGGCTGCTACACACAGAGCATCAGGTTCCCCATTAAAACCAATCCCGTTCTGATTCACACAATCACAACACTCGTATTTACAATAAACAACTACAGAAGCCCCCTCCTTATGTGTATGGCTCCAGCCCTGCTACAGGGGTGTTTTATTTATTTTTATCGGTTAAAACCAAAAACCAGAAGCCCTAATTATAATATTGTGTCAGTAACTGAAATGCAATTCCTTTTGAGCTAAATCATTGACTCAAGTAATCATGTTATCCTGAACTCAGGAAACATTACATATTTGTTTATACTGACGAAACTTTCAAATAAGTTAATTTATAGCATGATGAATTCATGTTAGGTCAGAGTTCATTATTCATTAATTCATAAATTCAGTTAATTCATGGTTAGGCCATTTCAACAGTAAAATGTCATGTTGTATACATAACAGTATAAGGGTCCTTCACTAATTCACAGTGTAAGCCCGGTAGTAAAATAAAGAGGGAACACTGTATTTTACATGAATCCGACAATAAACTCAATAGGAAATAATATGGTACTTAGTGTGTACAAAAAATAAAAACATCTATAGATAGATAGATAGATAGATAGATAGATCTAAAAACACACAGCGCCTCTTGTTTTTTAGAAAGATACAATAGACAGACAGACAACCTGACAGGCACAAATTTGTGGGCAGTACTCCCTAAACTCCAGAGCCTGACAAAACACAATTAGCAGATAAAAGGGAGTATCAAATGAGTGTGTAATTCAAACTTCTGAACTTGTAGCCCTGTCTCAGCATACAAGAGATCAGAGAACTGTGTTTTTCCCTGCCGGTGAAAAAGGCAAACTCTGTTCTAGCAAAATCAGCCAAGGGAATGTGTCGTATGATGCCAGCCCTTTAAACCGTGTCCAAGACAAACCAGATTTGGAAGCGGAGGAGGGGAGGGGAGGGAAGGGGAGGATAAACAGTTTGGGGGTCAGCATGTCTCAGCGTGAGTAGTTGGTTGGGCGACATACTGCAATGCTTTTTAGAATTTCTGTTTTGCTTCATGAGTTTGAAGATGTAATTCACACGCCTCCTACTTCTTCTGCTGCATACTGTATAGGGTCAAACTGTGTGAAATGACATATCTCATACAATAAGAGACACCCACACACACAACATACAATATTATAAAAAATTAAAATGAAAATCATACTAGTCTTTTCATTTATAGCTATGCTGTATTGTTCTATGGATGTGAGGCCATCTGTACACTGGATATCTCAAGGGGCAAGCAGGTTTCAATGAGGATGAACACAGGTGTCTCCACAATTAAAACTAATATGGTTGTCAACCCTTTTTCAGAATTGCATTATTAAATGCCATATACAGTGTTGTACTTTTTCTTCTCATTCTTTATATCGTTAGGTTATTATCATAACCCTGATTTCCTGAAATAGAAATGTAACCATTACCTCATGGGTATTAATCCTTTCATACCGTCTAACCTGAATATATATCTCAAAGCTGCACGTAGTGCTTGTGACATAGTCATGCCCACCCCCAAGGGCATAAATGACCACTGACACAAATATCGTCATCATTTTTCCTTCAAGACTGCTGTAATATAGACGCAGCGACCGTGAAGGTTAATGGTCACATTTCTATTTCAGGGAACCAGGGTTATGATAATAACCTAACGTTCCCTATCAAGTATGAAATTTAACCATTACCTCATGGGTAGACATACCAAAGCTGTCGCAAGCATTATTGCAGACCAACTGGAATGCTACAAGGCTGGGCCAAGGCCACCTTACGCGTTACCATGAGGAACCTAATACAAGTAGACAGGGCTAAAAAATTGAGGGAGAATTCACCTCTATGGTTATGCTGTAAGGGTCAAGCTCGAGCCCGCCCTTAACACTCTTGTTCCAAACCCAGGGTTTTGTGGATCCATGACATTCAGCCGATAGAACCTTGTACAGGTATGGGGAGTAGCCCACACCGCTGCATTGCAAATGTCCCTGACAGATGCGCCCTGGAACAAAGCCCACGAAGTTGCCATGCCCCTGGTGGAATGGACAGTGAGCTTCTCTGGAGGGGGCAAGTTGGCAGTCTTGACCGCATCTGTGATCCATCTTGATAGCCTCTGTTCAGACAGAGCGTTCCCATGGGACTTAGCCACATAACAGATAAACAATTGCTCCATACTCTTTGCCCGCACCGGGCAAAGTGTATGGAGCTGCCACTCTCTATCAGACTGGAAAGGAGGCGGATGAAAAGCCTCAAGTTCCACCGTCTGGTTAATGTGGAATGCAGAGATGGTTTTTGGCAAAAAAGCACGATTAGTGCGAAGTGTGACTTTCACCCTGGCCTCTGCAAAAATTAAGCAGGCTTTTGCAATCGAAAAAGCTTGCATCTCACCCACCCACTTAGCAGATGTGATCACAAGCAACGGGAGCAGGTCTGGGACCTACATTTATCACAGGAGCTAAATAGGGATGCTCAACCAAGGAAAGCCTACTGCTAGAGCCCTAACAGTCTTCACACTAATGCTACAAGCAGATCTTAATGTGGAAACGAGACACTGTGGGAAGCTGCAAGCAGAATGACCCAGCACGAGTGTCTCAGTCTAACTCAGGGCAGCTGAGCCCAGCAGCCGCGTTTGTATTTCTGTGAAAAAAGACAGAAAATACAACAGAGAGAAAAAATGTTCTCACACAAAACAGTAACCAAACAATTACCGTTATTTTAATATCTTTTTTACAGCAAAAAACACATTTTTTTATTTTACGCTTCAACCGAAGCTAGCAGCTTAAGAGAGAGCACCAGTAGCTGACTTAAGGCATTCGATCCGGGAAGGGCAGCAAAGCTGCCGGCTTCAAGACGGGCACAAGGCCGCTGAGGGACTAACAAAACAACCACCACTGAGTGCACAAAACGTGAAGTAATTTTTACTAAAACACACATTTTTGTTAAAACACAAGCGAAAAATCAGATATAACACTTTGTGTCACTGATCTGTTAGTAAATCTCTCTCTTCAGGCGGTGAAAAGAAAAATTATGTTGATATTTGTGTCAGTGGTCATTTATGCCCTACTTGCAACTTTGATATATCTATTCATGTTAGACGGTATTAAAGGATTAATACCCATGAGGTTATGGTTACATTTCGTACTTGATAGGGAACAGCTTTTGGTCTTTTTTTTTCTTTTTTCTTTAATGAGTAATAAAATGTTTCTAAGTGTTCCGTTGCTTCCTCTAATTATATTTGAGTTGGAAGGTAGCCATGGAACACTTAGAAACATATCAAGATCTCGCTGGGTTCTTGTTAAATCATAAAGAAAATAAATAGCCTTCAACATTATTAGTTAAAAGGTAAACCAAGTCAGATCAATTTCCCAATGCATGTCATGGCTAAGAACATCTGAGTAACTGGAGAAAGAAACATTAATTCATGTTTACTTCACATGCGTTTGCTGTTCGTATCCAATTACTGTATTTTCATCGCTACCTTTTCCAAACTGTTACCACTAAGAATGTTTTGTTTACGCTGAACTTTTTCAGCCACATGCAATGCAATGCTTAAGAAACACGACACTCACTCACGACAGAATGGGTAGTATTCAGTATTACAGCCAATGTTTCCAGGAAGCGCAGCGTTATTGTCATTCAATTTAGACATTTCAACAAAAAATAGAAAGGAGGAATGTCAGGGGGTTGTCTAAGACCAACAGGGGCAGAAAAGAAAACTAAAACTGAATAAAAGGAATGTGAAAAAGACGGTCGCTATTTTTTTAACATTCCATTTTGACCTTATTTTTATTTCACCTTTTTTTAATTAGGGGGTTCAATTGTATGGGTAGCAATTAATTAAAAAAACAAAAAAAACAAAAACACAAATTCATATATCCTGTGTAATAGCTGTTGCTCCTCTGGTGTTCAACTTGAAGTAATTATGAATCTGTGGCCACTTTGTAAACTAGAAAATTGTTAAGAAAAGGGCTAGAAAACATGATATTCCAATGTTTTTTCCTATGAAATCAAGGATGATGAGTCACTAACACATACTGATTAAAAAATGAAAACAACTAGCTTATCTGACGGGTAAGGATCCAGGGCCAAAAACTCATTCATAGCCAGACAAACTCACTCTTAATAAAGACAAAGTTGTTCCTTTTACACAGATACCTTCTTTAAGATTCCTAGTATGCTTTTCAATATGACTCATGTAGGCCCCTGTAGTAAAAAGATTAACCCTATAAGATAATCGCAATAGGAAATTACACAGGAAGGCTACGCTCAATAATTTCATATTTCTGTGCTCATTAATATTCATAATAATTATACCAAAAATACTATTTTTGATTATATAGTAAGCTTCTTAAAGTGTTTTGGGCAGGGTTATAAAGGGCTTGGGCACAACATGCTCAGACTCTGAAAACTACAAAATCCTCTCAAATGAAAAAACAAATTCTATTGAGGTTTCAAGGAAGCTTATTCGAAGATTTAAATAATATAAATAATAATGAGTCTAAAAAACGCAAAGTCATTTATAATACAAAATCTTTCATTAAGTCAAACTGTGAAATGGGGAGGGATTGCAGGATTAGAGCATACCGGAGCACTGAAGCATTGCTCTCCTGCTGCACAGATTAGCCTGGATCACCACGCTAATCACCCTGCATTTGCCTGATTTCACAAGTCAGTCGCATCACTTTTACTACACAGATTACAGAAAGGGGACCACTGCACGCTATACCAAGAGCTGATTAGCAAACCTGAAGATAACTGTATGCAACTGAGTGCTTAAAGTTATGGATGGCTATAGCCATAGTACGATTGACTGTAATCTGGTTGGAGGTCTGAAGCTAAGCAGGGTTGGGTCTGGTCTGGAGTTATGTTTTAGCTGTTCTTGTGACAGAACTCAACCAGTGAGGCAGCATGGTGGTGAATGAGCCCTAAATGAATGGCACTGATTTGCATTTCTACAGAAAACACAGAGGTAGCATTCTCCTGAACATCTACAAGGCAGACAAGAGTACGGCTTGTGTAACAGGCAGTGTTGTGTGATGCACTGCCATTACGGGTTCTGTGCCCTGTCGGTGAGATGATATGAGGTTAAAAGCTCTATAACCACAAATGGAGACAAGCCCGGCTCATTTACAAGTGTGTGCGAGGTTGCCAGTTCGCGCCCAGCCTCCGTCCTGTTATACTTGCATTCTTTCTACATAGTGGAGCTGTATTGAGTGACATGGGCAGAAAACATGTAGAATGCGGATGTGGTGGGGTACTGTGATAAGGAGAGGGGAATGTAATGGCCAGGCTAATACATGGAACTCCAAACAGCTTCGGCTGAGACATAGCTCTTTCCCTGGGTTGCAGTTGTGGACTCTTCAGTGGGTGTAAAGTGCAGGCAAGTACACAAGCCAACAATATGGGCTGGTTTTTCAACATCGTACAATTAAACACTGTTTTTCAGTTAGAAATCACTCCACAGGTATCCTACAATAAAAAAGATGAATGCCTTGTTGTTTTAAAACTTTTAAAACAACCTGAAGCCCGTCTAGACTGAAGGGAGAGCCAATTTCACTTCTCTAACAATAAAATGACACAATGATTAGTGCTGAAATTGCAGGAAGGAATGAATCAAAGCCTGCCTATTAGAGGATTTGTCAAGGGCTCAGATAACAAGATACAGTAGATCTCAACACCACACACAAACACACACACACAAATGTACAGTGCTCATATGCAGGAACACCAATTACACGTAGATTCTACCCATGTGGTTAGAGATCACCACAGTCCTAACAGCTGAGGCTAAATTAAACATTTTCAATTTATTAGGTTTTCTCTTATACTAGTTTTAAGGATGAAGCATGTGTATTCCTGACTTTACCAACGTTTAGTTTTAATAAGATTTTCTGATTGGGTGTTTTAAGTTATGGATGCACTTCAGGCCAGGATAAGAGGCATTACCCAAGCCCTCAAACTGAACTTACACTTTTGGTAGTTGATTCCAATGTTTCTGCACGCAAGGGCCTTGCGTTTAGTGTGTGAAGCCAGGCAGGCAGCATGGAGTTGATCTTAATCAGCGCTGAGCTGGCAGTGTTTCTCGCTGTCTCTATATATAAACTTCAGTGAGGGATTTAGCAGGATTAGCACCTCATTATCGCATCTGCGGCAAACCATGCCATACTGTCACAGCCCTGGGTACCATAACATTTTGTTAAACTGACAGCATTGGTGCCAGCACTGTATTTTCTAGTGACGTGACCCAGGCTGTGTAGTTCAACTTGCACGTCCTGTTTTACAGAAACTGTTGGTCCTCCACAAGGGACATATTGCCCAGCACAGGGGGCATTGGGAGGACTAATAACTCTGAACCCACATGGCTGCTCTAACGTCAAAATGAGAAATTAAACTAAACAAGTTAGGGCTGTTTGATAGGTACTGGAGTCTGATAAAATACATTGATATTTTACTTTTAACTTGAAGTACTATTACAGTTACTACAATGTAGTTACCTGTACTATACCTACATAAACAAGTATAATGGAAAGGATACCCTCCAAGTCTGGGGATTACAATTCTTTTTGGACAAGGTTTGGTTGAACCTTTTTTCCAAGCCAGTCAAATGCTACAGGTACTCTCTCATGTCAGTTCTTATTTATATTGTAAGGTGCTGCTGGGAAGGTACCACAGTGTCCTCAATACAACACAGAACACCGTGTTTCAAGGTTCAGAGACCACGTGGTGTCTGTCCACTAAGTACAAAGAGCCAGGCACAGTCAAATGGGCACGTCTTTAATTGCAACTCAGTCAGTTACAGGAGAGTGCTATACAAAATAGACGGACGCATTTTGAAGCAAGGGAAATGGAATGCAAGGCCCCCATTTTGAGGTCTGTTTTTGACATATACAGTAAAGCACATATTAAAAAGCACCGTTCTTACATATAAATGTGTTATAAATGTGTTTGCCAGCTATTTGGTATGTGACACCGCTGTTTCTGAAAACTGAGTGCATAACCCTGCTTTTTGTCATAATATTACAACACGACAGACAGTAAGAACCCTCATGTCCTTTTTAGTCCTACTGAAAAGTCAAATCTGCAAGAGTTGTGTAATCTTGTAATCACTTCTGTATGTGTGTGAACTGTACATACTGTTTGATCAACCCCTTCTATTGACATGCCTTAAACTCAACCCAGGTACTAGCAGCTAGGGTGATCCTCACACCCTCACCTCTCAGCCTCCTCACCAGCCTGTAAAGAGCACTTATTCCACAGCCCTTTCAAGATTAAATTACTAAAGCATGGGGAGGCACTACAGAGAGCACCACCATGTGTATTTTATTCAGACTTTAATGAAAATTTAGGTTGGAAAGCCTGTCGACATCTAATACTCCCGAAAACATGCAGTTTTTTAAACTTGCAGCTGTATTGTGGCTCTAGTGTTGTGAGAAACTAGGGGGGAAGGGGTATATTTCTTTTGAGGTACCAGGATGTTAAAAGGGAGCCAAAGGGAAATTCATAAAAAAGTAAACAAGGGCACTTGTCTTTGGGGTGTCGTTTTACATTTCCACTTTCCAATCTCTCCGGTTCTTTGTTTAAAGCTGACAGAAGTGTGGATTTAATTCACATTTTTGAGGGCTGTAATTGCAAGTCTGCTGGAAACTAGAACCCTATTAAAGCAGAAAAACAATTTTTCCCCTGATTGAGGAGGGCTCTTGGGGGAATCACGTTCAGAGAATTGTATTTGGCGAGGCTGTATTTCCTTCATTCTGACAGGGTTTTTCCATTGCACACAAAGATACCCAGTGGAGGAAGGTTGTAAGAACAGTTTCTTTGAATGGGGGTTTAACCTGTCACAGACAGTGACACTTGGTGGACAAGAGTGGTAATCTCAAGGAGTCTCACATGATTTCTGTCCAGCTAAATACAGTTCTTTGTCAATTCTTTTGTCAAGGAACCTAAAGGTATATCATCTACACTTCCCTAGTATTTAATTGCGTTCCTGTTTACAGTCCTCTCATGTGTGTTATATATGATTCTCTGTTGTTATTTCAGCTAGATGGTTATTTACTATACGCATGAAATATTCCAGCACAAAATAATCCTAAAAAGATTAAGGCAAACTTTAAGCCTAGAATTATGTGTCTATGCAATACAACAAAGCATTAACAGACAAGTTAGTAGGGGTGTGCAGATACTCAGATTGTCCAAGTAATTCACTTCAACATGTTTTAAGTTAGCAGTTATTATAACAGAAATAAACCTATTAAAACCCTGTTAATCGAGATTCACATCCTAATAATCATGTTCTTCAACCACAGAATGTGACACTTGAATCACTGAAACTGCGTAATTATTGGAAACTCCATGGAAGAGTCCTTCAGAAGTGTTATTAGAAAAAAAAGGAATGGATGAAACAGAGGTAAGGCAGATAGAATGGTTTTACTAGATTAGGTTATAATAATGATATAAGATAATGCATACTGCCAGAAGACGTTGTTTGATTATCATTGATTGTTACTTAATAATGTGTAGATTGCAAATGAACATTTAATTAAAACTTGATGACTAAAAACATGTTAAACTGAAGTACTTTGACAAACTGGACGTTTGCACACTCCCACTAGTCAATGTATTGCAATGCTTTGCATTTACAGTCCTGCTGATGATGTATAAAGATATCTCTGTGTTTCCAAAAAGTATTTCTGGTTCGTTACAGCAGGACACACCTCATTGGCTGAGTCCGCAGGGCTGTTTTCAGATCCTCCACCACTTTGTTCCGCATCTCCATCTCCTCTTCATCGAAGGCAAAAAGAGTTTGCATCTATTAAAACAAATTAGAACCATTAAGAAAAAGTGATGGATAGAAAAATATATATATTATAGAAACTGTAGATAGGTAGTCCAGACAGACAGACAGTCATGTAGACCAGGCAGGCATATTTAGACGGCTGGATATAACAATTTTCTATTTTTCATTGCTTTTTGATTGGAGAATGAAAACAATACCAAACTGGAGACTGAAGCTACTTGCTCTTTTACACTTTTAGGTCTCGACATGTTCACCATAGACTTAAGCAATGTAAATAAGGGCTGCCTCTTTAAAACTCTCCTCTTGTTGTGAAATTACAATCTTTTAAAATATGTAGAAGGGGTGTGACAACTGGCAATAACCCTTATAAACGTATAAAACACATTTGTAAAAATAACGTGATAACTTGTAACAATTGTAAGTCGCCCTGGATAAGGGTGTCTGCTAAGAAATACATAATAATTATAAATAATAATTTTAGAAAGCACCTTGCTTACAATATGAATGTGTGATAAACTTTGCCAGCTACTTATATGACGGTGCTGTTTCTGAAAACTGAGTGCATAACCAAGTTAAAAACTCTCATGTTGTTACAGGTTTCTGATATCCCATCCACAATCGACATTTTATCTCTGCATCAGAGTGTTTTCTCTTAGATTAGAAGTGCAGGGATGAGTCACTATCTGAAGGTGGGTTGGGGTCTAGCTTACCTGAACCATCTGATTAGATCCTCTCTTGAGCTACTGTAAGACTCATCTGAATTCCCTGAGTCTGTGTGGATGCACGCATATTATTTGAAAGCCACGCCATTTTAGAATAGGAGAGCTTTCAGACTGATATGGTAGGCTAGATACTCAATGATGAAAGGTTATTATGTCACTGTAATTCTCAATAAAACGTACTGTGACTGAGTTGTTGAGTGGAGTGTGGGTGGTGAAGTCACGGACCAGGAAGTAAACAAAGACAAGGAATGGCGGGTGAAACTGAACGCAACGGCGCTCCGTGTTTTATAAAATAAATCAAACAAAAGGTTTAAACAAACAAAACAAAAAGGCGCGGTGGCCAAACAAACAAGTATCGTGCTGGTTTTTAGCCAGCACGTCTAGCAATTGTTTTATTCTCACTCTCCCACAGCCTTACATCTCTCCTCTAACACTCTCCGCTTTCTGAGTCGAGAGTGGGTCTTTTATATTCTGGCCGAGGGGTTAACTAGCTGTTAATTAACGATCCTATTTCCCCTTGGCCATAGTCTGCACGAGTTTAGTAAGGATGTGTGACTGTCAGCAAGTTAAATAAATCACTAGCTGATCAGTCACGCATCCTCACGAGGTTTTAAAATCAAGACAAAACAATAACAAATACGAGGTGCTTCGCCGTAATATAAACATATAAGTCATAATATAAAATAAATAATAAACAAAGGGGCGGGACACTCCGCCACATGTACCCACTCCCAACATTTGTAATGCCTCTGTTATTTTGAGAAAGCATGCATGTGTGATAACTCATTAGCACATTTAACACCTGCCTCTTAGGAGTGCATTCGTTGGGTATTAGACCATCAAGCTAGTAGAGCTCTTAACCAGTTAGAATGGAATATCTTTGTTTTGCTACTATCTACTTATATTAATGGCCTTTTGGTGGCTACCAGATGTTCTCCAGGTTCTGCAACCATTTTAAGAGGTTTGCTTATTTAAATAAAGATGTGTTTTGATTTAAATGTATGGTATATAATGTGATTTGCTTAATTACAGTTCACTGTAGGTTATGGGCTATATTCTCAAAGATATTTATTCCAAATAATCATTAGCGTAATTCTGTTTAGAAAGGAAAAATCCACAGATTAAAGTTACTGAACCAAAAATAAACAACTCAGGCATTTCAAATAAGTATTTGTAAGTCTTGCATTTCATTTAATTTAGAATTGCAATTGTAGTTCAATCCTGAAAACAATAGGCTAATGACGATATTGAGTAAATTAGACTCTGGTCCTATCTATATATATGTACAATATACATGTAGCTATCAGTTCAGTAGATGCTGTATGTGCAGTATAATATCAACATGCAATATGCTATCGGTCTACAATAGTGGGCATGACTATTTGGCATAGACTCCTGATAATAAGAATTGCTGATAATTTTTTTTCTCCCTTGAAATTAATGAGAATTGTCTGTGGCTCCTAATAAAGTGTACATGCTCTGCCCTGTTAGCACAAACTGTCTGTAAAGATCTGTAAGTGGTGAATGCGTGAATCAATGAACCATCAGATTTTATTTCCTCTGCCCCACACAGACCCATCCTAAATCCTACAGATGTTTTAGTCATAACATTCATCTTCAGGTCATGCAACACTGGGCCAGATGGCTCTGATATCTTTGGCAGACTGGACTACCTTCATATTCTGCTTTTCATATTAAATTGCATGTATTTCACAGAGATTAAGCATTAACATCAACATACGAAAGGGTCTTTGAGCCCCGGGGCTGCTTCTTTCTGTCTTGTTTTTCAATTTTCTTTCAAAGGATAACATAACTTTGTAACTCATCTGCAACACGAAAATCCCTGTTCTAAAAGGCAAAAGGTAATAAAACCTTGCGCTGTACTGGAAAGAATCACGCCATGTGATAATTATCTCTTGACTACCATGCTGTGAAATTCACCATGCAGCCTGAGTGAAACGAAGAAACATACTGTTAGAAAACATGGGGAAAAAAAGACACTTTGAATGGTTTTCTGCTAGACTAAACAGTGTAATTTGAAGCTCATTATAACAACAGGTAATTAGTTATTGTCATAATACTTGGTAGCTGCAATTTGCTCTTTTTTTCTATATTGCAGACATTATCTAAATCCCCTCCCTGTGAGGGTTAATTCATCAGTCAAATCAATCATTTCACCCGGAACAAATGCTGAAGCCTGACTGTCAGGCGTGTAACGTGCTTTTCTGCTACTCCTGTTTCACTGCTATTAGTGATGGTGTGTTTATGACTGCCACAGAGCTTCTTTACAAACCATTGTAGATTTGCCCTTTCATTGCACTGATTTAATTATCATGATGAAATGAAGGAATCTGAACTAAACTGTTCTGTGTTTCCTATTGAATTCCAGAGACGTTATCCTCACTTCAACAGCTGTATGGCAACCCTTCCTCTTATTGTAAAGGGGCCTAAGCTCTCTGTCCACATGTGGGCACACCTGAACCACAGTGCAATGCTAAATAGTTAATAGAGCTTTTTATTGCATTGCCATACCTCACCAGCAGGGGTCAGCATTCTCTGTAACACAAGAGTATGAACTAACACAGCCTGTTGCTAGCTGTGCAGTACCTAGAAAACTGTATAATTAATGATCAACATTTCACAATGACAGTATGTATTACAATAGATTTTGGGGCCCTACTGATCAATTTTGTATGATGTGTCATAAGTCATACATCATCATGACCATAAAATCTATGTAATACACATTGCATACCATATTGTACTATTACTTGGAGTGTATTGTTACAGCCCTACCTGTACGGCTTTTATTAACTGGAAATGCACCGCTTCCTATAATATTGCTATTGAGGGGACTTTTTAAGTGCGATGAAGGTGAGCCCTTTGCCCAGACCACAGGATCCCACTGTGATAAAAAATGTGAGAATGTGTTACTAACACTAATGGGGACCACATGCTGAAGGCAGGGGCAGGATGCAGGTGCCTGTGCTGTGGGCGGTGTTGTGTGACGCACTGTCGTAAACAATTGTGACCCCTGTCGGTGAGATGAGGTTAAAAGCTCTGAAACGACTCCTGCAGAGAATCCTGGCATAGAGGTTATAGTGGTTTAAAAGCTCTCTTGTGTGCTTGGTTACCCGTTCAAGCCCAGCCTCCACCCAGTTACACCTCCTCAGTTCCTTTCTATTCAATTTGAGCTCCTGATTGAATGGGGCGACGGGTGGGGGTGAGGTAGAGAGAAAGAGGGAGAAGCAGGATTAGGACTGTTAGAAACATGGTAAGAGCACAGTATAACTGGGCAGCTCATCAAAAAAGGATACAAGTAATCGGCTGGCTCTTGTGTGATATTCAATATGTTATCTTTAAGCCATCCAAGTGTATTGGCACAGAACATAGAACTTCAATATAAATCAGTTGAAACATCTGGATGTTGCTTAGTGTTAACTGTATGAAACTTACTTGTGAACGCATAGTCAGGCATGATAAAGCATGGTAGAAGGATGGTTAATAAGCAATAATACCTGTAACAAAGAGATTAGGGAGTAGGAGAAGGTAATTCTTCGTGTATTACTGCATGTGTTGTTTCTTTTTGCTGTAATTCTATGAACATAAGAACATAAGAAAATGTACAAAACAAGAGGAGGCCATTCGGCCCATCTGAGCTTGTCCGGTTCCTCGTAGCTGATTGATCTTAGAACTTCCTTAAGGTGGGTCTTAAAGGATCCAAGTGATTCTGCCTCAACAACATGATTTGGCAGCCCATTCCATACCCTCACCACTCTCTGTGTGAAGAAGCGTCTCCTTGCTCTGTCCAATGTCTATCCCCACTTAATTTCCAACCTTGTCCTGGTTTCTGTACTGCACTTAAAGTATTGGTTTGGGTAAACTCCTTTTAAGATTTTAAAGACTTTAGTCATATTGCCCCCTAAATCTTCTTTATTCTAAGGTAAATATTTTCAGGAATGCTTGTTTCCACCAGCCTAGTACTTCATACATCAAACTGTATTTTATTCACTAAAAAAAGACTAATAAGCTGTGTGGTCCAGTGGGTAAAGAAAAGGGCTTGTAACCAGGAGGTCCCCAGTTCAAATCCCACCTCAGCCACTGACTCATTGTGTGACCCTGAGCAAATCACTTAACCTCCTTGTGCTCTGTCTTTCGGGTGAGATGTAGTTGTAAGTGACTCTACAGCTGATGCATAGTTCACACACCCTAGTCTCTGTAAGTCGCCTTGGATAAAGGCATCTGCTAAATAAACGAATAAAAAGCTTTTTGAATGGGGCCCAGTGCCATCAGGTGGTAAAGTGTTGTAATACACTCCTCAGAGTTGAGCAGTGTGGAATATTTTTTGTGATAGACCTGGTACCCATATTTGACATATTCTTGTAATTTTCCATCTCCCACCTGAATCTGGGATATCTGCTTTTAACTTTGTTTACACAAGACTAGTCCTGGCAGTGGCCCACTTCTCTTAAGCAATGTCTCTTTTAAGTGCCTCTTGCTAAGGCATTTAAAAAGGAACATATTTGGTTTGTTTGCTCCCTTCCTCCCTTTGCTGATTCTGAAGCCACTGGTTATGTAAAACTAAACTCAGAACACTTTGTTCTCAATGAGCTGCTTTTTAAGAGTACGACATCTGAGCTGCCAATCATGGCTGATCTGTGCAAAGCTGCACCGTGGGCTAGTCGACAAAACTGGGATATCATGATATCATTGACAAATTGGCCAGTTGCCAGCCTAGTGAAGGGCACGGTTTGTTATTTTCCCAACATCTTGCTATAAACTGATACCATTTCACACTGTCTAAACATTTGAATGAAGTCTGTAGGGTTGGCCGATATGACATTTTCAGTTAGCAGTTAAAAATGATTGTGATTAATTATCATACACCATGTTTCAGCTCAGCTCTTTTCCCCCTGCACTCTTAGTTTAAATTACATCGAACTTAATAACACCCCCAGAATGGTTTTATGGACAGATCTTAGACAAGTCTACAAAAAGAAGAAGAGGAACAAAACATCTTGACAGCAGGGATGCCATTTTAGCTTTAGAAACATGATTATTAACGACCATTGATGATAAGCAAAATATCAATACTATAATGATTAGCCATGATTGTTCCAACAGTAGATGTCATTTTTACAGGTTCTGTTTTTTTCTTGTTACTGAACTCTTACTTACAGCAGCCATGGAGTTGATGCGGTCTATGTAATAGTCTGGCCAGCTGGTAGCCAGTTTATTGGGGTCCTCCTGCTCCTGAAAGAGAACACAAAGACAAACGTTAACTTAGACTGAAGCCTTCCGCAGTAAGGTAGTGCTGACAGCAGCCTGGGGATATTTTCTGTTAATCTGTCTATTTGAGAGTAAGCATTTGAATTTGTGTTGAATATTCCCGCAGGAGAAGAATTAATGGTCTATTCACATCACTACATCTAAATAATGCATGTTGAAAATGTGACTGTGAATGCAGTGAATGGCTATCCTGTTTTCAACACACAGTATTTAGGCAGTGTGATTAGGGTTTACGAAAAGCTGTGTCTTGGTCCTGGGGGACCTCTTCACATACAGACACACATTTTGAGATTCTTTGTTTCAGTTTTTAGAATAACTGAATATAAAGAAGTGAAAAAAAATGTGAATAATCAAAATAGTGGTTGCAGTGCTAGTTTTAACACATCTGTTGAACATAAAAAACTGGAGGAATTAGGGAACAATAAGAGGAGGGTTGTCTTGATGAGGGTAGCCCACCTTCAGCCCCCCTCGAATTAATTCTAAGACCATTTCTTACAGACTATGAAACACATTTAACTATATATGCCTAGTACATTCACCCTTTTTAAAATAATATACAGTATTACATTTTCAGTTAAATGCAATTTTCAATCTCAGGTTAAATTCTTATCTTTGCGATACAGCACAGGGATTCCATTCCAAGAGAAATGGGAGCAGAGCAGAGGAGGGGGTTAGAGCTCTGCTGTTTGTGTGCATTTCTTGAATAGAAAAATAACAAAACCTGCAATGATATTCATAACACCTGAATTTGACACATCTTGGATCTACAATGAATTCCAGTATTAACCTAAGTCAGACCATTTTTTTTACCACTTTACAATGGTTTACCATCCTTTTCTATGTTTCTACTGTGGGAAATTATAATGCTCTACAGTGCATTGGAGGTTCCATAACAATGGTCTCAGAGCAGTGGTGGATTTCTGATATGGTCATAAATCCAACACATGTGTGGTTTCCTGCATTCCTAACACGATTGAGCAACGTCTGCCCAAGTTTGCATGTCGCAGGTCAGTGGAGGTCAGAACTGCATAAGAGTCTCCCTCTCAAGGCAAACCAGCCATCTGGAAACTTTAATGGCATAAGAATTGATTGATTGATGTCCCTGGTCTGGGACCCTGTGTACACAGTAAAACATGTTCAAAACCACCTGTAAAAAAGTACTCCCTGTATACTGTAAGTGGCATGAACTGTGTTAAATAACCATTATATATAAAGACCACTTTTCAATAAGGACTACTTTTAGATGGTCTACTGATGGTTTGTAAGAAGGATATTACAGTATATTACATTTTCTTCTTAAACATTGACAATACAGATTTTAAAAAGCCAATTTTTTGCAGACACGGGTACCTTTACAGACAATGGCAGAAGAAATAAGCAAAACAGCTGATTTCCATTACATGACAGTAGATGTTAAAACGTCATGCTGATTTGAACTCGGCTCTCGCCAAGATAAGCACCAACTAAGACATAGCTTTACAGTAAACTAATGTGATCCATCTGCGTCTCCATCCATTTGCATTTCTTTCCATCTGATGATGTAGATATCCTTCTGCCTGGTGTTGATGGCTGAAGTGTAATGCTGGCTCCAAGGATCAGCTTATTTCGCCTCCCCAGCGCATCAGCACACACAACGGCTATGATGCTGGCTTGGGGGATCAACCACAGTGCGGTCTCCCCAGCGCATCAGCATGACAACCGTCTGGACTGAGTGAAGTAGGGTACATCTCTAGGGTCTTCAAGTGGGCACCTTCTGTCCTCTGTGTTTAGTCGACTAGCCCACAACACCTCAAGAGGGCTCGACAGTGATTCTGGCATCCCAGCATCACCCCCCTCCGTCCCCCACTCAACTCAGCCCAGGTTACTTACTCATACATCAGCGTTGCTTTCTTTCTATTGTGCTTCAGATCCCCAGGCAGAATCTTTCCGTCTCAACCACAGCCAGTTGCTGCTCCTTTCTGCTGCTTCAGATAAGTTCTTCACTGTGCGATGCAACTCTTGGCCACTGAACCCGACATCTTTGAGAAACCGGGTTGTAGAATGTGCCACAAATCCTCGACAACACACCTCCACTGGGTAAACCCGGACTTTCCATCCTCGCTATTCCGCTTCAGCAACTAGTTGAGCATACTGAAGTTTCTTCCTCTCATATGCCTCATCCACAGCATACTCCTATGGCACTGTTAACTCTACCAGATGAACAGGGCGTGCTGATCCAGACCACAAGACAATGTCTGGTTGCAGGTTAGTGGTGGCAATCTCAGGTGGAAAAATAAGCCATTGACCAACATCTGCCAGCATTTAGTCTCTAGCAGCTTCCAGTTGTCCTGGGCGAGGCCTGGTTTTAACACCTTTTGTTGGCGGTTGCTCTTTTGTGTATAATGCTTTGATGGAACTGGTGGCAACTTATTGGTCACGTTACGCTTGTCTTCCAATGCTAAGGCCAAACATCCCAGCACCTAGTCATGGCGCCAAGTAAACCGTCCTTGGCTAAGATCCACCTTACATCCTGTTAAAATGAGCCTTAATGTTATTATTAGTATTATTATTATTTATTTCTTAGCAGACGCCATTTTCCAGGGTGATTACAATTGTTACAAGATATCACATTATTTTTACGTACAATTACATCATTTTTTACACTTTTTTTTTACATACAATTACCCATTTATACAGTTGGGTTTTTACTGGAGCAATCTAGGTAAAGTACCTTGCTCAAGGGTACAGCAGCAGTGTCCCCCACCCGGGATTGAACCCACGACCCTCCGGTCAATAATCCAGAGCCCTAACCACTACTCCGCACTGCTGCCCATTGCCTACATTTAATGTTGCAGGTGATGAACACAAAGGACATGAGGGATCACCTACCCAGAGGTTTAGGTTCTGCGGTGATGGGAGAACATTATATGTTGATCTGATGAGGAAACTGATCCTGCTCTGTGCCATTGTCCATAGGTCTTGCCAGCCGATCTTGCATTGTTCCACACTCTCCCATCTCGTCCATTCTCCCTGCTTGGCCTGGGAAACAGCCTTTACGCACCTCATCCTCTTCTCCTGCTTTTGCACCTTGTTGACTACCAGCTTCCTCCGTTGAGCTGGGGTTGCTTTGTGCCATGTAGGAGGAGCTGAACTGAGACCAAGACCCCCTCTTCCATGCTGAACTTGCCCCATAATATCACCGATTCGAAGGGCAGTCTTTGCATCTTCCAAGGCTTTCTTTGCCACCCACTTTCTTCCAGTTTTCAACACAGGTGCTGCCTCCCTTACGCATTTGTCGCGTGAATCTACTAATGTCATTTCCAGTCGGAACTTGGTGCACTTAAACTCCTCAGTTAGAGCAGAGACTGGTAGCTGCAGTATTCCTTTACCATAAAGTCCCACTCTGCTGAGACAGTGTGGAACTCCCAACCATTTCCTGATGTATGAACTGATTAAAGCTTCCAGCTTCTCAACTGTTGTCAAAGAAACCTCGTACACAGTCAGTGGCTACAGTAGTCTTGGCAGTAGACCAAACTGAAAGCACCAGTTTCAGTTTGCCCGGTAAAGCGCTGCTGTCTATTCTCTTCAACCCTTCCACTGCTTGTTGTCTAACTTCTCCCACAAGAACTGTGTCTTTTAGATCCCCGTCGTACCATCTCCCAAGACTTTTCACTGGCTTCTCAGACACTGTTGGTATTACCTCACCATTAATGTAGAACCTTGTATCTGCTACTTTACCTTTAATTATAGAGATGCTCCTTGATTTAGTGGGCTTGAATTGCATTTGTGCCCATTCAATGTTATTACTTAATTTCCCCAATAACCGATTAGTGCAGGCTACTGTTGTAGTCATGGTTGTCATGTCATCTATGTATGCTCAAATTGGTTGTAGTCGCATTCCAGAAGCCAAGCGCTCCCACAGCCCATTTTGATGCCCTAATAATTACTTCCATTGCCATGATAAAAGCCAGTGGAGAAATGGTGCATCATGCCATTATTCCAACTTCTAGGCATTGCCATGCAGTTCTGAATTCTGAAGTTGAAAAACAAAATAGCAATTCTCCAAAGTAGGCTGTTACTAAATTTGTTATTGTCATCAGTACACTGAAAAAATCAAATGCTGCCCAAAGAAGTTCATGTGGCACTGAACCATATGCATTAGCCAAATCCAGGAATGGCACATGGAGCTCCTTCCTCTCCTTTTTAGCTGATTGAATTTGTTTCCAGATCACACTGATGTGTTCTAAGCATCCAAGGAAACCTGGAATGCCCACTTTTTGTACTGAAGTGTCAATGAAGCAGTTCTTTAATAGGTAATGCTGAAGAAAATCTTGCCTTCTATGTTTAATAGTGAAATAGGGCGAAACTGACTGATGCTTATATAATCTTTTTGTTTTGATATAAAGATTCCACCAGCTCGGCGCCATGCTCTTGGTACAACCATTTTTCCCATGCCACTTTCATTAATTTCCACAGGATTCGTAGAACTCCAGAAGCACTCTTCTACACTCTGTACGGAACTCCATTAGGCCCAGGAGAAGATGACACCCTTGCTTTTTTTACAGCCTGCTCTACTTCTTTCCACTTAGGTGCATAGTCCTCCATTTGGTATTCATAGGCTCCTGCCTTTTTGAATCTGTGTGTTTCCTCCAAATATCTCTCCAGCTCAAACTTAGATGATTTTAGTGTGTCATTTTTCTCACTGGTGAATAACTTCTTTACAAATTTGAATGGGTCTTTATAAAAGTTAGTTCTCGCACGCTCCTTCTTTTTGTCATGTTTCCGTAGGCAATCAGCTATGCGCAATGTTGCAAGCTTATCTTTAATGAACCTTTGTAACAGATTGAGTCCCTCCTTCTGACTTTGTTCTGTTCTTCTCCATTGCTTCTTCAGCTGCCTCCTTTCTTTAACTAAGCGCTCAATCTCCTGCTGCTGTCTAGACTTTCCAGAAATAGTTTGTACTTTTTCCTTCCTTTTTTCAACTCCAAACCTCTCGCTTCCATATGCGTAGATGATGTCCCCAAATTTGTCTGGCTTGTTTTCAACTGTTCCACTTAACCTTTCCAACGCAAAACAGATATCTGTGTTTACTGTGTCCCACGCAGTTTTCTCACAAGCTCTTGGCCATTTAACTCCAGGCTTGTGCCCGTTGAGGTTATTTTCTCTCTTACGCTGGTTCTGTCTGACTGGGTTCGCAAGGATCATTAGGTTCATCACCAGTTGTATCCATGCAAGTCCTCCTCACGTCTATGACAGGGGTGCTGATATCCTGTAAACTGTGGTTTGCTTCCTGTCGCTGGATTTCATTCGACTGACTTGACTGACTTTGTAAGAAGTACTAATCAATAAGTACTGTTAATAAGCACAAACAAACATCAGACACAACACCAACTGAAAATTTCTAGTCCAACAAATGGAAGTCAACACATTGTATTACCTATAGATTTGCACCCGGGAAAAAAAGCAACATTTATAAGATTGATTTAGTGTTGGCACTCGGTTCCTGTTGAACCGTGTAAGGGTCATGTCTTTCTGTATAAATGATGTTTTGGGCATTTTCAGATGCGAATCATCATGGGAGAAAACAGACAGCCAGTGTGAACATGCTCCACCACTCTCTAACAGTGCTTGGACTGTTTGCTTTTTTTCACTAAATTTACAGTGTGGAATGTGCCATTAATTAAGCACGCGCACGCACAATAACATGGAAGCAATTATCCCGACACTGAAATACCTCTGCCAAAAACAGCTGTGAATTATGAGCCCAATGCTCAGCTTAGCAGAAGACAGATAGCAATAACCCCACCAATGGCAGCTCCTGGAAGGGCCATATTGATGCAATGCTCCCTTCGGGTTACACGATGGAGTTCTAAACTGAACTGAAATCTCGGAAACCAGGTAATCACCAGCTTATCATTAGGACCTTCTGAGATTTTTCACACCTGTACAGATCATGGCTTAAAATTATTTTCTCTTGTCACTATCTAATTTATTTTTTTAAAAACAGGCCTTTATTAGCTGTTTTCCATCCTCGCTGCTTACTTTGTATTTAGAGTATTCTCTCCACCAGACCACCTCTCTCTCTCTGAATCCTAGACAAACTAGTAAAATAAGAATCACTGATCATTACTTTAATAATAATTCATACTGGGATGAACTTTTTTAATGTTCGGGAACACTTGTTGCCAATTAACTGTATCAGGTTAAAAAATCCAAGTGGGTTTTTCTTCCATACCCTAGAATCTGGCCCACACAGAAAGCCTGTTGAACAGGTCTAGCGAAGCTGAACCCTACAGGAAACCAGCCCTGTTTTTCCCAGTCACCCGTGGTCAGTAATGGAAAGTCTTGTGCTCTCCGCTGAGGAGTACGGATGCCAATGAAACCAGGCCCTGTGACTGGGCAGCATGCCAGTTGCGATGGCAACCACGTGTTAAACCAAACCAGGACACATTCAGACAGATCAGATCCAGCATCTTCAAACAATGAACAAGGGAGAGGTTCAGGTGGTATTGACTGAACCAAGGGGTAAAACCAACAGTGGAAGTAGAGCCCTTAAATTAAAATAATGAGATATAAAACAAGCATTTTATTAGCATCTGTAAAGAAGGAAGGCAACCAGAAGGGGAGCACAGTCCAGTCTTGGGGTCGATAAAGAATCTGTGCCCAGTAGAGTTAAGTAATGAGGTAAGCATGGCCAAACTGTTAAGAGTTTAGTATATGTTAATAGCAGAATCAACCAGGGCAAGTATGCAGGGATAGGAATTTTTTGTGCAGGTCAGAATTCTGGCTGTTCTCCACAAACCAAACCAGCAACCCATAGCCAACCTGTATATTAACTGCTCTAAGTTACTTGTGATAACACATATAGCATCAGTCCTATTTCAAAAGCTCTGTTTGCAGCTGCAGTAAATCTGGCTTGCTTGCTGAGAGTGTAAAAAAAAACAAATGAAAACAAAGCCCAGCTGAGGTGGGTCAGTAAAAGGGACCTGTCAGCAGCTGGACAGGGCGACAAAGTGCTGCTGCTACAGCCCTGGCATCCAAGAGCCCCGCTGAGGGTAGGGGTAGCAGATAATCAGCCAAGCTGAGGATGAGACACACTCACCAGGACTGAACAGGGAGACTCAAACCCAACCTTGGGGTTCATGAAAGATTTGTTTCCCTTACCTGTTATTAGGACTAGCAGCATTATCACTGGTCCGCACTTAATTCTTCAGCTGAAGATCTAGTGATTCTTGCTTGTTTATTTTGTTTAATGTAGACTTTTGTGTTTAATACAATTGATGAAAATCTGTTTCCTGTGCTAAGTATTTGAACAAAAAAAAACTATATGAAGTTAAGAACCAAAAGATCTGCAGCAGAACAAAATCAGTGATAATGCTGCTACTGCTATTAAAATGTCTTAAAGCCTTGGTTACACAGAGGTGTAATGCTTCAAATCCCCAATCTAACTGGAACTCAGATTAAACAAATTGAATACTGACATTGCACAACCCTGTTCCTGATACTAAAAACGCTCCTTGTTCTCACAATAACAGTTTGACACGAAACACTTGTTAAAGTACTATTCTGGCACTAGATCTACACTGTGTTTACATAAACAGAACATTTCTAATGTAGTTGGACTTCAGAGTGGAATTTAGTTTTCTGGTAGTGTGTGTGTGTTTCCTTTCTTTTCTTCAGTCCTGGGTGAGCTTGTTTGGGTTGTCTGGGGGCCAGCAAAAACAAGCAGTTTATCCAAATCCAAATGGACCCACAAGATGCTCTGTTGGTTACTGGAGCTACCTGACAGCTATGGCTTCAAACACAGGATCTCATACCAACTTGTTCTTGTCAGAGTTAAGCTAAATTAGGTCAGCACTTACACACACACACACAATGACTGTCCAACAAATTTAAGTGGCCAGTTACCAAAGAGTACAACACTGAGTTGCTGGTGCATTGTTAGAATGTAAACAGATGCGTCTTGTCTAGTGTTGAAGGTTTCTGTGGTTTTGGCCACTGTAGCACATCTGTTGCTTGCCACAGTAATACATTGCATATATCTGAGTCTGGTGGTTTTCTGCAAAACATTCCAGGTTCACCCAGGAGACTATCTTCATGGATACATTGGTCAAGGCAGCCACTGTGGTTGTACAGGCACCCTTGTGAACTTACTGAGATCCTTCTACTTCCCCAGTGATTGTTGCTGAATAGTTGCACACAACTCTTGTTTAGCTTCTATGGGCCTGGAGAATCCCTTTATACGTCACTTGATCAAATAGATTTACATGCACTGCAGACTAGGATATTTTCTAATGTTACTTTCATCACCCAATTTCTTGGTCAGTCAGTGCTGCTCACAGTGATCCTGGAGTGTACGTTGAGCTCTTGGCCATGGTCAAATCACTCTCTCCAATTTAACTATTCATTTCCTCGTTCCTTTGCACTATACTAATTTAATTTATGCTTTTTTTATGTTGTCAATTTAGAAATGGTTGTTTGATGAGCCTTAGAAACATGCAAGCCCAGGTCACCCAGAGTATGGGTGAAGCTAGAGTCCTGTGTTTTTCCCTAAGCCTGCACCTGGGCTACATTGGCCTGATGAAGCAGCACTTACTTGAATTCACTCATTCCATACCTCCACTGAACAAGATATCCTTCATTAGCAGGAGGAAGCCTGGGCCCCTGTGGTGCTCTGATGTTTCTGGCTGCTCCCCCCCCCCCCCTCTAAAGCCCTGCTGCTGGTCGCTGTGCAGCTCAGCCAGTATAGGAGCTGATAGCTTCTTGGCAAAGACCTCAGGAAATCAAACAATGATGCTGAAGACAGAGGCCCAATGTGCTGTAAATTAGACTAGGCAGAACCTGTACCTGTAGAGAGTGCCTTCCTGAGATATAGGGACAGGACAGAGCAGTCACTGTTTGCCAGATCAGACACCACAAAAAAGTGTTTTGTTAAGTGAGTTATGATTTTTTTTTTCAGCTACCAATGAACTAACTTTACTGATCGTGCCTTCCAGATACATCATGTACTTCGACGCTCCCCTGCGTTCTACTTCAAAAAAATGGAGAAGCAGCGATTGGTAACTAAGAAGGACACTCAGCATCACAATATCAAAAACATCAAGAAAAAGTCAGCACTCAATTTCTAGTTTCAATAATCCATCATGGTTTAGATTTTCTTAAAAAGCAGGAGATGCAGTGGACTACACACAACCATGTTTCAACGCGACCATCGTCAGCTTTCCTCTTTAATATTTGTAAAAACTCACATTAGGTAAGATTTACTGGAACTATTTTGGCAGCACTATGTACTATGTGTGGAATGCTCACAGTTCTCAGTATTTATTTCTTAGCCTGTAGCTGTATGTTGTCTTGGCCATCACTTCAGAAAGTGTCAGAGAGACGATGCCAAAAATGCCTTCTTCTATTACAGCTTCCAAATTGTCAGATTGGATTCATAAACAGAAACATGGCCCTGAAGGCAACCCGTAAGTACCAGGGATGGAAATCAAGGGACAGTGGTAGCGGCTAGTGTCGGGAAGATAATTAATGAACCGCTTGTCATGATGATTGTCCATACCGCCACAAGTACTTTCTTGAACTTTTGAACTTCAGATGTCTTGGTTTGAACAGCTCAGTTACATAGAGTACTGTACACAGAGAATCATATGACATTTTGAAATGAAGAAATGCAAGATTACTTAGCAGTCCACAGCCAGCAGTGAATTTAGCTCAAAAGCCTCACTTAGCCATATAAAAATGTATGGGAAAGGGGAAACAATAAATACATTGACATCCCTTATAAAAGTTTACCATAGTAAAAGGTTAGCAAAGCTTAATAAAGCATAGTGAAACCATTGTAAAGCACAGAGAGGTATGGGAAAGCAAATAAAAAACCTGGGAAACCTGGCAAACTATGGTAAATGCTTAGTATAGCTTAGCAAGTGCAAACTGCTAAAATACAGTGCAAAATTACAACAGTAAACTATTTGAAGAGATTTTAATCTGGCCTGCACATCCATGCTTTAGCTGTTTCTGCTTCCCAATCTGCACATGCCCTGTGACAGGATCAATGATTCACATGGAAAGTAACAGTCTTGTCATGAACTTTAGGACTAATTGTGTCAGCTCACAGACTGGTTTTTGTTTAATTGTTAGTATTATTACTGTTTTATTTCCAGAAAACATCTTGTTAAAATAAGCTGGCTGTTGATATTCATTTAAAAAATAAAAGTATGTCTCACTTATTTTTGCAACAGGACTGTGCTGAGGTATGGTGATATTTTGTTTGAAATTGTACGCATTATCCCATTTAATATTTGTATGTACTACTGTATACTGATGTGCTGGAACAACATCTTTCAAAATGTGAACCCATATTCCAAAATTCTTTAATTTTGAACAAGCTAGAAAACAAAAGTATAATTTGTACCATATTACAGTAAGAAAAAAAATTCTAGTACCCCATGAAATTACCTATTAAAGAGAGAAACACACTTTTGTACAGTAGAATATGGGTTAGTTATTCCAGACATCATTTATGCTTTGGTTTCCTTTGGATGATATATTTTTGATTCAGTGTGACAGGCTAGCTGCAGGGATGACGTCAGGCCAGAAAGAAACACACAGACTGACAGTAGTAGAAGGTGTAACTAAGACTCAAAGGCTGCGCTCAGTGCGTTTAATAAACAAACAAAAATAAAAAGGTTGAACACAACACAGGACACGGCACTTAAGGCCAAAATAAATAGACAAACAAAATGGATTAACACTAAACAAACAGTGGACGAACAGACAAACAAACAGGTGAGTCAAAGAAACTTAAATGTACTTTTTCCTCTGTTTTTAGTTTTTAGTTTTTTGAAATTCTCTCCACTCCACAGCCATTCTCCACTCACCAAACACACAACCCCGAGTGAGTGCTTTGTGCATCTATATATACTGTTGTGCCGGGATTCAATTACTAATTAATTATTCACTTGAATCCCAGGACGTGAACTAATTCTGTGCAACCCCGTGCTCACATATTACATACTTTAAATGCACGTGAAGTGAAGTGCAATCCCCGTGCCTAAATACAATTATACATTTTAAACACTCGTGCTCATTACCCTCATTATATCCTGTGTACCAACTACAGTACACCAACATTAACACATGCAACATACAACATAAAACACAAAAATACACACAGGGGCGTGGCACATTGCCACATTCAGTCATTTATAAATTGTGTTATAAGAACGAATATGAACATGGAAATTTATGACAACATTGTTAGCAGTGGGCATTATCAGGCAATTGAACACCTCCAGATCAATAATGACATCCCTAAGTTATAAATAAAAAACACAGCACCTCTTTTCTCCCTGTTCTATAACTAAACATAGAAAAACTGAAGACTTAATTCAGTGACAAATTTGATTAGAAGTCTTCATCAATGTCTTATAAACAAAATGTTTTTCTTTTAAATACATTTATTTTAGTATTTCTAAATTTAGCACTATTGAGTGTTTAATAGCTATGGATGATTCTGCACTAAACAGAATGTTCCAGAGATGCCCCATATTAAAGTATAAAATGCTAGTGAGTACAATGCTCACCTATCATTTGCCATGATTATCTGTGCTTCTATAGTGATTTACTACACTCTGCAACCTCAGTGAAGTTTTATAAGGCACTGCACATACGGTAAAAAACACCTTTCATTAGCATTTATTTGTTCATTTATATGCGAACGGACTGGTAATGTTTGATGATTTGTATGCTTTCACCTTTCCAATGGATTGCTGGTCAAACGTTTACACTGAGCCCCCTGAAAACCATTTACAGTGATCCTTCTCTCTCTCTGATACCCATAGAGGCACAGTGAGGCCAGCATCTCCTGGACCTCGCTCCTTGATCTTTTTAGGAATCAGATTCTGGATGCCATTTAGAGATTGTGGATATGAAATCCCTAAAAAAATCTCAGAAATGCAGAAGCACATAGTGTTCTGTGATTCAGCAGCAAGGGGTCGGTGAGAGGCTAATTGAATTACATGCTTCCTGTGGACCGGGAGAACGTTCCAGAGGCCAGATTTTATGGGATAGCAGAGCAGCAGTTTAATAAATAAATGTGGATTCAGAAATTTAGGGCGCATGTTTACAACAGGAGAGTCACGTTGGAGAAACAAACTGTACAGGAGGAAAGGGGAGGGGACTGACCAGCTTACAAACTCCCTGCCCTCACACATTTATAAAAAATCACATAAAAAGCATCATAAAAGATTGTATTTTATAAGTTGCAAGGAAAACATGTCCTACAAATCTCACTGCAGAATATAAAGATAATCCTTGAGGTTAACAAAAAAGACAAGGATCTATATATTGGTGTTTTATACGAAATCCAATTTTGGCACGTGACAGTATTCAAAATCCTGTGTAACTGAACACAACACAGTAAAAAAAATGAAAATCATATTAGGTAAGATTTACTATAATTGTTTTGTAGCACTGTGTACTCTGAGTGCCTTCTCATATTTCTGTCTGCTTCTTACCTTCTTCTTGCTGCAGTAGATCTGCCATTTCTTCTCATCCGGCAGGGCGAACATTGCCTCCCGGTTCTTATCAGTGAGATCCAACTCATCCTGAAATCAGACAGAGGGAATCAGTCCATAAACCAGATTAGATTCTGTTCTTAAACTTTGAAACTTTTACACAGGGCTGTTTAGCGTATGGCTCTTGAGCTTACAAATGATGTTGTGTGTACAGTATAAATGTAACTCATGTTTAATGAGGACAATAATGTAATAAGCCATTAAGGTTGGACAGCTCCAAGTATATTTGCGTTCTTTTATAAATAGTCTTGTTTAAAATTGTTCCTTTAAGAATACAACTCTTATAATGTTGGTGGTAAAACCATCATTGGTTTCATGTTTCTTGTAAGTTTTACTCATAATAATAAGCTGAAGATTCCCTACTGAACCATAGGCACCAGAAGTCAAAGTGCACAGTGGAAATTGTCCTGTGCATGATCACATAATTATAAAACAACTGGACACTGCTCTCTCATTGTTTTATATGGGGGCCAGCCATACTATTATATCTCAATAACAGAAAAGGTGAAAATAATAACGACACCTGTTCTAAATGATTACTGATGAAACGCTTTACAGGGATGCTCGAGCCCTGCTCTCAAAAAATTAATTCTTTCAGTGGAGTACAATAGCATCTGGACAGAGACCTCAGAAAATCAAACAAGTTATGTTCCTCAGTACTAATGGAACTCCCTGATTCAAATAATGATTCAAGAGTTCCATTATTACTTTGTAACATGCCACAGCAATGCTGTTATCACTCAAATGTTTCACACCCCTTATTTCTACATTATGCTTTTTTCCCCAAACAGGATTGATTGGATGAAGGTTTTCAGTCATGTCCATTGATGGCATCCAGGATTTAAGCACCACTACAGCTAGTGAGTTCAAGCTGGCTTCAATCTGAAAAACATTCCTACTTATGATTGAGGCGAGATAAGATCTAATAATTCTCAATTGAGCAAAAGAAAAATGCATTTAAGCTACGAAATAAATGTTTAAAAACCAGAGATTCCAAGAGCAATCACATGATAAAAACACAGCAAAACATGTTTTCTAAAATATAATATTCAGTGGTATGTTTAATAATGTGTGCTGTTATTGCAATTTAATCATGATGAAAGGGGATAAGGGAAAACTTAATTACTTAAAAACTTAACAGAATTAGCCAGACGGTTGGTCTACTTGATTCATTTTCTTACAGTTAATAATGAGAGGGGCTAACATAATGAAGGATAATGCTTGAGTGTGGAGAGAGAGAGAGAGAGAGAGAGAGAGAGAGAGAGAGAGAGAGAGAGAGAGAGAGAGAGAGAGAGAGAGAGAGAGAGAGAGAGAGAGAACATCTGAGTGTGTGGATTGTTTGTGAGTCACACAGACCCCTGGCTGGAAGTCCAACCATTCCGCCCCTGTCCTTGCCCAGGAAGGACACAGCAACACTTACAGGAATGACAGGAAGTCACATGAGGGCCTTGGTGGTCCTACAGGAAGCTGTAGCAATCATCACTGCTCTGCTCAGATTGGGCTGTCGTACTAGAGCGGCTGCCAGTGGCTGGAGAAGAGGGGCGGGGCTGGTTTGTGTGATGAGGAAAGTCCAATCTACAAATCTGGCCCATTCTTAATCTTCATGAAGAGCCAGCAAAGCAGTCAGTTAGGGACACCTCTTATAGTGGTGTCGAGATGTGCTGACACATTCAGTCGGAAAGAGGCGCAGCAATTCTAGATTCAATTGGGCATTGATTCAACTACAAACCCAGGGGAGGGTCAGTGTAAGGTTAAAAACTGCCAAAGTTAATTTCAGGGAGCTAAACACTTGATTTGGATTTTCTAATTGCAGATCCACTTTAAACCGGAACCCTGTCACACAGATCTCAGGAAAGCTCAGCAGGTTTGGCTTGGTCTGGTGGAATCCTGTAAGGTATGATAGTAAGTGGCACGGTAGAGACAAAGTGTATATAAGATAACTTTTCATTGGTTTTAATAAATAAAAAAAACATACCAAAGTCCGCCAAGAACAAAATGAATATTTATACAAAACATCATTTTTTTATTTTATAGAGAGAAAGGGAGTGAGTGTAAAAGTGGAGAAAAAGAAGGAGAGCGAGCTAGTGCACAATGTGGCAATGTCACAGTCAGCAGAGGATTGCCTAGCTGTGCCTGTGGACTACACGACATTTCCACACATTTCTCAAAAAACACCTTGAAAGAAGAGCGTTTCTTTGATTGTATAATTTTATTTTTCTCCTTTGAGGTCTCCCATCTTGCTACATGCCAGGTTCTTCCCCTCTTAGCTAGGTTCTGCGGTCTGACAGCATCACGATCGACGAAGGACATCTCTCCTCTAAAACTTTATGTTTCAGCTCTTTAAAGTTGGTTGCTAGTTTTGATATTTTTTGTCGGCCTCCAGTTAAACCTAGATATTTACCATAAATAAGTTTCCAGTCATTTAGTTTTTTCAACCATGCAGCTGCCGTGATTCTGCAAAGTGGTACCACATGTGGGGCATTTTGATGCAATCTGTTTCCATTAAAAACACCCTGCGCTTGGAATTGACTAGCACTTTATTTTAATTATTACTTTGCAGTTATTGCTCAAGTGCTGGAATGGGTTGCTGTCGGCTTTGTGCACCACACACTGAGCTGATTTCACAGACCCTGATTAGCACTGATCTTGGGCTATCTGATGTGTACATGGTAAGGCAGTCCATTATTAGTGCTAATTAATGTTTGTTAAACCAGACCATAATGTTTGCTGAAAGGGAACAGGTTTGTTTTTCCCTATTCCACATACAAGTGTATGAGGGCACTATGCCTTTTGGTGTCCATGTCAATATAACACAATATATAGCACCCTATTCACAAAGCTTTAAACGGTTATTAATATCATCTACATTTTCTTTAATATTTAATTCCTTAACTGTTCACTATTCTGTTATGTGTGTTCTTATTTTTTATCAAACAGATAAAAGAAAGATAAGAACACTAATTGTAGATAAAACATGAGTGGTTTTAGCTAGTTTGATCACGTCAGGTTATATTTAATATGTAATTAGCTTGGTTTTATTCCATTTTAATAAATACCTAACAACTTAAAACATGTTCAAGGGAATTACTCTGAGTATCTGTACACCTCTAGCTGGAACTCCTTTCAAGGTGACACAGACTCTGCTGTGGGCTGCAGGCTGCAGGCTGCGGGCTGCAGGCAGAGCGAGGCTGGCCCTGACTTGGCACACTCACCACGAGTTCTGAGAAGCGGGCATACAGCTCCTCAGCGGGTGGCATGGGCACGCTGAACTCCAGGAACTGCAGGGGCATCGTGTCCTTCAGGTTGATCTCGGGGTGCTCACTGCTGCCGAAGCAGCACAGGAACCCCAGAGTGGGGCGCGTCCGCTTTCGGGGGGGCATCCTTACTGCCGCGCCTGTTATCTAGAGGGCATGATCTGGAGGAACAAAACAAAGGAAAGAGACTGGCATCAGCCACTGTGCAAAACCACCGCAATCAAACACTTACACTATAGCCTGGTATTAAAACTATCGATTTGCACAATGAAGGAACACGTTTGGAACCAAGCAGCACAGGTTAATGCAGCAGTGGGGAAGCAATTCACAGCGGCCCTGGACCTGTGTAGCTTCCTTTTGAAGAGTGAGAGAGACAGGGTATGGATTTTAAACACAAGTATGGATATTTCCTTGATTTTAGAAATAAAAATGTTTATATATAGAAATACAAATTTGCAGACTAATAAATGGCTAACAATAATCTACATTTTTATTATGTCTACAGCCCAGAAGAAACACCCAGGTGAACTGGAATAATGAACAGTGGAGTGGTACGATTAAGGATGCTCAGCACTGCTGTGCTGTCCCACACACCACAGCTCCTCTCTGGACAAACAGAGGGCATCAGCAGCACCAGCAGCACAAAGAAGTGTCTACTGAACACAGCCCAGCGCCTGGTACTGCAAGCAAGCAAGCAGGCAGCAAGGCACAGTTCTGCTTCCTTCACTGTTTGTGTCAGACAGCCCTCAGGCACAGCGGCTGTTGGGTAAACAACAGAACAAGGCGGGTCACAGATGAAACAGAACCTAACCCCACCAGGAACCAACACATCCTACTGTGCCTTGTTTCATAGTATAACCCACAAAGTGTTCTTGTTTCACAGACAAAGCACCAGAATACACCCATATGGCCAGCAAGTATATTTAACACTGTATACGTTTCAAATAAATATTTAAAAGCTGGGAACTTAGTATGATCTCTTCCTGAATACATTCTGAAAACAACACTTCATAGTACAGTATCATTCTGGTAATTTCACTATCATCATGCCTTTCAGCTCGGGAGTTTGTGGGTTCAAATTGATACCAGTATATAACGTTTACAAGTCCTTTAATGTTTTTTTTGTTTGTTTTCCAGACCATAATTTCTAAAGTAAAGCCCATTTTCCCTCCCACAATTACTATATTTGATGGAAGTACTTTATTGCCTCTTTCCGTCCACTTCCTGTGTCACATGTGGTCACTACCTGGCCCTACATAATTATTTATGTGCACCACACAAAGCAGGTAGGATCCTAGTATCTGTAAAATAGGAAGTTAACTTATTGTGTTGTGGCCTGAAAAAAAAGGCAACTAAAAACTCAAAAGATCTACAGCAAAACAATTGTGTTATGCTAGTGAGAGGTTTGAAAACGTGTCGGGCAAAATCAGGATTCACCCAGACATTGCATAATATACTATAATTGTATATGCAGTTTTCTTATTTGTCTGTCTGATACAATAATTAAAGTATAACCAAGGTATTAACCCATTTTATTATTCAAGTTGTCCTATAAAGTATCCCCTTTTCATTGTGATGAAAATCTGCTCACCCCGGCTTTTCAAGGGGGCCTGTCTACACACAGGTATTTGAGGGGGTACAGTCCTAAACGAGAGGTCACTGTGTTTTATAAACACTGACACTCACACGACCGCCTCCTAACAATGAAGGATAAAAAGAGCAGCCAGCCTGGGTGCTGAGGTGATTGGAATCTCAATTTGGATTCACACTGTGTGTCATGCCCGGCCCTCTCCAAGTACACTCCACATCCCTGGCTTTAAACAGAGCATTCCTGAACGAGATAACGCATACCTCAGCTTCATATTAATCGACAGCATGACAAAACAGGAGCGCCAGGCTATCCCAAACCTCCGCCAAAAGATGAGCTAATTACTATACCAGTAGTGGCTGGTGGCCAAAAAAAATGAGGAGACAGAATGATTATTATTATTATTATTATTATTATTATTATTATTATTATTATTATTATTATTATTATTATTATTATTTATTTGGCAGAAACCTTTATCCAAGGTGACTTACAGGTGTTACAGGGCAGTACTGTACAGGGTTACAATGCAAGATTAATATTTATATACAGTATAGTTTACAGTAAGTGCAAATAATACTACTAAATACAATGTGAACTAGGATGCAACAAGTTAGGATAACAACACTACAATTACATATTAGTAGTGCAATAGTGCAAGGATAGTGCATCAGCTGAGAATCCAGTAACGTGGTGCTTAGGTCAGGTAAGTCCAGTGCATAGGGGTACAAGAGATCTGCAAGTGCAGCCTAAACACAGTTTTATCTTAATTCGGTTGTTAAACGCATTTTCTCCACTAGCCAACAGGGAAAAGAAAACAATAGCCCATCATAGTTTATTATAATATACTTATAATATACACACTGCAGCGCATGTTTAAAAATGCACTGTATACAACATAAATATAAAGCATTTAGATTTCAAGACTACAGCACTAACATACTTTGCATACAATATTTTCTAAGCAAAGGCAGAAGAAAGGCAGACAAAAAAATCAAATACATCCTATCGACTTAATTTGCTAAACTTAAATTAAGGACCAACAAAATAATTATATACCATACAAGCAAAGAGTTTTGCCTGCGCTGGGGAAAATAAACAAATACTGCTGGAGAAGGTCTAAATTTATATAAATATGATTTCCAACAAACACCAACAGATGCTACCTGTGTCACAATGCATTGGGCATACGGGTGTGCAGTGTCTTCTGGGAATAGTAGTTTAAGGTGTTTTTAATCCGCAGAAATGCAGAGGAAAACTACAACACCTGTCATCCACGCACGTCAACAATGCTGGCTACGATTAACTTTGGTTTAATGGGTCTAAACAGTTCAAGGGATTCTGCACGCTATCGAGCAGTGACACAGTTTATTTGTTGTCTATCATCCCTGAGGTTGTTTTTATTTTCTTACCGTTATAATTCCAGCATATCAGTAAAGCAGTGCTTCAGCAGGGGGATGGGAAGGTTTGAGTTGCTCCTCCAATTAAAACCAGGGATCAGACTATGTCATCTGGCATTGCTAGTACTGTACTGTGTGGTTATAGCAGATAGGCGTTTGTAACGGAGGCTTGTCTTTTTTGATGAAAAAAAACTCTCTGGACCCTTCCAATTAAAACCTGTGCTGCGATCATGTGATCTGCTACTGCTAATACTGTGGTTAATAGCATATAGAAGTTTATAATGAAGACTTGTTTCCTCGGAGGAGCCAGAACTGCTGATAATATAGGAATGTTGAATCTAAGGTTTTGGTGAAAATTTTTTCTTGCAGTTTAGACAATATTTTTGTTTTATTGAACATTATTATATTACAATGCTACACAACTATATCGATTCTTTTTATTTTTTTTACTTTGAAGTTTTGAGGAGGCACTGCCTCCCTTGTCTCCTCTAAGGAGCCTCCACTGTATTGTACAGTATGTCTGAGAGCTAGTGCTTTGGGGATAGGGGAAGCTGGACGGTCTTCTGATACACTGAAGTCACAATACCATGACAATATGGTCCAGGATGTCAAGATGCATGTGATATTCTACTCCTGTGTATGATGATCATAATGGGATAGCTTGAACATTAATGCTGAATGGCTGTAAACATACGAATCCCCTCATCCCATGAACAGTCAATCCTTCTTTATGGCCATCATTTTTTTCATATTACACACCAGAGTGTGCCATAGAAGAGGAGCAGCCTGATAGAAGACTGGCTTTCCATCGACCTTAATAACATGGTGCACAGATTATTAGTGTCACTTTTTAAAACCAAGAAAGTAACTTTAAATCCTACAGTTAATGGTCAATATTGAAGACGATATATATAATATATATTTTTCAACTATTTTTAATGAGAAACTACCCTGACATTTTTGATGGAATACCTACGGAATAATCAAGGGTCTGGTTATCAAGGGAATATTTAGCAACAGTTGCATTAGGGTTTGCACCAGCCAAAAGTAATACTTTCTTTTGTTTCCTGCTAAATTATTTCATGTATGCAACACTTTGGATGTAATAGTTTACAGTTTTATCTCTGCGATTTTACAAAGGACAGATGCTGGAATCTCAGATTGAAGGAAGCAGTGCAGTAGCTATGGAACGAAACGGAGATGTTTTCTATTTGAACTGAATCATGGAGCATACATTGTATCTAATTCAATTGTGATGTAAGTTGTATAACTGCACACTGTAACTACATGCAGGGCTGAAGGTATATTTTTCATGGCTTGGGTTGAATTTGTGATGTTTCTGTGAAATAACTGAAGTACTACAGTATCTGTGCTCCGACTGACAGAAACAACCTTGAGTGTTGTAGAAATTGAGCTAATTAAACGAATGCTAGTGTCAATGGAATATTCAGTCAAGCTATTTATAGTGCAAGTTTCATGGGTGTTTTAGTACTGGGCAATACAAATACTGTGTTTAGTATACTAGGCAAGAAAGAAAGAGGTAGTAACAGAGCCCATAATAAAGGATCATATTTTTGTATGGTTTTCTGCTATTAAATATTCTAAATCGATATCTGGGAAGCCAGTGATTTGCAGTAAGAGATTTCAGAGCCATGCCACTGTGCTGAGTAGAATCTAGAGCACTGCTTTATAAAAGCACATTAATAGGTCAAATTTATATAATGCACGTTAATGTAACAACATTTGTCAGCAAATTTAACTGTTGGTAATGTTATTTGCATTGATATATTTTAAAGTACAAGACTTATTGTCAGATTGCGCTGCTGACAGGGCAGTTAAAATGCTATCTTATAGATAGTGTATCAGCATCAGCAGCATGCGGAGAGTGAATCGCTGCTTACACTTGTAAATGTCTGTTTTAGTGTATAATGTACAACTGGAAATATACTTTCTATTTAGCTGTATTTTTTATACAGGCACTTTCAGTGGTGTTGCTTGAATTATGGGCTGAATGTGGTGTTATTTTATTTTTATTTTTTTAAATGAGGCTTTATTTTAGTCATTTAAAAAAAATCCATCAGGTTTAGAAATCGTACTACATTATATCTGGTAAAACCCTAGAATGAGTAGACATAATGTTGAGGCAGGACGGACTTTAAGATTTTGAGATCAATCAGCTACATGAAAATGGAGCTGTTATTTCCTTTAACATGAAAGGTCAATATGGGATCTCTAATCTCCAGTAAATGACCTTGGGTATTATCCTTCAAACTATGTTTAATCTCTGTTCCAAATCAATCCACTGGAAAACATGTGAATATATATATATATTTTTTAAATTTACCTTTTTCTGCTTAATGAAAGAAAATCTCCCTTCCAGTAAATGCCCTCTGAATGATGTCTTTCAAAACATGTAGAGTAAAGGCTGTTTCCTCTGTGTCCTATATGTTCAATCTACCTATTTAAATTCAGTTTAGCAAATAAAGTAAAAAAAAAAACTTTGAGAAGTGTTTGGTGAGTCAGCCGCAATACAGTAACCACAACAGCTATAATAACTAGTCTCCGGTTTGGATTACCAGACGAGACCAAATGGCCATCTTTTGTTTGTAAATGTGCTTCCTATAGTCTTTTATCTATATATCAACAATGTTGAGTCAGATAGCGCAGTCCCCACCAAATGTTTTTTAGACAGACACTGTAAAAAGATAACCCCATTTTTTCATTTGGGTGCTTCTGCACCACAGCACTGCATGTACTCTCAGTCTTGCATTGCATCATCACATCTTGCACCTGCTTTCGCTTTCCACTTCTGGTACATAACCACTGGAGACCTAGAAGTTCCACCTCAGTGGAAGAGCAACTGAGAGCACATGGAGCATGGCAGGGTGCGGGGCCAGAGATTCAATAGCAGAAGCACTTAAGTAAATTATGTTCATTTTTATTTTTTTCTGCTGCCCCTTGCATTTTATGATATTTGCAATCATTCTGATCATTATTTTTGAAATTATACAAATATATATATATATTTTTTTTTTTTTTTATAAGTGTGTGTGTGAAGATGCTTCACCTGAAGGCCTGCTCTTCAGTTTCAGTTGCCTGTCACAGATATACAGAATGTAACAGGCTAAATCAGTGTCGAGTGTCTATATAGAAGCAAGAGTCAGCACCATCTAGTGTACTGCCACTTCGGATCAAGTTTACTTTTGTTTTGCTGGCAATCCACTGCTGCAAACTAGTTGAAAAAATATATATATATATATATATATATATATATATATATATATATATATATATATATATATATATATATATATATATAATTTCAATACGAACAAGTCAGAAAGATTGCCCTCTGAATATGTGCTCCAGCGTTTCTGCAGCACTAAAGTACCTCTGTACCTGTTACCATTCAGGTAATGTCAACAACAAGACAGCCAATAACCGAAGAGGGGCTAACTCTGGGTGCTCAACACATCACCACGGCTAGATTGTGCATCTGCCTGAGTGGTTCAGAGTGCGAGCATCATGGCTGATTATCAGCTCATCTCTCGCAGTGCTATTTTGGCCAGACAGCACAACGCCTCTCTGGAAACCGCGAGCCCATGAGCAGGAGAGAGATACTCATCATCCGGAGAGACACAGCAGATTCCTGAGTTTCCAGAACATCCCTCCCTAAAACACTTCCTTCCCCCTCTCACTCTCCCTCCCCTATCCCCACTCTCAAATATTTCTTTCTTTCTTTCTCCCCTCATGCATTTTTTAGGCTGCAGTAAATCTATGTAGGTTTATCTGCACTATTGTGATTCCAGTCTTTCAAATATATTTCTTAGACAGGACCAAGACCCTTAGAGACAACTGAAAATATAATTCAATGTTTGCTCAAGTTGTTTGTTTATCATTTCATAACACATTGAATGGAGAAAACTACTAAAAACATTAACAAATTCAAAAACCTTTAAAAAACCACATAAACACAGAGATGGGTTCAACCAAGATGGAAGTAAAAACGTACTTGCAGTTCTGGTAGAGTACATTAAATCATAATACTGAAAATGACACTGTGACAGCTCCTTATCTCATTGTCTCTCTCCCCTCCAGTCCCTCTCACTTCACACTGCCTCCTCTGACGCTAATACACATCAGTCACAGCTTCACAACACATAGGCCATAATGCCACTCTCTTCACTTAAAACAGTGTGAATGCAGCTCCGCATTCTCTCAAACACAACAAACCAGGAAATGGGTTTTACTAAACAAACTCCCATATGAAGTGTATTCCTCAAACGGTTATGAGATATGAGCTGTTGATAAAGCGGCAGAGATGGATAAACATATAAACACCTCCTTAAAGCCATGCTTTACAAGAATCTGAAACTGGGCGTACTCCACCTTCTCCATCTGCACACCAGCATAATGTGTGACGGTGCTTCGCTACTTAGTTTAGAGTTCACTCCTTTCACTCAGTCAGAAGTTATGAGATAAAACTTTTCAGCTAACGCCTTCAAAACATGTCTACTTCAGTTTTACCTGCAGTAATACCAACACCCCAGCCTGATGCCAGGGTGCCGGCGCTGCCCAACTTACTTAAATCCCTCATCCTGCTCCAGCATGCTGGTTCTCTTTGGTATGCAAGAAGCAAGACACACGGTTTATAAATATATCCTATTACTAACACAGCTAATGAATCCAGCAGGAGGAGGGTGTGGGGTGCACTGTTGCTGTTCTGGACACATTGCCTTGACCTCGAATCAAGCAACCTCCTCACACACGAGGCTCTGGCCTGTGTCCTGCATCTGAGACTTGGGTTTAATTTCCATTTGGAGTAGACCACTTGTTTGCATTTTCTCTTGTGTAGTCTGAGTTCCCCCTTAAGCGGTCTGAACTGGAACTTTCAGTAACATGAAAAAGTAGATAATCATGACCAACATCCACGGTTTGCACATGTAAAAAGTTTGGCAGACAGACAGACAGACAGACGCCTCCATCCATGTAGTCCAAGATTCTGATATCTCCAATAACTAATAATGCAAAAGAATTTTCAAACTGACTTTATTCACAATCAGTTATCTCGATACATACAGACATATTCACATACCCCCCATTGTGATACTACATGTAAAAATGTAAGTGTGAAAAACTAGGGTCAGTACCATGAATGAGCAGGACATGCAGACCTATGAAATCCAGCTGTGCTCTTTATTGAGAAAAATGGAGGTCTGCGGGTAAATGGAAGAAGAAATTTCTAATGTGGGCAACAGGCTTTAACAATCAAACAGCACTGGACCCTGTGCCCTCTGACAGCACCCATTCATCTTTCCAACATTAAACGTGCTTCAAAAGCCCCACATTTCTTCTGAACTCCAGCAGGCTTGCTCTGTGTTATAGTGTTGACAGAGGCCACTGTGTGAAGATTGATGAATATTGCGGACCTGCTGCCTGGTATCCACTTGTGTGATGTATAGACTGTTACTCACTTTGTGTGGCACTGTGTGGAAATGTGTTATTACACAGCATTTTACTTTTAGCACAAATCAATAATTTGATGAGAAACCACTAGGTGGCACTGTGTGCTATGGAAAAATATTTTCTAAAGTAAAAGGTAAAAAACAAGGTGTCTGCACACCTGTGCATCTTTCATACTGGTTATAGCAAAAACATATAACAAAATATCTTTCTGTCAATGTGTGTACAGTAAGTGTTTTCTTTTGACTAGTAAACTGATCAGAAGATGCTGTATTGTGCTGCTTAGTGATTCTACTAAAATGGTTATCTTAATGAAATTCATCTTGATTTCAAGATCTGGGCAATGCAAACCTGCATGAATGTATACAGTATGTACAGTACAGTGTGTGAAGGGTAGAAAGCTGCCCACTTCATAAAAGGTGATTCTTCAAGTTCAAAACAATCAGCCCAGAATGTATAAACAAAGGTCATCCTTTATTAAGGCTAACGTCAAGAATAAACTGCAATGGACTGAAGAAAGTAAATAAAAGTATGTGAGTGGTATCCCTTTATATAAATTGCAAAACATGCACAACACAAAAGCATGTGCTGCTTGCTACTACACCAGAAATATACAAAAAATCCCACGTTATTAGGAGGTGTGTCAAATAAAGACACAGAACAGAAAGTACTGCTCTTAAGTAAGAGAAGTATTGGTACTGTACTTAGCTTTACTGGGAACTATTTTTCTTACACACTCGAACCTGACTAGTGTATAAAATACAGAACAAATGAAACTGATAGGTAGGTGCTTGACATCCACGACTGCACAAACTAGCAATGTTTCATGAGACACATTCTCAAAAGTAATGAAGCTATGGGCAATTCAGCTTCATTCAGCTTCACTGCAGCTTTCCAGTCCCCACGTTCCTGATGGAATCATTGGGGATTTTTCAAGTATACCTCAAGTCCAGTCACGTTAAATCAGAACCACTCTGGCTGTCAGTGGTGGCCATATACCCTATTAACAGTGTTATGGCAGGTGTTTCAACTGTTTTGCTCAACCTCGAAATTATAAATGTGTTACAGTGATTCTAGCAGCAGTGGTTACGCCTGGAAATGGTCTGATAGTTTTCCTCATGAAAAAAAAAAAAACTCTCAGTTATTATACTGGGGAATTATTTTCATCAGTCAGTGACACGATATGGCATGTACCAGGGAACATTATGTTTCCTGCAAAACTTAAATTGTAACAGTGATTAAACTTGATAACCTTTGAATGGTTTGCTTCTTATTAAAAAGCAATAAGATTACACAGGAAGAAATCAACAAGTCTATTAATATGTTATTCTTCTATGTTCAGAAATTCCTACAGCGATTAAGCTGCTGATTAAACTGCTTTTACAATAATTTTTTCTATTATTTTTTTTTTTGTTTTTGGTATTTTATAAAATGATACTGGTGCTGTGATTAAAATGTAATCTTTGTGGTAATACTGGCATCATAATTATCATAAGCCTGCTCTAAAGTTGAGTTCATTGCTATGTTATATTGTTATCATCTAAAAGTAGTGTTAAAGTGGCAATAAACTACCCCAGTCGGAGTAATAGAAAAATTTAGACCCATTGCATTTAATGGTAGCGTCATACAGGAGATAGAGGGGTGTTGTTGGGTCCAATGACGCCACAGTAATCCTTAAGGCGTCAGCCTCAAAATAAAAACACATTTCTTTTAGGTACATAGCAGGTGGCTTCAGGGTAAACTTACCCCTCAACCCAAATAGGTATGTTTTGTTCCTCCCCAAAACTCCCAAAAATCTAGATCTGCAGCTACTGCTTTGCTGATATTCCTCTGCTTGAAAATAAACATTCTATATAAACTAAAATATAATCTGTGATCAACCAAACACTCAAAAGTGCTCACAACAAAATGGTCTTATACCAAAAGAGATAAGTCTGATTTTTCAATCAATGAACCTCCATGTAATGCTGCTAAATGAGTTAAATGGACCTCACACTTGTATTTCAACTCCTGTGGTAAGTTTACTGTCAACTGGACTGCTTTTACACATTCACTTTACCTTTCTAGAACAGCATTGATCCATTTAGTATTTATCTATTCCCCACATGCATTATTCCCTGAGTGAGCAAGAAAGTTCTTCCTTCTCAAATCTTTTTGAGATTGCTTGATCTTTAATTCATGCCCTCCAGTTCCGACTCTCAAGTTTCAAATACTAATCTGGATTGACATGACCAAGACGACAACATAATATAGTACAGCAGGGCTCTAAATTGGAAACAAAAAGGGCAATGCCAAAATGGCCTTCGATTCAATAAATTTGTAGAGGGCAGCAAGGCCACTCAAGGCCATGTTGTGTAATTTTTCTTTGGATTCATAAAGCAAATTATTGGCCACAGAAAGAAACAACACAGTTTAACTTAAGAAAAACTTTTTTTTATTTTATTTTGTCAACCAGCAGCCTACTTTCAAGCCTGCAAGGACATAACTCCCTGCGCTGATGCGACACGCAAATCACGTAATCAGTTATTGTTTGGATCCAAACACTTCCTAATGCAGGAATCTCTAGTTGCTGTAGCTGAAAGGGCACTGTGGCCATAATGGCCATGAACAGACATACATTTTGAGTGGCGTTGCAGCAATTGAGAAGGGCACCCACGGCAATTGCCGCATGGCCACTGTTAATTTTGAGCCCTAGTACAGTCCTAGTGAATACTGTATTCTTGTGTTCCCCTGCTTCTAAAGACACAGTACATGAATAGTGCCATCCTTTTTTATTGCAATACTATTGTATTTTTCTTTCAGAACAATATCTACACCCCCTTACCATTTTCTTTATTATGTCCAATTCAGCTAATTAAAAAATAAAAAATGTTACTAGTCCAAGCTGGTGCAGCATGCTAAAGACTGATTGCTTCTCATAAATGTTGTGTTTCTGTTCCTACAACACTTCACCCTTTGGGGTCTAGCACATAACTCCCTGTATCACAGGAAAAAAGAGGGGATCAATATATGTCCAGTACTACTCACTCAGTAGAGTGCAAGTCCCCCGACTCAGCCCAGGCACCTAATCCAAATAGTGCGAGGGACCGAAAGTGGAGCGGAGAAACCAAAATACTTTAATGCTTATATCATACTCAATTCTTGGGTTTGCCACTTCCTTCCAGTACAGCTCCAGTACTTTCAGCTTGATTTGCTGACTCGCTGCCTTCCCCCACCCCCTCCCATTAGCCTTGTGAGAATTCAGCAGTGTGTGTGTGTGTGTGTGTGTGTGTGTGTGTGTGAGAGAGAGAGAGAGACAGAGAGGGAGAGGGAGCAGCAGGAGAGGAAGTGACCCCCTGTGGCCTCGATTTCCCACTGTCCCCTCTGTCAGTACCCACTCAGAGCATTCCCAGACCAGGCCACACCGACAGGAAAGGGCTTGGGATGCCATAGAGCATGGAAGTGATCTCTTTCTTTCTTATTTTTTACACAAGAAGGTACACACTTTAAAATGGGTCTTGTATATTTGTGTTAAGCTGTACACACCCACTGGGCATCTCACAACACTGGGCTAGGCTGCCTATAGGAGGCAGCAAGTGTGAGAATGAGCAGAGGATCCAGCCTCTGTGCAAGAGACCTATGAACTTGCCTGGACCAGGCCAGGGAATGCAGAGACCTGGCTAACAGGCAGAGATGAAAGACTTGGCTGACATCTCTTAAAGAAACACACACACACAGCATCAGAGAGCAGAATACCAGAATCCCCCTGAGAGAAGCCAAGGTCATTGGCTTCAAACCAGGCCTGCCCTGGCCCTCAACACATGCTGGGTAAGCTCCCAGATTGCAGAGAGCAGTGCTTGTAAAGCTGGAGACAGGGGTCTCGCTTCTCAGTTTCAAAGTTTTGGAATCCTGTCTTGATTGGAGATCTCCTGTCGTCTTTAATTCCTCACCCTCAGAAACAGGCAACATATCTAGTCTACTTAGTTTATAAGTTTTTACTTGGGATTATCTACAATGATTTTATATCTTGTTTCTGTTCGTTATTTTAAATTATTTTTATTGCCACTGTTTCCATCTTGTTTTTTGAGGTTCAATTGATGATTTGGATTGAGCGTGATGTTCTTTAAAATGTCCCCAGGCCAGCCTTTGAAGATTAAATGGCTGATCGCAATGACTTCTAGTAGTCACGGTGAACAGGAATGCATACAGTGCTAATGAGCGCTTGTCTGTTAAGGAGGCCACATTTTCACTGTTTTCTAAACTTGTCACCAGCTGCAGTAAACTAAACAACATTTAAATGAAGGGTTGAAGCAAAAACAATATATATTTAATTTAAAGATTGAAACGAATAGTACTTCACATTGAGTGAGAATCACATCCTACATTCTCATTTGAAAAGCCTTTTCCAACCCTCATTCATACAAACTGCTGCACATAAAAGTATTCATCAATAAGTAATTAAACTCCATATTACATTAAAAAATACTATTTGAAAGATATTACCGTGAAACACTATGCAAGACCTTGTTATAAATCAGCCATTGGCAAACTCTTTGATTTGTTCTTCACTGTTACGGTTTTGAATCCTAATTGCATTTGCTATGTTTAAGCACTTTGACTTGGTTTTCCACGTAATGCTTCATATAAAAAAATAATTGGTATGAAGGTTGTGGTCCTGCCTCCCGCCTCCACTTGCCATTTGAAGCAGACCCGCTGGCAAGGTGTCTGCCACACGCCAAGCCATCCACTCTCAAGCTGTTATCTCTGTCTTTGTTTGCTTAACTGATGAGGCACACTTGCTCAAACACAAAACCTTCTTTACAGGCTTAGGAGCTTTAATGAGCCTGTGTGGTGGTACATGGTGCAGAAGTGAAAAAACCGTTAGCAAGCCATCGATAACCAAGTGTTTCAAGATGCAGTCCCCCCTCTTCCTTGCCAGTGTAGTCGAATCTAGTGCAGTATGGGAAATGGCCTTAATTTGCACAGTGTAGCAGCACACAGTGTGTAATCACTACTAATTGTAGCAAATAAAACTACAATTGTGAAAACAATCTAATTAACTGCTGATTCCAGGCATACCAGCAGGCTAAAGCAGGCGCTCTTTCTATACTTACTGTATTTTTGCTTTACTGTATAGAGCAGGGGTCTCCAACCCTTGTCCTAGAGAGCAACTGTGGCTGCTGGTTTTTGTTTCAACCAATCTCTCAGTTACTTAATTGAACCAATTACTGGCTTAATTAGTCAAGATTAACAGGTGTTCCAGATCTTTCGCCACTGATGATGTAAAGACGCCTATAAAAACCTGCTGGATAGGGGCTCTCCAGGACCAGGGTTGGAGACAGTGTTTACTTTTGTTGTTTTTTTTTTCACCCACACACATTATTTATGTAGCAGCTATGCATTTCAGTATCATACAACATCAATTTGGGCTGCAATTTGGTTAGGAGATACATTTTGGTTAAATGTATTATTATACATTTTTGTAAATCAGTGGTGATGGCAGAAAGCAATTAAGTCACTTCAAAAGAAAACCCCAGTTTGTGAACCACTGGACTTAGGATTTCCTTTTTTTATATTTTGCCATGTTGGTCACTTGCCGCCTTCTACTTAAGACGTAAAAATATACAAAAAAAAACAATGTGTACAGAAATGATTAATTGCTAAACAGAGAGAAGGGAGGAGGGAATCCTGCTTACCTACCCAACTAGACCATTTTTTCTAAAAGCATGTTTTATAAAGGGGGCATTATCAGCAATTACACTTAACTGCACTTAATTTTAAAATACATATATATATGTTCTGCATCTGCAGCTTTAAAACAATTTTAAAAAAAGCAGATAAAAAAGAAAATGTAATCCGAAATTAAGTTTGACCTGCCATGAAGCCATGCCAGCTCCATTGAATTGTTCTAATTTCAGCGGATTAGCTTCTGTCTCAGGGGCTCCCGTGATTTGGAATGTGGCGCGTCAGCGGATACATTAGGTTGTCCATCAAGGTTATTTCAGACTGCTTGCTTGCATGGCCTCAAAGCTGACTGAGTGTGTTAATGCTGTGTAATGGAATGAATCTGTCCTTCTGCTTGTGTTGAATGAGACAGCCAGCTCGTGGTTGATGCAGTGTTTATATTTGCTGCTTTGCCGAAGCTGGTATTGACGATTAAATTGGGGAGCCTCATGATGCACCGATCGTGTCCGGCTGTTCCTCCATCCATCTGTCTGTCTGTCACAGTATAGGCCTACAAGCTGAACCTGACTATCTTTACTGTTCTCCTTGAAGTGTGTAGGGATAATACTCCCAAACCCTTGCAACAATACTTAAACACTGTGCACAATACTCATTAAACAGACTTCCTGTTAGAAAATCAAGAAGCTTTGTCTTAAATTCTAGTCAGGAGCTAGCAGATTAAATTGGCATTACAAGCTAAAAGAAACTAAGGCAAGCAGACAAATGTTTAGAATATAGTGCCTTCGGGCTCCCGAGTGGCGCATCCAGTAACAGCATTCACGTAGGGATGCGCCCTATAGTCTGGACGTCGTTGGTTCGAGTCCAGGTTATTGAGGATGGGAGCTCCCAGGAGGCGGCGCACAATTGGCCATGCGCCACCCTGGGGGAGGGAGGGTTAGGTCAGCCAGGGTGTTCTCGGCTCACCGCGCACCAGCGACCCCTGTCTGGTTGGGCGCCGGCAGGCTTGCCTGTAAGCTGCCCAGAGCTGCGTTGTCCTCCGACACTGTAGCTCTGGGTGGCTGCATGGTGAGTCTGCAGTGTGAACAAAAAGCGCTCAGCTGACGGCACATGCTTCGGATGACATCGTGTGCTCGTCTTTGCCGCTCCTGAGTCACTGCGGGGGTGGTAGCGGTGAGCTGAACTAAAACAAAAATATAATTGGACAGTATTAAATTGGGGAGAAAACTACAAAAAAAAACTAATTGGCGACTACTAAATTTAAAAAAAAAAGAATATAGTGCCTTCTTCAGTGTCTTCAGTGCATGTTTCAACTAGTGCCTGTTTCTTCTCTTAACTGAAGTACACTGAAGAAGGCTCTAGCCGAAATGTATGTCTATTGACTTGACCTACAGTTTTGCCATCAAATTCTGATTGAGTTTTTTCAAGTTATGGATGCTAAAGCATATTATAGACTAGGGGGACCAGGGGGACATAATATACACTGTTTCTTTAGTCTACTTTTCTTCCTAAGTGCTAGTAATTTATGTTTCTACTCTGGGCAACTGTCACTAAAAAAGCTGTGCAGGCTGCAAGCTGATACAATGTCCCCTCTGTCACACAGACAGACACGATGGGGCAAAGGTCACTCTGCTGCCCCCATAGGAGTCGGCTTTCACTGCAACTCCACAATGCTGGGCACTGTCTCTGCAACCATCCCCAGCCAGAAACCACATCACAATGCACCCCGGGCTGATTTCTATAGCCACCCTGAGCTATAAGAGTGTCAAAGGAGTTTGTTGGTGAGTCTGTTTGTGATTCCAAAGGATTGTTCTGCAAGAGGTAATGGATAGCACAACTGTAAGCAGAGAATCTTGGATTCTATTAAAATGAAGAGTAACAATGGGCCCTATTTACAAATCTTTAACTTCTCAGTCATTTAAACTAGTGCACCACTAACATCTGCCCCCCACAACTGTACATTCAAAATTAGAGCTACCGGTATGATGAAAAAGGTGACGAACATGACATATATCAACAGTATTGCAGAATAGTGTAGAATAAGAATTAGCAGTGAAATGTTTATTCATGATACGTGATAAGTGATTTTCCAAATAGATTAAAAAATGTGTGGCAGATTGGAAGATTAACAAATAGACAGACACCTCAATTTATTCCCAATAAATTATGCTAAATAATGTTAATACCAAGTTTCATGACAACGGAATAAGTGGCTCTCCAGGTATATGGGCAATGTGAAGTGTGACATACGTACATACGACCGCCTCCACTACATGCCCTTCATAGGGGATTTCATCACCAGCAGGGGGAATAATAATGCTTGATAGTCATGAAACTGTTCAAGACTATTGTTCAAGAGAGAAACAATAGTACCCTCAACATGAATACTTTTGGAAGGGTCACCCGGGGCTAATATGGTATGTAATCCTTTGAGTAGAAAGAGTAGAACTAGCTGTAGAAAGACAGACAAACAGACAGGCAGACGCATATGCAGACAGATACACAGATAGATAGATATTTCATCCATGACATACATTCTTAAGTAAAATTAGAGCTTTTATTAATATTTTCTACAAAGATAAAAATGCACGTAACTAATTATTGGGGATACAGTAGTCTCCGCGTGTAGGAACACTTCCTAAGAGAACACTTCGCCTAAGGGAACACCCTTGTGGTGAAACAGACATTTCTCATTGTAAATGCTCTGCCTAAAGGAACAGGAACTTCACTTAAAAGAAAACCTTTTGTGGCACCAATAGCGATTCGTTCACAACTGATACAGTACTGTTTTGTAACCTGATAACATCATCATCAAACTTAAATTCAAATGATTTATTCAATCTTTTCAAAACTAACTTGTCATTGCAGGAACACTGATTGGGTTATTCAATCTTTCCAGAACTGGAGTAATTTATCATTGCCTCGTTTTGTACTCTGTTTTTTTTCTCTTATTCTGTTCATTTCATATGTTGATGCATGTGTAATGCATATTTATTTATTGATTGATTCATATTGTGTCTGGTGGTCAAATCCATCTTAGAGAACACTTTCTGGAGTGCTGGAGACTACTGTAGACAAAAAAAATATTCAAATATATTTGGTCGACAAATAAAATGATACTAGCTAATACAGGATACAAGTGTTTGGGTTTACAAGTCTGAAGCACATTGTAACCTTTAACGTGCGAGAAGGCAATATGTATTTGAATAACACTGAATAGCCCCTCTGCTGTTTAACAAGCTGCCACTTGAGACTCATGTTTTCAATCTCCCGACCTCGCTCACAGAGTGACTCCCCGGTCACATGATCAAATACTCTATCACACACACACACACACACACACACACACACAAACAACCACGTGGATATCTTTTAATTTATTTTAGAAATGTTGTCTGCACAGCAAAGACCGACTGAGCAGCAACTTCGGCCTGTATCTCCTTTTCTGTGGGGTGTTGCTCAAGTCACAGCTTGATTCAGAGACTTCAGATTCAGTGGGTCTACTGACTCACTCCTTTGCACTCACACATTACATTACTTTTGTTGAACTCAAACAAAGCTTTAATAGCAGGCTGCCAGAATGAACAGCATTGGCAGGTACACAGTTCAGTATAGCTCAATAGTCTAGCATGTTCTCAGCAGAATAGAAATGGATCTGATCTCTATTGTATAGTGGTTGAGACGCTAGGTTGGCACATTTGCAGGCAAACTAAACAACCCTCTCACCCCATTAGACGGGGTCCCTCCAGGGAAATAGACGTTTGGAATATGTGTGGATGTGGGGGGCCCTGCAGTACCTGGTCTGTGGATAAACAATGAGCTTTATTCTGCAGTGTTCTCAATCCACCTTTCATGAGCTCATCATAATTGCATAGACACGGACATGGCAGCTCTGAGTGGAGTTCTGGCAAAGCCAACTAAGTATAATTTGGGAAAAAATAAACAAGATGCATCCTGTTTACCACTTTGGATGGTTGTAAGTGATCCGGACCAATCAATTTAGACTGGCAGCAAATTGCAGCAGTCTCTCTCTCTCTCTCTCTCTCTCTCTCTCTCTCTCTCTCTCTCTCTCTCTCTCTCTCTCTCTCTCTCTCTCTCTCTCTCTCTCTCTCTCAGTGCATACAATTGCTGCTTTCCTCAAACGATCTCAATTCTGCCAGGTCTTGCACTCTTCTATTCTCTTACCTTCCACACAGCAGCACTATTACCTCTGAGCTACTCAAGACAACTAACTTCCACAATGCAGCCCAACGCTCTAACCACTGAGCTACTCAAATCCACTGCCCTCCACACTGCAGCCCAAGGCTTTTTCTAACCACTGAACTACTCAAACCTACTGCCTTCCACACTGCAGCCCAGTGCTTTTTCTAACCACTGAGCTACTCAAACCCACTGTCATCCACACTGCATCCCAGCGCTTTTTCTAACCACTGAGCTACTCAAACCCACTGCCTTCCACACTGCAGCCCAGTGCCTTTTCTAACCACTGAGCTACTCAAACCCACTGCCTTCCACACTGCAGCCCAGTGCCTTTTCTAACCACTGAGCTACTCAAACCCACTGCCTTCCACACTGCATCCCAGCACTTTTTCTAACCACTGAGCTACTCAAACCCACTGCCTTCCACACTGCAGCCCAGTGCCTTTTCTAATCACTGAGCTACTCAAACCCACTGCCTTCCACAATGCAGCCAATCGTTCTAACATTTACTGTATAGTTGGGTGTTTTTGGAAATGAGGGCGAAAAAAAGACAGAAAGTAAAAGGAACGAAGAAAAATAAATGGAAGTTTTCCTGTCCAGCTTGCTGATTTGATTTAAATGAGTGAGCTCTTTGTGTGTAGGCTATTTATAGCAACATGAATTAGAACCAGCTCTCAGCTCGCCTCTGCACTGTGGTGCTGCCCACACATTTACAGCTTTCTTAAAACTCAATCTGATTCATCAATTTGGGCACACTGTCTTTATATACCCCTGAGATACTTACAGCACTAATAAAATAGATTTAATTGTGTACAAAACTAATTCTGAAGCTGATAATGGTTGGTCCCTCAAGGCTAGTCTGAATCATACTAGTGGGGTAATGAGGGGAGAAATAAAATTAGTTTAATTGTAACTACAGCTCTGGCCAAAGGTTTTGCATCACCCTATAGAGTGAATATATAGAACTATATATAGAACTATAGAACTCATTTTGTTTCATAAAGTCGAATGAAACCTGCTGAATAATGTTACGTTAACATATTGAATTACATACCGCTTTGTAGTTTTCCATATACTTAATGAAAAATAGCTGTAAATGCAATTGATAATATATGAACAGGTGGTTTAGCATTCATACCAGATGCTGTTTTTAATCCACACACAAATAACAACCTACACACACTGCCCACTTGCCAAACGCCCTCCAGTGTGCTGTAACATACTCTTCCGCTCTCTTTAAGGGAATGACGGGGACTCCTGGCTTAAAACACTTTTCTGCATATATAAGGAGGATTTGGCATTAGGACAGTAGATAGGAACGGAGCTACACTATACAGCACTGTCAGTGTGACAGCGTTGGAATAACTCAAAGTTCGCCTTTATGGTCCAATTCAATTAATATTTTGCTCGGAAAATTGTGGATCCACATTTGCTTCATGTTAGCACTGTTTATTGCAATTATTTGATCTTTTCCTAAAAGGCTTCTTCCCCCTACTAAAAGTCAATTCGAATTTTTCAGTGCAGATTTTGCATTGTTTGAAACATCTCCTGTGACTGTTACTGCATTGATTATTACACTGGGGTGACTGGTGAAAGATACTTTGTTACACTGCAGAGTAGGACTGGTATGGTCCAGGTACTGTAGGTGCTAGTGTGCTACTGTAGGTGCAACTTTAGGAGGCTCATTCTAGTGAAGCTGCTTATTGTAATGGACTCATTACTCCAGTGTACCTGGATACCAGGAGGAGGGAAAACCAAATGTAGTAAATATTAAAATGCCAGTGCTACATTATGAACAAGATGTCCATGTTCGATGTTAAGTACAGTAGCTAATTGATCCCAGCTGGCTGTTAAAGAATCCCAGTGATTCAGTAACAACGAAGCTAAGTAAACTATTCCATACCTTCATCACTCTCTGTGTGAAGAACTGTCTCCTACTCTCTGTCCTAAGTCTGTATTCACTCAATTTCCAACTCTGACGGCTGCTCTGGGTCTCTGTGCTCACTAAACACAGCAAAATGTGAAACCGCTGCAAGGACAAAGTTGTCTCCAAGTTGTTGTCTCCCACGGTGGAAATGACGACTGACGGATATACAGACACAAAACCAAATTAATTATAATGTCTAAAATACACATGATTTTTCAGATTTCATTTCCATGGGAGGACATGTCTGTAGGGTGATGTGGGCAGCTCAACAAGCTTTCATTTTTTAATGATGTGTATATTTTTTTAACAACCTTTAAACTGAACTTCCTCTTAAATAGTCGCATCCTAAAATGGTCAAAATGAAAAGACCCCAGACATACCAGCAATACGCAGCATTCCACTGCAGTGCATTCCTCATGGAATACAAACATGCTAAAAACAGGAGAAAGCAGGACAACAGAGGCAACATCTCAGGAAGATACAGTTCTGTTAGTAACACATTACAGAAGTCAGGACTATATATAAGTAGGTCATCGAGTGGAATTGAACGCCATACATGCCCATGTATAGTTTTATTAAAAGGGTATGAGTAGTTCACTAGATATAGCACTGATAGATAAGACGCTGTGGCAAAGTGCCCCCCCCTGTGTATTATATGTTACGTGTTGTGTGTAAATGTTGGGGTATAGTCATCGGTACACGGGATATAAACGGGTCTGTGTTTCACGTGTGATTTAAAAATGTAGTTTTGTATTTAGGCACGAGGAGGGCACAAATCACTTCACGTGCTGGTTAAAGTAATAATATGTGAGCACGGGGAATTGCACTTTAATTAATTCACGTGCAGTTGTACCGAGATTCCAATTGAATGATTGACTAGCAATCGAGTCTCGGTACAACTGCATAAAAGCTGCATGTTTTCACTCACTTTCGTGGTGGTGTGTTCGTTGAGTGGAGAACGGAGAGAGAGAGAGGAGAGTACTATTATAAACAATTGCTATCGCGTGCTGGAGGACCAGCACGATACTTGTTTATTTATTTACTCACCGTGTTTGTGTGTCTGTCCGTCCACCGGTTGTTTAGTGTATAGTCCGTTTTGTTTGTCTATTTATTTTGGCGCAAGTGCCGTGTCCTGTTTTGTGTTCTGTTTGTTAAACCTTTTTATTTATTTGTTATTAAACGCTGAGTGCAACCATCGCACTCAGTTTCATCATCACCGTCTGTCTGTCTGTGTGTTCTCTCTCTGGTCTGAGTTCCTCCCTGCAGCCAGCCTGTCACACGTGGTGTCAGAACCGGGAAAACAGCGCCTCCAGGACTCAGGCCAGAGCGGGAACCGCAGTTTTTGTTTGTTTGTTTTGTTTTTTTTGAAAAAAGGGGAAAAATGGAAGGCTGGAACTGGAGAGATGGCTGCCAGGATCTGGAGGTCCTCCTCGGTGGTCTAGAGGACCAAGGCTGGTGCCTTGCCTGTGGGGAGTTCGGGCACCCAGTGGTGCACTGCCCCTACCAAGAGGGAGAGGAGGAACTGGCCCAGGAGAGGAAGGTGAGGAGGAGGCAGAGAAGGGGAAAGGGGAAGAGGAAGGCGGAGTGTCCACCGCCCAAGTCTCCACCAGCAGAGGAAGAATGCCTGCTGGTTTTGCCTCCACAGCCTGAGTGGGAGGAGCTCGAACGTCCTATGCCTGAGTGGGAGGAGCTCGAACGTCCTATGCCTGAGTGGGAGGAGCCCGAACGTCCCACGCCTGAGTGGGAGGAGCCCGAACGTCCCTACGCCTGAGTGGGAGGAGCCCGAACGTCCTACGCCTGAGTGGGAGGAGCCCGAACGTCCCTACGCCTGAGTGGGAGGAGCCCGAGCGTCCCTACGCCTGAGTGGGAGGAGCCCGAACGTCCCACGCCTGAATGGGAGGAGTCGGTGCGTCCACAGCCCAAGAGGGAGGAGTCGGTGCGTCCACAGCCCAAGAGGGAGGAGTCGGTGCGTCCACAGCCCAAGAGGGAGGAGTCGGTGCGCCCACGGCCCAAAAGGGGAAGGTAGAGCGTCCACCGCCCCAGTCTCCACTAGCAGAGGGTGAATTCCTGCTGGTTCCACCTCCATTGCCATGGGAGGACTGCTTGCAGCTCCCACCTCCACCAGCAGAGGGTGAATTCCTGCTGGTCCCGTCCCTGCTTCCACCGCCAGAGCAGAGCGGTAGAAGCTGCCTGCTGGGTCCCTGTCCACCAGCAGAGGGTGAATGCCTGCTGGGTCCCTGTCCACCAGCAGAGGGTGAATGCCTGCTGGGTCCCTGTCCACCAGCAGAGGGTGAATGCCTGCTGGGTCCCTGTCCACCAGCAGAGGGTGAATGCCTGCTGGGTCCCTGTCCACCAGCAGAGGGTGAATGCCTGCTGGGTCCCTGTCCACCAGCAGAGGGTGAATGCCTGCTGGGTCCCTGTCCACCAGCAGAGGGTGAATGCCTGCTGGGTCCCTGTCCACCAGCAGAGGGTGAATGCCTGCTGGTCTCCCCTTCCGAGGGGAGCCGCACCAGTCCCCTGCAAGAGGGGAGGGCCGCACCAGTCCCCTGAAACAAGGGTAGACTACACGCTGCTCCCACCTCCGCCGCCAGGAGACTACACGCCGCTCCCACCTCCACTGGCAGGAGCAGAGCAGCAGGAGCTGCCTCTGCCTCCGCCACCTCCACCGGCAGGAGCAGAGCAGCAGGAGCTGCCTCTGCCTCCGCCACCTCCACCGGCAGGAGCAGAGCAGCAGGAGCTGCCTCTGCCTCCGCCACCTTCACCGGCAGGAGCAGAGCAGCAGGAGCTGCCTCTGCCTCCGCCACCTTCACCGGCAGGAGCAGAGCAGCAGGAGCTGCCTCTGCCTCCGCCACCTTCACTGGCAGGAGCAGAGCAGCAGGAGCTGCCTCTGCCTCCGCCACCTCCATCGGCAGGAGCAGAGCAGCAGGAGCTGCCTCTGCCTCCGCCAACCCCACCAGCAGAGGAGGAATGTCTGCTGGTATCACTTCCCCACCAGCAGAGGATGAATGCCTGCTGGTATCACTTCCCCACCAGCAGAGGATGAATGCCTGCTGGTATCACTTCCCCACCGTCACGAGGAGAGGAGCAGGAGCTGCCTCTCCCGTCACCAGAAGGACCAGGACTAGATGCTGGCGGTCCTCAGCAGCCCTTGCATAGGCTGCTGAGGAAAGCATGAGGAAGAACCGCCCGGCCGCAGTGGCCGAGAAGAGGGCCAAAACCCGCACCCCAGCTTGTCCTGACTGCCTGCCTCGCTGCGCCCAAGGATGCCTGCCTCGCCGCCCAAGGATGCCTGCCTCGCTTCGCCCAAGGATGCCTGCCTCGCCGCCCAAGGATGCCTGCCTCGCTGCACCCAAGGATGCCTGCCTCGCTTCGCCCAAGGATGCCTGCCTCGCCGCCCAAGGATGCCTGCCTCGCCGCCCAAGGATGCTTGCCTCGCCGCCCAAGGATGCTTGCCTCGCCGCCCAAGGATGCTTGCCTCGCCGCCCAAGGATGCTTGCCTCGCATCGCCTGGGGTTGCCAGCCGCTCCGCATCGCCTGGGGTTGCCAGCCGCTCCGCGATCGCCTGGGGCTGCCAGCCGCTCCGCGATCGCCTGGGGCTGCCTGTCGCTCCGCATCGCCTGGGGCTGCCTGTCGCTCCGCATCGCCTGGGGCTGCCTGTCGCTCCGCGACGCCTGCGGCTGCCTGTCGCTCCGCACGCCTGGGGCTGCCTTTTGCTCCACACAGGGTGCACAGTGCGAGGGAGAAGTGGAGCTCCCGCTGCCGCCTCTATGGCCAGGGGCTCCCCTCCCGAGTTCGCCTCCCGAGGGTCGCTGCTGCTGCCGCCGCCTCCCGAGGGTCCGCTGCTGCTGCCGCCGCCTCCCGAGGGTCCGCTGCTGCTGCCGTCGCCTCCCGAGGGTCCGCTGCTGCTGCCGCCGCCTCCCGAGGGTCCGCTGCTGCTGCCGTCACCTGGGGTCGCCAGGGATCCTGCTTCGCCTGGGGTCGCCGGGCCTCTGCTTTGCCTCGGGTCGCTACACTGTGGCGGAGCTCCATGAAGGGGAGCTGCCGGCCATGAAGAAAGGGGAGGTCAGGAGACCAGCTCCCCAGCCGCATTTCCGTGGCAGGAAACACGGTGGCCGGAGCCCCACGGAGGGGAGCTGGCGGCCACAAAGAAGGGGAGGTCAGGAGACCAGCTCCCCTTCAGCAGTTTCGCTGCGGAAGTGGGTGGCCGGAGCCCCACGGAGGGGAACTGCCGGCCATGAAGAAGGGGGAGGTCAGGAGACCAGCTTCCCCGCAGCAGTTTCGCTGCGGAGATTGTGTGGCCGGAGCCCCACGGAGGGGAACTGCCGGCCATGAAGAAAGGGGGAGGTCAGGAGACCAGCTTCCCCTGCAGCAGTTTCGCTGCGGAGATTGTGTGGTCGGAGCCCCACGGAGGGGAACTGCCGGCCATGAAGAAGGGGGAGGTCAGGAGACCAGCTCCCCAGCTGCACTTTCGGCAGGAGATAGTGTGGCTGAAGCCCGGAAGAGGGAGCTGCCAGCCACGAAGAATTGGGGGTGCCGGACATTCCACCATGGCCACCCCAGAAACAACTTGCTTCCCCTCTTCCGGGACTTTGGGACTGAGGGGAGGTGGCCATTGAGGCCATGTGTGCTTTGCACAAGGGGGTATATGTGGCAAAGTGCCCCCTGTGTATTATATGTTACGTGTTGTGTGTAAATGTTGGGGTATAGTCATCGGTACACGGGATATAAACGGGTCTGTGTTTCACGTGTGATTTAAAAATGTAGTTTTGTATTTAGGCACGAGGAGGGCACAAATCACTTCACGTGCTGGTTAAAGTAATAATATGTGAGCACGGGAATTGCACTTTAATTAATTCACGTGCAGTTGTACCGAGATTCCAATTGAATGATTGACTAGCAATCGAGTCTCGGTACAACTGCATAAAAGCTGCATGTTTTCACTCACTTTCGGGGTGGTGTGTTCGTTGAGTGGAGAACGGAGAGAGAGAGAGGAGAGTACTATTATAAACAATTGCTATCGCGTGCTGGAGGACCAGCACGATACTTGTTTATTTATTTACTCACCGTGTTTGTGTGTCTGTCCGTCCACCGGTTGTTTAGTGTATAGTCCGTTTTGTTTGTCTATTTATTTTGGCGCAAGTGCCGTGTCCTGTTTTGTGTTCTGTTTGTTAAACCTTTTTATTTATTTGTTATTAAACGCTGAGTGCAACCATCGCACTCAGTTTCATCATCACCGTCTGTCTGTCTGTGTGTTTCTCTCTCTGGTCTGAGTTCCTCCCTGCAGCCAGCCTGTCACAGACGCCCATTGCATGTGCCTTTACATTTGGGTTTACTGAGCTTGTGAACACTACAATGGTTTAGTTCAGAGTAAAAACACTAACAGACTTGAGCTACTATGCCACTGCTGTGTATACAAAAGCAATACTACAAAAAAACCCCAAAAAACATGCATGTTCTAGAAATATATTTTATGCAAAGTGTGATTTCCAACTAGGGCACCAGGGCAAAATATAATCCATGGTACTCATTCTTTGTATCTCTGCTGTTTCCCATCCCTTTTCATTATCAGAGACCAGCTCTGACACAAAAGCAACTTCTTGCAAAGTAATGCCCTTACCAATTACATCACAAGCAAAAAAATATCTAAATTAAGAGGAAAAAAAAACATTATCATGACAACAAGTCTACTTGACCTAGGAGGTCAATTTGATCAACCTATACCCCACCAGGATAAGCCACAGCTGGATTTTATTGGAGCACTTCTACAACCTGGATTGAATCAACCATCAGTGGTTATCCCAGAATAACCCCTGCAAATGTGTACTTGATGAAATGATTCCCCAGCGTTGTAAAATGCTTAAACAATTCCAGCTGTGACTTATCCCAGCGAGGTCTAAGTTTATCAAATTGAGTCCCTAGTTTCAGAAAGGTTGAATGTTTTTGAGATTTTAGTTGCTTCTTGCTAGTTTGGAAAAATTAAAAGGGTTGTATTCAAGCTTTAAAGCTTCAAAGTAGGGCCAGTAATCTGTACTAATATGACAGCTGTTTAAAAATGGAAAAAAATTTTGACCGGCCCTCCGATCAAAAAGGACCATCAGGCACTGGCAGTGCAGGGGGACACGCGAGAGCTTTGTTTTTCAAAGTTGCGTTCCGGCTGTTTACTCATTCATTCTTTCCTTTCTTTGATCAGCGAGGTCTATTTAGATGCATATCAGGTTAGTGCTGTTTACGTCAATTGGATATAATTCACAATCAGCAGTTGAGATTTATTTAAAACTGTAGTTATCACATCAGCACAATCTTATCTCTGCTCATGTTGGCTAAAGGTCCGGTGGTGTTTTCCTCAGTTACAATGTGTTTTTGTACCTTTTTTTGGTTCGGTTTTTTATATTTTAATTATGACAAATTTCAGTTCCATGAAACGTGTTTGCAGCACATTATAGGCAGGCAGCAGCCACCTGAGCTTCCCCACTCTGCCCCTGAAAACCCCAGTGATGTGCCTCCATACAGCCCCCATCCAGGGAGTGAGAAGAAGGCAGTTCAGTCACCACGTTAATCTAGTCAATGGTCTCTCTGAGATACTTGGGCCCACAAAGATTAGACTAAGTCTGTTCTAAAAAAAAAGAAGCCAACACCTGTTTCATGAATATCAAACCGCATTTTATAGAAACAGAATTTGAAAAAAATAACTCATAAGCTTTATGAATATCATTGTTAGCAATTGTGTCTATCAATTGTGACCTTGACCTTGACCTTGACCATGGAGATGACAACTGACAGCTGTGGCTGTCTGTGCAGTGGTTGTTTGTACTGTATATTATAGATTGTTTTTTTGTTTTTGTGTCTGTTTCTCATGCAGGATGTTTCTATTGACCTAATCCATTTTCAAAACTCACAGCCCTAATATTAATATTATTAATATTAGAGATGAGATGGGTAGTACTGGACATACTAAATGGGGACTGCTGGACCAGGTGTGGCCAAAGTTGGCAATTCCAGTCCAGGTCTTTTTTCCAACCCTGCTCTAACTTATTTAACTGAAACAATTAAGCCTTCATCCAGACCCTGAAGTAGTTAATTAAATGATTTGACTTGATAAACCTGGAGTGGAATGGCCCTCCAGGACCATAATTGAACACCCCTTGTCTTGACTATTATACAGTCTTAAAATAACTTCCCTAGACTTGTATTCCTTACTTTTAGCTCTGTACCCAAACCTTTATATTAGCAGCTTAATCGCTTTCTCTGAGATAACCCACTTTTTTCACTGCCTGGCGGACACCTTGTTTTAAGTAGCGTTATTTAATATTGGGCTAAGAAGAAGAAGAAGAAGAAGAAGAAGAAGAAGAAGAAGAAGAAGAAGAAGAAGAAGAAGACATGGACTTTTTCTCTCTGCTGTCTGACAAAGTTCCAAGGGTCAGAGATAAAGAATGCAAGAGATTTCCTGCTCAGCGGCCCATAACTCCCTAAACATGTTGGCGTTTATGTATTGCGGTCTGTTGCCACGGATACCTGGCAGCAAATCAGGGCCAAGCACCAGAGAGTCAGTGTTCCAGCAGGAGGAACAAGGCTTGCCTTAAAGGGATCTGCTTCTAAAACAGTCCTGCAGTCTGATTAAGAGACAATATTATAGCATAAAAACACTATTCTTCATTCTTCCCGTATTCATCTATCCCCATGTTCACATACTTTGTGAACTCTTGAAAGGGGGACAGTGAAACTATCAAATCCACAGTATCTACCACCTTTCTCCCATGTTGAAAACAAAAAAAGGTGCGGTAACAGGTAACATAACATCAGCTACAATTTTATTAGCCACAGGTAGACTGTCGCCACAGTGGAAACATTGGGCCCTATTCACAAAACTTTAAGGATGGTTATTTGAAGAGTTTTAATAAATTTCTTAGGTGTCGATGGTTAAAGAGCTCTTTAAAATATGACATTAAACAAATAAACCATTTCTAAAACAGTTTAATGAATTTGATTCAGATTATCAAAATATTTCTAAAAAAAACCCAGTCCTAAACAAAACCTTCCTAAAACAGTCCTTAAAAGTGCGCATTTTTTGACATACTTATTACAAAGGTATTAGCATGTCATGTTAGTTGTACAGAGGGATAAACTTCAAAACTGGTGTCTTAGACAATTATTGAGGGGTCTTTGGACCACACAGCCTCATAAGTCAAGTGTTATAGGAATATTTGTTAAGATTTATTGTCTCTCTATTTTGTTCCAGGTGTGTCTTTAAGCAAAGAAGAATTAATTAATATAATGTTGATGGTGCAGATAGTTAATGGGGTGTGGCTTTACAAGAGAACATCTTAAATTGGCATAATAGTGATCTTGCCTATTATGCCTGGCTTATGGGACACCCTGTACATCCCTTGGGAGGCAGGGTCATCACGAGCATGGAAAAGGATGAATCTATTTATCTGACACAATATATAGATTCCATTTTACTTTGGTTGTATAACGCACAGCCTTTATATAATGTGAGGTTTCACTATATGAACACTATGAACCACTTACTAAACACACAGAATGTGAAAAGGACAACATACACCCAACACAGTTCTGCTGTTTAGTATGGAAGCCTTGATTTTGACGAACAGTGGACCTAATAACTTGAGGGAATAATTCATACCCTCAGAATTTGCATGCTATGGTTTTTTTTATCTGTTTTTGATCCTGTGATATGTGTTCTTAATCATCATGTATTACTAGTTCTGCACTCCTGCAGATCTGGCATATTTAATATAAGTCCCAAGCAAATTGTTCCTTTGACACTATCTGAGCAAGCCTGAGCAAGGTGGGATCTCTGTATAGAAATAACCTCTAGGGGTGCAGAAGGGTGTCCACTAGTAGTTGATTTTGTTAAAGCTATAACAAAAGTGTAACAGAAGGAAAGCGAAGAGTGTTTATAAACATTCTCTTAAGATAACAATGCTTTTGGGCTTTTAACAAACAGTATAACAAAATAAAATCCTAATCGTGACTTTGTGAATTGGTCCCAGTTAGAGGTCCAACGTGTTTTTTGGATGGTGGAGAGGACAGTCTGTGAGGGGGGTTAGTGTTCTGTGTGGCTGCATCAGGAACAGCTGGAGGGGGATTAACTACTTCAGAAGGGAATAACATGAAGGTGATTTATGGGATTTGGAAAGGTGTAATGTGAACGGTGGCCAAAATCAGTAAATGATTATGGAAGGGTTTATAGCAAAAAACGAATTTAACAGTGTCTGTTTGGCAAATATTTAGAAATGCTATTTTACCGGATTAAATTCATCTGCGGAGGAAAAGGGGGTTGTATGGTGCAGCCCAAGTGGCTTCGTTTTTTTTTTGTTCTTCTATTTTTGAGGTTTTTGTGCTGAGATGCCTCCTTCAAAAGGCAAATCGATAATCTAACAACACACACACACACACAATACTTATCAACAGCAAAAAATGTCAGTCAGGCAGAAAAAAATACTTACACTATCTAAAAGAGTTCTCAGAACACCAACTAAAACTGCAAATAAAAATGTTAAATCATTCTAAATGTCCAAAGTGTTGGCCTCAAAGATTAATTTACACAAATTTGATCAGATTTATATTTTGAGGGGGAAAAAACAGCACAAAACATTTAAAGATGTGTGCCTATTAAAATAATTAAACAATTTTAAAAAAAACCAGAAAAACAGTATTGTATGGGAACAAGCAATCCTGCCGCATGACTCACACTTGCATCATGTTGCTTTACGAAGGGTTAACAGGTGATTTGTGTTGGTTTGAAAGCTGGCATGTTCCGCTGAAGCCTCCTCTCAAAGACCACTGGGAATCTCAGCACGGACCCAGGGTCCTTAACACTGAAGCCTGCTGGCAGCTCAGGAATTTTCCCACAATAAAACAAATACAAACAGCCTGAGAGTAACAGGAACCTCTCTGGAAATCTTGAAGTTGAGTGGCTTATTGTATTGAATCTCCTTCCCTTCCTCAAAACAGACCTTAAGTGCCCACTTGCAGGAGGCTACTTTTGGTTGGATGCTCTTTTGGATTTGTGGCGCAGACGCTTTGGAATTTGCAGACTAAAGATATTAGAGATAGCTGTTCTATTTCTGTGTGGCAAACTAAAAACACACTTGTTTACTAGTGGCATTCATGGGGTTTCCATGCGTGTTTTATTTTTTTTTTTTTAGCTTGAGACATTTACACAAGAAACATGTCTCGTGTAAAATGCTTTTTTGGGTTTCCATTCGCTCAGTTTATTTTACTCGAGTAAACCGGGCTTTTCACCCGATGTCATGCAAATGAATGGGAAAGGTGGGGGCTGATATGCAGATTAACTATGCGTAAAGTACTTGTGCTGTTTTTGAGGGAGCACTGTACCAGAAGAGGCCTTGCTTACAGTAAATCAGGTTTTCTAACTTAAATTGATGTTTTTCCCTGGTGCTAATGGACTTTTGTGCATTCGCCCCCTACGGTATGTTCTAAAAAAGACCGCTTGTCAATCAAAAGCAGGAGCAGTGCATCTTGATCAGCAGAATATCCAATACCACCAAGACACCAAGAGGCTGATCCAGGACATCCAGTTCCTATGCCTGGAACAGGCACAGAGCTACAGACAGTAGACACACACAGGATGGATTCAGCAGCACCAGTTTCCTGGTCCTTTTGATCAATGGGTACACTGCTAGGAAAAATGTCTAATGTGTTCACAAACTCTTCTGCTGCCTCTCATCATGCATTTTCACTGGGAGATGAAAGGAGCTGTGAAAGTGAAACCGAGTCCCAGGTTATTGAGATAAACAGACTATCAGCTGATTAGAGCAGGTGACAGGAGGAGGACTTTGCATCACGCCCCTATTAAATCAGCTCTCCCTGTCTGCTCAACAGCTGAGGGCACATTCAAATCTGCAAAATCAGCCTGGCTGATTTGATTGTTCCCATCCCATTAACCTAGAAACAGCTCCAGATAGTAATACAACTGGTAATCGCAGCTGGCGCATCAAGGTCTGGCACCACTAGCAACAGGGTGCTGGCAAATGTTCCAGTGTTTTTATTACCACTCTGTTTATATACACAGTATAAAGGCTACCAGTTAAAATAATGTGGAACTATATTATAATAAAGGGTTATGATGTTAGCTTTTAACCCTTTAAGGGCCAAGAGTTTTTCAGTGGGATGCTCCCCCAGGACTAGTGTTTTTTTTTATGTCTATATCTGACTCACAAAAAAATATTTTTTTCAGCAGAATCTTGGAGTTGGTGTCTTTTATTTTTAGAAAACTGGGGGACATTATAAAGTACTTGAGAAACCATAAAAAAGTTTCGCTTTTTGTTTTCATCACAATATTTCGTATAGTTTTTTATTATTATATATTCTACTTAGAGATACATCGATCTTTATTTTATTTTACATACATGTTATTCTATGACCTGAGGGACCTTACAATACTTCAAGACATTGTTTCACTTGAGTGATTGCAATGCCATAATAAATGTTTATTCTCAGAGTCTTTGTAAGCAATAATGGACACTACTCTCTATTTATTTTATCAAAATAAATATTTATAAATAAAATAATAGCTATTCATTTCATTATTATTAGTAATAAGGGAAAAAATACTTGATCAATTTAGTTCTTGAGATGGCTGAAAATAGCTCTGAAAAGTAACGTCAAAGTACTGGATAGTGTGGTGGTCCAGTGGTTAAAGAAAAGGGCTTGTAACCAGGAGGTCCCCGGTTCAAATCCCACCTCAGCCACTGACTCATTGTGTGACCCTGAGCAAGTCACTTAACCTCCTTGTGCTCCGTCTTTCGGGTGAGACGTAGTTGTAAGTGACTCTGCAGCTGATGCATAGTTCACACACCCTAGTCTCTGTAAGTCGCCTTGGATAAAGGCGTCTGCTAAATAAACAAATAATAATATTTTGCTCACACATTTGCTTTTCTGATCCATAATTTTAGTACACACATCAAGTAGTACAGTAAAACTTTCAAATGAAACATTACACCTGTTTTTTTTTTCTTCTACTGTAGACCTCCCGCCAACACGCATGCAAACTGAAGTGCAGCGTTTCATAATCATTCTCATTAAACAAAATGTATGCATATATAAATATTTGCATACACTACATTTGTCACTTTATTATGGAAACCATTGTGGGCTTTTTGTTCTTGAACTTTTGTAATAAAATTAAATGCAATTTAAATGAATACAATTAACCACTTCCTGAGGTTAAAGTTCAACACAAATAACAGCAGGTGATTCGCTGCTTTAGGTATGCAGCATCACCCAGTCACTTGCTAGAGGTGCTGAGAAAATGATCTGCAAAACGCACATTTTTATCTGAACAGAAGTGCAATGCACAATCTGAGTAGGGATAAAAACTGGTTTGATTTCGGACCAACACGTTCCTTTTCCCTGTCAGTATTACGTTCAGCTCGAAAAAAAAATCTTGAGTCTGAGATTAAGAGTTTGAACAAGGGCTTCGCGTGCCGGGGTTTGCCTACCCCTGGGCTAATGCATTCGGGATTTAAGCCTAGCAATCCCTTAGGGGGTACTGAAGGTTTCTCATGATGTAATTAGTTTTATGAGTAATGTGCAAAACGTGATTCCATCAGATAGCTGCTGCCCAAGCAACAACAGCCAAAAGGACACAGCCTGAACTACCTCATTTGACAGCAGAGCAGAGATTTGGAGCCGGATTCATTAAACTTTCTTAGCAAGCTAGTCTTAGGGTCATTCCATGTCAAGTGGTCTAATACAGTTCCAATTTATGTTGCAATTTCTGGACATTATTATTATTATTATTATTTATTTCTTAGCAGATGCCCTTATCCAGGGCGACTTGCAATTGTTACAAGATATCACATTATTTTTACATACAATTACATTATTTTTACACGTTATTTTTACATACAATTACCCATTTATACAGTTGGGTTTTTACTGGAGCAATCTAGGTAAAGTACCTTGCTCAAGGGTACAGCAGCAGTGTCCCCCACTTGGGATTGAACCCACGTCCCTCCAGTCAAGAGTCCAGAGCCCTAACCACTACTCCACACTGCTGGTCAGATTTTGCCAAAACAAGTAAATGAGTAAAATTTCAATTTATATTGATTTATTGAAGATGCCATCAAGATATGTAAGCTGTAAAAAATATATATTTTATAGGCTACGATACTTGCTTGTTCCTAGTTCTAGTTCTGCTACAATTAACAGATTTTCTTTCCACAAATAAATCAGGCCCATTGGCCATTATTTCCACAGTGGCCTTCACCGCCCCCCCCCCCCCCCTCATTTGGATCAAGAACAGACTTGTCTTTCATGGGCCCTATGCTAACAAAATCCTGAGACATTATTTAAAAACTCCCTGGAAGTGGGAATGTGTTATTGTTAAATGTCCAAACTGTACCCAATTGCGATTAAACAACTGCCTTCTGTAATGTCCGAGGTGCCAGATTCAACTGTACTGTGAGCCCTAGCCAGCCACTGACAGGTATGGAAAAGCTGGTCCAAGTCAGAGATTTGAATGTTTATAAACCACTGGGGAGGAAAAGCGTGACATTCCCAATTAAATGTGAGAGTGGGTTGTGAGGCTGGAAACCTGATCGGAGAGCCCTGCGCTGAGCGGGTGTCATGGTGAGTCTGTGACCTCTTGAATGCTACAGCATTGGCAAGACAAACAAACAACACCAGTGGTCCAGCCGTTAGGCACTATCGCAAGCCGTTTACACATACCAGCATACTTTAAACACTCAATCAGATCATATTTACAGGTACTATTAATAAGGTTGAGGGATTTTTTTTGTTAAAGTTGTGTCATATCAAGCGGAGAAGTATTTGAACTGCAGTAATAACAATGTAACCTTTGCCTGTTTTACCAGCGCTGCAGGACATACAGTACTAGCAACTAAATACGCTGTTATCAGGCAATAACGGCACTAAAGTGACATCACTGCTAAAATTCCTTATCAAAACAAAATGGTGGAGTCAGTAATGTTCTGAGATTGTTCTTTGGACCAGTTACACAAGGTAAAATAATGTTCTCTTATCTTTTTACATTGGCAATATAATATAATAGTGTTATACTGCAGCTTCTGGTTCGTGTCATCGCTTGGCCCTGTGTATTACTAAGTGAATACACACAACACACACCAAATCAGAAGCTATACAGCAGAAACGTATAAGGACACACATTTCTGCACATTTTTCTATCAAGAATACAGCAGTGAGCTCTTCAAAGGGGAATAACGCTCACCAGTATGTTTTTTAGTGGTTTATTGTGAAGAAAGGGTATAGTGGTGAAACCTCATATAGCTGCAGAAAGTGCTCTAAATCGGAGCCTGGGATTTCCTTAAAAGGAAGTATTTGGCTGCATGTTGGTGGAGTTGTCTTCTTATCTGCCAGCGCTGCTCTCTTCCTTGCAGAGAGAGATTTGTGATTTAATCTGCCGGCCGTGGTGATGCGGCACAGCTGGTCAGATCTGAGTCACAGTCGGGGGGGTTAGAAACACCTGGAGTTGTACATCTGCAGTAACAGCCCAGAGTTTTGAAACCTGGAACTTGTTTAAACTTCTAGCTCCCGGATAATACTACAGAAATCTATTTTCCAAGAATCCAACATTCTTTTGGCTGCTCAAAGCTCCTTTGTAGGCATTTATTATCCCCCACTGGGGATGCATATCTGGGGCTTATCAGTATCTGGAGGTATATGGAGGCATGTAGCTGGGTTGGCAGGTGCTTTTCCCTTCCAAATTATTAATGTTTCTTGAGGAACAAACTTTCCTGCACTCTCAGCTTCCCTGGAGGAATAAGAGGTGGTATAAATCACTGAAAACAACATAAATACCGTATCGACAGTGCTGTGGCAAGTGTTTCTAATTCTTTTGCCTGACCTCAGTAGAAGTGAACGGCTTCATATTTATCACATTAATTGCCAGTCCCTTTATGAGCCTTAGCAACTGGGCTAAGGGCTTCAAATCACTTTCACAGGCCTCCCTCTCCATGCCCCCAATTCTCTTCTAAAGGAACTGTTTTATTTCCCTTTGAACAATTCTCCCCAGTGGCTCCAGGTCACTCTCCCTTGTCAACGGTGATTAGTCCCTATCAAAACACAAGCAGCCCCAGACTTACAGAGGTGTCTCCAACACCTGGCTTGAGTTTCAGCCTAATATCTGCCCAGTCCATTCTCTGCACGTGTGAAATACTTCAGTACAAAGTATTCTTTCACCAAGGAAAGTCTGGGGTCACATATGGAAATATTTATGACCCAATTTTCTTGAACCCCAATCAGTTTGCTGTGACATTTAGTGGCAAGGAATTAGCTCAGTGCTTTTCACATTACAATGAAAACCTTGGAACAGCAGGTCTCACCCGCCATTCAATTTAGAGTTTTAAACCTTCGGGCTCTAACAAAAACATCACTACAGATATCGCCACTTTACTTTACTGAAATGTGCCGTACCGTTCCATTGGTGGTATACCGGGAGTGGCTATTCGGTAATGCTTCATTTGAATCAGAGACCATGTAGTGTTCACAGCATCCCCATGAAGGCTACATAACATTGTGTGCCCTTATCCTTCACAGTCACTGTGGAAATCAATGTATATTAATATTCATACATTTTTTGTCAAATGGGGTTTCCTAACTTTAATCATATCACTAATTTATATTATTTAATAGATCTCAATAATTACTGTAAACGTGTTGATGCACAGTTTGTAACAAATGTTATGAATTATTTTTCTGCATGTTATATGGGTTTTCAGAGTGATTCTGAAGGAATATAAAAATAAAAACATTAATACTAAAACATTCAAAATAAGTACTCGAATAGACTATCCCGGTCTACAAATAGGCCTTTGTGTAAAAATGCGTAAAAATGATTTAAATGTATTTAATGAATCAGCATCCGAATTTCGAAAGGGACAGTATTCCACAACGCAGGTGCAAAATGACTAAAGGCTCATCCACCAAGAGAACTATGCTTAACCACTGTAGACACCAGAAGTCCAGCACCTGCTGCTCTCAGCTCGTGTCCAGGGACATGGGGTATAAGTATGTCATTAATGTAAGTACAGCCATTTCTATAAAAAGCCCTGAATGTTATTAACAAAATTTCAAGAATTTTTACAGTTTGTGAAGAGCTGATAGGGGGACTTCTTAGGGTCAGTAATACTGGAGTTTTGTTTAGTACTGTTTTTGAGCCAATCAATAGCAATTCAGTTTTATTTGCATTTAGCTGTAAAAAGCCTTCAGACATCCAAGCCCCTATTTTATCAAGGCAAGTCGACAGTCTAGAGTTTATGGTTGGATCATCAGAACTTATTTTAAAGTAAATCTGGGTGTCATCGGCATAAGAGTGGAAATCAAACCTGTGTTGTCTAATCACATTGCATTGCACACTGGTTTTGTCTAATGTAAGTTATTCAACACAAGACAAATACTAGGATTAAATGCCATGGGGAAGCAACGAATAAGCCAAAATGTGTGATGTGAATTCTAAAAGACTGCATGCGGCTCATATAAAAACAGCTGTGTTAAACTGCAGTAAGATGGTGCAAACTAAGACTATCTAGTAAACTTCAAGTTAACAATTATTAGCTATTACAAACTGCAGTTGTAAAGTTAAAATTAAAGTGCAGCTAAATGAAAACAATTCAGTTAGACAGAAAAATACTGGGCTGTTTATACCAAAAGACAACATTTTCTAGTGCATCTTAATTGTAAACTTGTATATTATTTGGGGGGCATGAACGAGGGCTCCTCCCCCTACTTCCCTCCTACCAATAACATTATTATTTGTTTATTTAGCAGACGCCTTTATCCAAGGCGACTTACAGAGACTAGGGTGTGTGAACTATGCATCAGCTGCAGAGTCACTTACAATTACTCACCAAAGACGGAGCACAAGGAGGTTGAGTGACTTGCTCATGGTCACACAGTGAGTCAGTGGCTGAGGTGGGATTTGAACCGGGGACCTCCTGGTTACAAGCCCTTTTCTTTAACCACTGGACCACACAGCCTCCTAATCTGCTAATCCCCTGCTAATCCCCTATTTAAACCCCAAACCTTGAGTTTTCTCTCTCGCGTTTTTTTTTTTGGTTTTCCACCATCCTCCCCTCCTCCCCCACTACAATTCCTCTTCTATTCGGCTCTCCACCTCTGCAACTGCACTTTCCCCTGCAACGATCTACCTCTTGGGGATAAGTGAAGCTCACTTCCCAACCTTAGAAATCCAGTTGGCACTGGCTTCATCCTCCGCGAGGAAGGTTCTCCGTGAGTCAAGGGGGACCTCTGTCCAAATTTAACTTTCTCTCCTCTACATCCCCCTGGGGGAAGTATCGGTTGCTTCCCAGCCTTGGGGACCGAACGGTTCAGTCTCACCTCCACAAGGGCGGCTCTACGTTAGCCAAGGGGAATCACCTTACTCTTCTCTAAGTTATAAGCACATATCTTCTATTATCAGTTCTTTATGCTGATGCATTGAAATTTTGCATGCATTTTGCCGTCATGGAGACACCCACTGTTAACATCAATAGCACTGATGTGTGGATTACTCCCACGGCTTTTGAAATCTGATTCTCAAACAGCACCGCTAAGTTATAGTACTGAACTGGTGATTCTCAATGGCAGCCTAAATAGCCATACACCCTAGGAATCTGGTCTTGCCAAATCTATGCAGCTAAGCAAGTTGCTCTGGTGAATGAAGTTGCATCTGGGACTCGCTAGAGAGCACGCTACGCTCTAGACCAATGATTCTCTTTGAGGCCCAAAGAAGTTTCCAGGGGGTACACAGAAAATATTTGAAAATGACTTTTTTTAAAAGGAACACTGTTCAGGTACAGAAGTGGCCTCTGAATGTTGTGGTGTAAGAGGCCTACTTACAGATACATTAAATATTTCCTTTCACTGCAGTAGTTCTTTCTTGTTTGCGGTTAGTGCTTCCCTCAGGGTTCAGCTGAGGATCCTCAAAATCAGTTTTAAAAGGGTCCCAGTAACAAAATTATAAGAACCTACAGCTCTGGGCAATGCTCAACCAGTGGTGGTGGTAGGGGCACCAGTTCAGTGTACTGATGTGAACATTACAGACTCTGTAGCGTCTGCTAAAAAATAAATAATAGCACGATTTTATTTTCTAGGGCAGCAGTGTGGAGTAGTGGTTAGGGCTCTGGACTCTTGACTGGAGGGTTGTTGGTTCAATCCCAGGTAGGGGCCACTGCTGCTGTACCCTTGAGCAAGGTACTTTACCTAGATTGCTCCAGTAAAAAACCAAGTGTATAAATGGGTAATTGTATGTAAAAATAATGTGATATCTTGTAACAATTGTAAGTCGCCCTGGATAAGGGTGTCTGCTAAGAAATAAATAATAAAATAATAATACTGCAGCTTTAGCCCTTGTGTCCAGGCTAGTGCAACTCACTGTAGTTTGGGATCTCAGCATTGTGACTGAAATGGACAGGCAAAACGGAAATGCACCTTTTTTATATATTATATATAAATGTTGTCAGGGGTTACAGCCATGCAAGTGTAACTCAGTCTCTGTTAGGCCCAGGCCCTCTTCAGTCAGTGCACAGTTGGTGCAAGGTCTTTTTGGGTATCTGCAAAGATCAAGCCCCAAATAGATTGATTCCTGGCAGACCGGCACTTTAAATTTTTGCCTGTTTCACTTAAACAACCTAAAGTCTTATACAAAAACACTTTAATACAAAAACAAAGCAAGGCAATATTTCAAAAGAATATTATCCACCAAAATTTTATCTAGACACTTACTCAACAAGGTTTACCACCCCCCCCCCAAATCAGAATCAGTGGTAGGAAATAAAATAGATTGACCTGCAAGATTAAAAGATCAGGATTTAAAGCTACAGTACTCTTTCAAATCTACCTCTGTTACATAAGCAACCTTGTGTGTGTGTATGTGTGTGTGTAACGCAATAAAATATACACCCAAATAAAGCCCCAGTATATAGGTTGTCAGTACAGTCGGACAAGCATATACATGTGCTTGGTTAGCAGTCAAGGTAATGGAAAACATTGGAGCCCGTAACTGCCTTTGTTTCACAAATAAAACAGCAGGCTTCAATAGTATTGCTGGAGCGGCAGTGTTTGTTGAAAACCACCACCAGAAAGCACAAGTGGTTCATGACATACCTAATCTGCAGATGTGTGTAAAGTGTTGTGAAAAGCAACAGACACGCAATACAAACCTTCAACAATAGACAAGGGATACCTGTTTCCATACGAACAATGTTCCAGGATACACATTGTGGAATTCGGTAAAGAGTAGCAGTTTACCTCCCTAAAATATTAGTAAATCGACAGACAGAGAGATATTTTGGTATGAATCAATTTTTAAAATAGGTCTTTAGGAATTTGAATAGCGTAAATCATTAATATCGCTTAATTTCTAAAGCTTTATTTTGATTCAAATGTGATTTCCATGGAGTAATCCATCCCTAATCATTGAGACCATAATCTTTTTTTTTTTTTTTCTAAACTCTGCTCCTAATGATATTGGATTGACCCATAAGATCATACAACACAACCATTCTGGCACCAAAGAGCAACAGTTAAGTGAAAGGGGGGTTTGATTTGTACTGCACAGTGTCAGAGTACTGAAGCAATAACAGTGTTTAACAACTGCTGAACCATGAACCATTCTAGCCTGCAGACTGTATATCCTCCCAGCAGTGGGACCTGTAGACTTGTACAATACTCTCTAGCCTAGTGGTCAATTTAGATTAATGACTGTAGATCATAGACTTCAGCGGGAATGTAAACAAACCACAAAGCTGAACATTTTTAGCAACGTAGCTTAAAAACACAAATATATCACTGTGAATTTTGACAGATGAGATGGTAAACCAGGATTCTGTCTACTACTGTATTTGCAGATCCTTCAAAGGATATTTGTGGACAGGAATCGGTGGGGGTGGAGGGCTATATAACTTTAAATTCTATATACCATCTGACCTGTTTTCCTGACTGTGTCACTGTGATAAAGTGAGCGAATGAATCCTAGTCAACAATCCCCCCCCTGACTTGTGAGGGCGCTGTATAACATGAACAGTGTGCCTCGTATGGATGGTCTGGCTGTTCATTCCAGGGTCAGTCGGAAGCCAGCCATCCAGCAAGGGGGCGGAGTCACAATGCCCAAAGTCATCGCCCTATCGGTACACGATATGTCAGTCATGGATTGGAGGTGACGTGATTGAACTAGCTATCCACCCTGGTGCGATTTTCCCCCCTTAGGACCTTGCTGAGGGAAGCGAGGGTAGAGGGAGAAGATGGACAGCCACCTTGAGCTAAGGAGTGACTGAGAGAGATAGAAGGGAAGCCGGATGGGAGTCCGAGAGACGAGTCCCGAGGAGCTGTGGTTGCAGTTCAGTGTGTGTGTTTTGATCCCTCCCCCATCCTTCTGCCTACCCTGTGCTCTTTTTCCCTCTATTATTTATTCTATATAAACACAGGCTGTTACCTCCGTTTGCTACAATCACTGCATCCATCCGCTACCCATAACGATATATTATTATTATTATTATTATTATTATTATTATTATTATTATTATAAATCCGTAGTAGCCGTTCACAGCCCTATAGATTATATTAAGAACATAAGAAAGTTTACAAACGAGAGGAGGCCATTCGGCCCATCTTGCTTGTTTGGTTGTTAGTAGCTTATTGATCCCAGAATCTCATCAAGCAGCTTCTTGAAGGATCCCAGGGTGTCAGCTTCAACAACATTACTGGGGAGTTGGTTTCAGACCCTCACAATTCTCTGTGTAAAAAAGTGCCTCATATTTTCTGTTCTGAACTGTCTTATGTGCAGGCAGCTGTAAGATAAGATAAGATAAGGTCTATTTTGTACAGGTCGCATGGCATCTTAACTGACTTCACAGCACACAAACTGGCAGTTTAATGAAAATGATGACCAGATTTCAAAATGTTACTGATGAAAAGAGAGCTGTGTTTGTTGAAAATCAGGAAAATGCTGCCACAAAAAAAAGTTCAGTGATATAAATTCACTAAAAGTAAAAGCAAAACTGGAAGAAAATTGAGAAAACAGGTAAATTCATCAAATACGTGTAAAGCAACTTGACAACATTAAGGTATACTGGTATGCAAAGACAAGTATTTAACACGACACAAATATGAAAGTTCAATTTACTACAGTAACCAAACAGACTTCACAAAAACAAAAGAACATCTAGTGGCAAAACAAAAGCATTACAAAAAACAAGGGAAAGGAAATGGTCATATGTGCTACTTTTTCATTCTATTGTAAATGGCTACAACTAATTATAACAAACAAAGTACACCAAAGTGTGCAATAAAACGCTTGTAATTGTATCCTGGGCTTCTGGTGACATGGATACTCCACCTTTGTTCTCGTCATTTGTCTTGCCACGAGAGGTTATTTCTTATATTATTTTTATTATTAGCGCGCTGTGTTTATTTATTTTTAGAAAACGAAACAGTTTGATTGCAGTTTTCTAATGTGACAGTGTGAGTCAATCAGTGCTGTTAAAGAATTCAAATGCAGCACTGATTGGCTGAAACACTTTACAGCATGGTGATGCAGAGTCGTTATCGGCATGATATTGGTGTGGTTCAGCTGTGGTACCATGTGAAAGACTTCTGGGGGCACGCCTCCTAGCAGGAAATGTAAATGCAGTGCAACAACGTTTTAAATATAGTAGTACATTGATTAACAAAAAGAAAGAAAGATAAAACAGAAATAATTAAAGAAAAAGTTATACAACTAAAAGGAAATCATTTGTCTTTAAAGATCCATCGGCGCCCTCTCTCCGCAGGTAACAGAACTGCCAAACGTCAAGCTAGAGCGAGCCAGGGTGCTGAAACGGTCAGAGAAGCACGCCAGCCACTGCAATCACACTCCAAGCAGCCACCAGCCATACCCGCATTGAATCTTCGTCATAGTGTACATGACACAGTGTGGTCAGCAGGAAACCTCAAATCGGGGACACACCCTGCTGTTTAAAACCAAGTAATTGTACAACACAGTGCTGTATAATTGTACAACACAGTGCTGTATAACAGTGCGCAAAAACACAAACGAAACCTCTACCAATGCAAACAACACAGTATAACAAAAGCGTAATTTGCTCTGTATCATCACTTTATTGGTTAATAAAAAGTGGATAACACAACACTATCTTTAAGGATCCTTTCATATCCGATCAATATATAAATCTATTAGAAAGACACGAACAGCCGTTACACCAACTACAGCGGCCAAACTGAGTAGTACTAAGAGCTTAATTTTTCCAACTTGCACCAGAATACCGTATTAAGCAGAAAAGATCTAAGAAGTGGGCTGTAATGTATGCACAGCTCAGCATACTGTCCTATTCTGTTACATTACCATATGCATAATACTAACTGCAAAAACCACTCTGGGACGCATATAGTCTCATCATCCCCCAGCAGAGTACCGTTCTGTACACAACTCTAAATGCAATTCCAAATAACCGAATGCAAACCAGCGTCTCTATAACTTAATGCTGCCCAGAAGGTTCACCTTACAACATTTGCATACTGTCAATACGTACTTCTGAGAAAAGATTAAATAATAATAATAATAATAATAATAATAATAATAATAATAATAATAATAATAATAATAATAATAATAATAATAAACACTTGCAAACTCTTCCGTCTTGTTATAATAATTAAAAAAAGCTGTATACGCATCCCATTTAGGCAATTCACACAGAAACATAAACAACGTCGTCTTTTTTTTACTTACCCGTTGTGTTTATCTTACAAAAAGAAATGCAGCTCAGATCTTAGGAACGCATATCCAGTGTCACTGTCATCAGCAGCAGTATAGTCTGATCTGTATCTTGTGGTTCATTTAGCTGCCCTATTGACACGCTGACTGAGGAGCGTGTGTGTGAGCGGAGATCAAAACACAGCATCTAACGGGTTCCTCGCTTTCTTAAAGACGCAGCGCTTCCATTTTCTGTTATGAGCAAAGGAGATGTGGTGCATGAATGGGTTATTCATGTGATGTGGTGCATAATTGATTCTTTACAAATAGTGATAATTCTGAAGAACAGACCTCACTACATATTTGAAGTGTAATTCGTTGAGGAGTGGTCTTGTATCCTCCAGAACAATAGGTGGCTCTATTAACAGTTTAATGCTATTAAAAAAAAATAAAAAAAATAAAGCTTTCAGAAGTCTTTTAGGAGGTGACAAATTTTTAATATAGCACCTTTCACCATAAAAATTGCTGCACAGCGCTTCATATGAATAAATTGACAAATATTAATAAAAGAATGCAAGAAAAGCAATAAAAACAAAAGAAACAGATATAACAGTAAAACAGGGCACAGAATAAAAGGAACATCATTTTAACAAAAAAACGCTACATTATAAAAATGTGTTTTTAATCTTGTTTTAAAAGCAGTGACACTTGGTGCTTCCCTTACAGAGCTAGGCAGATCATTCCAGAGTTTTGGGGCCCTATAACTGAATGTTCTACCTCCTGTGTTTTTTTTAAAAACCCACCTTGACTTGAAATCAATCTGTTACAGAGAACATACAAGCACTGATGGGTCAAGCTGATATATATATATATATATATATATATATATATATATATATATATATATATATATATATATATATACACATTATTTACCCTATAATCTTATTTTTCAAGAAAATTGTTTTTGTTAAATTTGGAATGAATTCAATTTAATTTAGTTTATGTACCAAGCAGTACTGTTTTTGCCAGCTTTTAAATAGAACCTAATGTACCTGTACACACACACACTAGTGTAGGGTAAACGTATATGAATGTATTTAGAGTCAAAAGGTTGGTTTAATGATGAAGCTCTTAGTGATGTTATGGTAAAGGAGAAACCCCCTTTAAGTGTTGGGCTTCATGTCTCTGACTCTGTGGTGGGAAGGCAGGGGACACATGCTTCGTATCTGTGCACATGACGGGCATCTCAACAGATTGAATGACACAGCTAATTCTGTGACTAGACCTTAGCAGTCAAAGCATGCCCCAGCAGCACTGAATACCAGCCACAGAATAGAGGAGCTGCTATTTCTGGAGAGCAGTCTTAAAGACACAGCTCAGAATGCCCAGGGGATATTCCATCAACACTGAATTTACAAACACTAAAAGAAACCTAATAAATTCAATAACAAACATTTCAACAGCTGTAGAAGTCCTTTTCCATGTCTTCAACGATGAAATGTGTTTTGATTGTATACTGCAAGGTTGATGGTGTAATACGAGCAAAACGTTAGGTTATTATCATAACCCTGGTTCTCTGAAATAGAAATGTAACCATTACAGTATGGGGATTTACCTGCTAAAGACCAGAAACCTGAATATTGTATACCAATGCTGCTCAGCTAGCGTTTGACGCTGCCATGGCCTGCCCCCGAAGGAACAAAAGGTCTGCGCTCACAGATCTTAGAGTCATTTTTCCTTCAACCCTGCTGCAACCTTGAAGGTTACTGGTTACATTTCCATTTCAGGGAACCAGGGTTATGATAACAACCTAACATTCCCTTTCAAGTACGAAATGTAACCATTATCGTATGAGTGAGTGTACCAAAGCGGTCGCAAGGCCAAGATTGCAGACAACTGGAATGCTACAAGGCTTAGCCGAAGGCTGCCCTGTGTGTTACCATATGGAACCAGTAGGCAACAATAGAAGCCTCAGCCAGCGGAATATAGGCCAGGCTCAGCTTCTCTGCATCGTGCACTCTATATAGGGCGTCCATCAACTGGAAAACAGCAGGTGCCGTTGCCAGACGGTTCCAGGAAGACTGAATTTCAAAAAGAAAATATGGGTGAACTGGGGGTGATATGGGAGAGGCGGCAGGCTCGTCATTGAAAATCGACTGCCTTCCCCTACTGTAGGCCAAGGCACTTGCAATATTGCAGTGGCCCTCTTGATTAACAGTATAAGTTCTGCCGACAGGGAGAGCGTAACCGCAGGAGACATGCTGTCGGACTCCATGTCCTTAGATGGGAACGCCAGCTCCTGTTCGCCCACCTCCTCAGAGGCGCCGATGGAAAGTATGCCCTCCTGTGGTCAATCTGCACTTGCTGAAGCTGCGATTAGCCCATGCCTCCTTGGCATGCTCTGGCACCAGGACGGAAGAGCACCTACCATGCTTGTCCTAAATAGATAGACTGGCCTTGCATGTCTCTCAGGGATAGAAGACACGAGCGAGGCCGGTTTGGTACCAGGTCGGGTCGGTAACGGTTCAGTGACTTTTGCGCCATATAGGATCAGGTCGGTACTGGTTTGGTGACTAGCACCGGGTCGGTTCGGTACCGGGAGACTTTAGCACCGGGTCTGTATGGGTACGGTCCAGGAATGGTACCAGGAAAGGTACTGGGACCGGTGGGGTAACCTTGGTACCTTGAACGAAGCGGGTCGGTCACTGGTTCACAGTCCCTGCGGCTGGCAACGTACAGGGATGCCCACCTGTAAAAGCCACTGGCAAAACCACACAGTCAGTACCGCACGTGAGAGTGAGGGAAGCATGCTTGTTAACAAGTACTACAGCCTTTGCAATGGTGCTTAGCACCACGTTGCAGACAGGCCTGCGCCTAGTATCTGTAAAAAAAAAAAAAATAATTTTTTTTTTTTTTTAAAAACAGATCACAAACAGACTATATCTAATTGAATTAATATTGAAAAAGATACAAAAAGTACTTGCAAAACTAGCAAGAAAAAAGTAGGTGCAGATAGGAGCAGTTGATTAATACTAAAAACCTTGTAAAAGGTTAATTTGAAATTCTATATTGTAATCTGACACAGGGTCTGAAATAGCAATCTCAGCACAGAAATGACTGCTCAGCACTTGTTAAACAAGGCTTAATATGAACAGTGTGTTTTGCTTTAATACAAATATAAAAGTTGGATTTCCTCAATATTGTAAATAACAATTTTCCACTGTAGTGCCATTAAACGGTAGTTAATTTTTGCTAGTGATAAAACAATCAGCTGAATGTGATGTGGTTAAGCCAATTATTGTTAATTCTAGTAAATATTGTTCAGTTTGATGTTACATGTTGTGCAATTAACCCCAAGCAATAAAATAAAATACAAATTAGAACAGAACACCTTGTTCTAAACTCACAAAACAGAAGATGGTATTATAAGGACACAATGCGATGTTAAATAAACATGTCTTTTATGAGTTATACAAATCAGATTTCAATTGACTTGAATAATACAGGAAACGGTAACATTTTTCTCAACAAGTGCATAAAAAACTAAAAGCTCCATCTTAACTAACCCCAGAGATCAAGCACTAGCCATTAAGATGAACCATGCAAATAATTTGTTTTTAATAATAATAATAATAATAATAATAATAATAATAATAATAATAATAATAATATTTGCACAAAAGCTTTCAAGAAATCAGAATAGCAGTGCCTAAATTAGAATTTATTCCAAGGGTAAGTCAAGTGGACAAAGTTTATCAGCTCATACTTTCATCGGTGTTGAAACACAGATTAGCCTAAACAAAACTAATAATACAATTTTTTGGCTTAGAGGTGAAAGTCTCCATCTCTTATTGCCAAACCTCTGCTCCTTCCAGTCGACATTTGGCTTCATTTAAAGAAGTTTGGCTCCTAATGCCCTGCCAATAAAACAGGCCAAGCTGTTTTCTATTTATAAGCAAGCTCACCTGGTCCAATAACCTGCCAGACAGTAGCAGTCAAATATGTGGTCTGCTTAGCAACCTGTAACCCATCTGAAATGTATATAAAAGGATTTTTATAAAAGGAGGCTGGAATGACAGTGCTTGTGTCATACCTGACTTTTTTTTATACCAAGCTTTTTTGATACAGACAGCTTTCCTGTAATTAAATTTCCACTGAACACCAAAAAATACTCCTACTCTTCTCTCAGTTGTAGTGTTTTACTTTTGTTTTACGAGACATGTCAAAGCCCAACTGTAAGCTGTGGGTTCAATTTTGTGTTGTTACAGTTTAGACTGACACAAGCCAAACACTCTGGGGAGAAGCTGGCCCACCCCTCGGACCAGTCTAAATTTAAACATCCCAACAGGCAGCTGAGAGGAAGATGAGGTAGTTGTGCTAAGCTTTCTCCCCAGTGCAAGGGGTGTACATGAACTGACAACAGTTTTAAAAGCTGGAAATATACACTGTAGAATGCTATTTTGAAGACTTCCATGTGTGTTGATATTTGCATACGATTGTTTGTTTTTCCTTTTAAACAAAAAAGAAAAAAATAGGTCATACTTTGCAAAGCTGTCCTATTGTAAGAAATGTGGGGAATGGGAAAACAGTGTTTAAGCAACTTATATAGGACCTCATTAATAAAACAGTACAACATACATGTTCAATACAAAGTCTGTAACTATAGTTACTGTAAATATAGTTGGCCAGAAGAACGAGTAACTATTGAAGGTAGTGTTGGAGGAGGCATACAACATGGATCTACCATATACATATAAAAAACACTACATCTTTCTATAATACACTATAGTATGTTCCTGCAGTATATTACCTAGTTTTTCAACAGTACTGTACTATTTTTATATGGTTGTGCATAAAATCAGATGTAATATTATGTTACTGCATAAAATAAAAACATACTGTGCAAATTTCAATTGGGGAAAACTCCCCGTAAAACTGCATTTAAAAAGTAGACAGCACACCATCTTCTCTATATCACTGAGTTTACATGATTACTGTCAAAGTCCAGAAGTAAACTACTTGTACTGAACCTTACATATAAGAGATAGTTGTTTATTTTTCATACTTTTTAAGCTGATGTTTAGCTTTATTGTTTTGGCATTAACTTTTTCAGCATTTATATCAGCAGTATTCTGTCTTTTCAAGTCATACCAATACAATTTTCCACTATGTTGTTCCTGTAACCTCTCGGAAGCTAGAGCAGGTCTTATCTCTGGTGGTAAAGAATTCCAAAGGTTGGATTCTGAGTGAAATGTGTCAAAGTCCAGCTGCACATCTCCATTTACACTTTAATTGCCTTTCTAGTAAAATAAAAGCTTGGCTAGCTCATTGTTGCTTTAGGTTGTCTGAATGTAGCTTATCGGTCCAGAGGTGTGTGCCAGGAATATTCTGTTCTATCATTTTTGTGCCACAAATGAGTGTTTTGTAAGTGGAATCACACCAATCAGAAATTTGACCAATTAATAGCACCTGGTTTTAGTTTTATTCAAAATGTACTCTTATATTGTGTTATACTTATCAACCACTCTTGTTTATTCCTCTGTGAAATTTCTCTGCGTTGTCGAGTAAGACAGATTGAGAATCTTTTTTTAAAACAGGACAACCAGGCAAGAGTAGCAGATGTACGATTTTATTCAAAACAGTAAACTAGTGCCACAGATCCAGCTACTTGGTTTGAGTGTAATGTCAAAACCACCACACAGATAAGATTTGAATGCAATGGCTTCAATGTCATTTGTGTACTGCTGTTGTGGAGACTTCTACCCAGCCTATGGTTTTGCAGCCCCATACCTTTACTGAGGCTAGGTTCTGGACTAGCTCCCTATTGTGAAGACAATGTGAAGTGATTGCTTATTAAACTTGCAGAGAAGTGAATAGAGAATTACAGTACAACTTGGGGAGTAAAGGTGTTTTGTATGTGAAAACAGTACAGTAGACCAGACCTGAGACCACTCAATCAGTCATCTCCAAGGTAAACAAGCAGTCCCTCACAGCACTGTGCTCCCCCCTCTTGTCTGTTTTAAACAAGCAGTTTTGGAAATCCTGGGGAATTCCTTCTTTGTTCAACCCTCCGGCCAAAACACTCAAGAGAGGCAAAAAGACCCGGATAGGGTTTCCAAACAACCAACTGTATGACTGGGGCCAATTAGCAAGGCCAAGTGCAGAAAGCAAGGAATAAACATAATACAGTGTAAGCACTGCAGGGACAAGCGTTTCCATTAAACTCAAAGTGAATTAATCAGATTGTCTTTTCAGGTTTTACACATTTAATAACAGCATATCTATCTATCTATCTATCTCCCCTTCTGCTGCTTTATGAATACTCCATCCTTTTTGTACAACAAATTTCCATAACCCAAGTGCTGTATTTGCGTTCCACTGAAGAGATCAACAAAAGGAAAAGAAATGAGGAAAACCATTTGAACTGAGGACCTCCTGGTTACAAGCCCTTTTCTTTAACTACTGGACCACACAGCCTCCTACAAATACATTCTTTGTAAACCCCTAGTAACCTACAGTATCTCATTCTTTGTAATTGTTTATTGCATTTAAAAGACCAAATTGATTTAAAAGAACTGGTATGTGCTCTTGGGTTAATAACCTGTATTCACCAGTCAGTTTTTTTTTTAAATTTCTATTATTAGTCCTATAATGCTTTTAGTCAAGTCTTTTCCCTTAGAGGTGAAATCAATTTCTTTCACAGAGAGCTGGCGCTGGGAGGAGAGCAGGTAATTTAGATGACAGCTGAACCTTGTCACTCAGCAAGAGGTTAACTGATCTCTGCATCCTGACAGCAGCACGCAGTAAGCAGCAGCCACACGTCAGTTACACATTCATCTGCACTTTTACTGCTGACCCTTACTCTGTAATAAACGAAGGAGTGGGATGATTTCAACACATCTTGATGGCAACGTGTCTACGGTTCTCTTAATGAAGATACTGTCACTATACTGTACATTTTGGGATTGTTTCCTTTTTCTACACAATGGGCCTACTAACAGATAAGAAAATATGAAAACAGTCTAATAGTACAATAAACAAGTGTAGATACAGTAACCTGGATCTGTTTAAATATGAATGCACTGTATTTGGCCACACACAGATGATAATGACAATACACAGTGCATGAACAACTTAGTTTATCAATAAAATTAAGAAAAATGCAGCCTCTAAGCACTTTCGATTGTATACTGCATTGATTCACTGGGTGTCCATGTACTACATATTCACAGTTTATCCTTATATGCACTCTACTTATTCAGGAAGCAGACCTTGTTGCCTGCCTGGTTTGTGTACATTCACCAAAGAAAATGTTAGCAGCCTACCACCCTAAAGCCTGATATTAACTAATTGTCAGAGAAAAAAAAAAAAAAAAAACTATCAGTAATAGCAATTTATAATGTGTTTTTATCAATGTATGTTTGCAGTAACTGCAATATCCATGACTATTTTTTTCTGATTCATATAGTATATACAAGTACATGTTTAACACTTAAAAAAAATATATATATTTTAATGGACCACCAGCTGTAAAAAAAAAAAAATTCTCAAAATGAATCTAATATTCAATGTTTTTGGCCAAATCCTGGTATGTTACATAACTGTTCCAGTTTTGTGCACATCCTAAGCACAGAATGGGTTAAAGATGTGTTGTTTATCACTAGTGAGGTATAACAGCCAATATAAAAAGGCAGCCACATTCTTTGAAATACCACTACGTGAAAGTACTGGCCTATGACTGTATGTGAGTTTGCCATATTTGTAATTACAGAGTTGTGCTCAAGGCGTGTGCTCCTACATCTGGAAGTTTGATTGAAGAGTGCTATTGAAATAACAATGGTAATAAAACAGTGCTGGTGAAATCAGTGAAAAAAAAACAACCCAACAAATCTTGAGAAAACACATTTTTTGGGAAATACATATATAACCTGTGAGTAATTGACAGCAACCCATTTAATAGATCCACCATGCCAGCTGCTTGCCACAGAAAGACAAGTTCTCGCCTCAGGGAAGCCGACAATCTGGATAACATTGTTGTGATTCTTTTATTTGACTCCAACAGGCTTTAAATCCCACCCCTCAAAAAGAAAAAGGACTCAACTCAACATGAACGTACAATAAATGAGAATCACTGTAATTCAGTTATTTTTTATCTTCTATCTTTATCTTCTATTTACTGCTATTACTCAAACCACATGATTGCAGTCTAAAGTGAAAGTAAACTGATACAAGATTAGTGCAGTTGGATTGCAGATTAAACACAGTACTGTAACTGTAGTTTAACTGCATTAGAAAATGCATGGCCACTTCATTCAGAACCATGAGGTAACACATGCAATTATTTGGAAGTTGTATACATTGATATTGCTATTAAAGTTATCTCAGAAGTTAGCTTCTGATTGGTCAGATCCAGTGCGAGCAGTAACTGATAGGGGAAGCGAATGTACTGTGGAGGATTGTAACATCTGAAAAGATTCACTACACATGCACAATAAACACTGTAGGGGGGTACTGCATTAACCAGTGTAGTGCAGCCCTCTCTAATGAAGTGGCAACATCCTGTAATTACATCACTGCATTACATTGCAGGTATGGTTCTCAAACTACCACCAAACTGCACTGGCTGTCACCCCCACTGGGCAATATAAAAATTCAGTATTACTCTATATCAGCAGTCAAGTCAAAACACAGTAGAATACAATTAACCGAATATCATCTAAGCACTATTTTTTGTACAGCATCTAATAAGATCATCTCTAAATGCACAGCAACACTGTCCATTTGAAACTAAAAAAGAACCACTACCATTACTTGGCTATGTTCCAAATCCAAATTCCTAAGATGCATAAAGCATTCATTGAAGATTCTTCTTCTTCTTCTTCTTCTTCTTATTATTATTATTATTATTTAAAATGTAGAAACTCCAACAATTTTAAATTTTCTCCCAGTTTGGAATGCCCAATTATTATTATTATTCCCCACACAGCTCAGGGACCTGAGACTCAGTGGGCGTCCTCCGATCCCACGAGCCAATTGGAACCTGAGAGCGGTTGTCCGCAGGCTACTGGTCTCTGGAGGACAAAGACAAGCCCAGCAAATCTCCGCCCCCAAGCTCACTCTGCACCTGGCATGTAGGGGTCGCCAGAGAGTGGGGAAGGAGAAACAGTGTAGCCGGATCCTACCTCCCCAACCCCGGGAACCCCCCCCCCCCAGGAGACCCCAGTGAAGACCAGCTGCCTTGCACAACCAGGATTTGAACTTGCAATCGCTGGTTGTATGACTCACGCTGCACAATAGTGCTTTTACCAGGTGAGCCATTCGGGACCCCCAAGATTATTATTATTATTATTATTATTATTTAGGATAGTGGAATATACAAATGAGAGATGATTGTACTGATGCATATCATGGATTTGTAAAACAAAAGAATGCAAAATGATTCAATTTTCAGTCTTATTTAAAATGAACTCTTCCTGCAAAACAATCCATTTTGATTAAAAATTGAACTCAGAAATGTCAAAGAATTCACCAAACTGCAACAAACACCATCATGTCTGCAAATACAGGATTCATATTTGCCATGGGTGGATTTGAAATGATTTGTGAAAACAAAATGCAAATGATCATGCAGCAACAGTTATTTGATTTTACAATTCTAAAAAAAGGAAACATTTTTATTGGTGTCAAGTGACAAATATAAAATTAGATCTGTCTAGTTCAAAAGGATATACTGTATGCATTATACAAGTGCAGCACTTATAAAAGTGCTATCTCTCACCACAAACAATCAATGCACACAAAGACTAAGTCACTCCAGGCAACAGGAATTAAAGTGATGACATCACATTCTGATGGACAACAGTCTATTTGAAGGTCTAATATACCAACAAAGACTTAGAAAATGCTGTTAACAATGATGGATGTGATGAGAGTGTATATTTAGTTATTTTGGAGAGTGCAATGTTAAAAGTTAAGATTAAATTAATAAACCCAGGCTGGAAATTGCCAAATTGGATAATAAATTTAATATAACTGCTTTTTCTGACCCTTAAGTGAGTGAGTCACGAGTAACAGCAGAGAGGAGTCATACAATTTCCCCCAAAGAAGAACAACATCTTTGATTTTATGTAACCTCTGCAACACCTGAGTTAGGCTTACTGTAGAAACAGCCCAGTACAATGCCTAAGGAACTTGTTGTGATCAGGTTCACAGGCTTGTTTTTGATCCCGTTTTCCTTTCACTTCATAAATGTTCTTGCAACAGTAAAAAGGATTTTTGAAACTCATTTTTTAAGCTTAAATATAGCATTTTTTCTTTTTTGAGAAAGTATTACTCAAGTGCTTGTTTTATAAAACTACAATTATAGCATATTTTATTAATAAAGCAGGTCAATAAATTATATATGTATATATAAAACTATACCAGTATGTACATTCTATTGTAAAAATGGGATACAGTGATAGTATAATTATGTCCCCATGTAAGGTACTGATAATCGTTGTATACTGCGGATACTAAACTTACATTTTGTCCTGTGAATAGATGTTCCTTAGTTCCTTTAATGTGCTTCATCTTGAGACTAAAACAACTCTACTTAAAGCTCTAGTGAAAATAAACAACATCTTCCTTTAGTTAAATAATAGCTCAATTAGTTACAGATAATATTTTGGTCATGAGCTTTCTACATAATCAATGCAGGTTGACTATAGGAAAACCAGTTTCTACCTGACAATATTTCTAGAAAAAAAACCAGTGTAAGCTGTATAATAGCATGGTAAGTGACATGCCCATATCGTATTCAATAAGTAACTATGTTTCTTTCTCTCTGTATCTGCGTGTCTATTGCCCCAGCTTATGAAACATACAAATTAGATACCTTAAAACCAGACGTCTTGAGGAGTTATTGCTTCTTTCCTTCTGAACTCCCGCCACCTCTCTCTGAATTCAGCCCTGTAAACGCCGGCAGTGGCACAAATGATGCAGTATCCGCAGTACTGGATTTCACTTTTGACAGTCCTGCAGTAATCCAGAGCTGTGTATTCTGTGTGCTCCTCTCTGTGCAGTGCTCAACTGCTGAGTGTTTCAGTCTCCCAGCAGCGCTCCAACTCTCTCTCTGACCCGTCTCATGACATCAGCAAGAAGTGCTGGCAGCAGATATTTATGGCACAGAGTGAGCAAGCAGGGGAGAGAGAGAGAGAGAGAGAGAGAGAGAGAGAGAGAGAGAGAGAGAGAGAGAGAGAGAGAAAACCAGGATCTAAACTTTCCAGGGCACACAGATTTCTGGGATTTGTCAATTTAGGATCCTCTCGTTTTTATATATATAGATAGATAGATAGATAGATAGATAGATAGATAGATAGATAGATAGATAGATAGATAGACACACACACTTTATAAAGATACTAGGGCTGCTGTAGCGGTTATTTATTATAGTGAATAGAAATTATCATTGGCAGACACAACCAATTGATGTATATAAAAATAACTAAATAGGCTCCTGTCCAGATAATTGTTCAAAAAGAACAAGCTGATTTTTTTCTGATTCCTAACCCTGATCCCAAATCATCAGTTATATTTATCACAGTTGTTTGTTTTGTTATTAAGTAAAAAAGAAAACAATTTGGAGCCGCAATAACGATTGCAGCACCAAAATTCAAATGTAATCCTTTGATATGTGTGAGTTTTATTATTCTGTTATTTCCATGGACCCATCAACAAAGTCAACATCATGTACACAGTTTAAAGACAACACCCAACATTTACATTGGGAATTGTTTTTCAAATAAAACATTGCTTTTTTTTGTTGCAGTTTCCCAGGATAAACAGTAAAACTGTTGCTTCTATAGTGTACAGTTCAGTACATTGTGCGATTATCAATTAACTAAAATCATCAGCCCATCAGTAAAGTGGGGTTCCAGTATCATGAATTGATGTTGTATTCCTCTGAATTCAATATGTATTAGTCTTTGTTAAGTGAAGTGCTACAGTACCAGTTTTTCTTTTTCTGTAAAACTTTCAGTAACTAGTGAAACAGGTAGATTCCAAGAAACACAGACACAGACCCAGACATTTTTGCTTTTTAAACCAAACCCTCTGCACATGTATTAACTCCCCCTAGTGACTAATGTGAACAATGTTGCGAGCTGTTCATAAACTACTGGTTTTCAGTTGGTCATGCTGTTCAGAAGACTTGGTGCTGGTTAAGCTGGTCCAAGTAAAAACATAGGTCCATTAAAAAACCCTCTAAAGCTCTGAAATCAACTGTTTGTTTTATACAATTTTAAAATGGATCTATGTTTTATTTACCTGCTGGATGCCCAATAATAAGAGGTTAGTAAATACTTGCTCCAACTCTTGCTAGAATTTTCAGTAGGGTTCGATCACAAAATATGTATTTATCATGTTTCAATGTCAATAAAAATATTTCCCCTGACATTCTAGGCATTTTTATTCATTTAACTTTTTTTTATTAGCATAACTGAATAATGAGTAAGGAACAAAATAACTAATTACTTACTGTTACTGTCTCCTCTTGTGCTGTAACCAAACAAACAACTTGTTAAAAATAAAAATAACTTCACTTTGTGTGTAACAGGTTGTAGAGCACTAGCTGGACTCAAAGGAATCAAAGTTAAAGTGTGGAAAACATTGGAGGATGTAGACAGGATCCCCTCTCCTCACACATACACACCCACACACACACACAAACACAAGTCAGTGTTACGGAAGTGACATCGTAACCAACTTATATTTAGATGTATGTACAAACATACGAATGCAAGTGAATCAACTTATAAACATAAACATTATATTTTAGATTATTGTTTAGGAAGCACATTTTGTTTAAAGATCATGTTCGTTACCAAACCACCCCCCATATTTGTATATGACACAGCTGATGAAAAATCCTATCGGACACGTGTTACAGTTAAAGCTAAAGAAATATGTCAGGACTGTGTAATGCAATTAAAAACAACAACAACAACAACCAAAACAGTACAATACAAACCTATATGGCACATTAAATCAAACATAAAACCAACTATGGCAGACAACTACAATACAGTACAGCTTCAGTTCAACTTACTATAGCATTTTCAATAAAAGACTGTACTTCATAGTGGTCTTTTCCTAAAGTAATATTTCTTTGGAAACCTAATCCTAATCTACGCCATATAGAATGATATTAAAGCATTGAAGTGATATTATGAATGATAATTCTCACCCGACTTCATATACAGACATTCGAGCCCTCCTTTTAGTTAAGATATAGACCAGATTTTAATAGCTGTCCTACTATTAGCATTCTAGTTCAGACCCAAATTGACTGTTTTTTTCTTTAATCGCCACTCAAATTGAAAGACTAGCACCACACACATACACACACAAAAAAAATTAAAAGGCCACAAAGGAAAACACGTATTTAATTAAAAAAAAGCATCCGCATCCACTTTCACATATGCCCCCTTAAAGCTCATCTGAGATGCTGGACTCCCGACCGACGAGGAAGACGATGAAGATGTCTAAAAACACATCCTTTTTTCAAAAGTTTTATTTTTTATTAAATTTAGATTTAGTCATTTAATTTCTGCTAAGTAGGCATAAATAAAATAACCATTATTTGCATGCGTTATAGGTGCACTAACATTAAAAGTGATTAAAAAAATAAATAAATAAATAAATAAAGTTGTGTATACGATCATATTTCTTTTGTTAAATTAGATTATATCATAAATAAGGTCTCATGGATGAAGGCTGTATTTGCACCCTTGGCCACTACATACTTGACCGACTCGATAAGACATCGACATGATTTGGTCGTGTCACGTCGGCTGTGTACGCAGCATAAACTGACACCGATGGATTTTGCTCGTCGGCGGGCTTTCCATCGATATCGTGCTGCTTCGAGTCGGTGTTTTATCCAGTCTGTCCAGCGTGCGGTGGCCTTTAATTAGTCATTCGAAAAAAAAGCCATAATACCACAGTAGTGAAGTCAAAAAGTGATAATTCCTCTAGAGGAAAATATACTTGAACTTTGACCCATTCGACTCCTCGAGACCATCACTTTCAATTCAAACACACAATGCCTCGTTTTCGATCACTTGACAACGCCCACTGTACAGAAATGTTCATTAATGATCAACAAAATGAGAATACATTTAAAAAAAAAAAGATGTAAAGCTGGTACATTTGTATCTCAGAGAAACTGGAGAGGAACAGGAAATTAAAACAAGGTAAAGGCAATCATCCAAATAAAGCTGAAGCACTAACGGATAATGACATAGAACGTCTGTACAGCACTGAAACACTACGTTTAAAAAAACAACAACTGTACTGCTGAACATCATCTTCTTTAATATTAGCATTACAAGGGTATCCATGTATTATAAAAAACAATAGATGGGCCTCTTCAGTGAGTTACAGGAAAACAATTCCATCTCAGGTTTCTGTGACGGTCTCAGAATTAGGTTAGGATTGTAACCCCCGGTTCCCTGAAAGAGGAGATGACCGCCAAACCATACTTTTGGGATATGCCTGCTTGTCAGGTATTCACTGAGCATTTTATATCAAAGCTGCTGATAGGTGACGTCCTCGGTGTCGTCTCACCGAGGTAATAAATAGTCACTGTGCGGAGATTTCAGCCTCTTTTGCATTGAACCCGCGTAACCTATCGTTCCCTTTCAATTCGAAGATGACCGCCAAATTGAAAACTTTTGGGAAAGTATACCAGAGCCGTCGTGAGGGAGAATGAGTGGACAGCAGCTGAGGGACATCTTGCTACCGCCATCTAGTGGTGGTGGTGTGAGCGTGGAACTTCAAGGACCCTATGCTTATTAAAGGCATAGAGGGATCTAACGACATTAAGTCGGTAGAACCTGGTAAACGTATGCAGGGTAGTCCAGCTAGCCGCAGTACATATATCAGTCAATGAGGCATCTCTGAAGAGGGCCCATGACGTAGCCACACCTCTGATTGAGTGCGAGTCGAGTAAACGCAGTCGAAACCTGTATACGCAGTAGTATACACATTAGTATACGCAGTCGAAACCGTGTCCATTGGGACAGCTGCTTAGAGAGGTCTTGACCTCGGGCCCTTTCACCAAAACAAACAAACAGCTGGTAAGCCTGACGCTCCGTGAAGGGAGGGGAATGGAAAGCCTCTAGTTCCACTGATTGATTCAAGTGAAACGCTGTAATCACCTTAGGGAGGAAAGGCTGTATTCATAAAGATATTTCAGCTCTATGGTATCTATGGGCTCAAACGGGGCCTTCGTGAGAGCCTCCAGTACCACGACTGGACTCCATTCGGAAAGGATGTCGTTTATAGGTCATAACTGCCGAGCACCCTTTAGAAAACGGTGTCTGTCGCGCTTGGGGTGTAGCCGAAAGGCATTGAGCCACGCTTGAAGCGGGCGCATGTGAAGTAACCCCAGTTGAATAGCTTAGAACGCTGCGGCCATCAGACCCCGTAGTTTCTGGCACAACACTAATGGCACTGTGGACCCTGGTTGAAACAGGGCCAGGCAGTTGCGAATAGCAGCCACCCTGTCGTCCGACAGGTAGGCTCGCATTGTAAGGGAATCCAAATAAACCGTACTCTGCACTGGTGTTAATTGGCTTTTTGCATTGTTGAGGGTGAGACCCAGCCTCTACAGATGCTCCGTCACAATCGCTGTGTGGGCCACTGCTCCTTCCTGGGACTGGGAACAAATCAGCCAGTAGTCTAGGTAATTAAACACCCTGATCGCTTGTAGCTGCAAGGGAGCTAGGATGGTATCCATGCACTTTGTAAAGCGTCAATCACAACTGGAAAAAAGGGTTGGAGTAATACTCACCAGACACCACTTTACCTACCTGTCTGTGAAAGGCAAAAAATGCTGAGCTCTCCTCACAGTGACTATTTATTACCTCGGTGAGGCGGGACCGAGGACGTCACTCCGCGGAGGGGCCTATCGGCAGCTTTGATATAAAATGCTCAGAGAATACCTGACAAGCAGGCATATCCCAAAAGTATTCAATTTGGCGGTCATCTTCGAATTGAAAGGGAACTAGCCTACTTCAAAAAAAAAATGGATTTCATAATCGTGATCATTTGTTATCTGGATAAATGTAATTCCGCAGTGACATTTTCTGAAAAACCTGATCAAAATGATCCAGATAAAAGTAATCTCGATCATGGATAGGATTTTGAAAAACCGGCCCCTGCAGACCAATCTGAGTACTCCGTAACATGTTGCCCATTCAAGGGTTCTGTCCATGGGCCAATTAGAGAGCAAGGTGCTCCTCCGGGACAGAGCATCACAGGTTCACTTGGTAACTACTGGAAAGGGAAAGATAGAAAAAGAACCTCCCAGAGCAACAACGTTCCGAAAACAGACATAGAAATAAAAAGTGTCCCGCTGAAATTCTCTTAACGCACCCGTGTGTCCCCCTTCCCAGACCAGACGCAATACCAATACGCAGTAAATTAATGCATGTTGTATTACCATGACATGTCAGATGACAGGCTAATCTTTTTTACTTGTTTGTTTACACTTGCGTTTTCATAATTAAACTCCCGTGCCATATTCTCCAGTCCAGTAGAATGCGCTCACACCCTCCCTGGTGACAGTCAGTTTCACAGTAAAGCCTGGACGACATCATAGGCTTGTTAACAATATGCCCGGCGCAAATATAACCTTGTGTCCCTGTTACACCCGCCCGACCATTCTGGAAGAATAGGCAATCAGCTTCGGCGGTGACTTGAAATGTAGGTTATTATATTTGTGCTTAAAAATACGGTGTGCAGTAGATTTGTGAAACAAAAACCGCATCATTGACTAAAAAAAAAAAAGTAGCCTACTGTAACGTCATAAAATATGTGAAATGTGTCTTTTCTATGACGAAAATGCTAAAATTCAGGGCCAAAATTCCGTATGTGTTAAGCACCAACTGTCTCTTGGCCATTTCGCCAGTAGGCCTATACGATCATTATAACGGTATATATATATATATATATATATAGACACAGACACACACACACTCACACAGTGTATGTGATTTTATACAGCACTATATATGTCTACAATACATCTTGCATTGAGAAAACACCACCAGGAAATTATTATGGAATACAGTTCACGTGCAGCACGGTTTTGGTAAGTAGCATTTTCTAAACCATATAATTATGTGCAGTATTAAAATAAGTTACAAATATAGCAAATCCACAAAACCAACGAAATATTGTGTATATTTGACATTTTATTTTTAGTGTTCTGTGTAACACGGCCATCGTTTAGCATTGAAAAAAAATAAAATAAATACAGTACCGTACCTGAAGCCGATATACGCGTTTATCATATCAACAACTCCAACGTGTATTGTAAAAATAAAGCAACAATTGTTTTGAAAACTGTCCAAATATTTACTTGGTGGCTAAGAATGAAAAATGTCAAGATAAAAATGCCATTTGTTATATGGAAATTGTCAAAATAAAGGGGAAGGTGGAAGAATTTACCAGTTATGACAACGGCATTTAAATAGTACTACTATTAAACTGTATCTGTTGGTAATGTGGTTTCTTGTAGCGGTTTTCAAACTGGGCTACACATACCCCTGGGGGTAGGCGAGACAAATTTTGAAATGGCGGACAACGCATTTTATTTAGTACCACTTGCCAATCTATTGCAAACCTTTGTCATGTAATCAACGTTTAATCGCCAACACCAGACTGATGTGCTGTGACAGAGCGCTCAGTGCACACACGACTAATTTACATATTAAATATGTACGTTTTAAATAAGCCCTGTTGTTTAAATGTCATATAAACAGTTGGGCGGTTACTGCAGTATGTTTTTTTTGATTTTTTTTTTATATTAAAAAAAAAACTAAAAGTCTAGTCTTTTACTGGAGGATGCCGTCTCATAGCTGTCAATCTCAGCCTTTTGTTTTCTGTGTTTTTCTGATGATAAATGTCGGTCTATTGTTGACTTTCGAGTGTGGTCCAAAAATAAATTGTAAGTTGTGCAAAATAAATTATACCCATTGGTGTACAGAACACCAGATGGATATTGTTGCGTGCGTTCACTCAATGAAATGCTTTTTGATTGCCATGTCTTTGACTTCATGTTTAAGTCTCTCGATTTTTCTTTTAACGCATCAATTTCTTCAATTACCTTTATACTCATCATAATTAGCTTTTATTTTTCTAATTAGTCAAAGCGTAATGTGTTGATTTCTTAATTGTGAATTCGATTACTATAACTGGAGTGGCTGCAGGGACATCTAGGTTGTAGCAGTTGAATTACAATTGAAAAAAAAACAGGTTGTGTAAAACGCAGGACCCTAACTACAGTATACTGCAGTTTTGATAGACCTAAGCCCTTTTCACACTGGCATGCTCTACCTGGGTTGGAACCTACCCGGGTCAGGACCCGGTGTCATGCTGGTTTGGTACGCAATTTCACACTGCTTTTGATAAAGCAGGGTTGACCTGGGTAACAGGCGCAAGTAAACAATATGGGGTATCAATGCCCCAGAAGCAGCTTGTTACAGACGCTTCCTTCAAAGCTTCTCTGGATTGAACCATCAGCCCAGTTGTTGATTTGAGCAAATAAGGCTATAACTTTGTCTTTGAAATATGTACTTATTCCAGATTTAAATATAAAATACAATCAATGAGCCAAAAGATCTTGACAGCCAAATAAAAAGGTGTCAAAGTATTGTCAGTGCTAATCAGAGGTAAAAAAATAGATTTAGAAACATGGTTAGCACTCCTTTAACCACTGTACAAAATGAGCCTCTTTTGCACAAGCTGTTAAAACGCTTTTAACCTTCTTATTGGCAAGGGTCAGAATCCATTATGGCAGTGCACCATGCAACACAACTCGTTACATACAGTATAACCAGCAACTGGTTTTGCAGATGTCCCAATAAGGCAACATGTGTTTGCGGATATAAAATCTACACATTCTGTATATACTGTAAACTCAATGTGGCAAGTATGGTAATTTTGTTTTGCAGATATTTAATAAACATGAAACAAATGTTTTACAGTATTGTCCAGTTATCCTGTAGGGAAAGCCTACTGCGTTGGCTATGAACATTGTAACAGCTTTTGTACTTTGCTCTCATGACCCTTTTGTCTTGCAGCTAGTTGTCTTCTTGTTCACACTCTTCTGCAACCCTGGTTTTACTCTTGTTGTCAGGTGTTGTCGGTGGACGATGAGGAGCATAGCAGCACTAACTTGGAGTCAAATACAACAAAACAGTTACTATAGTGTCCATTAACTCAAAGCATGATTTGAAAGCAATAATACATTTCTTACATTCTACTTCAAACAAAACGTTAATTTTACTTTAAGGTTGGCTAGTTATTCTCAAGTTCATAAGAGGATAAAAAACATTATGTGCTGAATACTTAACAGACTTTTGCTGCCTCTTCCAGCTGGTCCGTATGTCATCAAAACAGGCGCTCAAAGGCTCTCCTGCAGGCAAGGAAAATCCAGGTTCTGGGGGTCTGTCTTCCTTGCCTTGTGTCTCCACACCAGGGGACGAAAGAAATGTTTTTGCAAAAACAACAGTCATGAACTATTTAGGTATTCCACTGAAACAGCAAATCCTCCACACGATGTGCACTCTTTGTCCGAATATATCTGGGATATTCCACAGCAGACTCTGGCACTGCTAGCTTAATAACAGACTGATTATATTTCAATCTCTGTCGACTTCAAATAATATGTCTAACTGTCTTCCTCCGTTTAGTTTACGACTCTTTTTAAAAGCATTATTTGTCAGTCGGGGAGTTTGTGACAAGAAACCAAGCAGACACAGAGAATGGCTTAGGAACCCCCCTCTGTATATTCCAATTCTGTTAATTTCATAAACAGAATGATATTGTGACCCAATCTGGCGCTACAACCTACAGTATACTACAGTATATTACGATCATTACTAGAAAAAAAAAAACTCACTTCAGAAAGTAAGCTAATGAAGTGGTTAAAAAAGCAACAGTCAAAAAGTATGGTAAATTAGAATCCAAGTAAAAACAGCAAGGGAGATGAACACACATACTAGGATATTACACATGTAAAAAAAGCAATATTCTGAAATTATAGATGGTAAAAAATAGTCCCTTCCTGATAATCTCCTGCTGCCGCCCTCTTTTCCTTTCCACATACAGATGGTCCTACTCGGGCAAAATGTTACAAGAGCTGTCCAACCTTTTTGGCTACAAACGGGGAATAAAAGACTACATGCTGCTTCTGTATTCCCTTATGAAAGTTACCATAGTAAATACATAGCACAGTGGAGGAAAGCATAATGAAAGCATGGTAAAACGTAGCACTGTAAAGAGGTATAGTTAAGCAAATTAAAAAATATTGTAAACCATGGTAAATGCATAGTATAGTATAGCCATGAAAAGCATAGGAGAACTACTGTGGTAAACTCTTATGATGTGTGTGCTCATTAAGCATGTTAGATGTTTAATCACTAATAGAGCATCTTTTTTCTTTAGCATTTTCCCTTTTAGAAGTCTTCACTTCTAAATCCAAAGATCTACTGCATCTCAGCTCACCTGTTTTGACATTAGGTGCTAGGTAGTAGGGAGAGAGGGAGGGGTTGGTGATAGTGGAACATTGACATGTATCAGAAACAGATGTTTTGAAAGGCTGGGAATATTTGTGCATGAATCTAGCACTTCCAGCTGTGTTGGCAAGTGCTTTTATGTTTAGTGTGGCTGTTCTTAGTTGTTGCCTAATTCAGCATTTTGTTTGTAAATTATCATGTCATGTTATTATCAGTTCCACACTTCCATGCTATAACAAATGGTCTCGGTATGTTGTTGAGCTAAGTATTCCACTCCATATGTAACAAGTAAACACATAAAAAAACGCCTCTTGTGCGGAAGGGAAAAGGTCTCTTCTCCCATCCAAATGTTAACAGATTTTGTTTCCAGACTCCAGCCCCCACAAATTAGCTGAAAATAAGCACAATTGAGTCTGTGAATGTGTTTGATAACTGGGATAAATGGAGGTGGGGGGGTAGCTCCATTTGCTGACGCATCTAACTTACAAACTTGCAGTGGAAACAATGCTGAATTAATCACAATGAAAGCTAATTAAGGTGTCTGGCATTCGGACTGCATCAAGATTTTACTAGGAGGCACAGAAACCCCCCTCTGAGTGTGACGGGACCTCAGAAAGTCAGTCCGTTAATGAGAGCTATTTATCTGCTGATAAATGGGATGGCAAAGTGGAGGCATTTGCAGTGAGGAATTTCCTCTGGTCTGCTGAACTTGACTGTCATCTAAATACCTGATTCCCTCTTTCAGCTCTTCCTCCTCTTAGCAACATGTAGAGACATTCATTCTACACCACGGCTGAATACCAAATTAGATCTACTGGTAAATTGAAAAAGCTGATCACCTTGACTTGCATCCACTGTGTGCACATGGAAAAAATGAAATTTTGACATACAGACAGATGGACAGATGCTCCATACACCAACACTGGTACTCTCCATAACTTGTTCTAAAGAATGTCATTTTCAAGTTTCATCATAATTAGGGAAGTGCTCACCAAATATGTAAAAACAGAAATGTGACAGACAGGCACATGCCCCAAGATTATGATGCATTCAATAATTTATGACAAAGTGTGCCCTTTTTCAGAGTGTAAATGTAGTCAGGACAAAGGATTCTCCTAATAATAATAATAATAATAATAATAATAATAATAATAATAATAATAATAATCCAATACTGACCAGCCATATCTCCGTTTAGCTTCTAAAATTTGCTGAGAATCAAGGGTCAAAGGTGCTTTGGACTGTTGATGGATGGACAACAACACATGTGCCTTCTGCCAGTTCTGTTGTCAATTCAACACTTGTCTTCTTTCTCCTTAAGGATATTATCTTCAAGTATTGCTCATCCTAGTTAGACAGCTTTTTGGGTCTTCCAGTCCTGGGTTTGTCAGTTAGAGATGATGTTTCTCTAGTTGTTGATTATGCTTCGGATACCACACCTTGAAAATCAAGTGGTGCAAGCTATTTCACTCAATGTTTTTCCTTCTTTATGTCAAGGTTGTTGTAATAGTAGAAAACACTAGTGGAGGCTTTGAGTAAATTGTTGATGCACATAATGCATCACAGTAGAAAATGCAACATGTCTAAGACTTTTGTACAGCAGTGTTTATATAAAAAAGTTTGTTTTCAATTAAAATTATTTTTGTGTTTTTTTTTTTTTGGGGGGGGGCGGGGTTACGAATGACTGCAAAGTTTCCAAGGAAGTTCAGCACTGGCTGTTTGTCAGCAAACTTTAGGTCTGTCTGTGTTTGATAGGGGTGACAGCCATACAGACTACTTTGAACAATGAGCAGAAACTGAGGGCTATATATATGTATTTTAATTTGCTTAATGAGTTATCTATTTTAATTTATTGCTTAAACTTGACATACAGTAGTTTTGCCGAGTCCCTTTGGTCTCTTGTTTCCCAGTCCTCAGTTGTAACCACACATCTACACCACCTTGCTGGTAACCCATGGATTTCAATAGTCATCCCTGTCCGGTCTGTGAACTGTACCCATGGTCATTCTGTCAAAGTTTTGAACCTGATTTGTGGTTCATGGTTCATAATAAATACAGTACGGAAAGAACAACAATGTCTCTTGTTAGCTAGCAAAAACATAAAAAATATGTATGTAATACAAATAGTTTGTTCATTCATCACAGCAATTACGCTATTGCCCAAAACCCTCTAAGTAACAATGGAATCCACATGAAAACATGCGTCAGTTCCAACTTCTGCTCTGTCCAAATGAATAGAATGCTTGGGTTATGAGGACATGAAGACCGTCATGAAATAGAGAAGAAAACATGTGCAGGAAGTTTTAGATTTATTTTTAACTTTTACAAGAAAATCCCAAATGAGTCTGTGACCGGGTAGCGTCACGGCCCAAGATGTTACCGTCAGGAAAGAGACCCAGAGACAGAAAGCTGCAGTTTAAGTGCTGGTGCAGACGTTTATTAATAAAACAACACAAAAACAGGAACAAAATAAACTGGCACGAGGGCCAAAATAAAGGGATCAAACAAAAGAATAAATCACTTGTATGCTGCATATTAGCTTTTACTACAGATACAAAACAATATAAAAATCACAGCACAAACACTCACCCACAAACTCCTCTCCCAGAGGAAGGATTTTTCTTTCCTTAAATACATGTGGCCACTCCCCAATTAGCATCAATCAATTATTGCTGTGATAGATTTAACCCCTGCCAACCTTACGTTCCCCACACACAATTTACAGCACACAATTTACAGCTGCCACAGAGTCTATTTAGCTTTGTCCCAGTTTTTCTTTCGAGGGTGAGACAAAAGGATATATCAATATTTACAGTAAATGAGTGTCTTTATCCAAGTTCTTTTTTAATATTATTATTATTATTTGTTTATTTAGCAGACGCCTTTATCCAAGGCGACTTACAGAGACTAGGGTGTGTGAACTATGCGTCAGCTGCAGAGTCACTTACAACTACGTCTCACCCGAAAGACGGAGCACAAGGAGGTTAAGTGACTTGCTCAGGGTCACACAATGAGTCAGTGGCTGAGGTGGGATTTGAACCGGCTACCACCTGGTTACAAGCCCTTTTTTAACCACTGGACCACACAGCCTCCTATAATATGATGGAATGCAGACAGTAAACACAATAACAGGATGTGTAAACATGTTAACCTTTAAGGAAATTACAGCCCTGAGATTGAGTGAATAACTGCAGCACCCCTATAGCAGTTATATGTTTGGACAACCCTGATTCCTGCGTTCTGATCTTTTTCAGGCTTACCTCCTGTGGTGGGATACACCCTGCCCCTCTGCGTATTATGTATTATTTTGCTGTATTATTGTTTAAATGGTCTGTTTTGTGTTTGCTTAACACAATGTTTTGTTATTGTTGTTTTACAGCTAAACTCATGCGTAATGTGGCCATCTCCCAAATTAATTAAGTAATTACCAATTGGGGAGGTTGCCACATATATAAATGTGAAGCAGCTGATCCAGAAAGGTTGATGGGAGTGGAGAGTAGGAACGAGAGAGAGCGGAGAGAAAGTGATAGTAAGATAAAGGATTTTAAACAATTGCTATGTGCGCTGGGTCAAAACCAGCATAATACTTGTTTGGTTCTCTGTTTAATTATTGTCTGTTTATTTTCTATATTTCTGTTTAGTTTAAGTCATTTATTTGTGTAGTAAACACGCGCAGCAACGCTTCATACCTCGCAGTACTGCCTGTTGTAGCCATCATTTTGTGGTCTGACGTCACCCACAAGCCCATATCCCTGTCATACCTCCTACAACAAAATCATCCTATTCACAGCAATTCACTTTTTTTTTTTTTTTAAAGTACATACTGTCAGTTGTAGTTTCCTCTGACAAATGTGCTTTACAGCAGTGCAAATAACTGTCAGGCAAAATAAAAAAGTATTTGATTAATGTTTAATCGACTAACATGTAGCTGTAAATATGGGTAACTGGCTGGTATTACAGCTATTTAAAAGTGAAACAAATCAGGGTTTGAAAGCTATTTTGTCAAACCTTGCTCTCCAATTGTAACCGTCTGTTGCCTCTTGCTAGAGTTTTTGCACTGTGCTGTATCCAGGCCACTGTATCAACCTAGACCCCATGGTTATGTTCAGGTGTCAAACAGTGCTTTCCATCAACAAGGTTGCCTAGGTTTGCTGTTTAAGCGGGGCCTGTGTTGTTTGTCTTCAGCGTCCTGTCTGGGTGCAATGGCACTATCTTTGCGTATGGGCAGATGGGCAGTGGGAAGACCTTCACTATCACAGGGGGAGCAGAGCAGTACAGCGACAGAGGCATGACCCCCCACACACCTATCTCTTCCATCAGTTCCAGAAGGTGGGTCTATCTACAAACGAGAGGAGGCCATTTGGCCCATCAACAGGTATGTCATATTTTTAGCTGTATATTGAGGACCACTCATTCAGTTGGTTTAAGGCTTTGTAGTTGGGTAGGTGCGTTCTTGAATATAATTTGCCAACTTTAGCTTTATCTCAGGAATGTTTTTTATTACATTGAACTACTTTCAATGTTTTTACATTGAGACATGTGTGAGCTCCTAGATACATGAGAAAGTAGATGGCAAGCAGGAAGACACTTATTCAGTAAATTAGTTTAATTTCTAATACAGGGAGGCTGCAGTATAATGAGTTGATGATAAAAGCAGTGAGCTGAAATGACTTAAGTTATTTGTTTCTCTCTCCTTCTCTTGGAACAGGACAGCACTAAAGTCTACACAACCCATATTTCTTACTTGGAGATCTATAACGAATGTGGGTACTATCTCCTGGATCCAAGACATGAGGCTTCCAGGCTGGAGGATTTGCTGTGAGTTCATTTGAAAATGGCAAAACCTTCCTTTCTCCCTTTTTAAAATATTTACCACGTTACCACCCTGACAAACCTTAAATGTAATGAGATGAATTTTAAGTAGTAAGTCTCATCCTGTAGGCTGTGTGGGGGGCTGTATTGGTTTCTCTGTTCCTAGAGCTTGGAGACCTTCAGATACCCTACAAGAAATTAAATAAATTGCCATGTTTGTCACTTAGGCGCCTGCTTCATACTGTAGTGTGATCTGATTTTTAGGTTTTTTTAAAGGCAGTTTTTTGGTGGATTGGTAGCTGTCTCTTTGGCCTAGCTCTGCTTACATTGGGTTGTGCTAACACACTCAAAACAACATGTATGGACGAGTGGCGGCCATTCAGCCCATTAATGCTCGTCCGGTTCCCAGTAACTGATTGATAACAAGTCAATTCTTAAATTATATAAATGATTCAGTATCAACTATCTATCAACCATTCCATACAATCACCACTCCCTGTGTAAAACTGCCTAACATCCCACAGAGGGCTTGAGGCTGAGGTAATTGCTTACTAAATTGATTATGCTTGTTGTTTTTTTAAGAGTACTTGTGTTATTCTTCTCTTCCACAAATGTCTCAATCTTCTGTGAATAAAACTTTTAATCTGCAGGCCATTGTTGTTTGTTTTGGTATTGACGTCGTTTTTTTGTCTTCATGTACTGGTGGAAGAGTCTGTTTTAAAAAATTGAGGTTAGTCGTTTTATCATCAACCTTATTATACGGCAATGTAATATACGGTCTCTCGCCACCGCCTAATCTTACGGTCTCGCACCACCACAGCGTATAATAAGACTATAAAACAGAATTTACAGGATAATTATCATTCACCATGAATTCTAATTATAATAATTTTGCAACTAGTTTTAAACAGTAATTAGTGTTGATATACAACCTTCATAAAAGTTTACCATAGTAAAAGCATAGTAAAGTGAATTAAAGCACAGTGAAAGAATAGTAAACATTGAAGCCTATAGAGGAATGGTGGAGCATATTAACCCATTAAGTACCAAATATTTCTTTTCTTTGAACACAAGCTGTATTTATGTAATTTGATACATTACATTTAGACTTAACTTTTGTGGTTAACAAAATTAGAGAAAGTTATCATAACAATAGAGTTAAAGAGAACATTTAAAAAACAGGTTGATACCAGTTAACAATGATCCAAAAAATTACACAGTAGCTTGTCCTATGAGGACTTAATGGATTAGAATACATGGGGAAGCCATGGTAAACTTGAGGAAGCTCAGTTACATAGTACAGGGTTTTGTTAAAGCAAAGTTGCTGTTGCCTATAGCTACAGACCTCCATTACAAGTGGAAACCTGGTTTGAAGATCACTCCCATCAGCAACTCACAGACCCAAACTGCTGCTACAAATTGCCAGTGGTTTCTTTCTTTCTTTTTAAATGTATTTTAGCAGCTCCTATATACCCCTCCCCGTCACTACTTTAGGATGGGAGAGGTGGGGCGGCAGTACTCCCAGGCTTTTCTGCCGCTGATTGGCTAGTGTTGAAAGTTTAAAACATAAAACTAACAAGTGGTTGACTACTGGATCATTCAGATAAAATCTTTTGCTTCAGTTAGAAAAACAGACACACTATCCCAGTACATTTTAAAGGATTTACCATTCATTATCTTGGAAATTAACAAAGTTTTTGGACCCAGTGGAAGTTACACATGGCAGAAAAGAATTCCCAGACTTGTACTAAAGTTTATAATAGCTATTCTTTTGCATTTGAAACCACAACTCTTAATTGAACTTTGCCTTAGAATTTTTGCCGTCTGCATCATGATAAACAAGGATGGCAATTTGCATTATACACATCAGCCTCAGAGTATTCATTTGGGTATTCAAGCTCATCCAGGTAGGTGCTTTGTAGAGGCTGAAGTTGTGCTGGCATGGCAAATGTGAATAAAATAATAGTGTATAGATTTGCTTTGTGCAAGGCTACACATCTAAATACTAAAATAAATTAAATAAGTTAAATAACCAACATTTTGATGAAGTCTTTTTCAATGTCTTAAATTTTGAAATTAGTTTAAATTCACACACAGTACTTGTTACATCACTGGAAGATGTGGATGGCTTTATACAAGGTTAGCCTATAATTAGGGCTTCTGATTTTTGGTTTTAACCGATAAAACCCGATAAAACAACCCCGATACAAAAAAAAAAAATTGGTGGATAGCCAATAAACCGGAAAACATCGGAAAAACTGTGGAAATGGTTAATCAATTCACGTTGACTTTACCCTTTTCACATAAAAAAAACATAAAACCTACTACAAAAATAACAATAAATACATTTCCCTGTGCTGCTGGGCAATGTCCCGCCTTCCTGACTTGTATCTATCATTGATTCGTTCTGAATAATTTAAACCCGCCCCAACTACTGAGTGACAGCTCATTCCTACATTTCTATTGGAGACTTCGCTTGTGAGATTTAAAACGAGATTACAATCAGGATGGAGGCTTGTTAGCGGGATTTAAAGCTGTATTACAGTTTATATACAGAGGATTTAAAACAGAATTGTGGCGAAATGTACAAAAATGCCTACACACAAATACCCCAGAAGAATGTGCCTGTGACCATAGGGATTTCGTTGTGGAAGACAGCAAAGGAAAGAAGGTACAACTTAAGTGTGCAAGTACTGTCGAGTTACTATACGTATTTTGACACAAAAAAATGCTCAAGCATTTTGGAAAGTAACCGAAAACACTAATTTCATACAGTAAATCAAAAACGAAAGCCCTGAAAAAAAAAAACGATTTACATAAAACTAAAAAGAGCTAAAAATAAGCACCAAAAATACAATTAATAAAACCTGAAAAACAGAAGCCCAAGCTATAATGGACTGGAATACCATAGTCCATATGCGATTGCAACGCAATACAAAAACAAATAGAACATAGATAATACAGACTTGCTCCTTTATACTTTGTGGATTATTTTTTTAAGTTTTAATAGTAAACTAAACAGACATTACATGTTTAAAGTAGTGCTGGGACAAATATCCTAATATTAGAACAAATATTTGTTGGCATGTATTCTGATACAAAAATCAGATATTCGTATTTGCATTTTTTAATAATGGATTTAACGGTGCTCTGGGGGATGTTCAAAGTTTGGGATATTTTTTTATAACCCAACCCTGATTGGTGCTTCTCCAGAACTTTATCCCGGACTTGTTTTGATAGCTCCTTTGTCTTTGTGATGCTGTTTGTTTAGATATGCTCTCTAACAAACTCTGGGCCCTTCCAGAAACAGGTGTATTTAATCGGAGATCATGTGACACTTTAATTGCACACAGGTGGACTCCATTCAACTAATTATGTGACTTCTGAAGGCAGTTGGTTGCACCAGAGCTTATTTAGGGGTGTCACAGCAAAGGGGGTGAATACTTATGCAATCAAGACTTTTCAGTTTTTTATTTGTATATCATTTTGAAAAATATGTAGATTTTTTTTCCCCACTTTGACATTATGGACTATTTTGTGTAGATCAGTGACAAAAAATCCTAATTAAATCAATTTTAATTCCAGGTTGTAACACTACAAAATGTGGAAAAGTCCAAGGGGGGTGAATACTTATGCAAGGCACTGTATATGTATAAAAAAAAAACACAGGATCAACACAGCAGCGCGATCCTCTATATAAAAGTTTTAGACAGCAAAAAGTAAACAAAGCAGATTATGTATGCACATGCATAGTGATCTCTATGGAAGGCCATCTGGGTCAAAAAAGCGTTGTGCTGCTTTAGAGCGGGTCAGAATTGCATGGGACAGAAAAAAGGCAAGCATGTCATTCTGAAATGCCTCGCTTAAACAGTGCCTAACTTGCTGGAAATGTTGTGCAGTGATTTTTATATAGATCTGTTATGTGGAATGTAATAAACAAGAACCAAAACGGTTCCCCCTTCGTTTTACAACGCCATTTCCACATTTGTTTTATTTACATTTCAGTTTTCGTTTGCTTGTTCAGCTACAAAAAGCCACAAGTAAACATCATGTTATTACTTTATGAAAACATGTCTATGGCCACTGTTTACTGTGAAGAAATGGCAATGGCAAGGAATGAAAAAAAAAGTTAAAAAATAAATAAAATGTGGTGTCAACTTTATGTACTATTTATTTCAGGAATAAACAAAACAACGTTTAACTTGAACAGCTATTTGACCTAATTTGTTTTGTAGTTAATTCACTGAGGTAAAGTAAGGCCTACACAACGTATTCTTTTTTCCTGGGATATTTTTTTACTTTAACGTGTTACATATTGTAAAATAAAGGCACACACACAGGGGTCACGCCTCCTGCCCCTGCTGCTATGCAGTCTCTGTCTGCATTCTGAGCAATATAATGGATTTTACTACTTTTAGAAAACAAACGAATATCCAAACGAATATTTAAATTATGAGCTAATATCCGAACATGAAAATACTGTGTTCGTCCCAGCACTAGTTTAAAGTTAAAAGAAGTTAGAATTTTATGTCCATGGACATTCCCAAACATGAAATCTGAGGTGTAAAAAGTTAATTTCAATTGAAGAACCCTTCCTACATAGCCACATGGTTGAAAGTGTACCGTATGGACAGAATTCCATCAAAATGGCCTCTCCCAGGCCAGGTTCATTCATGTGATTCGTGTAGAAATGCCAAAAAAAAAACAACAAAAAAAAACTGGGTGCGTTCACGATACGCAGACTTTCCTAAGTCTCGCAGATTCTGCGGAAAACCTGTCCAAATTCAAGTGCAAAACGTGCCTCAACATTTCAAATAAATATAAAAATTTTAAAAATAAGAAGAAATTACTTGGTTGCAGTAGCAGCAGTTACATTATTGTTTTAAGTAATTTTATTATGGGCAAACTTTTCTTCATATATAGTCCTTCAGTTTGCCCCCCACATTTTAACAAAGTTAAGCGCCTATGATTGAGACGCAAAATCGACTCAGTGTTACTGAATAAGAAAGTTTAGTGGTTGGTTAATCGTTATCAACATTGAAAATTGTCAAACTCCTTAAATTAGGTCTTGAAAAGTGTCAAAATGGTCCTTGAAATTTGTATCGGGAAAAACTGTGTGAACCTTGTATTTACAGCATCTGATTGAGTTAAGCAGAGATTGTGTATGTTTTTTGCAACCTGAGGTTTTATAAAATTGATATGTGAATTGGGCATGTAAAAGGTTTGATGAGTAACATTTCAAAAACTATGTTTGTTAACTAGACTCACGTGTGCTTTATCAGGTTGATCCATCTGGTAAAATGACAAGTTGTAAGTTAAGTAATTTCTATATTTCTTTTTCTACAAAGTCAAGTTCAAAATAGCTTCTGAAAGTGGTCCAAAATGGCTCAGAATGCATCCGAGAACATGTACAACCCCATAAGCGGCCACCAGACCTCCAGCCAAAAGATTGGTTTTGACCCAGGAGTTTCAGTCAAAATGATCATTGACCATTTTCACCCATGTACCCGTGAACTCATTATCAGTTAATCCAGGTTATTTTAGCTGCAGCAGATGTGTATTTAAGTTAGCAGGTTTGGTCTGTGCGGGGCACCACAGAGCTTTTGTTTCAGCACTCTCAGCTCTCGCAGGCCACAGAGGTCTTGGCTACAGAACACATGCTGCGCAGTTCTTCGAGAGGATGGAGGGAGTGAGCAGGGTAGGGCTGTTTTTTTTATATTTACAGTATTCCGTATTTAGTTTATTTGAAAATAGTTTTTTACTGAAATGCAGGATAGTGATTTTACAGCTTTTTTTACATTTTTTATTTCATTCGTCAGTGAGATTTTAGCCAGGATTTTTTTCATTTTCATCTGTATTGTTTACTAACTTTGAAAATAGTACTGTGCAACTTTGAAATAACTTTTTAGCTATAGCCATGGACCAGTGTAAAACCCGCTCCCATGCATTTTATGCATTTGTTGTCATCAGTTTGTTGTATTACACGCACTATTACATACACTGATTTTAATACCCCGGTATTGGTTCTTTTACACTGTATTCCATTACATGCTTCACATGCAGTAGCTACAAGTAGTAATACAACATGATACCTTGGGGCAAGAAAAAGCAGAAGAGCCTGCAGCAATTGTGTATGCTTATTAAATGAAAAGGGTTAATACTGAATCATCAAGTTGAAATACACTGCTGCAAGTATCTCCAATGAACAATAGTGACTGTGTATTGACAGCAATAGAACAGGATTCACTAGATGGCACTGACTCTTAAGCCTTAACAGACAAGCTGCTAATCTAGCCTGTGTTACAGCACAGATGTCTCTGGTAAAAGACAATCTGACAAGCATATGCTCCTGAAGTTAGGTCAAAGCACCTTTATTCAGTAAATAAAAATGTAATTAAACACAATATTTCAGTAATTACAGCAAGAAACACTGAATGATTGCAAACATCATACAAAAGTAAGAGGACAGTAAGACAAAATATATTAAAATGTAATTTGAAGCACCCTTATAAAAGTAAAAGCATAGCAAAGTATAGTAAAGCATAGGTAAGCATGGCACACCATTGTAAGCTATGTTAAATGCATGGAAAGCATGGGGGAAATGTACATTTACCATGGTAAACTGTTATTACTTTAGAGATGCAACTAAAGTCACCCCCTAAGAGTATGACCTTGTCTCGTTTACCACAACAGTACATCTAGAGCAGTTTTAAACCTAAAGCTACAATAAACAGATAACTGTAAGAGGCAGTTATGAGGTATGTGGTGAAGTTGCATTTGACTGCCGCTGCAGATAAACAGAGAGCTTCAGTATCCAGTTCTGTCATCGCCAGCAACTTTCTGAATGTCCTACTGACTTTTTGAAAACAGGAAGAGGGGAAATGAAACGGCACTGTGTGTTTTCTCTGGCCCTGTGTGTTTTCTCTGGGCCTGTGTGTTTTCTCTGGCCCTGTGCAGGCAGGGATATAAATTGTGGCTCGGGGACATTCCTACTCTTCATAAGCTTGCAGCCGCTCTCTAGCTGCGGTCAGTCTTCTCTGCCCTGCAAATTACATACTGCTGAAAATAGACAATGGCTGCCTGAGCACGTGGTTCAAATTCTTGTTTCAAACAGAGAAGCCACCACACAGACAAACCACTGGAGACGGCAAGCTTTATTTTCTTGTGAAATGAAAACAGTAATATTATTTTAATTTTATTTTTATTATTTTCAGGGGCTTGTGGTTGAGGAAGGGGAGGGGGAAGGGGGAGTGGGAGTGGGGAGACTTTGGTATATATAATATGTGATCAGTTGTGATGCAAACCTTCATTATCAAGAAAGTAATATAAGAAAGTATTATCTGTTCCCTTTTTTCAAATTTTTTAAGTTATTATGATTTTTGTTTTATGGTGCGTGTCCCATAGGTCAGGTAGCATAGGCATAATTGTCAATCAATTTAATAATTTGTTGTCTCTTTATTTCTTGCAGGTGTGAAATGTTATTAAACAAAGATTTTCAAAATTCTGATTTGATATGTGATGCAGCAGATAGTCAACAGGTCTGATTTTAACAGAGAACATCCTAATCTGCAGAATATATGATACTGCCTGTGATGATGATGATCCTAACATACCACAATCAGTCAAATTATATTACCATTAACAACTCGGTATCTCATGGAATGATAATCATGACATTTTTTTACACGTGTTATCAATGAAAAGTATATTATTAAACAAGCTAGAAAAATGCAATTTCACTGGTCCTGTATGGTTAAAGATCAAATCCTCTAGAAAAGCTGACAGTGTTGTGCTACCCTGTACTAAACCTGACTGGTCCAGGCCTTGCAGTACAGAGGGTGCCTAGTTTAACTGCCGTGCAGTGTTATGTGTAATGGCCTGTGAATTAAAATGACATTACAGTACAGTATTTTACTATCAAGACTACCACTGCAGTACAGAACAGTACAAAGGGCTCTTCTAAATGTGCAAGAAAAGGGTGTATGATTATCCCATAAGTAAACAAGCTGGCATCAATGCAGCTCAAGTGTGCAGAGGAGTGAGGTTCATTGCACTGCTGGGGCTCCTTTAAGTGTAAAGCCTTTAATTTCACCTTTCGCTGGGTGCAGAGTGCACGCCGAGAAACTCCTGCTGTTCGTAACCTAGTGAAAATGGAAGGCTGTCAGTGTGTTTGTGGGAGGCCTCAGAATGACACACGGAGAGTAGGGTTTCAAAAGAAAAGGTGCAACCATGTTTATTTACACAGACAAAAACTGTCACTTTAAAACACTACAGTGCACCCTGTTTATAAGAATCACTGATATAAGAATCAACCGCTCCTATACTAAATCATTACTATACTAACCAATGTAAAATACTTTGCTTGTAAGAATCAAGCAGTCCGCTTATAAGAATAATTTTGGGGCAAATGGACTACATGTAATACGGTACTTCATCAAGTGCAATGATGTGTACAGTCAATAAAGCTGTTTTGTGAATACATACGGAGTACAGCAGTGTTATTGTGTGATATGCATGTAGAGGGAGTGGGATTGCGGCGCAGTGAGGAGGAGGGGGAGGGGAGGGCTTGCGGAGCTTTGCATCTCCACTTAATGAAAAACTGAGATTTGCATCACTACAGATAATAAGTAAACCAGATGTTTAAATGCAGTGGTCCTGACTGTAAAATACTGTACTGTAATGTCATTTTAATTCAAAGGCCATTACACGTACCACCACATGGCAGTTAAACTAGGCACCCTCATGAGACAATCGCTTCTCAAGTGTACTGTAGTAAAATAGGATTCTGTAGCCTTAAGTAAACATAATTGTGATCATATAAAAAGCAGTTTACCCATGAGGACTTGTTTTGATGTTTTGTCCTCAGTGATTGAGCACCATTGGCATCTGTATACTGTATTTAAACTGCTGATGGCACGCTTTTGCAAATTGTAATTGGACAGAGTGGCCGAGGACAGTGTAAATTATCAGGCTGGAGTCTTGATTTACAGTTTTAAACCAGTGTTGGTTTTATTTTTCTTACACTGCGGTGGCAAAACAACCGCTAATAAAACAAACAAAATAAACCAAGCTCTCAGCTGGAGCACTAAGTAAACAATACTGTGTGTGGAACAAACACTAGACCTCTTACTTGCGTTTTGGTTTCTGTTTCTTTTTCTTTCTTTCTTTCTTTCTTTCTTTCTTTCTTTCTTTCTTTCTTTCTTTCTTTCTTTCTTTCTTTATACCCCCATCACAAAGCTGTCAGCTAAGCCCTTTTTATCGTGGTGCCATTAACTTTAACAAGCAGACAGTTAACCAATTGAACATTATCCTTAATTCGTTTTTGAAATGCAGCTGTGGATTTTTCGTGGGCGTGCATACATGCGGGAACTCGTGACATCTAGTGGTCAACCCATTACACTGCAGGGAACAAGCTCATCATTTTTAAGAATTTTTTAAGAATCAACCACTTATAAGAATCAAATCATTGTAATGCATTGTCATTCATCGACTTAACTGAGTGTTTCTTGTGCCAATGCTGGTGATTCAAATGTGCCTTACACCTTCCCTTATTTGACTGGCTCAGGAAGGTGTTCATCATAGAGGACCCAGAGCAGAACATCCACCTAAAGAACCTGTCATCTCAGCAGGCAGCCAATGAGAAGGAGGCTGAGAGACACCAGAAGCCATTTTGAAAATATCTTTGAAACAGACTTTAAAGTTATAAGTGTAAAAAGTTGTCAGGATGTTAACAATGAAAAGAAAATTTAGAGGTACGTTATTTAAACAGTTGTAGCAACACGTCGGGGCGTGCAAACCCGCTTCTTGCTCTTTAATGTCCACGGCAGCATAGTATTCATAAAACTTAGGGTGGGTTTTAGCAGTGTGATATATTAGGCATTCTGTTTATGTTGGTACTTTCAAAAATAAATTTTGTTTTAAATGCTTTCTAAATAACGAGAAGCTACTGTATTAAGAAGTCTGTGACAGGAGAAGACGAGTGAGGGAGCGATTTAAAGAATGTAGAGTTATGCTTATTCATTGGAATAGTCCGAGGGGGGTGTGACTGTCCAGTTATTGTGTCCTTTGGTACACTCTTTCAAGACAACTTCTGTAAAACCAGTATTTTTAATGCAGTTACTGAGTTGCAAAACTTGAAAAACATGTGACTTTGGAACAAACTCTGTCTCCAATGCAAATAATTCTAAATTGGTCAGGCAGTGTGGTCTAACAATCAGTGCTATTAACTCACAACCCTGAGATCTTGGGTACAAATCCCAGCTCACCCGCTGACTCACTCAGACTGAGTCAATGTGACTTTGGGAGGGAAAGTAATTTAATTAGCATGACCCACTAAAGCTGTCTAAACTTTGGGAAAAACAACAAACAGTAGAATCAGGACCACCAAGAAAACAATGAGACACTATCCTGAGGAAGTACACTGATTTATAAATGTCAGCAAAAATAAAATTTTTGAGAGACGAAATTGTAGAGGCAAACTTGTGTATTCATGGCAAGATGTGTGACATTTGATTATTATTATTTGTTTATTTAGCAGACGCCTTTATCCAAGGCGACTTACAGAGACTAGGGTGTGTGAACTATGCATCAGCTGCAGAGTCACTTACAACTACGTCTCACCCGATAGACGGAGCACAAGGAGGTTAAGTGACTTGCTCAGGGTCACACAATGAGTCAGTGGTTGAGGTGGAATTTGAACCAGAGACCTCCTGGTTACAAGCCCTTTTCTTTAACCACTGGACCACACAGCCTCCTATTTGATGTGTGGCAAACCACGATAAGCAAATGGCAAGTGGGTATAGGGGCACCACTGCATCTTACAGTATTTGCTGTTTTATTGTATCTTGATTTTTCATGACAATATCATGCATTTGTGGCATATTCCACTGTCTTTCTTCATGTTATTAGTGCTTTTGATACCACAGCTGATCATTACTACCCTACATAAGAACATAAGAAAGTTTACAAACGAGAGGAGGCCTTTCAGCCCATCTTGCTCATTTGGTTGTTAGTAGCTTATTGATCCCAGAATCTCATCAAGCAGCTTCTTGAAGGATCCCGGGGTGTCAGCTTCAACATTACTGGGGAGTTGGTTCCAGACCTTCACAATTCTCTGTGTAAAAAGTGCCTCCTATTTTCTGTTCTGAATGCCCCTTTATCTAATCTCCATTTGTGACCCCTGGTCCTTGTTTCTTTTTTTCAGGTCAAAAAAGTCCCCTCATATTGTCATATTGTTACAGAAATTAAATACACAAGCCATTCACTTTTTTTGCTGGTGTAAGGGTTTGAATTTCACAGTGCAGTCACAACAACATTCTCCTCCCTCAGCCTGTTGTGATGATACTGACCATAGTTTTAAATGTGGTTACCCTGCTTTTGCCCCTGTATGAACTTCTTCAGTTCATGTTCTGGTCAAACAATACAAAACAAACCATTAAATAAATAAAAACGGCATTCAAGAGGTTTCTGGAGATGTCAGCTTTGGGATGGCCAAGCTCTGCTGAACAGAGGTTAGCACATGTTGATACCATGTAAATCTTGTCAATTGCTCCCTTTTGGCTTGCAGAGGAGCAAGTGTGTGATTATCTGTCTAACTGAGCAGCGGAACGCCATGTTCAACCGAGAACATTATTTGACTGTAACTTTTGTCCACTCTAGCAGAATGGCCCCCTTTTGATCAATATTAACCATATGTATGACTGAAAGATGACACATCCACTTTGTAGCACACATGCTTTTATCATCCTTCATGGGGGAGCTTTAGTGTCATACAGGAAGTTGGCTGCACGGCACACAACTTTGATCAAGTTCCCCCAGGTTTGGCACCTTTCCCTGTCCAAGTGCGCCCCATTGTTCTGCTCCCCCCTCTCGCATGCCGAGCAGCTGTGGTTAAACTTGCCCCTGCGTACAAGGCACCCATTGTTCTTATATGTGAGGAGGATGATGAACTTGTTAATTTGTTTACGTTGAGCTGCAGTAGCACTGGGACCCCACTGTCTTCTTGTGTGGTCACTGATTGAGTTCTGGGGCTTGGTTTGTGTGTAAACATCATCAGTCTTCTCATTGATGTTTGTGTCATGCAAGTTTAAGGGATGAGAGCCTGCACAGCTTACTGTAGTATCGATCTATCTATCTATCTATACACACTGCTGTGCAAAAGTCTTAGACATGTTGCATTTTTCTACTCTGATGCATTATGAGCATCAACAATTTACTTAAAGCCTCCACTAGTGTTTTCTACTATTATAACAACCTTGACTTGCATAAAGAAGGAAAAACATTGAGTGAAATAGCTCACATCACTTGATTTTCAAGGTGTGGTATCCGAAGCATAATCAGCAAGCATAGAGAAACATCATCTGTAATTGACAAACCCAGGACTGGAAGACCCAAAAAGCTGTCTAACAAGGATGAGCAATACTTGAAGATAATATCCTTAAGGAATAGAAAGAAGACAAGCGTTGAATTGACAACAGAACTGACAGAAGGCACAGGTGGTGTTGTCCATCAAATCAGCACTACGAAGGTCACTCTTAAAATCAGGACTTAAAGGATGTGTTGCAGTAAAAATACCTCTGTTAAGAAAAGGGAACAAGACTAAAAGGCTAAAATATGCACAAGAACACATAAATTGGACTATGGAACAGTGGTCAAAGGTGCTTTGGACTGTTGATCTCTTCGGTGCCTCAGGTTCTGCTAGATGCAGAAGTACAGGAAGGAAGCCAAGTACTTAGCTATAATGGTAGATTAAACAACCGATGTTGGAATTGCAGCTCAGCTGTCTTGTGTTTTCAGGTACTAGTGTGTGACTGTTCTGTGAAAATATGTTACATTTACTAAAATAAAAATAATAATAAAAATGCTTTTAAAAAGACCAAATTCCCATTGGGCTTTTTTTTCTTTCTTTTTTAGAGTCTATTGATTTATTTTGTATTACTATGCAGGACAGCTGCTATAATACCGTTATCCTTTATTAAAAATGTGCACAGATTAATCTACAGATGAATCAACTAATGCCCATAAATTAACCAATCAAAAAATTGAATCGATTGACAGCACTATACATATATAATATATTCACTTGAACGGAGACTTCTTGCCAGGAGAAGTTGCTACTCTGGAAAGAAAGTAAATGAACAATCTCTACAATGTGTTTTTACATAAACACTTGACACTGTGGATGAGAGTGATGGGCCTTGGCTTGCACAGCTGGCTGTGAGTTCCACATCTGTCTTTCTGGACACTCTGCAGCTGTGGTTTTATAACTGAGTGAATGGGGAGACACATCCTTCTCTTTCATCAGACTACAGGCCATGTCCCATGGGTGAAATCACAGGAAAAAATAGTTATACATACATACATACATAATACATACAAATACAGAGTGTCCCATAGGCATCATTTGTAATGCACTTTAATCTTCATTTATTTAATGAAAGGGGTACTGTCTTAATACATAAGGGATTTATAAATACAGTACATTTGTGTACTGTGTGTGGGTGTTTTTATTATTTTTTATCTGAACTCTTGGTTTTAAGTAACTTTCAATATTTCATTAAACATTTGTTATGTATGTAATGTGGTCCCTGAAGCCAATGCAAGTCCTTGATAAGTCTCACTTTTTTAAAACCAATAAATACACCTGGTAAGTTTCCAACCTTGCTTGGATTGCAATAGGAGTTAACAGGTACCATAATACTGCTGCTGCCAGAGTGGTTTGATACCTTGATGCTGTAAACTTCAGGTTGAAACCCACCAGTTAAGCCTCTCTTGGAAGACAACTTTAGATGGTGTACTCTTGCAAAAATGTATTTTTTATATTTAAATATATTATCTATATTTAATGAATACCCATTTGGAGTTTGGAATAATATGCATTTTACTTGCATGTTTGTAAAGTATTTATCATAAAATCAGTAATATCAAAACAACCCATCAATTTTGATGGATTGGTTATCCATTCCCTGCCTACATTGTGCCTCTGAGTTCTGATTTTATTTTTTGCTTTTAGAAAATCAGGTTGAATTTAGAACTAAAAAAAATGGTTTAAAGTGTTCGAACATATAAAACAACTGAAACTTAGCACTGCAATATACTTTCATTTAATGCACTTATTAAAAAGGAAAAAAGCAACTTTCTTTTAACAAAACAGGATCATTAGAAAGGATCATTGGCTTACAAATAAGTCCTTGATTCATTATAGTTATGCAACATTATTGAAGCAATCTGTCAGGTTAATAACCAAGTAATTGTAAACATTTAATTTGGGGTGTAGTAATCGTGCATACCCGAAAATCAGAACCCCTAGGTGTGTATGATTTTCATCTTCTTTCTCTCTCTCTCTGTGTGATAGACCCCGATGAACCAAGCCTCCTCCCGCTCCTGCTGTATCTTCATGATCCACGTGTCCGTCATGAGCTGGGCTGCCATGGTGTGGCATTCTAAACTGCAACTGGTGGACCTGGCTGGGTCCGAGCGCATGGGTAAGACAGGTGGAGGGGTGGAGTGGAGGGGTGGAGTGGGGGGAGTGGGGGCAGCTGCTGACCAAGGTCAAGTATATCAACCTGTCGCTGCACTATCTGGAACAGGCCTGCCACTCTCACAAGCTCTGTGCCACCTCAATTATGGGATGTAAATCAGGGTGATGTGGACTCCAGCATCAAATGGAAGTGTGAAAGATCTATTAATTATCCAGTTTAATTGAACCTCTAGCCAGGTCCAAAAGCAGTAAATATTTCACTTCACACCTTCCTGGACTGGAGTTGCCCATACCTGATGTATTGTATTGGGAAATTGATTGCCAAAATAGTGACACTCAGGGTTGACCTGTGTATCAGAGAACTCTAACACATCAGCCTGTCACTGCAACTGGAATAGGCTCTGGACTACAGGGTGGTGTAATACATCAGTATTGGATTTTGTCAATAAGTTTTTTTTTTTCTCGTGTTCCCCCCGCAGGTTATCAATGCTCTCTCTGAGAAAAATCGCTCCCACATTCCCTACCAGAACTCCATGATGACCTCAGTGCTGTGGGACAGCCACAGCCTGGGTGGAAACTGCATGACTACCATGATCCCCACGCTGTCCATGGAGAAGAGGAACATAGACGTACCTGTCAATTATAATTCCCTGGGGCTTCCACTGATTAAGTGTTTAATAATGAAAAAGAGCTGAGTGTTTAGTAGGGGTGTTAGTTTCTGCTTAATTTCCTAAACATTCAGGCAAAATTCTTTACATTCGGATAATGTTAAAACATTGGAACATTTTTCATTGCAGCCATAGTGGATTGCTCTGTATGTGGCAACAAGCTCTGAGGGGCTGTCAACTAGAGGTAGGAATGGGTGCCTGGTTGTAAAAGGATCTCCTTTTCCTACCCTGATATCAAACTTTTTAACAGCTAATTGTGCCACAGCTGTAATCTTTCCCACATGCTGCAGTGCTGGTTGAAATTAGGTTTTTCAGAGTTTCCAATACTAAAGAGTTTTTGAAAGCAGGAACACTTGTAGATTCCAAGAAGCAATGCTAAATTAGTTTAATGCTAAGGTAACAGAGCACTTAAAACGACTATTGTTTCAACATACAAACTTCAGCAGACAGTCCTAAGATGAATCCAGCTGGTGTAGTGTAATGTTCTAAAAAGTTCCCTTTCAAGTACGAAATGTAACCATTACCGAATGGGTATTTACCTCCTAAAGACCCGTATCCTGAATACTGTATACCAAAGCTGTGACACAGTCATGACTCCGCCCCCTGAGGTATCAAAAGGACTGCACTCACAGATGTCAGCTCCATTTTTCTTTTCAAGACTAACCTGATCGAAGACCTTGTTCAGATAAGTACTTTGTTGCTTCTATCTGTATATATTTCTGTACATATGTGATATTTAAACTAATCGTTGTAATCATTTCTATTACGTGTATTGTGTGCACTACAGCCTGTTGTTAGTTATGTCCCGCTGTGGCCTTGTTCCCCCACGTGAAGCCAGCGGCTCGAGTTGCTCCTTCCTAGGGATCAAGCAACATAAGTCGGCTGACTTTGTGCTCTCCCCCCAGGCTGCATAGCTCCTGCTGGAGCTTATTTTACATCTTGTTTTTGCTTTTTACAAGATGTTTTATATTATTTATGTAATTGTTTAATTACTGTTTTTTGTGTTTTTTCTGTTTTTACAGATAATATGCACAGGCCTGTCTGCAACGTGGTGCTCAGCACACCCGATACTAAAGTCACCAAATCAATACCGAACCGACCCAGTTCTGATACCGTACCTGTACGGCCCTGGTGCTAAAGTCACCAAACTGGTACCGAACTGACCCGTTACCATCCCGGTTCTGACCTCTTACCGTACCTGTACCGACCCGGTGCTGAAGTCACCTAACCGTTACTGAACCAACCCAGTACCGACCCGGTTGTGACCCTGTACTGTCAACCTAGCGACCCGGTGCTAAAGTCACTGAACCGGTACCATCCCAACCCACTACCAAATCGATATCGACCCGGTTCTGAACGGTGCCAAAGCCACCAAACTGGTCGGTGCCGAGGTAACTGGTTGGATACTGAACCGATCCCGTTCGGGTCTTGACCCGCCCGGTTGATATATATTGTAAACGGACCGCTGCTACACGGGTTCATTGCCCCTTTAAAACCACGACCTAACACACAGGAATGGATTTTTTCAAGTGCTGACGCACTATTTTTAATTCACACAAATAAAACAAAATAAACAAACAAACACCTAGCTCTCTTTACGAGCACTAACTAAACAAACAGGAACACCCTGACTACGAGTGGGACAGCTAAGCTGTTTCCCCACCAAACAGAAAACAAAACACACAGGTTTAATACACCCCACTTTACCTCACGACTGCTGGGAAGCAGAGTACCTCTTTCTGCCTCCTTCTACTCAGCAGCCTTGAGCAAACTAGCTGCCTCTCTTAAATACCCTGCACCTGGTACTAATTTAACAATGGCTACCAGGTGCAGGGGATAATTAATAATCAAACAATTAAATTAAACAATAAAACAATTAAACAAAACAAAAGGTGCATTTCCATTTTACTCTTCAGGGAGGTTTTAACCCCCTCCCTGCTGTCTCACTCAACCCGCTGCCTTACAATATATAATCAGTGGGAACGTTTGGCACCATCTGCCCTGCATGCCCCCCTTGGGGCCCCATGGGGCTGCAGGAGGATATACTGTTCCATAGCTGCCTGTGAGGAGGTGGGCGAACAGGAGCTGGCCTTCCCGTCTGAGGACATGGAGTTGGCGGCACATCCCCAGTGGTAAAGCTCTCCCTGTCAGCAGAGCTCCTACCGTTAATCAAGAGGGCCACTGAAACCTTGCAAGTGTCCTGGCCTACAGCAGGGGAAACAAGGCATTCCATTTTTGATAAGGAGCCTACTGTTTCTCCCATATCCCACCCAGTTAACCAGATTTTAATAATTTAAGTTGGGAAAAAAAGCAAGTCGGTATACTGACCCATTTGTTAATGGTTACATTTTGTATTTGAAAGGGAACGTTAGGATATTATCATAACCCTGGTTACCTGAAATAGAAATGTAACCATTAATCTTCAAGGTCGCTGTGTCCATGGATTGAAGGAAAAATGATACTGAGATCTGTGAGCTCAGTCCTTTTGGTACCTCAGGGGCAGAGTCATGATTGCATCACAGGCTCAGTGAGCAGCTTTGGTATACAATTTTCAGGATTCAGGTCTTTAGGAGGCAAATACCCATTCGGTAATGGTTACATTTCTATTTAAGGGAACCAGCGTTATGATAATAACCTAACATTTTATGTGTTTGGCTCTCGCAGGAATCGATCTCAACATGTCGCTTCACACAGAGAGTAGCGCAGATCAAGAATGAGGTTGTGCTCACTGAAAAGCTGGACCCAAGACTGGTAAGACAGTTTCATAGTTTAGTCTGGAAATGCAGAACTAGACCTTATCTGAAAGGTTTGTATTTGTTAAGAAATCACTTGATTTGTTCGCTGATGTTTAGCCAGACAGAAATATTTATAGACAGAAATATACTAAAGAGACGCACCATAATAACCTTGGTACCACATAGTGGTAATATATAGATCCTCTACTGTTTATATTAATTAAAAATACCTCATTGATTGTCATAACAATACACATTGTAACAAATAAGGATTTTGTATTTGTATTTGTATTTTGTATTTGTATTTATAGTGGGTCATTGTTTGTATACTTCAAAAAGCCCAGTCCCAAGATCTAAGTTAGCAGATGTAGTAAAAGAAACATACTGCACATGTACACCAGGGATCTCATAAGCAGAACATTTGATACAGTGTAAATAATACAGCCATCAAAGGAAGTGTTCAATCTTGTCAGGTCTCCTGAGCTACCAGCTGCCTGTTTCCTCTGCGAGTACTGGAATCAATGTGCTGAATCTAGGCCCCAGATCCACACATTGGCTTAGGAAACAAAGCACTTACAGTAACGCAGAGTGTGCCACACCCACACACGGGGGAAAAACTAGCTGGCTCTGATCAAGGGTTAGAGTGGAAACCAGTGGCCTGTGGGTGACTATCAGTGGGTTAATATACAGTATTATTATTATTATTATTTATTTATTAGCAGACGCCCTTATCCAGGGCAACTTACAATTGTTACAAGATATCACATTATTTTTACATACAATTACATTATTTTTTACACATTATTTTTACATACAATTACCCATTTATACAGTTGGGTTTTTACTGGTGCAATCTAGGTAAAGTACCTTGCTCAAGGGTACAGCAGTAGTGTCCCCCATTCTGGATTGAACCCACGACCCTCCAGTCAAGAGTTCAGAGCCCTAACCACTACTCCACACTGTTGCCCTTACAGTACAATGAACAGTACCTTGCTTTAGTAGACCTTATAAAAGTTGACCACTGTAATTTTGAAGTTTTCCCATGTTTTTCCTTTGGTTATACTATGAATTTACCATAGTTTACCAGTGTTGTCATGTTTTTTTTTTTAAAAATGTAAACAAAATGACGTTCAAAGGGTTTCAGAACAATATGTGGAAGACAGACACAGAAATGTTTGTATAATTGCAAAACTGCATTTAAGTTTCTTTTTGGTACTACTATATGCTTGTCAGACCAAAAAATCCTCTGACTCTCTTACAGTCCTTGACCTTGGTAGAAAGCCTTATATCCAGGGGTTTACATAACTTTTAACATTAGATTCTCACATGAGTACCAGCAGAAATGGTTTGGTACTCAACAAAATTAGAAGTCATTGTCCAAGTTGCTGTCTAGCTCCACCTCCTCCTCTGAAAGTTCAAACAATTGGGATGGCAATGTCAGAGAACACAACAATAGTTTCTGAATGTTTAATTAGGAGTCAGGATTGTTGGTTATCAAAATTTTTAACAAATCATCACACATTCTCTATTTATTTCAATATTCTACCACCAAATTGCTGCCCTAGGGACTCAAAACAAAAACAAAAACACTTTGTCATTTTATTAGTGTTGTTGAACACATTAGCTTTATGGCACAACAGTTTTTATATAAGGATATAACTGAGGGTGAAAATATATTATTTTAAGTTAAGTGGTTTAGCTTCCTTAATCTTAGTGCCACTCCCCATAATTGCATCCCTCTTCTCTGAATGGATGGATTAATAGAGATCCCTGCTATCATTGATTGTTTCAAGTGCCCATTAAAATAAAATTATTGATCTTATGAACTGTAGTGGTTCCACCTATCACTCAATTTGTTTTTTAAAAACCTGAAGGACCCAATGATAGCGCTAGCAGGGAGGGGACTGAGTTAAATTGAATCCCTCCCAGAGATCGTTAACAGAGCTCAGAGACCCTGAGTCTCCTGAAAAAAGCCAGAGGCTAAGCAGGTATGGCTCTACCTTGCTTTCCTGTTTAAAATGTTCTGATGGTATGCCTTTGTGTCTTAAAGAACAATATGGAAGTCCGCATTTTTCTTTATTGGTTCGCATGCGTACCTCCGTACCAGCTATGTGAACCCCTGCTTATATATAGTTACTGACTCACTGAGACACCCAGCACTCAAGAATATGGAATGCTTGTTTGTTTGAGGTTTCATTCTTGCCATTGCCTGGCATTGTTTACAAGGTTTTTCAACAACTTAGAGAAGTCAGCATCTATGAATGTATCCCCCCCCGGATCATAAACAAGTTTCCCAAACCCAAACTAATGACCTAGAGCCCAAACAGAGGAGCCTCCACAGGTTACAAACACTCACAGTGAAGCAATTTCTCAGAGCTGACAGGACAGACTGATTAGCGCATACCTGCAACCCAAAGACTGTACTTTTAGAGCCAGACAGAGAAAATGTTTTTGAATTTGGTGTAAAGTTCTTGCAGGCTTGTCTGGCCAGAGAAAATGTGCAGGGCAGGTGGAATTTGGAGCTGCGTGTTTGTTTAGGGTCGGTCAATTAAGAGAAATTGAATTAAAAAATGAGGTTTGAATAACGAGCCAGTTGTGTGCCGGCGCTAAAAAGAAAGAACGCTGCGGGGAAATGGAAAGTAGCCTATTTGAATTCAGTATTTTGACAATTTATTCAAGTTGGAATTTGGACCTGTATGTTTCCATCTGTCACTGGGATTGACTTGAAGGTGATTTAAATCAGACATGTTCCCTTCTGTCAGCAGATTGAGATCAAATCATTTTTATTTCGGACTGGTAGAACGCTATCTGTTTCCTAAGGAGCATCCAATGCAAGTGGCAAGAGAGTTGATTTTTAAATCTCCAACTGCATAAAGAAAATATGTCAGTAATGCCGGTTCTAAGCCTGTCAGGGAAATGATGGAGGTTGGCGGGTTAATTTATAAAAAGCAATTATATAAAAACATGGTAGATACAGATGATCTATGAATTTTGTGTAATGTCCGATTTCAGACTGGAGTGGAGACCGCTGCTAGAACCGGCTACAGCTCCAGTTTAATACTGGAAAGAGATACAGCTAAGATTTAGTTTTAGAGACCGGTTTTGATGGAATGTGGCATAACACCAGGATTGACACCCCTAGTCTTCTTTGATAGTTCATTGAGCTATTTTAATATCCACAAAGTAGACAGGAACTAGTCTTTTCTAGTAAGCTTTTACCATACTGGTATATAGGTAATACTCTGGCCCTGGCTGAACTTGATATTCACAGGAGGAATACCACCCCAGAACTGCCCATATCCAGCTTGGCTAACCTTCTTAAACTTGATGAGTTGCCTCTGCAAAAGAATAATAATAAATTCTGCTCATTAAAAGAAGGATATGGTTTAACGTGAAGTCAAGGAGAACATCTGCACACACACACAGTCCATAGGATCTGGCCAAAGCCTTCCAGCAGACTTCATGACCAGGGAGACAGAGCTGTGTGGACATGTGCTGCACAAGGACACGTTGACTTCATCTGTCATCAGACATGTGGAAGGCGGCTGTGTCTGGCAGTGCTGCTAATTACCATCTTGAAGGCAGTCACATGCATGATTGATTTCTATTCTGGAACAACAACTCTGTTTCCATTGGCTTTGTGACTCCAGTTTAGTCAGGTTTATATTTGTGCTTCAGGGTTTCCATTATAGAGTGATTTCTTTTTACAGAGGTGGCTACAAATATTGCATCATCATGCATTTAAAATGCTTAGACCAGTAAACCTTCCTTATTAGACTACTCTCTAAGATGTAGGGATTAAAAAATGTTAGATAATAGTGGTGTGCAGGGAACCCATTACTCATATGAATACGTGCACCTGAATTTTACTTGGAGTAAGTGAAGACATCTTGAGGTAAGGAATGTAATTTAAAAGTTTAAAAAAGTGGTCAAAATGTAAAAAAAAAAAAAAAAAAAATACACACACCTTACGTAAACATTGTAGCAACCCATGGGAACATGGAACACAATAAAATAAGAAGGTCCTTATGTACCCTTTAACCTAAAGCAAAAGTCTCTTTTTAAAATAATAATAATAACATTGCAGTGTTGCCCTTTTTGCAGCACAAAGTAAGACAAAATAAAATTGACCACAAATGCAAAAAAGGTGAAACTGGCAAAGAAAGTGGATTGCAAAAAAAAGGCTTCTTCCTTGCATTGCACCATAATGCCCTATAAAATGTGTAAAAATGTAATTGCCAATGATTTTTTCATGTACGTTTTAAAAATGTTTTTTTCTGTTTTCAGAAAGTAGCATTTTAGCAGTTTCGCCCTATTAGCAGGTAAGGGACGTACTGTTTTAGTATCATGGGGTATATGAAAAAGCCTAGATACTTCAAAGCATTAACATGCAGTGCCTGTCCTGTGTATCCTCTGACCTTGAGTGTTTAGTGCCTTGGTGTTAGTGTGTTTGGAATGTTTATTCAGAGATCTGTTTGAGGCTGAATTTTAGCACCACCCTGCTGATGTTTTATGAACTGGGTGCCTGCCAATCACTGGTGTCTACTAAAGTCCACTGTCCTAGCATGCTGTTCAGTTTTTATTTTATGTCCTGTCTTCGTTTATGGCAGATGGAGAGTTACAGATCAAATAGATTGGAAAGTGTGAATTAAACTAGACCAGTTGGAGTACTGGGTGGGTGTCTGTTTTAATTACTCTTTATGTTTTTTCCTTCATGAACCAACTTGTATTTTAACCCAGTACTACTTCAGTACTGTCATTCACTGGCCTTTATTATTTATTCATTTATTTTCTTGAATATAGGGTGAGGGACACTGTCACTGGCTAGATTCAGGCACAGTGCAGGCAGGTGCCAAGAAATCTTTCTCTTCTAGCTCTGTGAGCAATCACACCTCAGTCATAACCAAACACCCCCTGCCATTCGGTCTTGGACCTCAAAGACCTCTGAATTGTTTGGTGGACTAATCATCTTCAGAAGGCAGAAAAGGCTAGTTAATTAGCTAGCTGCTCCACCTACCGTTGGCCCCTCGTCTTTCACTCTGATTACTTGACTGAACTATCTCTACTACACCCAGTGATACCCATATATATGCCCATGCTAATCATAAATACATATACACTAGTGCCATTTGCTGGTCGGACTAATTCTGACATGGCAAGACTGCACCTTGCAGCTCTCACTTCAGATCCCATTTATTCAGTTCTTATTTATGTACCAGTCTCGGTTTATGCAATGTACAGAAAAAACAACTGGTACTTTCACTACAGATCACATTCATATGGGTATAGTAATTGAAGTTTTAACATGGATTTGTCAGGAAATGGGGTGAATTAACCAGACTCGAATGCATGTGTACTTATCTATCTTGAAATTGGAATGAGTTAGAATCAACAGCATGGTGTGGTTCAGTATTGTTCCAGTCCATGCATATAACTAGTATATGGTCTGATGTTGCATTGCATCCATATGTTAGCTTTCCAAGTAATAACAAAAATATATATATTGAGACAAAAAAGACTATATATAACAGTGTTGAACTGTAGCTAACACATATACAACAGAACTGCTCTGTACCCTCATTGGTGCATAGACCCCAGGGGAGAATGATAATCCCACTTAATGCAAGATGCATGGTGTGGCACAGTTAAGGTTTTCAAGCTTTTAGATGAGGATCAAAGTGTGTGATTAGTCTATAGCGTGAGTGCAAGTGTTAGCTGCAGTGAAAGTGTGATTTGCACACTGCAGTGGTTTAGTTAAAGCTCCAAAGGCGAATTGTTGATGGCCAAATCAGCCCGCTGCTAGGAATACTAGCCAACCCCACAGAAACCTTAATGGCTGTGTAAAATAATTACAGCCTTTCACTGGGAACGGCAGAAGAAGGGATTCTGGTGACAGAATGCTGCAGTGTGGACTGAAGATGACATTAGTTTTACTTGGTGATGCTGAATACTTTTAATTTAGTTGGATTTTGTTTTAGATAAATATCGCCCTCAGTATTTATGCCTATATTGGTGAGTCATATAGTATGACTATTATTATTGAGTTACATTCACTAATCAGAATGGACTTTGGTTTAAGCACATTATTCATGCACATGTTGGGGTGCCTAAAGAGGATAATTTAAAGGTCTCTATTTTATATAATACAATGTCACTGGCTTCTACTACTCCACAGTATGTGTTTTTTCTCAATTCCTGATCCCCATTTTTCCAAAAATCTAAAATCTAAAGATGGTTATAATGTAATGTTTTCCCTAAGTAGTTTCCCACACTGTCTACAGCCAACATGATGGCTATGTACAGGTAGCCCTTTTTGGTGAAAAGCCTAAGATAAAGCTAGATACTGAAGATAGACTGCTAGATATTTAACAGTGACTGATTGCTCTTCTGAACCTCGGCCAGAGGAAACGGGTTCCCGGTGGTTTGAATTCATAAAGCTTCCCGCAATCTATTTTTAAGCACTGTAATAAATTTGAAGCATTTGCTTTTAATCTGCATGACGATGGCAGCATAATCTGCCAGGCTTTCTGAGCATGGAGCTGAATGGGAGGGAGAGGGAGGGACCTGACTCCAGCTGCACTTTTCAGATGATCACCCAAATGAAGAGAGAGAGATCCAGGCACTGAAGGACAAACTCACCATGGTGACCGGAGAGCAGAGAACTGACCAACTCACAGCTCCAAAAGTAATACTGCTTTGATTTATTTAGTTGTAGTCCTGTCTCTTATGGTAATTAAGTATTTCAATCTGCTGCAGTGTAGATCATTAAAATATGGCCCTTGTTTTGGCCCAGGATTTTAGAATGCATCCTTACCATATTGTCCTTAATAAAGTCCCTCTACTTTTTATTTGGAGATCCATCCATGATCATTAACCGCTTACTCCTTTACAGGGTTGCAGTGAGCCGGAGCCTAACCTGGCATACACAGGGCGCAAGGTGAGACTACACCCTGGACGGGACGCCAGTCCATCACAGGGCACCACACACACAGAGGGCAATTTAGAGTGACCAATCAACCTGGACAGCATGTCTTTGGACTGTGGGAGGAAACTGGAGTACCCAGAGAAAACCCACGCGAACACGGGGAGAACATGCAAACTCCACACAGACTAGGCTAGATTCAAACCCAGGACCCTGGCGCTGTGAGGCAGCAGCGCTAACCACTACGCCACCGTGCCGCCCACTTATTTGGAGATTGTAATAGGAAATACCACACCTACATTTTCTGCAAGTTACTGTCATTAGATAAGGGCAGGGTTCATCTGTGGTCGGCAAATCACACAGAACTTCAACAGGAGGTCCAGGTTATGAGCAGAGAACGTACCCATTAAAATATCCTTCAATTGTTACACTTACAGAGATTATGAATTTGCTCAGAGAGAAGGTCAAACCATATAGCAGTGTGGTGTCTCAAATGGGCTATCCATGGGGACTTATTCCAATGTAGAAACTACAATGCCATCACAAGCCTTACTGCCCCCTACTGATGCTATTAGCTGAGAGCCCCACCTGTGCCAGCATGGTCATGTGGTGTTTTGTTGTTGTTTTGTTTTGTTACTTTGGGTCTCCGTTGCACAAGCACGTAGCCTTTTTTTGCGGGGAAAGTTTTACTCCTGCGAGAGGGACATCTCTGGCTATGGCTTTATCTAATTGAACCTTGCCTAGGACATGTTAAAGAATGTAGTGGAAATTGGGAATACCAGGTTTATTTAAAGTGTATAGAAATTGTCACATTGACATTTTTACTTGTATTTAGAGAACCATATGTCCTATTGTTATCAAATGTGGTTACAACTGGGATGGAACATTTATTACCCATTAGACCTACCCTTGTTTGCTAACTATCTTGGTACCCGCCCTTAAAAAAATAGGCAACCCAAATGTTATCCATTTACTACGGATACAGAATGACTGTGATACCTGTCTCGACAGTCACCATTGCAGAAAGGGGTTAGGGTTACTGTGTGTTTACGTTACTCGTGGATTATTATAGCTTCTCCAACTTAGTTGAGAACCCCACTGCAGTAGGCTTCATATGCAGTACCAAATACATGAAATTACATATAAATGCCAGTGCAGTAGATTGGAGAATCACTGGATCAGATTCTGATTCTGTCTTGATCTGGGTCTTTTGAAACTCAGACAAAATACATGTGAAAAAAGGCAAACCAGCTTCAAAAAGCAAAAGCAGAGTTCTGCACCTTTTAAATTCACATTTACAAACCAGTGTGGGAACAGGGACTGCTCAAGGGTTTGACTGTCCTTTTAAAATATGATTTAATCCCCAAACCATGGAGGTATGCATCTCCTTTCCTGCTTTTGCCACCACAAAGGAAGCACATCCTTTCCACTTTAACTTGAGTGCTGGACATGTTTTCTACAGAAGGTATGGTGTATCGTCCAAAAATACTATCTCTCAAGGAAAAAATTGCTCCCAGTTTCCCAAATGGCTAATGCAAACCTGGTTTTCTTGTTTTGATTTCCCATCACAGCCCTCCCACACACAAGGTCCTAATGCCAGTTGGAGCTTAGTGGGAGAAATTGGGAAATGCTGCCTTGGCAAGCGAGAGCATTGATTGCTTTACCTTCATTCCAGAGTTCTTTTCCCTGTACTTTCTCTGAAAGATTCCTGCAGTGTTTTTAGTGCACTTTCAGGGCTCTAGATGACAATTCTTAAGTTTATTTTTTGAGAAGCCCAGTACACTGCTATACAGTAAACATGAGAACAGAAGTATTTGTAATGCTTGCAGTGTGTTTTTTTTTCACTCTCTTTACTTGGAAACTACTGTATCACAGGTAATTACTGAATGTAAAGTAGGGAATACTTGTGATGAATGGGTCAGGGGCAACCACAGTCCAAACCAGTCATTCACCTGGGGCTGCAATTTTTTTTTTGTAGCACAGATTGAGCTGTTTATATGTTGGTGTGAAGGAGAACCACGAGCCCTGTGCTGTGTGGATGCAGCCCCAGCCTAAACTGAAGATAAACAAAGAAAACAGCAAGATTCCTGGCGATCTTGTGGTTTGAGCAGCCCTGGTCAACCCAACCACTTATCACCTGCAGAGTCAAGCTGGGGGGGTTGGGCATATACAGTCACACTGTATCTGCCCAAACTGACAGCCGGCACTCTGCTGGGATGATTAGCCTGCAGACAAACAGGAAAGTGTCAGTGATTTCCAGCGATTAAGTGCTCGGTCTGGACCCCCTGCCATTCTGCAGTCTGTTATTAACTACGGCATGCAGGATAGATCCAGAGGTTGGAAAATAAATCGAAGTTAGCTGGGATTGCTGGTGTATACCAATGTTATACAGCAGGGCTGCCCAATGGATTTCTCTAGGGCCCTACTGTACAGTATGTGACTTAATGAACTCCCAATTATGGCTCGTTTGATTTAGAAGACTACTGATTGTGGCAATCAGTAGTCTTTGGTAGAAGCAAGTACAGTCAAAATGCTGCAAAAATGATGTTTAAACATGAAACATGTTTAATGAGCACAAACACACTGAAGCACTGTCTAAGTGCAGTTTGGTTGAACTTCATATTTTACCACAGTAACTGATCGGTAATCTGTGGTTCACTGCTGTAACTGTTACCACGCCTACCGGGGTAACAGGGCCTTTCCCTATAGGGATCCACTGTTCCTCTCTTCTTTGCTATGATTCAGTCAGCTAATAAACTAAATCTGTTGTAACTTAAAGTCTTTATTTTTTTCTGTAAGTAATATGTATATGTATTGTATAGCTCTTTAAGAACTCCCTGGTCATCGGTAAGGCTCTTTTAACCAAAAAGTTTGGACAGCACTGGTATACAGTATGTATAGTTCACAAAGCTGGTCCCTGGAATTGACGACCTGCACGCCTCATTAATTTTTTTTTTAGAAATTAAATGAAAGATGAATCAACATGTCAAAGTTTTAAGAATACCTTTCTGAACTTTTCATAGTTGTTTTAAAATGTATTCTAAGGGCAAAATAAATAATATAATAACTGAGTGGCATCTGTATTTTCATTGCCAGCTTAATGATACAGTATATGGCTGATAGCACAAAATTTGATCAAATGAGATATAACACAGAGAATTCTCTGTTTCACAGAAAAGGGGTGACACACATCTAGTGTGTCACTCTTCCATTCCCCATGACTGGAGACTGTAGATTCATTTTCTGACTGCTGATTTATTTTCTTCACCAGGGGGCGGACTTGTGTCGTGTCTTGAATACCGTCAATGGTAACTGTTAAACAAACTACAAACAAAAGGTGCTACTGCACGCAGCATCCCACAACCTTCGCTATTCCGTGAGGCTCAGGTTTCCATGATGCTCTCTATTCCCTCGCTATCACTCACGGGGCTGCCCAGGATTCCCCAGCTAACTAAATAACGTCCCCTTAGGGTACGTGATTGGATACTCAAATTTGTTGCGGCTGTCTTCCTCAGCCAGGCTTGCTTGCCTCTTTTACTTACTCCTGATCCTGGTTGTCTTTTGCTGTCTTTTTCTTTTATTTTTAATTCAGGTTTTCTGAACAGAGCTCCGCTGCCGGTTCTTCTAGAAGGGCCAGCCCGAAGGAACAGCAGAGCGTCATTTTTATTGGTCGACCATCCCCCAAAGACCCACCTCCTGAACACTCAGAGAGAGAGCCATGCAACACACCTTCACCCACCCTCTCTCTGTCATTGCCATGATTATCAGGCAGATCCCACAGGGCTTCCACCTCTACCCCACCATCTGGTGTCCATTCAGGGTATTTTTAGTAAAGAGAAATATGCCACCTAGTGGTTTTTGGAGGGATTTTTAACAAAATGCAGCAGACACATTTGTATAGGAAAAGCAACTGATTGGTATGGAGTGTTGCACTGTAGGATCCAAGCTCTTGTAAATTGAAACTATTGTATGAGTCCTTATAAACTGTAGAGAGTTAATCCATTGCTTAATTAAATCTCTAGTGCCCATTTTTATTTACAAGGGTCAGGGGTCTCAAGTGTACACTCCCACCGCAGTATAGTAGCTGGTGAGATTTGTTTAAGTCTGAGTGAATGGCTGTTTATCTCACTTGGGGTTTGTTATTGCTCTGAGGCCAGACAGTCTCCCTACTGCAGTATTGTGTGACGTTCTTTCTGGAGACTTGTTTACATACATGCTAAACATGAACATACAGTCTGATTTAGGAGAATGTTTTAAATGTGCATATACAATTTATTAAATGATGCAAGTTCAGTACATAGTGGTTTTGTCTCGTTAACCAGATAGCAAATCACGTTGACTTTATTTGGCCTTTTGCTCTGACACTAAAGCTATCATATAAGAACATAAGAAAATGTACAAACACGACAGGAGGTCATAAGGCCTTTCAGTGCTTGTCCTAGTAGCTGATTGATCTCAGAACTTTGTAAAGTTGGGTCTTAAAGGATCCCATGATTTAGCATCACCACTCTGTGTAAAGATGTGTCTCCTACCCACTGTCCTAAGTCTATCTCCACTTAAAGTCCATGGCGGGGCCCATTTTATAAAAGTGTATTGCGCTGTATCGCAGTTGCAGGCACCTCACAGATTATAATGTGGGTTTTATAAAACTTTCGCAGGACTGCAACATTGCTGATTGTGACTCAAATTTGCGACAGCCAGACAGCAACCGCAAGTAACAATTTTCATCACAAATCTTGTTTTAGGACCGCTCATACAGCAAGCTGACCGTCGATATGGCAGAGCAATCAAATATAAAAAAGATTATATTAAAATAACATCACAATTAAAAAAAAAAAAGTACATGTGCTGTATTTTGTAATCTGTGTGGTTTAATAGTTATAGAAATTTGCCCTCAAATACATATGCAGGAAAGGTTTTAATTCTGTTAATATTCAAGCCATCTCATATGCCAAAATGTCTTTGTTGGATGCTGTCATTCGATACCCTCGGAGTACAAACGGGAGTTTCATTTGGACAAATTGTGATATTGCCGATCACTTTGCCAGTAGAGATATTGGTGATGAGATATTGGGAGACAGTGGGTAATAATAATAATAATAATAATAATAATAATAATAATAATAATAATAATGCATTTTATTAACATGTTCTGTAACTTAAAACAATGTATCTATTTTCATTAGATAGGTAAAATTAATCAGAAGAACTTCCATAACTGAGTCATCTGTAGTATGTTAGAAAGTTAACACTGTTTTTTTTTTTTTTTTAGCTAATCCGGTTACAAATCAGAACAAAAATCCAGAAATGGCTTCTAAATCAATAATATTTAATTGGTGATGAATGTTAAAATATTGTCCACTAGGGAGAGCACTCAATTCAAGTGCAACATTTTTTGTTTTAAATTCACCTATGTAACAATTACACATCCATCCCAAACATTTTTATTCACTTGACTGCTTTGAAATGGACACAGCCTTCGCTTATGCTTTCTTCGCACCTTCCCATTGTCAAGGACTTGTTGATTCAATCCTCCTGAGCCTTACAACCTCTCTATTAACCCAGTTTTCAGCACAATCCCTGTTTCAAATATAAACCTCTCTCCTCCTGGCGATGACATCACAGGGCTACTGTAATGGGCTTTGATTTGCTCCATATGGCTGGTAGTCCCACTGCATGTAACCAGACTGTTAGCTCACAGTTTCTCGAGCTGTAGCCAGCTTCGCTTCTCATAAAAACCGTACTGATTGTTGACTGAGCGCCACAGTGTCCTGACATTTTGTGGCAGCAATTCAATGAAACAGACGTTGATAATAATAACCACTGCTGTCTTGTTAAAAGTCAGCTATCCTGTATAATTTCCCATTGTTAGAGTTGTAGTTGTACCGTGGTGTGCTCCACCCAGCATGAGATCATTTCATCACTGATTTGAAAAGTTTGAGGAGCAGTGCTCTACCCATTAAATGAGCCTCAGCCTCCATTCGCTTCCTACAGCCACAAGAGATCTACCTCATATAAAACCATGAAGGTGCCAACTATTAAATCTAATTTTGTTACAATTAAATGCTACCTCAAGGGCTTTTTCCAGTGTGCTATCTCATAAAACCAGGGAATCCACAGTAATCAGGTTCTTTAAAATGTTATTATGAGTTTACAGTGTGCAAGGCCAGATGCGTTTTGCAGTTCCAACCAGCTTCTAATTTAAGTATGTTTCTTAAATCTCCAGTGCTTTCTGGTGAACACTGTTTATTTTTTGCTATCCTGGTCTGTTATTGATAGGACTGCTGAGCTGCTGTAATTTAAATAATTCAAACACTGTCCTCCCTGGCATTTTATTTACTTCTCATTGTAACAAAAACACCTTAAAAAGACTTGCATGCACTGTTAGAGAGGGTGGCTTTCATAGTCTTGGTACACAAAGGGCTCAGTTTGAAAGATTTCAGCCAGGGGTTCCCGACCTGTGGTCTCAAACAAATGCCAGGTGGTCCTGCCTCTCACCACTTCCACACAGCCAAACTATTTGTATGCAAACCTGCATAACACTGCACATTAACAGATTAGCTCCTTACAGCCTTCTTTTTGCCATCTGTTCCAAAGATTATGAAGTATTTCCTGTGCTAGAATTAATCAATTAGCCACATTTGTGATTGTAATACAAATGTACTGCAGTCTGTAGTATACGTCTGTGTGTTTTTTGGCCCCGTGCTGGTACTGGTTTGAACAGCAGCAGGGTCTGTACCCTGGAGATGGGGTTGGAACCCCTGATCCTTGCAGTTTCAGTATTTAGAGACTGCTTGAGGAAGCTATCAAGATAATATTTTGTTGTTTGGCAAAGCCATTATATTAATTAAAAACAGGGAAGAGAAATATCAATGATTGTGGTCCTTGATCTTTAAAAATGGCACTTGGTGCTTAATGATGCTACAGACTGTCACCACCAAACACTAAGCTGCCTTCAACGGGCATTGACCCTGCTCACGAAGCAGCTCTGTCTCAAGTATGGTGAGCCAGAGGTATACAAACAGGTTTCTACAGCTGTTTATTACAGAGTTGTTTTGAAGTTTATGCCTATTCCTTTATGGGCAAATCACAAACAGCAATTAGGTTATTAAAATTACTTGGAGCAGAGGACACAGGTTATTAGAGCATGTGCTACACTTCTGTACAAAACGCTTGAAGTACAAAATCACCCTGATTCCTCTAAGGACAGAAAGGTCTGACAAATGTTTTATGTAGACGTAAACGACACAAAGAAATTGTCTTTCCTTTTCCTTAACATGCATTCCAGCTATTTTGGTAAACATGCTGAAAAAAGAGAAGACGAGGGCCCAGGATGCTGTGATCCAGCACAGCGCTAGCACCAACGGACACTCGCTGTCCCAGGGTTCCCTGGGATCTTCGGGGACGGAGCCTGCCGAGGTGTCAGGGAAGTTGTTCAGTGGGCTTCAGACAGCGCTTTGCACCACAGAATAGGTAAGGGACATACTTTTACTGCTGTGCACAGCTTGGGGGGATTTGTATTGATTTCATTGCTTTACCACTTTACAGAATCCTTTAGGACCATCCATTTTTGCTGTTTTATTACACATTTTGAACATAATGCTACATCCCTTATAAACATTTTACCGTAGTACATTTGCTTGGTAATTTAGCAATTTTCGTGTGCTTTTCCTATGGTTATACTATGCATTTACTGCAGTTTGCAATTTTTTAAAAAAATATGCTTTACCATACTTCTCTAGGCTTTGCAATGCATATCTATGCTTTACCATGATTTCACTGTGCTTTAGCACACTTTGCTATGCTTTTACTGTGGGAAACTTCTACGAGGTATACTGTTGTACTGTTAAGCTTCCAAGGGCTTCCCAAATATGGCTGGCCAGGATATTTACCTTTTTTTGATCCATGTCCTAACACCACTCTGTTACTTATATGAATCTAACTGGGAATGACTAGGATTGCTTCTCATTGTGTGACCGGTTACAATGGAGCCCCAAATCCCAGTTTTTATAAATGACAGACTAACACATAATGACTTTAAAAGTACATGGGTTCCAGATTTGTTATACAAAATAAAAAATGAACCAAAAACTCCTTGCAAACTGAAAATAAAATGCTATTCCTTAAATACAAATTTTTTTTCTTTTTTTTCTTAATAAGCAATACTGGGAAAATATTGGGGTTTACATTTTTTGGCTTGTAACATTGTTCTTTATAGAACTAACATTAATTGACACAGCAGCTGTTTTTGTTTAATGTAAATAATTAAACAGCCAAAGACAGTTGGCATGTTCCATATTGTTCTGCTTAATAGAAGAATGCTCTGAGTGGAAGTGTCTGCGTGGCTCTCTTGGGGATTCAGTACATTGCTTGAGTGTCATGCATGTTGCAGGAATCCAATCACCATTCCCTGTGATGTCAGGGCTGCTTTTATTGATACACAGAGAACTGTTATTGGCTGTGCTGTTTTGCAATGACTTGTAGCACTTTTATTGTGATATAAACAATTATAGCGAACTGTGATTGAGCAAATCAACCTGAAAATAAACACATTTTAAGGTTGATGTCATAAAAAAAGAAAGTTTAAATATGTATTCCTCAATTTGTGGGAGTTTTAATACATTTGTAGTACTGTATGTTCTCCTGGATCCCCTGTACTATTTACCACACCTGGAACACAGTAGCTGTTTTATGTTGGATAATCACCAGCATTCTACATCTTATGACACTGGCACAGGGTATGGCAGAGCCAAGGACTACAAGCTTATTGACTTATCAAATCTAGGTGTTGGCTCTCAAAGTGCCTATCAAACAAGAAAAGAAGCCTCCTCCTGTAGTCTGTTGGCAACTAAGCCATAGGGGGGCATTATTTTTAATGTGTTTCCTTTGTTCTTTAATAAGCGCCTATTTTTTCAAAAGAAAAAAAAAACAGGTTAATGTTATAAAATGAGAAACAAACACCATGAGAGTGCTTAAGAGAACTTGAAATATATAACTCAGTTTGGTTTTAGTTTTGTAAAATCAAAAGGTGTTTTACCACTTTCATAAAACAGGAATTAGTTAAAGACTGGAGCAAATGGTTTAAAAATGCGGCTCAAGGTCTCTCATAAACTTTCAAGTGTATCAAGGTCCCTCCTCCCCCAATGCTGGTGCTCTGATTGAATTAAATGCTGTATTGTGGGAACAGAAAACAATGAGCAGGGATCCAGCAGGGAGACCCGGATATACGTTGATGCCTGGAAGAGACGTTTTCATTCTACTGGTGACCGGAGCTGATAAATTAGATTTATCAACACAGCATCAAAACAATCTGGAGGATGTTTTCAAAAATACAGTCCTGGATACAGCAAGAATGTCAGATGGAGAAGACCATTCTTTTAACTTATAACGTTATGATTACAGCTAGTACTGTATCACATAGTTATTGCCATATTTACACAACTTGAATTTGAGCAATTTCATCAGCATCTTTTATCAGTTATTTAATATGTTTCAATGTGGTGGATGACCTAGACAAATAAAGTTACTGTAATTTTAAAGCAAGTTTCAAGGGCTTTCCTCCCCAGAAAATTATTAAATGTTAAGTCATTTGCATAAAATGCTAAGTAACCCCCTTTGGTCCACTTGAAATGTAGAATTTGTTTTTAAATATTATAAAATAATTTCACCTTTGTACAACCAAAAAAGATTAATAATGCAAGCCTGAGGACATTTCTTGATCCACTGTGGAAACATAGTCAATGACTGTGCCACCCACAGGGCTGGTACTGTTTAACTTTAAATTTGGGGATAACTGACATATCTAAGTACTTGTTTAAATATTTAATTTCACAATATTCCAGTTTATAACCGTCTTCCTCTCTCATAAAAATACTTGGGAATTCTCAGAGTGGCCAGATTTAATTATTACCATAAGTATGGACCAGAATTAGGTCTTTTCATCTGCCTGCCAAGTCAACTGCCAGCAATAACTTACGCAAACATATTATTTAAATAGCTTGCCCAAATATAACGTTCTCCCACAAGAGGCAGCTTTACACTCCTCCTCAATCAGTCTCTGATGTCGCTGCTATAAAACTTGTAAAACTCCTTGAACTATTGACTACTTTTCTTATTGCTGTCCAGTGCTGTAAGCACTGAGCTACTCAAAACCACTGCCTTCCACACTGTAGCCCAGCATTTTCTCTAACCACTGATCTGCTCAAACCCAACACTTTCCACACTGCAACCCAGTGCTTTTTCTAACCACTAAGCTACTCCCACTACCTTCCACACTGTAGCCCAGCACTTTCTCTAACCACTGAGCTGCTCAAATCCACCACCTTCTACACTGCAGCCCAACACCCTTAACAACTAAGCTACTATAGACCCAACTATACCATTGTCAGTAGCCCAATGCCATGTTATATGGTTTTCAAGCATGCACTACTCTCACAGTTTGACAAGTTCCACCTCCTCCGGTGGAACAAAGGCAGTGTTCTGACCTTTAAGAAGATTATCTGTAGTTCACTCCTCTTCCCTAGAGCAAGCATATACCTATAATTTGTACAACAGTTGGCAGCAATGGAAAGTGGTGTGTTAACACTGGACATTATATGCACAGAAGGCAAGTGATATTTTGTAAATGACATCAGTTGAAATTTCTCAGTATTCCTGTAAAAGACCAAGGCGTCTTGTTTTTCCAGTGTTGCAATTCCACAGTGAACCATCAAAAGCACTATTGGGAAACTAGCGATCTTGGCACAGTCTGTCATTCAGGATATGTTTTGCTTCATTCGGTATAATATTACTTTATTGCATTTTCAGTAGAAGCATTGTGGTAGATGACTATGACAGAGATTTTTGTCCTGGGCTAAAGACGCGATTGGTAATGAAATGCAAGTTCCATCTACCAGACAGTCAAGCCTTCATAGAGAGGGTACTTTCTCTATATAGAAAATGACTGGCACTGTACTGTTAAAACCTGAATTTACCTTCTGCGATTTGTCAGGTACCTTTCCACTGAAGAAAATGTTAATAGTTTGGATGAGTGTAATGAAAAAAATAACAATATTCATATTGAGAGAATAAAACAACAACTTGATTTAAAATATATATATATATATATCCTTGAGCAAGTGAAAGCAGAAATGGAAAAGAAAAGAAGGAAATGGTTGCTACTTTAGCAGCTGGTCTGCAGAGTCGTTTGTATATTGACAGTGACTTTATAGTACTATAATGAACCCAATAGGTTTATCAATTTTAATAGTTTTTTTTTCTCTAAATACTGCTACCCTGGTTTTGTAGGTTCAGTTGTTTCGGCTAATCATAACGCTATTGAAGGCATAGTATAATTAAACGATTTGGCATTCTGCAAGTAGTAAAGTTGTCTGTTTCTCACATGTACAAAACCAGTTTTGAAACTGTGTGGAAGAGCCGTGGGTGGTAGAAGTTTCATGATGTTGGTTGCGAATTCAAGGGATGTATAAAGTCAAAAGGAAAATCTAACTATTAATGATTTATTTACAATATGGTAGAGTTATAGTAACAATGATATAATTATCACCTTAAAGGGATACTTCATATAATCTACATTATCCTACCTCACTAATCACAATCAACCTTATAAACTTTATTTATTTTTTTAAATTTTATATAGCGCCTTTCATGTACAAACATCGCAAAGCACTTTACAGCTCAATAAAAAAAAAGACATAGCAAGCATTACGATTTTGAGATTTAAACATTAGGCAAAGCTAGTGTATAAAAGTAAGTTTAAAGACGTGATTTAAAAATACCCAAAGTCTCAGAGTCCTTGATCACCCCAAGAGCATTCCACAATCTTGGTGTATCACTGATAAATGCTCTGTCACCCATTGAATGTAGCCTTGTTTTTGGAATAATTAAAAGACCAGAGTCCATTGACCGAAGATTACGCGAAGGAATATAGTTGTGTACTAAATATTTTATATAGCATGGAGCCAATCCATTTAGGGCTTTATAGGTCATCAACAGAATTTTTAAATCAACCCTAGACTTGACAGGCAGCCAATGCAAAGATGCCAAAACAGGAGTTATATGTTCGCAGGATTTAGATTTTGTTAAAACCCGAGCAGTCGAATTCTGAACATACTGTGCCTGTTGAGAACCCTCTTAGAGACACCAGCAAGCAGAGCATTGCAGTATTCAAGTCTAGAAGAGACTTGAACTAACTTGTACTGACTTGTACTAACGTCTCAGCATCAGACAAAGACAGAATAGAACGTAATCGGGCAATATTACGTAAATGAAAAAACGACACCCTGGTGACATTCCGCACATGGGACTCAAAGGCTAAACTAGGGTAAAAAAATAGTACCAAGATTTCTCATTTCAGAGCTTGACCTAATCTCAAGCCCATCGATAGTCATACTAAATTTGTCAAGTTTACGCAATTGATACTCAGAGCCAAGTATCATTACCTCAGTCTTATCACCATTCAACTGTAAAAAGTTCTGTTGCATCCATAGTTTAATTTCTGTCAAGCAAATTGTAAGTACAGAGACAGTGAAATCAGTGTCAAGTTTAGTCTGCATGTACATTTGAGTGTCATCCGTATAAGAATGAAAAGTGACGCCATGACTACGAATTATCTGGCCAAGTGGTAACATATAAATGCTAAATAAAACAGGCCCAATAGAGAGCCCTGAGGGACACGGTAGGAAGCCGAAGAAGTGTTGGACTCGAAACCTCCCATTGTCACAAATTGCTTTCTATCTGACAGATGAGATCTGAACCAACTAAGAGCAGTACCAGAAATACCAGCAAAACTTTCCAAACAGTTAAGAATATCATGGTTCACAATATCAAATGTTGCACTAAGGTCTAAAAGAACCAGGATGGATGATGCACCTGAATCATCAGCCATTAACACATCATTGACAGCCTTAACAATGGCTGTTTCTGTACTGTGTAACAGTCTAAAACCTGACTGAAAAGGTTTGTAAGGTTCATTTTTCAGTAAATGAACATGCAATTGAGAAGCAACCACCCGCTCCAAAATTGTTGCCAAGAAAGGCAGATTAGAAATAAGCCTATAATTACAAAGAACTTCACAATCTAAATTTTGTTTTTTTAGCAAGGGTTTAACTGCAGCTAGCTTAAACACGGAAGGCACAACTCCAGAACACAAGGAATCATTTATGATTTTAGTTACCAATGGACAAAGAAGTGAAAAGCTAGATCTAAATAGAAAAGTGGGAACAGTGTCTAAGGAGCATGAACCTTGAGAAATCATTTCATTATACTTAGTAACGATTGAAGTGGGAAGAACAACAACAGAGAATTATACAGAGCACACATTATAGATAATAAGTAATTAAATACTGTTTTTGGAATACAGTGCTCCCTCGCTATAAGGCTGTCGATTATAACGCACCTCGGATATAACGCTCCTACAGCATGTCCCCCAATTCCCTATACTAGTGGTTGATGCAATATTTCTAAATTAAATACAGTACCGGTGTTGTTCAAACTGTAAACAACTTCTCAGTCTAACTTCTGTTTCTGTCTCTCCCTTTTGATACAGTATCTGAACTGAAGAAAAGCTCCGCTGGCACTTTATAACACAGACATCTTATTCAGCATTCATTAACTAAATAAATATTAAGCCTATTATGTGGTTATCTTTCCTAATGTATTTACTTTTTTGCTGTGAGAGGAGCTGCAACTTTCTCCAGGAGGCAAGATGCTTCAGCCCCGCTTCAGCCCCGCTCTGGTAGCCGAACCTGGAGTGAGCCCATTCCCTCTTCCCCTCGCCCGACCCGCTCTCCTTCTCGCACGTGGTTTGCTTGTCTGTTGCTTCGAACTGAACTCCCGACCGCCGTTTAGCCAGGCTGCATTATAGTGAGGGAGTTATTTTATTTTGTATTTTAGTCAGATGTGTGTTGTTATGTGTCCCGCGGCCCCCACCCCTCCCCATTTATTACGCTCTTCGGTTATAACGCTCATATTGTGTGTCCCCCAAGACCCGCGTTATAGCGAGGGAGCACTGTATTTAGAAGATATAAAGTATTCCTTTATTGTTTTGCTTAGTGATGTTGAACTTATTTTTTCCTGTGCAATTTATTTGAAGAATTTACAATTTTTTGCAAGCATTGTAATAATTTACAGTGCATTAAGTAAAAAGGTTCTCTGATACTGCTCCAGATTTTAAAGAAACCTTTATCATGAATACCATCTTTAATGTTGCACAAGTCTCACATATTGTTCCATTAGCCTATGCTCAATCAGAAAGCTATGTCCTTAGTCTAAAGGCTGATACTCACCAGATGCGACACAACAATCAAAACTGCAGCGAGCAACAAAATGAATAAAAACTATACATTTGATAAGTATTTTTCACACGACAGGTGACGCAAAATAAATAGAATTGAATCCTATTTTGTATGATTTGTCGTGCTACAACTAGGGAATTAACCAATCCGAGAACAGCTTCAATGCACGTGGTCCAGCAGGGTGAAGCAGTATCCAAAATGACAAAGGAAAAAATAATACTTACCATTGAAAAAAATACCCAGAGCTTTATGACAAAAGTCACGGCAATTATAAAGATACAGATTTGAAAGACAATATATGGGAGTCCATTTCGAAGGAACTGCATAAGCCTGGTATGTATGATTTATTGCCATATATGTTGAAATACCGTCAGATAAGACACTCATAATTACTACATCATGTTGAGGAATATATACTAGTCTTGATCATAGTTTTTTCAATTTTGAACAGTTGTATAGATATGGCAGTTTTCATACCTGTCACATCACCACTGTGTTGCTTTTAGTGTTTATGGTCATGTCGCTGTGAAAGTATCTTGTTGCCCCATAAAAAATAAAAAATTAATCACATCAGGTCTTGCACTTATCAATAGGGAAATGTAATTTAATTAATTGTTTATTTATGTATTTATTTATTATTTATTTATTATTCAGTGCTAATGACTTTCCACAGGGTGATCAATTTCGGTGACAGCCCATTTGTGATTCTGTTTTAAGTCAAGGTTTGGGGATCCTTGCCTGCATACTGTTGTGTCTTGTTTTGTATGTGCATGTGCGTTTGTTTACAATCTCCAAAACAAGTTGCACAAAACAGATGTTATCCCAGATGTGGTGGTGACCGCAATCCCCAAATCAAACAGCGCACAATTAACAGATAAAGAGCGAGCCTGACTGGTAGTGTTCTGATCCCCATGATGGACGGAACTCCCGGCTCAAGCACACGGGTCATTTCTTTAACGTTTTTATTTATTTGTTTAGTATACAGTGTATTGTTTCTTTATACAAGTTTTTTTTATCACCATACTGCTGTTTCTAAAACCAATGTCATCAGAGCAGATGTAGCAGTAGGACAGGAGGTCAGTTAAGTGGATTTGAGCAGCAGCGAATCTAAATCCTGTCTCAATTTTAAATTGAATCTTGTGTTTTACATACAGATGCAAAAAATGCACTAATGACACTCATGTATACTGTAGAGCATTTATAGTCCACATACTTCATGTTTCCATCAGAACCATGAAAACGGTCTTGTATACACCACGAGAAAAGTACCCAAATTACTATCTAATGGTGTTTGTGTATGAGAAACAGGGCTACTTATATTTCTTGTGACTGTTATTCAGATGTGTGCTGCTGCTACCTTCCAGGAACCCCTTGTAAATGAGACACGCATCTCAACAGGTTGTACTGAAGTATCTTTTCATCCCTAGCAGTGGCTGGGCCCATGTTGCCAGCAGCTGCTGGTAGAGGCAGTGAAATGCGATCACCAGGAAAATATTTTTATATGGAACAAGGTTGCAGTGAGCCAGGGCCTTTCAATCTCCACATGTGACAGCAATTTGAAAAGAGCGGCAGCAAGGCTGGGAGGGAGTGGGCAAGGCTGTTGTTTACCGCTGATACATGTCACCCAGGCTTGTTTCCCATTAATCAAGCAATGAACTAGTCTCTGAGCCTTTGGTGGTCCACCACACCCATGATGACATACCAATCACCATGTACAGCTGTAACCAAAAGTTTTGCATCACCTTATAGAATTAACTCATTTTGCTTCATAAAGTGAAATGAAATCTGCTGAATAATGTTACATTAACATAGTGAATTACATACCGCTTTGTAGCTGTCCATATACTTAAGGAAAAACTGACAAAAATTAAAAAATGTGACATTTTTTAAATCTAACATGAAATACTGTACTATTATGGCTTCTGATAGACTTTTGCAATATAATTCTGTAATTTCATTGATTACATAATGTTAAATAAAATAGCTAAATTATGTTGATATAGTTTTTTTTTTTTTTTGATTATGTCTCAATCCTAAATAGGTGACGCAAAGCTTTTGTCCATAGCTGTAGGTACTAGGAAAAGTATTCTGAATGCTTTTTTTTTTTCCAGATCATTGAATCAGGAACCTGTTGCTCCTACTACACCCACTGCCTATTAGAACCCATTTTGTGGACATTTGATCTTCATCCTTAGTTCATCCTCCACTGGATTAACTGCTTAGGGATTTTTAATAGAAAATATACTCATGATTAAGACTCTTTGTCGAAGTGCGTTGAGATTTTGTTTATGCTTTTTTGATTTCTAAAAAATATGTGAAGAGAAAAGCTAAAATAAAAAATGAGAATGATGGAAATAAATAAATTATTTTTGTGAGGAATTGGTTGTCTTTTTCACTCGAATTAATAGAAAATATAGAACTATAGAAATATTATTAATAGAAAACCAGATTGCAAATCCTCAATGTGGCGGGTTGTCTTGCAGCTTGCACACACATGGGGAGATGGCTTTGTAGCCTTATTGATCTGCCCACATTCAGTTTCCTAGGCTTTGTTTCTGCTCTCCTCTGTGTATGTCCCACAGCTCCTCTCTCATCACCACATGTTTTTAGTCAGTGTTTGAATTACACTTTGCCTCTTGGGGGGTCTGGCCCAGTAAATAAACTAATAATAATAATAATAATAATAATAATAATAATAATAATAATAATAATAATAATAATAATAATACATTATATATATTCCCCTGTATTTGGATTTTAATATTGGATCTTAATTATAAATAATAAAATTAATAGATATACTGTATGTATACATAAAATTAATATATGTATACACACACACACATATATATTTATATATACACTTGTTGTGTAGTAGAAATAAAAGCAATGTATAAAGTACAACCGGATTTATAAAAGCACGCAGCCAAATCAACAGCAACCTTCACTGACTCACAGTACCATAGAGACGCAACTCTTTCCACTACTTCCTGCCTGTATCACTTAAGCACAAATCTTGTAACAGCGACAACTTCAGTCCTTTTATAGTATAACACCACAACACCTTTGCAAAAAGCATAGTTCAAGCAAAAATAATAAATAATTTGATTACCTTAAGATAAAGTTGACCACAGGGGTCGAATGTCTTTCTTTCGTTGCTGCTGTTCTGGTTTCCATGAAGTTGATGGATGATGGCCTGCCTTCAGCCAGGATCTCACAAGGAATCAGAGCAAATCCCTCCAGTGGGGGACCATTAATATTATTATTATTTGTTTATTTAGCAGACACCTTTATCCAAGGCGACTTACAGAGATTAGGGTGTGTGAACTATGCATCAGCTGCAGAGTCACTTACAACTACGTCTCACCCGAAAGACGGAGCACAAGGAGGTCAAATGACTTGCTCAGGGTCACACAATGAGTCAGTGGCTGAGGTGGGATTTGAACCGGGGATCTCCTGGTTAAAAGCCCTTTTCTTTAACCACTGAACCACACAGCCTCCTCCACAAAGAGCAGCGAAGCCAGGCTTTGTACTTGAAGTCGGTTGCGTGAATTTGTGTATGTGTCATTTACGTCTGAAAAGCAACGTTCACATTCCGCAGAAGTAGCAAGGTAAGTTTTGCTTGTAACTAGTTCTTCAACAACATCCCCGTCTCGAAAAGAAAGCAGCCAAATTTAGCCGACTTTGGTTTCAGGAAACTAAATAAGGATGAGACTGGTTACAAAAGCCAGGCCATGGCATCTGATGATTCAGGCCAATCAAACAAAGACTTGACAGCAAGAAAAGGCATGGAAAAACACAAAATAAATGAAGGCATCGATAATAACAGTAACACTGAGGGGAAAAGTCACCACGAGTGACACTACGAAAGCAATACCAGTCTTCTGGAATGATAAACAATGGGAGGACTGGAAAGAACGTAATCTGTGGTTGTTTTGCAACAAAGGAAAACCAAGATTCACAGTTTGTAAAAAAAGCTAAACAACGACTTAATTCTGAAAAGGGAGTTCAGCTATCTGAAGAATGGTTAAGTGACACTTTAAGCTCGTCTGATCCAGAAAAAAATGTGTAATAAAATATACAAGCACAAGATAACTCTGCATATCAAAAGGCAGCCGAGATTGACAGCATCAGGGAGAAAAGTGTGCTTCAGAACATGATTTACTAGACGAGACAGCTGCAGTATTCGAAACTGCATATCTAATCAGCAAAGAAAAGTCATAGTTAAACTGAAGACTGTTCTTATGAAGATGTATTGTTGCTGAACATATTGCTGTACAACAATGGAAGGATTTTCCACCCGTTTGACTGCCATGGAAGTAAGTAAATAAAACTTATTGTTTCTGAAGTTTGAAAAGTTCATACGCCTGGAATTATTCTATACGAAATAAGAAGTTGAACTAATAAGCGAAGCACAGTAACTGGATGATGCGTCGTAATGTATAAGCACTTAGACTACAAACTCTGAAGTGGTACATTTGTTTATTAAGAAGCCACCACACACTCCATATTTTATTAATTTGTCCTGATGATGTATTTTGAACTTCTTCGTACTGCTTGTACCAAAATCTCCAATTCCATATTGGTAAATTTCAGTTTTCGCTTCTGAGCATCCTCATCACCATGGCTAGTACCAGGCTGGGGTCTTTGTGTGCCATTCATTTTCTTTTTGGAATGTGTAGCCTACACACACTACACACGCTATTTATTGTGAGAGGTGTGTAATTCTCCACCACTGCAGTGAGGGGTATTTAAATTGTTTGATTGCGGAATCACCTGCTTTACCTAATTAGTCTTATAAAATAGGTCGTTATTTTGACGATGAGTGTGACCGTACTGAACACGCACATTACGTGGGAATCATGGATTTTGTTATCTGTATTCATTACCTTACATAATATTAGTAGAAAAAACAAAGATTATTTTGACCTAGTTACGATTCACAGATTTTCCCAAAATGGAATAGGAACCTAAATGTATCTAAACCAATGTTTAAATCTACAAAATGGTATCCAAATTGGATCAACTCCCACTGTGAGAATGTTGAAAACAGAGAATCAACATGGTATTCTATGACCTTGTGTGACAGGATGTGAGTGGTGCAGTGTACAAATGGAAGGTCCAAATTTAATAAAACACACAAAAATAATAATTTGATCACCCCTATACCAACAATGGTATAGGGGAAATAATACGGCGAAAGAGAAAATAAAACCACAGTCCTCCGTGCACGAAAATGTGCTACTTTTTCCTGGGGAAAGTGGTGGTCGTGTCAGTGCTGTGCTGTGTGGTGGAGGTAGTGATCTGGGGTACGTGCTGGCTCCGTGGTGGCAGCTCCCGATCCTCTCAGTCCTTCTCTAGCCAAAGACAAAAACAAAACAATAGCAAACATGCAAAAGCTCTGGCTGTGAATTGCGTCTCAGCGTAAGGATGCCTGGTACTGATGTAGCTGCTTTCTCTTTGTACGATAAAACTCCTCCCTGCAATCAACCCATCGCCATAAACCCATCACCTTCTTGTTTCTGCCTATCATCGAGGCTGTCCATCTAGGAGGAAGCATACCACCAACCTTACACAGCATCCTTTCTGTTCGGGAGGGAGATTTACAGCTTGAATTTCTTCGATCTCTGTCACACCTTGACATGGCGGTCAAAGGTTTCCCACAATCCTTGCATTTGCCTTAGTCTACTTGTACAACAATGACATACATAACCTACTTAGCTGAATTATGGAGTATGATGCAGACAAGACGGACACAAATGATCATATTAAAATACTATGCCATGCTTTCCGGTAGCTGCAGATAATAATTAAACAAGGAATTTTACATCTTGAAATTATGGAAATATTTTTCCATTTTCACAATTTTTTGAAAAAACAACCCAGAAGGCTTTGGACTAAAGGCTAAATCTGGCCCCAAATGTATTGTTTATGAGATGCAAGGCAGTGGCAAAGCCTGCTTATTTTCTACTGGGAAAAGTTGTCATGCATTGAGATGTGCCTGTAAATTTCCCTCAGTGAAATGCACACATGCATACGGTGTGGTTTGAACATGTGTTTCCAGGGTGGATCCCCAGTCTGCCAGCAGGCAGAGAGGAGACAGACTGGCAGACTACAGAGATTGTAGTCTCCTCTCCTAAATAAATTGCAATCATGTGTGCTGAACAGAGAGCTCAGACCAAGCCTTCACTGTCCTGACAGCTATTTCAAATCCACTTTAGAAAAATAAATATAGAGATACGAATGTAAATGAATGAATGAATAAATTAATAAATAACGTTTAAGCCCGGGGGAAAAAAATAGTTGGCCAATGCTTTCTGCACCTATAACCAGGAAATCAAACCAAAACAAATTTCTGCGAGTTATCTGTCTATCACTGTGTGTCTATCAAATTAATGAATTCATGAATAAGGGAATGCTATTTAATAATGTTTTGGAAGAGAATATGTCTCCATCAGCAATTGATGAAGGGGCAATACCTGCCACAAGCAAGGGGTTATCCATCAATTTGGCCTCCAAATTCACCTGATTTCAATCAAGTTGAACATGTCTCTGGTTCAATGCAAAACAAACGTAAAAGATGGAGCCAGGCTATGAGATGGAGTTCATTGGGTCACAGTAGTCACCGCTTGAAACAGTGCTGTTCATCTGGAAATTGAAAAGGGTTGACAGTATTTCAATTAATACTAAAGGATGCTGAAAACAACAAGACTTTTTAACAAAAAACATGTTTCTATTTGGAATAGTCTTCTGTTTCTATTTATCTATTAATTTGGTATTCTTGCTGTTGTTGTTGTCTAAATTAGTTTCATGTGGAATTTCTTACTGACATATTTTTGCATTTGATGTATTCAAGGTTAGACCTGATTTTGAGAGGTCTATTGAGGCCATGGGAGTGCTTTAAAATTCTGAGTTTTAAAAGTCACCAGTACTATGTGATGACTGAAACATATAATTATACAAAGTGAATCTAAATGACATTAGTTAATATACTTTAACTATGATATTACATTACCTAGATAGATAGATAGATATATGTGAAAAAAATACAAAGGTTATACAAACTAAACTCCAAGGCAAAATTCCCTCTTTTGTCCAAACTGGAGGAATTAAACATCAATTCCCTTTCATGGGAAAAGCATGGAAAAGCTGAAAAATGAACGAGCAAATTTACCATGGTAAACTTACTGTAACATAAGGGAGATTAGTGGATTAACAATTTATATACAGAATTGCAACAACAAATTCAACACAGTAGTCACTTGGTGTTGGCAACAGACATACTGTATATCTTACTGTACATTCCGAAATACAAAATTAATATAGATAACCACATGTTATGTTACAGCTGTGTAGTCCCCTCTATTAAGATGTCATTCATGAAGTTCAAGCCTAAGCAGAATGACAGATTCTTGCACTCTTGCTGCTGAAATTGAGATCAATGAAAAATTAATGCCGCTCCTCCTTCCCTCCTGTTAGATTGATAACCTTTATGTGTGTCATACTTTCAATAAATTCACCAGAGAAAGCATCAAATAATATCTACTGTACAGAGAACGTCAAATACATATGATAGGTTTGGAACTGAAAGTATGTACTGCATATTTTGTATTTTGTGAAAAACATAATAGTCATTTTTTTAATGTAACATGCACCCTGTAACACATATGTCGGAGCTGCCTTGGGTTGCATATTTTGCATAATATGCACCTCTTACATTCTATCATATCAAAAACTCCACAGTACAGTATACAATCTAGAATATGATTGCTAGATTATACTGCAGGTGTGCAATAATATGTATCACGTTAATATGTATCACAATGTGATATGTATCGTTGATAGGCTGCTATGTATGATGAATAGTGAAAATTATTAATGGACTGTTTTGTAAAAAGACTAAACTTAAAGGAGAAAGGGAGATCATATATACATGTAGTAGCAACACTACACCCCTAGTACATCGAAACATACATGTACATTCAACTGGACATAGAAAATGCTAGAATTCCATTGAATGATGATGTGTTTTATTTGTTAAAGAATGATAACAGAATATTTACATTAATTTTGGGTCAGTGTCGCCATCTTCCCTGAGGTCTATCTTATTAATAATTTATTATTATTAATATTTGTTTATTTAGCAGACACCTTTATCCAAGGCCACTTACAGAGACTAGGATGTGTGAAGTATGCATCAGCTGCAGAGTCACTTACAACAATGTCTTACCCGAAAGACGGAGCACAAGGAGGTTAAGTAACTTGCTCAAGGTCACACACTGAGCCAGTGAGTGAGCTGGGACTTGAACCCACTGAGGGGAGGGGAATTCCACTAAGGGGAGGGGAATTCCACAGAGAGGAGACCTCCCTGTGATCTAAAGTGAGTCCTGCTTGTCTTGAATGAGGGGAGATGTCGCTGGGGCACCAGGAGGTCTTTGAGATCTTCTGGAGGGACCATGTGGACAGACAGGTGAGGATTACAGGAGGGACCTGATTGGTTAGAGAAGGGGACTGGGAGGCTACAACTGAGAACTGAGAGGAAGTGTTTCCTGGTCGTTAGAGCTGAATTAGTGTGGTCTAGTGGTTACAGCTATGAAAGCTGTGAGACAGTATAGCCTATTGGATAGAGCTTAGGCAGTGTGGCCTGGTGGTTAGAGTTGGGGATACTGGGCGGCAGTGTGGCCTAGTGGTTTGAGTTGACCTTGTGAAGTCACTAGACTTTCTGGCAACTCAAAAAAGCCCTGAACTATCCAAGACTGTGCTGGAATCTCATGTCCCGAGGAAACCTTTCTGAGAGTCTTCCTTCTCATGACTGAAAACCACAAATTTTGTTTATAAAAAAAAACATTTTTTGAAGGAATAAATCATCCAAAGGGTGTAATAATGTTTTTTCTTTTTGATCTTGACATGATTTAACTGACCAGAATCCCCCAAGTCTGGTGCAAATTTTATTTCAGAAAGTCTGAATCCCATTCCGTTATTGTGGCCATGCTACATAAAAGGAAGATGTTCCCTCATGACCAACTGTATGATTTAAAACACACACCCAGCTGTGCCATTTAAGACAAACCTAAACTTGAAGGTTCAGCAATAATAAAAAGATTTCAGTTTGTTGTTTTTTTTAGGATTTTTAAAATTAATTTTGCAGTATGAATCCCATAGTCTGACAACCAAATATATACCTTGCCCCAGAGCCTAAATACTTATTTCACCCCCCAAAATTGTCTGAACCTGAAGCCTTCCACATTGTAGCCACAGCAAGGTGACTTTCCATCCTTCTGTGTTTCTTGGGCAGGTTTGCTGAAGCAAAAGCACTTGGGGAGAAGGTGAAGATGGCCAGAGTCAAAGTCAGTAAGTAGTGTTACTCTCCTTTTTGGTAAATCAAGGGACAGTAAACACTAAAAAAGTTCCAAATTATATAAGAACATGCTGTAAGAACATTTATTAATGAGAGGAAGCCATTCGACCCATCATTGCTCATCTGGCTCTATACTTTGTCAGGTCTTAAAGGATCTGAATGATTCAGCATTAACAACATGACTTGATAACCCATACAATACCCCTACCACTCTCTGTGTAAAGAAGTGTGTCCTACCTTGTTTCCTAAATCCACACAAGAGAAAGAATGCTCCCAACATGAGACCTAAGGCTCCACACAGAGAACCAAGTCTCTGAACTTAGACAGTCAGGAGAAGTGCCTCTGAGGGGAAGTGGTGAGGTCTGAAATGAAATGAAAGCTTACCTGCTCTGAAGAAAGTTTCTGAAGTCATGAGAGATTAATTACTTGAATTCACAGAAGGCAAGGAAGAACCAATGTTCTGAAGAATGGCTAAAATAATCTTTTGAAGAGAGCCGTAGCTCTTTGCCCTACGAGAGACTGAAACAGTAAATGGGACACTGCCTTGATCTGAAAGCGTGTCTTGGTTTCCACGTTGCTCGACAAAACGGACGGAAGCATAGCAGCTGGGCCTAAGGTCATGTACTAGCCGTTCAGAAGAATTGCAACGAGAACATTTCTACGAACTACAAAACTTTCCAATTGCAACACATTATCTGAACTGAGTTATGTCTGATCAACCAAACTATTTCCAGTTAGAAAACTGCCAACAACAAAGACAATGCTGCAAGACGATTGGAAATCAACCAGCTGATCTCCATTTGAAAATAACTATTTGTTTATTGCGAGCCAACGCAATACAATGCGTACTTCAAGCAAAGCACCATCTTCATTCATTGGAACTTCAGATCCAGAGAGGGAAGCTGCCGTGTTCATCACCCAAGATTGACTTCTTCTTTGTTGAAAACTGATAAGTATTCAACATATTAGATACTTTATGACTCAAGAAATTAACTGTAGCAACTGCTATCAAGTTAGTGGATAAACTGTTCTAGGAATAGAATATAACTTCCTGTTTTAGAGTGTGTAAGAAATGTATTTTGTTTGTTGAAATGTGCAACTCAAAGGAGTTGCCTCTTAAATGCAGAGAATTTGATCATTGCCCCATTTCTGAGTTAATTTGAATATATAATCAATTGAGATTGATAGCATATTATTAGTTTGGTAGATCACGTCTAAACTAAATAAATTAACACAGTAAAACTATTTGCTAAATTAAGTACTGGAATGTTGGATTCCATTCTGAATGGGAGGTTGAATTAATTCTCATGCATTTTGATATGAAACATGATCGATTACAACAAGTACTGAAAATACTAATACAAAGTAGACACTTTGTGTGATCAGCCATAATTAATATTAGTATATTAACCATGTATGTTAATAATGTTATGGTCGTTGTAATTGTTTGACTATGAAATCAATTAACTGTATACTATTCACGCATATCTCTAACCAAAAGCCTTTCCTTTCTGTAATATCAGATTAGTTGTGCACCCCTTTTTATTCTTAAATAAACTACTGTTTTATGTTTCTGACACATGTGAATGTCAGTTATTGTCAAGGGAATCCGAGTTCTACATAATCTAGAACTTAAATATGGTATGTCTCATTTCTTACATTTTGACGTCCCTGAGTGGGTGACTAGAAACTAATTTATATTTAAATAAATTGTATACCTAATTCACTACATTTTGGATGCCCCGCTGGGATATCATAGACTGAAATGAAGTGGATTCCATTGACAATAATTTAGAAATAATTTCTTAAACACATGTTCAGAAATACTAAAATGAAATGGCACTATTCTGATACTCCTCTCACAAACTGAGTCAGCAGAGAAACTGGGTGTGGCCTGCGTGTCTGCACGAAGCTGCAGTCTGTGTGTTATACTGTGAAAGCGACTTTAGTGCTGTGCACATTAAATCAGCTGCAAGCAGATTTTGGTTGAAAGTAATTAGATTATTTTGCTGGTAGTGCTTTGAATAACAATGGTACCATTGTTTTGTCAATTTGAACGTTTAGTCCAGAGAGTAACAGAGGATGAAGTCCCTGTTAGCGTTGAAAGTATACTGGATATTGATTTTAAGCGTGGCATTAAACAAACGTCATCTCAAGTTGGTAAACAGGAGATCCTGGGTTCAGATAGGAGATAGAAATGGTTGAAGCAGTTAGCATTTACTCTAAATATTGGACGTGACCAAACTGATTTGGTTGAAATAACAACTGCAAAAGAAGCAGAAGTTAATTCTGTCCCATTGGTAAATCAGAGAGATAGTCTGCAAAAGGCCTTGTGTATTGTGATTGGAGATAAGCAGCCTCTTCAAGATCAGCTTGCTTCGCTAGACAGAGTGCAAGGACTAATACACAGCTGTGGCACACAGACTGACCTGCTGCAGTCAAAAGACGTACAAGAAAGGGGGAATGATTTTCAATCTCCCTGCCTTGCAGCATCTCTCAATCAAGTCCCTTCATTCCCAGTAAATGGGGTTCTCTCACTCTCAGCCCGGGAGACATTCTCATATAACAGCAAAAACTCTCCTGGCAGCTGCAGGACAGACTGTTGCAAAATTGAGTTAAGCCCATCCATTCTTCCCCTTGCTGTTCAGACTACCTCTCATAGAATTGGGGATCCAAGCTTAGATTGGCAACAATTAAGAGAATTGGCTAGAAACACTGAAATGATTGTTCCCTCAAATCTCCATTGTAACGTAGCAACGTACATTAAAGATTTGAATTTTGCCCTGCAGTTTATGCCAAAAGCTACAGAGCTTGAAAAATGGTATCTCTTTCGAATCACGAGTGACCTTGCACTACGTGGTTGGATCTTTAGACAGAAGCTAGAAATTTGTGATAACTTTACACAGCTGTGTCAAGCCCTGATCACAAAGTTCTCAGTTGGCTTGGACAGAGTCGCTGATGAGAGGGAAAAGAGAATTAGTTTCCCAGGAATTATTACGAAACGTTGAGAAACATGTATTTTTCTGGGCAAAACTATCCAGGAATGGATCACGACATTTTCTTTAAAAGATTGATTGTTGCTAACTTGTTTCCCGCAGACAGGGAAAACATTATACTACTTGTAAATTATGGGACGCACAAGCAGCCAAGAAATTCAAAAAATAGCACAGATCGTATGGAAACACCGGCAAAGCTGTGCCTTGCAAACAGCCAACAGGGGGGACCCTATGTTAGCAACCCAGGGAGGAACAGGGGAACCTCCCTCGAGTTTAGTGCGATCATATCTCCACTACGGGAGTAATCGCCACACTAAATCGAGATAAAAGCCTCCAGGTAAAATTGAGACATGGGATAAGCATGAACAGAGCCCCGAAGAGTCGGCAGCCAGTTAGTCTGACCTGGGCACGGCTGGGGCAGGCTTTGAACCAGGTGTACCCTCTCTCCTGCCAGAGGTAGATGTGAATCGCTTACAATAGCCAGGCAGCGACACACACCCCTGATGCATGACCAGTCAGGGACACTCCCCACTCCTATCTCAAATTGAGAAAGGGGGTGGGAGGGGGAACTGCTGGGACTAGCTAGCCAGCCGAAATCTCCCGTGGGACTTAAAAGTTTAACTTCTGAAGCGTTTTTTAAATTTTTGTTGGTTACCTCAAAACTGAGTAATCAGAGCGTCGCTCTTTAGCTAGTTTAATGTATATGCCCAGAATCTGGAATTATACTTAATAACCCAAGTACATGCAGTGTTTACTAACCCAAGAGTGAAGTAAATAAATCACTGCTAATTTGACAATTAGTTTGATACTCCATGCTATACTGGTAAGGCTGGGCTAATATAGTTTGTAGGAATCCAACTAATTCAAAGTCCAATATTAAAAAGCAATCATGCAATATGATCTTGAGTAATTGACTTATATTGCAAAAGGGATTGAATAGTCAGTGAAGTAAACATGATTAAATTCCTAGAAGGAATAAAAAAGTAGAAATTAATCAATGAATAATTTTCTGAAAATTATTGAATGTAATATACAGAACAATACAGAGGTGTTTGTGAAGGATGCTTTAATGATAAGTAACCTATCATTGTATAACTGATATTCTCGATAGTTTGGTTATGAAACTGACGTGTGCAAAACAATATAGTGTAACATGGAGGTATGAATCGATCTATGCAATGATTACTTAATTCTCCGTGGAGATTTAGTTCTTTTGGTGAGCAAGCAATTTGTTCCAGAAAACATGGAAGGTTTAATTGCCAGAGGCGTTATGACGTGTCGTATGGATACTGTCTTAGAGATTGAGTTTGTAACCTATCTTAGCCTAGTGGATTATAATGTGGCTAGATTGAATTCTAGACATTTTAAGGTAAAAAAGTTCATTCCATGCCAACTCAACCAGTGCCGTTGCCTGTCCGTCTCAGATTTTCCTAGAAAAATTCACCTGGGGGTTTTCAGACATGTTGAGTTCAGAAATGATAACCATTATTTAAAAAAATAAAATCCCCTTTGGCCTGTGACCTTGCAAAGGTCAACCTAAAGTGAGAAAGGGACCTTGACCAGAAAAATCACCCTGGGGGCAATTTAGATGCTACCATCATGTGTAGCACCTCATTCTACTCGTATTGAATAGGGCTTTTTAGAAAGAAATACTAGGAGCACCCTACTCACTTCTGGCAAATTGAAAGATGAGGGGTTACTGACGGATTTTATTCGAACTTCAGCCTAAACCTTTACCTTGTAGGGGATGCAGGTCCTAAAATGCAAGTATTGCTGTAAGAACCTTAGTCTTCCAAATTCTGTGAAAAAGTTTTGGTTTCAAATCCCACCATTGGTCATTAAACCCCCTTGAAAGTTGACTTTTTGCTATTTGTACCAAGTTTAGGCTGTAATAACTTGCGTGGGGGGAATCCAAAAAATCACCCAAAGATATGTTTGGATAGATGTTAATGAGATCTACAAGCATCAAACAGAATATGTTGGTATCTTGGGATTGGATTTTTGGCAGATTTTTGAAGTTGCATTTGTCATGCATTCAAGCATTGCTTATGGCCACTTTGGTGAGGTTAAAGTACCACAAAGTTTTATCCAAATTGGCTATTTCTTCAATTGTGCATTCTCTGAGGATTGATCTAGAGGAAACAGTAACAATGTGGGCTTCCATTGGCACTAGCTTGGAGCTGAGGGGTTATGAACTTGCACATTGGACTTGGGACTTCGTTGTTCTGATGACTATAAGCCAACGTTTTTAACCAAACACATTGCTGCTCCACTTCATTTATATTAAAATACCCACATAGTCCACTCCTATCAGTATAATGCATCTACATTTAAACTGTTACATGGATATGATCTGTTTTCTATAAAGTACAGTATCTAGTATGCTAAATATTACTAAAATGTATATTATACATTACATTTAACTATTTCACTGACCCACATCTGTTTCACCTGGGGGTTTTGGTGTAAAATGAATGTATTCACACTAGGCAGTCCCCTCCTGTTGGTCACGGTCTCAAAAAAAAAAACTATTCATGCACCACGGACAATTACTGTTTGACAAAACAAACAAAGAAGAAAATAAATAGTCCGGGGGTAGACCCTGCCCTCCCAAGGCTTCCCCCGACTTGCTCGGTCCACCGCTGTTGCCTCCCACCGATGCGGGAGCCGGCGCCCTACTGTATCTCGCCACTGCCAATCGGCTGCCACCTCCGAAGGACCTGAGAGAGGAGAGCAGGACAAAGAAAAGGGCCGTCAGGAACTGTCACACAGGTAAGTAAACTACACCTTCCACCCAAAGGTTCTGGTCACTTCCCTTTGACCGGTCTCTAACCCTGCGTTTCTCTCCTCTCTCTCTCGTCACGCTCCCTGGACCTCACCCCGATTCTGTCTGCCGCCACCGGACCCGACCTGGAAGCTGGACTCCAGACCTAAAGGCAAGGTAGGTAAACCACTGAAGGCCTCAAGCACACTCTAACAGGGGTGCAGGGGGCCAGCCAGTATAGGTAAGCAGTATAGACAAAATAATTAGCATTGAACTTGATGATTAACTGTCCTTTCCCCTTTTCCAAAGATCAAGGGAAACGATTTGCTCCCTATCAAGGACCTGCGGGGAGGCCCAAACTTCCTGGACTAAACACTGGGACCCGAGCAGTTACACACGTCCCTTGCTCCACCAAGGAAAACAAAACAAAAACAAAAAAAAGCAAGTGTACAAAAAATAAATCACTATTTGTTGTAAATCCAAAAAAAATGTGTTTGTGAAATCCTTAAATGATGAGGTTATTATCACCCACCAATAGTAGTGTACAGTAGCTACACAGAAAAAAAGAAAAAAAACCGCAACAAAACAAACAAAAAAAAAAAATATGGTCCCAGTGCTAGTCCGTCCCCACAACAAAGTTCTTGTTGCCAAATGATCGTTTTCCCAAAGTATTCCAAAACAGTAAATCTTCCACAGTATATCTCCCCGGGCCTGTGCTCTGCCTGCACACACTCCTCCTGGTTCTTCCTGTCTTCTGTGTTCCTCCCTGCTCTCAAATCCAACCGCTTATATAGTCCTGCCTGGAGTGCCATTGGCTGTGGCCACAGTCAGCCACAACACACATAAAACCAACTGGGGGTTGAGAGGAGCAGATTCCAGAAAAAAAAAAAAAAACAGTACACAAAAACACCTTTAAAATTCGTCACTTGTGACACTTGTTTCCCAAATTTCAGTGCGTCACTTAACTGCTCCTTCCCACATAGCATCAGAAAGACATTAATGGTCATCATTCACTCCCAGCTTGTCAAAGAGTTCCAAGAGTTAAGTCACATATATAAATTTGACGCTGGTTGAATATTTTTTCAAAGCACAAGTAAGATACTGATTTATTTGCTGGACCAGATCATAATGAAAAATGATTGGAACAGATATAATTGGATTTTGAACAGGTAAGACGGTTTCTTTTTTCTTTTTTTTTAAGTGTTGGTATTAGTTTTGGAAAGTACTAATAAAGAAAATCAGCAGGTCAATTTCCAAATTTGCTCTGTCTAGAAGACTGATTGCTCATTCTAACTGTCAGTTCCTTTCGAAAGCATATTTTAAAAACCCATGATCATCCCCACCAGAAATGAGTTGTGGTCTGTGGCTGATTCCATCACCCGCTGTCCGTTTCAGGCTCAGCTTTGCAAAATTATCTACTTCCACTGCCTCATTTCGATAATTAGGGACAGATGGGTCAATTAACATTTTATTAGGCTCCCTCTCATTGTAACTGTTTCATTTATATTCACCACTTAACACAGGGCTTCCTGAACCCGGTCCTCAAGACCACAGTGTCTTCTGGTTTTTATTCCAACTGAGCTCTCAATTACTTAACTGAACCCATCGTTGAACTAATATTTTGGTTAATTAGACCTTGTTAATTGTGTTCAGCTCTTAAACAGTTGGAGTTTTCAAGTTAAATATAAAAAAATGTTATAAGTAACTTGAAATCTGCTACTTGGAAATTTGAAAGGTTAAAAGGATTGGAAATTGTATATTATTATTATTATTATTATTATTATTATTATTATTATTATTATTATTATTATTATTTATTTCTTAGCAGACTCCCTTATCCAGGGCGACTTACAGTCATAAACAAAAACACATTTCAAGAATCACAGTACAAGTATTAATACAATTAAGAGCAAGATAAAATACAATCACTTTGGTTCTAGCAAGTACAAGTATATGACAAAATTCGATTCAATAACGGAGCAGATAAGTGTCCATACTAGTTATATCAGGATATAATAAAATACAAAATACTACAGATTACATAACACTTGTGACAAATTACAGTACTCTAAAGTACAGGATTAAATGCAGTAAAATAGGGAGCAGATAAGAGAAAGTAAAGCGCATTAAGGAAGAGTGATAAAGTGTCCAGAGGGAAAAGAGGAGTTCTACAGGTGCTGTCTGAAGAGGTGAGTCTTGAGGAGGCGCCGGAAGGTTGTCAGGGACTGGGCAGTCCTGACATCTGTAGGAAGGTCATTCCACCACTGCGGGGCGAGGCTGGAGAAGGAGCAGGCTCTGGAGGCAGGGGAGCATAGAGGCTGTACAGCCAGTCTCCTAGTGCAGGAGGAGCGGTCGAGTGGGGGTGTAGGGAGAGCTGAGGATCTGGAGGTAGCTGGGTGCAGTCTGGTCAAGGCATCTCTAGGCAAGTACAAGAGTTTTGAACTGGATGCGAGCGGTGATCGGGAGCCACTGGAGTGAGCAGTGTAGTGGAGTTGCGTGGGAGAAGCGAGGCAGAGAACACGAGACGAGCACCGGAGTTCTGGATGAACTGGAGCGGACGGGTGGCGGACGCAGGGAGGCCAGCCAGGAGGGAGTTGCAGTAGTCTAGGTGGGAGAGTACCAGGGCCTGGACCAGGAGCTGGCTAGGCGTAGTTGGTGAGGAAGGGTCGAATTCTTCGTATGTTGCTCAGGAAGAATCAGCAAGTGCGTGCCAGAGTGGAGATGTGCTGGGAATAAGAGAGGCAGGGGTTCAGAGTGACACTGAGGTTCTTAGCTGTGGAGGAGGGAGAGAGTGTGGTAGATTCCAGAGGAATAGAGATAGAGAGATCAGAGGAGGGGGAGGAGGAGGAGGAGGGAAAGAAAACAAGGTCAGATTTAGAGAGGTTGAGTTTGAGGTGATGCGAGCGCATCCAGGAGGAGATAGCAGACAGACAGGTGGAGATACGGGAGGGGATGGTGGAGTCAGAGGTGGGGAAGGAGAGGAAAATCTGAGCATCATCAGCATAGAAATGGCATGAGGGGGCCCAGGGAGCGGGTTTAGAGAGAGAACAGGAGAGGACCCAAGACTGACCCTTGGGATACTCCTGTTGAGAGAGGGCGAGGTGTGGAGGTTGCTCCATGCCAGGTTACCTGGTAAGTGCGGTTGGAGAGGTAAGAGGAGAACCAGGTCAGAGCAGTGCCAGAGATTCCCAGGTCAGTGAGAGAGGATAGTAGAATAGAGTGATCAACAGTGTCAAAGGCAGCAGAGAGGTCGAGGAGAATTAGGTCGAGGAGAGAGAGGCAGCTCGGGCTATATATAATTATCCAGGCCTGAATAAAATAAAATAAAAATACAGTCCACAATAAAGGGGGAGGGTAGGATGTCCTCAAAACAAGACATTGTATCTCAATTGGTCTATCAGATTTAGATATCTTCAAATGTAAAAAGAACACAAACAAAAAATCTAAACTCAACTAAAAATAAATTACAGAGCAAGGAATACTTATGTCATCCAATATAATTGGGATGTTTTGTAATTTGCAAAATGCATGCGCTCCAAATGGAAATGCATATATACATACTATATATTTATTTTTATTGGAATTTGTGTCATGCCAATTCGGCTTGCAGCATCATTTCCTACCAGAAACATAAACAATTTAACAACTAAAAAAACATACCAAGCTAGTAATTAAGCATATACATTTCTGAAATGGTTGTGGTTTGAACTCTTGCCATTACTCCGTTTCATTGCTGCCTTGACATCAGTATGAATTCTTTGCTCAGAATCATGCTTGCCTTTTCACTCAGCCACTTGGACAACAATTTTTGACGAGGGGAAACCCCCCTCTACATTAAAGGTCTATCTGGCAGCAATTTCAGCTTGCCATGTCAAGATTGACTTGGTCTCCCCAGGAGCTCATTTCCTGGCTGGGCAATTTTTGAAAGGAGCTCGGCAGCTTCGGCCACTTATGAAGGCTATTGTTCCTTGCTGGAGGCTTCATGAGTGCTTCAAGCACCACGTTAAGTCTCCATTTGAGCCCTTGCATTCAGCTGAGCTGAAATTTTTATCGCTCAAAGCGGCTTTTGTGCTTGCAATCACCTCCACTAAACGGGTGAGTCAGATGTAAGCCAGGAAAAACTCGGCATTCATGTCAACCAGTCTGTGGAATTGGAGGATTTCTAACCACCTCTTTTCCAGTCTGACAGGGAGCGGCAGCTCCATACGATCTTCCCAGTGCGGGACCTAGCGTATTATGTTGACAGGATGAAAAGTTGGAGGCAGTCCGAACAGTTTTTTGTCTATTATGGGGCGAAGTCCCATTGTCGCCCTGTCTAAACAGAGGCTGTCCAAATGGATAATAGACAGGACTGCCTATGAGCGAGCCAACTTGCCCCATCCAAAAAAGCTCACTACCCATTCCACCTGCCCACCAGAAAAGCTCACTGCCCATTCCACCTGCCCGCCAGAAAAGCTCACTGCCCATTTCTGGCAAAGTGGTTAACAGTGTGCAGGTGCAGAAATGCGGCAGTGATTAATGAACAGACAGACTACGGTGATCCAGGTGCAATATTATTTATTTTTATAATCCAAAACGGCAGTAAACAATAACAATGAGAAACTGGCAATATAGCGGTGTGTATTGCACTGTTTTAATCCACGGGTTGGTCCCGAAATAATAGTCCCGATCTTATACACCCACACATAGCACAGTCCACAGTGCGTGCTGAAGTGCTTGTGGTGTAAATACAGTTATTCGTGAAACAAAGTGCAGTGTAGTCCGGGTTTGTGCTTGCCTCTGGTGACAGCTCCGGATCGTGTTAGCCATCTAAATGACAACAAACAGTATATTTAATAACAACAAAACAAACAAAACACTCACGATAATAAACACGTCTTTCCTTCCAGTTCAGCTTAACCATAACAAGGAACAGATCACTTTGCTACGCCCCCTTTTGTACCGTCAATCATGACTCCTTGGTTAACTAGTGCAACCACTCCTCTAATCCGCGGCTGCCACGTCGTTTCCCTTCTGAGTCGATGATTTAGTGTATCGTAGCTCCACCGCCTTTCTAGATGACCAACTTCCTTCTAACCCTGGGAATTAATTGTCTGGCTATCCAGTCCAGGGCACTCTGTTCCTTTTACACAGCGCCCTCACAGGTCGGGAGAGAGACTTATCACCAAGAATCATTCTGTCTCTGTCACATATCCCACCGCTCAGAATGGAGCCGAAGGAACACTTTCCTATTACTCAACCCTCCCGGGAAAAATAATCTGCATTTTGGTGTTCTTTCCCTGCATGGTGAATCATATGATACATGAAGGGCTGCAATGCCAGATACCACCGAGTTATCCAGGCATTGCTGTCCTTCATTGTGCTTAACCACTTGAGTGGGGCATGGTCTGTTACAAGATTGAATTAATGTCCCAGCAGGTAATATCTTAAAGAGTGAGTACCTCACTCCTTTTCGACCACGGAGAAGTTGCACTCCCAGGGGAGCATCTTTTTGCTGAGGTACAGTATCGGTTGTTCAACTCCTTCACCCTTTTGGGATAAAACCGCACCCAAACCAACATCCAACGCGGTGTGGAAGATGAATCTCTTGGTGAAATCTGGTGTGTTCCCTTTACACAGCGCCCTCACAGGTCGGGAGAGAGATTTATCACCAAGAATGTCTCTGTCACACCATTCCACCGGTGGCATGGAAACATGGACTTTGGTCTTATTAAATGCATTTTTATTATTTTTATTTTAGTAAATGTAACACATTTTCATAGAACAACTGTTCTTTCGGGCCACTGTCAGTCACATACTAGTACCTTAAAACACAAGACAGCTGAGCTGTGTTTAATCTACCATTATAGCTAAGTACTTGGCTTCCTTCTGGTACTTCTGCATCTAGCAGAACCTGAGGCACCGAAGAGATTAAGCCATTCGAAATCTTGTTAAAGGTACCCAAGAATACTGTGGCTATTGACAAGTGATTGCTTAACATGCTGTTGTAGTCAGAAATAAGAGAATGTAATTCCACATAATTACCTCTATTTGAGTAATTGGTGCCTTCATCGTGCCCTCTGAATGCCAGTTGTTGCTTGCCAAGGTAAACAGAATCAATCAAGAGTTTAAGAGCCTCACAGTTTTTTCTTACTTGCTCATTGTGATGTATTGTATCACTACACTTCTGCTCATTGAGTTGAAAATCAATCTGGGCTTGTCCAAAAGTTTTGAGTTTAACACTGGCTCACAAGTGAGTTTGGAAACACTCATGTTTTTGTGCTGACTTCGTTGGACATCCTAGATTGCTGTAGCCAATGCTGTTCCATTTCACCTTTTCTGTACTGAACAAAATACAGTTCCAGCAGTATACTTTTTTTAATTGACAGCTACCGGTAAGCCTGCCTCAGTCAGAGGCTCTCTTGTTGTGTTTGGCAGAGTCACAGGACAGGCAGCTGTCCAACCAGCTTTTAAAAGTGGTGGAACATGTATATTTGTCAGAGGCTGTCGTGATATATTACCTAACAAGGATTAAGGATGCTGAACTTTTATAAACAAGCAACTGAATAGACTTTCCAGATGTGAGGAAATGTATGGCTCTTCTTTCCTGCAGAACATCTGTTAACCTCTTAGGGTTCCGGCTTCAGTCATCCAGCCAAATAGCCACTATATTGAATACACTGGGGTTGGGCATTTACAGTTTGGAGCTGAGCTGAGTAAATCAAACTGTATTCCTTTAGATCACAACTAAATTATTTACCCCTTCATCAGAGGTGAAAACGTCATACACAGAAGACAGAAAGTGGTATACCCCCACCGCCCCCCCCCCCCCAAAAAAAGGAGCATCTTGTTTACAAGGGTGCCCCAGAGCAAACTTGTCAAGAGCAACTTTGTAATGGTTTGAAATATCATAGTTATCCGAACTAATGCAGCTTTTTACATGATTTTACTTTGTATATCATTTTCTGTTTCATTTATTACATCCTGGCACCTTTTTAACTTTTTTTAAGTTTGAAGAACTAGAGAAACATCCTTAGGAAACACCACATAGAAAACAATGCAGGGGTATTAGTGGATAACCTCTTGGAAATTGGGAGCCTTTTGAGGCCACAAGGGGTACTTTAAACTTACGAGTTTTAAAAAATTACCAGAATGTGATGACTGAACAGCAAATTATATTCAAAGTGATTCTGAACAAAAAGAAGAATGCATTAGTTAAGATTGCTATGATATTTCATGACTGTACCAAGTTGTTCTTCAAGAATCAAAGCAGAAAAAATAGATTTTTTTTTTTTTATGAATATATATAAGAAAAAATCACAAAGTATGTGACCAAGTTTTGGCTCTACAGTCTTGAACCATAAGGAAATAAGGTTTACTGACCATTCCCAACTGGTTGGCATGAATCGACAGAGACAATTGCTTATATTATGGACATTACCTTCGATTGGTCAGCACCTGTGTGTAAACTGAAGCATTACAAAATTATTGGCACCCTTGATAAAGATGAGCAAAAAAGGCTGTATAAAATAAACAACACAGGTAATGAGCAATATTTTATGCTCAAATATATGGGAAAGCATTTTCTTTTATTCTAATACAATTGCTCAGGGAAAAAGTTTTTCATTAACAAGTAATAAAAAATGTCCTCAAAAAGATAGGTGCCAAAATTATTGGCACCCCTAAAGATTATTATAAATAAAATCAAACAAAATTAAATCTGCATTAACATTCTACTTCTTTAAATTCATCTCAGTCTTAAGGAACTGTATTGTGGCCTTCCATGGCTTCCTGTTTCACTGGGGTATAAAAATGAGGTAACACGCATATGAAATCCATTTGTCATCCATCACCATGGGGAAAGGCAAAGAACTCACAAATGAAGAGAGACAAATGGTTGTTGACCTTCATAAATCAGGCAATGGGTACAAAACAATAGCTAAAAAACTAAATATACCACTTACCACTGTTAGGGTAATAATTAAGAAGTTCAAAACCACTGGAACAGTGGTAAATTTGCCTGGTAGAGGACGCAAGTGTATCTTGCCCCCATGTATAGTGAGGCAGATGGTTCGGGAGGCAAAGGGAAATCCAAGGGCCACAGTTGGAGAATTACAGAACTTGGTTGCATCTTGGGGCCAGCAAGTCTCCAACTCCACAATTAGACGCCACCTCTATGCCAATAGGCTATTTGGAAGGGTTGCCAGAAAAAAGCCTTTATTGAGAGCAACCAACAAACGTAAGCGCCTGGAGTTTGATAAACTGCATTGGCACTTCGAGTGGAACCAGGTGCTATGGTCAGATGAAACAATAATAGAGCTCTTTGGCCACACACACCAGCAGTGGGTTTGGCGTCGAAAGAAGGATGCGTGTGCAGAAAAGACCTACTATAAAATATGGTGGTGGATCTTTGATGTTATGGGGCTGTCTTGCTTCCACTGGTCCTGGGGCCCTTGTTAAGGTCAACGGCATCATGAACTCTACCCAGTACCAGGACATTTTAGCCAAAAACCTGGTTGTATCTGCCGGGAGGCTGAAACTTGGCCGCAAGTGGATCTTCCAGCAAGACAATGACCCCAAGCACACATCAAAATCCACAAAGAAATGGTTATTTGACCACAAAATCAACATTTTGCAATGGCCATCTCAGTCTCCGACTTGAACCCCATTGAAAACCTGTGGTTTCAATTGAAGAAGGCAGTCCATAAGTGCAGACAGAAGGATATCAAGGATCTGGAAAGATTCTGTATGGAGGAATGGTCTAAGATCCCTCCCAATGTGTTCTCCAATCTCATTAAACATTATAGAAAAAGACTCAGTGCTGTTATCCTTGCAAGGGGAGGGTGCACAAAGTACTGAAAACAAGGGTGCCAATAATTGTGACTTCATTTTTTTTGGAAATAAATTTATAATTTGAGAAATGTGTAATTTTGTTTGATTCCATTGAATCATTAATAAAGTCAAATATATTCCAAATATAGCTCAGTACTGGTATTATTTATTTTATACAGTCTTTTTTGCTCATCTTTATCAAGAGGTGACTGTGTATATAAATATATACAGTATATATATATATATATATATATATATATATATATATATATATATATATATATATATGATTTATTTTATATAGCGCCTTTCATTACAAAATCTCAAAGCACTTTACAGAAAGATTACAGAAAGTTGATACAAATAAGTCTTTACTCCAGATTTAAAAGCCTCAATAGTTTCACAGTCCTTCAAATGTCCAGGCAGGTTATTCCAGAGGCGAGGGGCCATAGAACAAAAGGCCCGATCGCTCATAGTGTGTAGCCTTGTACTAGGCACAAACTGTTGAGCACTACTAGCAGACTGCAGACTCCGCTGCGGCACATAATGACAGAGCATGTCCTTAAAATAGATTGGACCAAGGCCATGTAAGGTTTTAAAAGTCAGCAGCAAGACCTTGTAATCGATTCTAAATTTTACTGGCAACCAATGAAGAGATGCTAAGATTGGAGATATGTGATCATGCTTCCTTGTTGTAGTCAAAACCCGTGCAGCACTATTTCGCACATACTACAACCTATGAATCAGTTTTGAAGAGACACCAGAAAGCAGAGCATTACAATAGTCCAACCTTGATGAACTAAAGGTATGTATTAGTTTCTCGCGGTGAAAACGGGAGAGTTGACAGGTCTGAAATTGTGATGTAGGGCACCAGACTGCGACTAAAATGGTTGCAAATCCGACATTTTTCGGGGATAGACACAGAAATGCTGCCTCCCCCTTTAAACGTATGTGTCAATGCTTATGAATGCGACATGACGTCGGTCTGTATAAAAAATTATTTAAAAAAAAACACATATGACATGTTTTAATAAACTGAAGTGCGAGGAGGACAGTAACAATTTTCGAATACAAATGCTTGTAAGTGCAGAGAGGTACTGAACACCAGCAGACGACGAGAACACTAGTTTCTTGCAACAGTGTGTGATGGTGACCAAACATGTGTGAGTACTTTTGTGTAAAAAAATTGCTTAAAATGAACAGTTGCATTTAAGTAATGAAGAACAAGAACACCAAAAAGCTAAAATAAAAATACACTTAACGTGTGTGTGTGTTGCACACGTGCCAGTAACAAAATGCCCTGGAAACTTAAAATAAAAAAAATAATAATTAATGAAGGGCTGTAATGCAGCAAAAAAAAAACTCAACAATTAAACAAAAAAGGAAGTGAAAAGGTTACCGTACCAAGCTGAAAAAATTATCTTTGTGAACTCTTAATAAACCAACGTTGTCTTTCACCAGGCAAATCGTAGAGTGCCTAAATAAAGTTTTGAGTCAACACAAACAGATTTTTCTCGTCTGTTGCATCTTGCATCCCAGATATAATAGATTAAGTTACATTGTTTACCGTCAAGGGTTTAAGGATGATTTAATTGCGCAGCAGATTCCCCATTTAGACGATAAGCCGATAATATCTCTTCAGCCAAAGAAGCAGGCACGGTAATTTAAGCAATTTTAAATACCATTACCAGAATGAAAACCAGTAATGTAGCGTGAGTTTTGTACTAAAGCAGGGTCTGCTGTTGCAGGGAAAACAAATGTATTTCTGACCATTTTAAGAAATGTGAAAGCAGAACGCACAGAAATACTTTGACTGTAATTAGGAAGTGTACTGCTGAGGAAAAAAAAAAAATTAAGGGAATTAAAAATCTAAAATACATTACAATGTGCTTGCTGTAGTGTATTTAATATCGTAAATATAGCAGAACGAACTCACTGCAATTTCAACTTGTTTTTACTGAAAAAGGTAACATGTAATCATAAGACCTGTCTGTGTTACATACTGTCAGATCAGCTGACACTGAGCATGGGAGCTGCAATATGCTCTATCCCATATTACAACTGCACACAATTAAAGATGCAGTCACCAATTCCAAACGCAACACTTGCAAAATATTTAAAATATAACCATGCTGAGTTAATTGCAGTCATCAGCTGCATAGATTAACCACTGAGCAGAATGAGTCAACAAACAAGTGAGTACAGCCACAATAAACCTGGTTGTAATGGGGTAGGTCTGGGTTTTACAGCTGTTTAAGATTGCACATAGTTACTGGTACACCTGGTGGTCCCTGCTGGAAACACTGGAACTTGAGATGAAAAGGTTGAAATCACTGCCCTAAGGCACTCAAATAGCTCCATTGTACTCGACCAAATATCCTTCAAGTTATCGTGTATAGATGAAACATTCAAAACCTTAACTCTGCTGCCCACATAAAGGGACAGTCTAAGTTGGTGAGAAAAACAAGAGTGAAATTGGATATTGCCAGTGACTTAAGAAGATAGGTTGCATGGCACAACATCAGAGCACAGAGGTAGCTGTGGGAAAGCAAAAGAAACATCAATTAACATTCAGGTGGTTTCTGTCTTACTGGATGGTAGGTAAGCTGCAATACAGTATCAGTATTAATGTAGAATGTAATTTGTGTTTTCTAATAAGTTGGTACTCCACTGCACCTGGATAATACCAATGTTATTCTTGGCTTGTCTTTTTGAAGAAATAATAGACTTCCCAGATGGTCATAAAGAGGCATTGACGACCTTTGCAATTACTTTAAAACTGGGAGCAAACCATTGGTCGCTTATCCTAAACAGAGGCTCTTAATAACCTCCATATTGACCAGTGTGGTGGGATAAAAGTTACAATGATAAAAGTGATTACCCCCTGCTTCATACCTGCAGAGATTTGGCATCATAATTACCACAGTAGTTGTCCAAAAGGAGATATTTGCGGTACTTTCTTTCGACCACTTCGAGGCCAATCACGTGTCAGTATTTGGCCATAAACATTTCTAAACATCATTTTATGACATGTTTGTACAGATAATTGATGTTCCTCTTTTTAGCTTCTGAAAGCTGAGACCTGAATAAATGGTAGTACCGATATCCTTAAATATGATATTTTCTGATGAACTGTGTTCATCTCTAATCTACCAGCAATTCACTTACTCTAAAAATGCGTTGGTACTGGGCCTGTCCCTGGAATCTTCATAACTGCACTTCTGCAAATACTGTATGTGGGCCTAACAGAAATTTTTTTTTTTTTTTTTAAATGTTATGTTCCTCCTAGTGTCCACGACCGCCTATAATAACAGGGGTGTGTAAAGCAGGGCACTGCATATGGAAAGGTGGGTTACAAACAATTTTAATACCTCTCATATATTTTTTAACCCCTGTAAGGGGGAGTTTATATTGATGTAAATCTGTCACTACTTATTTCTCATAAGCCATTTCAGTTCATATTGCCACAGGCAAAATATGGCTTTGATATATTGGCCTGACACTCGGAACACAACGGTATTCTATAATTCTCCATTTTGTAAATACCTATTTACATTACAAATGTATGTAATAATGAGTATTAGGTATGTGAGAAAACATCAGTCTTATTCATGGCCAATGGTGTTATCACACCACTGCTAACATACTGTACATTACTTATTTGAAAATTCACATCACACAAAATTTCCACTTTAATTCAGCAATAAGGGTAATTGGAAGATGGCCGCATCCCTATCAAATTACTTGGCTCATTAGCCTGGCTCAGAAGAAGTGGAATATGCAAAGACAACATTTCTCCTCATAGGTTTAGCTTGGTTTGGCAGTTCATGCAGAGAACGTGCCTTAAGTGACTGGAATTTGAATGAGAGCAACAGGCAGTGAAACTTGGGAACCTCTCTTGAATCCTCCACCACCCATCCGCCTACAGTGGAGGAACAGCCCTGACTACCGCTTGCTGTTCTTGGAACCTCCTGATCTGGAATTGATTCCTGTTGTCAGGAGTAACCAGTTTTTTAGCAATGCAATCAAACCAGAGTGAGTGAAAGTGCACTAAATTGATACAACATATTGAATGCCATGAAAGGGTTGGTTTTGGTATTTTTAGGTTTATATAGCTACATATGTATTCCACTAGAAAGATTAAGGTCTGGAAAGGAAGGTATTTTGGTTAATTTTTTTTATACAGTTTGGAGGCTGGATTGGGAGCATGTACACTTCATTAAAGAGAAAGTTGGTAAGGGTACAAACATGCAGCTTTATTGTATCGGCTAGGGTTTCTGTACTTTTGTTAAAACATTTTTGAATCCTGGTAACTTTTTGCTCTCTTTAGCAAAGCTCTTTGGAACGTGTATGTTTGTTCTGTCTTGCCTAGCAGGGAGACCATGATGCTTTGAATGCCATTGATACATGTTTATTGTTTCAGTATATATATCTTCTCTATGAATGTTGAGGCTTGTTTTATTATTATTTTTCTTTCTTATTTATGTATTTGTTCTATTTTAATTTGAGAGGAATTATGTCCTGTATGCACAGAGAAGGTACACCATGGCTAGACAGCATTGAAACTTCACTCCGCAGCAGTGTGGAGTAGTGGTTAAGGGCTCTGGACTCTTGATCGGAGGGTTGTGGGTTCAATCCCAGGTGGGGGATACTGCTGCTGTACCCCTGAGCAAGGTACTTTACCTAGATTGCTCCAGTAAAAATGCAACTGTATAAATGGGTAATTGTATGTAAAAAATAATGTGATATCTTGTAACAATTGTAAGTCGCCCTGTATAAGGGTGTCTGCTAAGAAATAAATCATTAATCAATCTTTATTTTATATAGTGCCTTTCATAGTGGACCACCATCACAATGCGCTTTACAAGATAGTGAGGAACAATGCATAATACATTAAATACAGTGAAATACAGGGCATAGTACATTAAATACAAACAGTAAAAAACAATGCAAATACATTAAATACAGGCATATTACAATGCAAATACATTGACTACAGGCATATTACATTAAATACAGTGCTAGGATGTGAATTCTAAGCATTGTGGATGTGTGTGTGGCAAAGTGGTAAGTAGTGGGCAGGTGTACAGGTGATGCAGTGCTCAATACAACGACCAACAACAAAGTACTGGTGAAATGATGATGTTTATTTATAATCTAAATGTCACTCGACAACAGCAATAATAAAGGAGGACTGGCAATACATAACAATGTGTATTGCTCTGTGAAATAACCACGGGGTTCAGTCCCGAAATAATAAACACAGTATAAACACACACAGAACACAAACACGATCACAAGTCCAGAGCGAGTGCTGAAGTGCAAGTGATGCAAGACAATTTATTAGTGAACACGAGTGCAGTGAAGTCCAGTTTGGCTGCTGGCCTTTAGCAACAGCTCCTGGATTGTGCATCTATCAAGAATAAACAGAAACAGTTAGACTGACTGTGGCAATGTGCCCCGCCCCTGTGTGCATTTCTGTGTTATATGTTGCGTGTGGTGTGTTAATGTTGGTGTATTTATATGGCTGCACGGGATATAAATGGGTGTGTGTAGAACGACTTATTTAAAATGTATAATTGTATTTAGGCCCAGGGATTGCACTTCACATGCATTTAAAGTATTTAATATGTGAGCACGGGGTTGCACAGAATTAGTTCACGTGCTGGGATTCAAGAGAATAATTAATTAGTAATTGAATCCCAGCACAACAGTATATATAGATGCACAAAGCACTCACTCTGGGTTGTGTGTTCGAGAGTGGAGAATAGGAGAGAAAGAGAAAGAGAAAACGTAAGAGAAAATAACAAATGCTACTCGTGCGAGAGGAATCGCACGATACTTGTTAAGTATTTGTCCACTGTCTTTTGTTTGTGCAATCCCCATGCCTAAATACAATTATACATTTCAAATAACCACTAAAAACTCTTACCACCACTTTTTAGTGAAGTATCCCAGGTTTTTGTGACACTGCAACATCATTTTGTGTGCAACCTGAGACCTCTATGACACAACATGCCAGGTACCTGTAGCACAGCACTCATAACTCGTCCATAGCTATGGCAAGTTGAAGCATTTCAAGTATTTTAACCTTTAGTCTCGCTTTGAAGATGCCGAATGCTCTTGTGAGATAATGAACTAAGTAAGACTAGTTGAAATGGTCCTTAACAGTTCGACTTGTGACTAGGAACCTTGCTGAGCATACACTTTAAAAGTTTCAATGAAGTGATGAAAAACAGAAACAAGATAAGAATTATAAACTAAAAACAGTGTTCTCCCTTTTTATAGTCGGGGCCCATAGTTACATGACCGCACAATATATGTTCTGCTGTATATGTTCTGCTATATATGTTCTGCTATATAAGTTCTGCTATATGTTCCGCTATATAATGAGAATAAAAGTACTACTGGAATGGCATTATGTGGCAAATAGGAGCAATCGCAATGCCAGTTTATAACTGGCTCTACTGTATAGAGGGCTATCTTCAGGGGAAGCACTGTCAAAGCAATGACACATGGGTAAAATTATATATATATATATATATATATATATATATATATATATATATATATATATATATATATATATATATATATATATATATATTTATTTTTAAACCAATTTCATTCTTACAGTTTACAACCATATCATATCATAAATCAATCATAACCCATCTGTAGGACATAATTTGTTAGCATTTGCCAGAAACTCTACTTATTCTGACAGGATCTTTTCAAATACTTATCCTGCAGTCAAGGGCTAATGGATTTGTTACCACCTCACTTCAGCATTTTCAGGTTTTAATGTTACCGGATGCAGTGTGTTCCTGTCTGTAAAAATGTATAAATGGTTTGTCCACATGTCGTACTGTAACTTTGCCACTAGCTAAACCTGCCCCTCAGTTAACTTCACATTCCTGTTTAAGCAGTTATAAATGCAATAATAAAACTATAATACTTATGTTTCTTGAATCTGCAACAAGTAGAAATGTACTGCATGTCAAATGACATTTTTGAAAGAAACTGCAAGGTTCTTAAAGGAGTGCAAACCAATGGTTTAAAATATTTCCTTACATCTTATTATCTTTTTTTTTTTACATTACATTACTGGTCTCTCGCAATACAATGCTATAGATAAACTCCTGGTTTCTTTGCTGTGTCTCATGGTCCAAGTGCTAACAGAAGTGGTAATTTGACTGTTCAGTTTTTTTTTAGGGATGAGAGTGTCCAGAACCATGACCAATTAGATTTCTAATTATTTATTTTTTTGCATTAAATATTAGCCTCTCCCTCCGCAGTGTGTTGCTCCTGCTTGGAAATCCTTTGTAATACTTGAATTAATAATTTTGGCATTTAGATCTATCATGTGTGCACCAAATTAACAAACCTTTACAGCATTTATTATTTCTTTTTTTTTTTTTTTGTAATTCCTTACTGTCATCTCAATCCTTTTTCATTTGTTCTGAATTCCGACAAAGAGGTTTAGGGTACAGGCTTCAGCTTCGTGCACACCTGTGAAGTGCCTCAGTGTATTAAAAGAAAAACTAGACATCCTGTGAAACACCTAGTGATGCCACAGTAACAACATGTTATAATTTAAAGGAATAACACAATGGTGAGCTTTCTTTTTTTTTGTAAATACAGCAAGAGGAGAGGATTAAATGTGTTGACCACTTTCATCTTCCATGATCTATGGAGTCAAGACTACCACTGCCAACACTCTGTGTAACAGGAAAACAGCAGTGCCAGCAGCAGGAGCAGGATCTTGAGTACGGCTATAAATGAAGTAGGGATAAGTCAGTATACTGGTTTTGCGGTACAGCAAATATGGAAATGTCAGTATACGTTAATGCTATTTTTTGTGCTCCTATGAACAAAGTAAAGGAAAATACAATTTTGATTTGAACACCTTTTTTTTATTCAACGTCCTTTATAGAACAAGTCTCATTACTACTCAGCTTTCTCACTGAGCCTCACACTTGAACATTACACCTACAGCTCTGGCCAAAAGTTTTGCATCTCCCTGTAGAATTAACTAATTTTGCTTCATAAAGTCAAATGAAACCTGCTGAATAATGTTACGTTGACATATTGCATTACATAACTAAAAACTGAGAAAAATTGAAAAATGTGACATTTTGAAATCTAACATGAAATACTTACTGTACTATTATGGCTTCCGATAGACTTTTGCAATATCATTTTGTAGTTAACATAATGTTAAATAAAATATATAAATTATGTTCATATAGATATAAAAAAAAGAGAATAAATTCTAGGCGATACAAAACTTTTGGCCATAGCTGCACTTCTGCCTTACCGGTACTGTAAATCACGATCATCATCGTCGTTTTGCCTTTGCATTTTTCTACTGCAAAACTGCTTCTAAACCAAACGTTGATACTTCTTTTGTGAACTGATTATACTGTATATGATAATGGTGTTGAAGGATACTGTAATCAACACTAAATAGTTAAATATCTCAATTACAGAGACAAGCGGCTGCAGTGGGATCACCGACCGGTACTTATGCTCAACGTAGTTTTGCTATTTACAGTATACTTTTTTTTTAGGTAAGTGAAGAATTTTTTTTTTTGTATGAACTCCCGAGGAAGCTTACTTGTGCAATGTCACGTGGACTGTAGATATACAGTAAATCCAATAACATACGTCTTAAAAATACATCTTCAATGGTAATGCTATATGTATGTGGGCCCCGTGCCAAAAATAAATAACTCTTCTCTGCTTTTAAATAATAAGATGGTAGATCTTAAAAATAGTTAGAATAATACACACTCTACTGTGGTAGTATACCATGTATTCTACAACCTCAGGGCGTTCTTTTTGAGATTAAACATATTGATTGTCTTTAAAAAAAATGCTCTGCCTTTTTTCAGCTTTTGGTCATGGTGAAATATAAAGTGAAAGTTAAAAGCATTCAGTGAAAGGAAGGGTGATTTTTATAGTGTTATGTTTGTGAAGTACAGCAATTGAAGTCATTTACAGTATTATTTTTCAGTTTTTAGTACCGTAAAAATCATTGTATAGGTTGCACTTCCGTAAAAGTCATTCCCCCCTTTTTGAGACTTAAATTTTAGGAAAATACCTTTTTTATTTATTTTTTTTTTTTTTTACAATTGATTTTATTCCTATATGTTCAACACCGATAAATAAAGATACACGTTTAGTTTCGAAATAACCCTTGTTTGCAACATATTATTAAATTAATACTTTTACAGTGTTGTTTTTCGTTTTTAGTTAAACTGCTAGAAACTATTCAGTTTTTCAAAATTTCTAAATAATTGGTTCAAGTAAGTTTTAGTGCAATGTAAAAATACATCAAAATATAGATTAATACTATGACTGAACTGTAAATTCCAGTAGTAACAGTGTAAACCACTGACAAATGGTACTTGAATGGATTTAAAAAGTAATACATAACAGAGCGTAAAATCAAGTTATACATCCCACATCACATCTGGATTAACCTATTTTATTTTACCTTATCAAGTACCCAAACAAGCTCAAGAACATATCTTCTTTGCTTTACTGAACATTTCTTTCCCAAACCATACTTAGACAATAGTTCCAGCTGCATTCGCTTTTACAGATTCATTGTATTAATTCAGATTTAAAATAAAACTATTAAACAGTGCTGCTTGCATCAATTAAAAAAGCAAAAAACAAATAAACTAAGCAGCAGAATTGTAATTAGCAGAATTACAATTTCCACAGGGTATGGAGATCAGATCTGCACAGTCTATTAGATCAGTAAAATATTGAATAGTGCCACTGCATTTATGTTAAAGCTCAGTGTTGTAAAAAAGACCAATGTCTTTTCTGCAGTGCTGTGCAGTGTATTAAAAGGGACAGATATTGGCTTGCCGGGTATAAGGTTATATTATGATTTTTTGCTGCTGTTGTATGCAACATAATTAAGTATTTTATTAGTAGTAAACGACAACCAGCTGTAATATTTTGTATTTAATTCTGTGAACTGTTGTGCACTAAGAGTCCAGCAGGGATGGTCAAGAAGAGTTTGGAGATGCACTGATAAAGACTCTGGATACATCTGGAGCGCCAGGAGTTCCTGCACACAAACTGGACACATCTACTGCGCTTCTATTTAGAAACTGTGTACTCCATTTAAGCTAAATAATTCTAAAAAAAAAAAATTGCTTGATTATTTCGAGTACAGCGTACAAACAAGCTGAAAGCTATATGTTTGCATGTATGTAATGAATACTAACGAAATACAGACAAATAATTTTTTACCCTAAATAAATAAAACAAATAAATATACAGTATATTTTTATTTAGTCATAGGGAAAGGTTTTGACAAAAAATAACATGTAGGCAATAAACGATAAACAACGGGATAGAACAACCACAATAACATGTCCTAACAAAAAAAAGGGTGTGAGAGAGAGACATGAATAAATCACATCCGGGTAAACAGGTTGTTGGGGCGGAGGGAGTGAGAGTGTCTAATGCTTCAGCGTATGATACTCCTTGAAGCATGGAGCAACGCACAGAGCTTGGTGTCGCCTCTTCGCTGTCACTTGATGTTGATGGTAAATATTCTTTGCTTATGTCTTCACTGACACAGTCGCTGACATCCGATTCAGTGGAAGAATTGCATGTATTTGAATTTAAATCAGAATCTTGTCGTATTATCTTAATATTACGGGTTCCAATAACTGCAAGACAACTGTTGTACGTTTAACTTTGTTTTATTTAACACGGCAAACTACAGCCTGCTTCCAGGATATTCTCTCTCTCTCTCTGGCTCCCCGAGCTTCATTAGCTTCATCCCCCTCTATTAATAACATCTGGTTCAACACATACCTGAACAATAACACTGTGTTTAACCTAACACCACAAATCTGAATTCATTATTATTACTAACATTTCTTTCTCACTGAGCGATTTTCGCCGGTTTACAAACACGGTTGACATTTTTGTGACTGGGTTTATTATATGTAATTCAGTCAATATCTGGCAGAGGGCGCAAGAGACCAATAAAAGGTGTTACAGTAACCTAGTGTTACAATATTATGTGATCAGGGGTTTTGTAGGCTCAGTAATTCAAGTTTAAAGTTGCAGATTGTACCGGTACGTTCGTACTCCCTGGGGACCAGACAGCAGCGAACATACCAGTACGTTGGTACTACTCAAAGGGTTAACCTAGTCTTGATATAACTATCAGTTTTGCTTGTTACAGAAACAATCTAAAGCTCACAAATATGCCTCCGACCCCGCAGTGATGTTCAATTTGTGTGTAGATACTCCTGGAGCCTTTTCAATAACCTGCATACATCCCAGTTTGACCTGCATCCTTGCTTTCTTCCACAGATGAGTTGAAAGCCCATGTAAAACAGAGGAGAATGCAGAGGGCTGCCCATGGTGAGTTAAACATCTGCATTGTACTTCAGTAGTGTATGAGCATTACATTGTGGTGTAGCTTGGTTCATCGATCGCCAGTACTGTTATTATTTTCTTCTTGTGAACTCAGTGTGAAGGTGGTGACATGATGGTTTGTTGGTAGATGTGGTAGGGGCGAGGTGGCACAATTACTTCTAAAGGGGATGGCATCAAAGAACGATCCCTTTGAATCATCATAACCAGGAACCAACTCCCCAGTAATGTTGTGGAAGCTGACATCCTGGGATCCTTCAAGAAGCTGCTTGATGAGATTCTGGGATCTATAAGCTACTAACAACAAAACGAGCAAGATGGGCTGAATGGCCTCCTCTCGTTTGTAAACTTTCTTATGTTCTTATAAATTGTTCAATTTAAATATGGACGCTGCTGCCAATCAAATGCCTACTGTCAGTCCTCAGCCCTCTATTAAAGTGCTTATGTGACTGAAACTGACTTAAATAAGAAATAAATAAGGTTCAATTTAACAGCTACTGTATACACACTCTGTATTAAAGCTAGTTCTGCAACATGAGAATATGTAGCATCAATATTTATATAGCATTTTTTTTGTTATTGCAGTCCAAATTAAGGGACAACATGCACAAAGCGCTGTACTTGTACTTATTTAAAAAAAATGTAGTTTTCAGAGTATTTCCCTGTATCATTGCAGCCATCTATATCTGGCTGTTTACATGCAGTGTTGTATATTAAGTATAAAATGTTTATAGAGATGAGCTTTATAAACCATTAGCCTTAGTTCTGTCATAATATTTTCCTTCTAGAACCAATGATGTTTAATTGTACATATATAATTGATTTTCTTAAGAGTGAGACTTGTATAAACACACGTACAGTAGCACATTGTCACCAAACTAAGGTGAAGACAAGGACTTGCAGCAGTATTAATGTTTCATTTTGAGTTTTAAAGTGGCCTTTGGTCTATACACATGTCTACAAATATACAAGTTCAGTCTAGCTAGCCATTAGCAGACCACAGCATTACCAACAATTGACAGCTCAATTAGTTCAGAATACACATTGTACCTTGTTCTTTACATGTATTTTATATATTGCTCAGGAACTGAATAGATACCAGGAAGAATTTTCCATTGAGGGCCACCCCTCCCACACACATCAACACATACAAACGTCGCAAGCATTGATTGGGCTAGTGAATAATGACATATATATATATATATATATATATATATATATATATATATATATATATATATATATATATATATATATATCTATGTGGCCATTAAAAAGTATGTGTGTATTTGGTACTTGAGCGGACTCAAAAAAAAAAAAGTTCATCATCAACACTTAATGTTTGAAAGCTGGGCAATGTTGGTAGCATCACTTTCGGTCTGTCGACAGCTCTAATTTCCTCCATGAAAAGTACACTGCATGTTTCCATTAGCTCAGTTGAGTTCACTATGACCCTGACATATCATACCAGTTTCAATAATCTCATAATGGATACAGGGTAAGTGCTTTTAAATGCAGGCATTTTTAAAAAGAAAGAAAGAAAGAAAGAAAGAATGAAAGAAAGAAAGAAAGAAAGAAAGAAAGAAAGAAAGAAAGAAAGAAAGAAAGAAAGTACAGGATGACTCAGTTTATTCCGAGTTAGTTTGGGGGTTGCAGCGGTGAGCCAGGTTGAATAATAATTGAACATTCCAAAATTGGGAGGAAAATTAATAATAATAATAATAATAATAATAATAATAATAATAATAATAATAATAATAAATAGCATTATTAGCATCTTGTTATGGTGGCAACTTTTGCATTACCATTATAAGGGCTGTTAGTTCATTCTAACAAGGCGGCTTCCCTCAGTCTTGTGTGAGTAGTCAGTCTTGTGGTTTTGCCAGTAACTTGCAAAGTTGGGCATCCCTGTACAGTGCTATCCGCAGTAACTGCAAACAGGTGGACCCGTACGGTACAGGTACCGAAGTCACCGACCCACTCCGCTTTCCGACCCTGTACTGCACTGGGACTGAGGTTACTGCAGCAGTACCGTACTGTACCAACTGTCCTGGTACCGTCTCAGTTCCGACCTGCTATCGACCATGGCTTACATCCTTGGTCTGGTACCAAGCATAGGCTTACATCTTTGGTCCAGTACCAACCCTAGGCCCCAGCAGCTTCCAAGACCGGCACAGCCGGCTGCGCCTGCTGCTAAATGTTCAGAACCGGCTTGCGGCTGCTCGCCGCAAAGGCTACAATAGGTTCCGCCACCCGGCGCAGAGGCAGAAGCCCTAGGAGTTTGCTGCCACAGGCCTAGGGCCCATTTTCAGCCATCTGGAGTATTGGCGTCAGTGCACCAAGATCTGAAACTGAAGGAAATAAAAAAGGAAGACAGTTAAATAGATGTATTGTTTAATAGGCAAACAGCAATGCGGGGATTGCATCTTCAAATCCCTGTAAGAACTGTCTTACCAAGGAATTGTGATTGAGGAGATAACTGTTCACACCATAATCCTGTTCCTTTATTCATTTGCCGATTATAAGATAAGACGACTCTTGGTGAAGGCACTGGATGATCATATTGCACTGTACAAAATAGACACTTATAAAAACAATTGAAATAAAAGTTTTTCTCCATATTGTTATTGTATATTTGTTTTCAGATAGGACAAATATACTTGATACACCAGAAATAAAATCACATGTTAAGTATATAGTATATAGTCTCAAGTTGTTTCCTTCAAGCTTCATGATTTGAGAATTTCCACTTCAGTTACCTGTGCTGTCACCCTAATAAGCACTAAATGAAACACAGAAAGGTTTTGCTGTCATTTCATTTAAACTCTTGACAGTTTGAAAGCTTCAGTTTGAGCGCTTGTGCATACATTTTTCACCCCAGTTTTAACCAGCCTGTCTGGTCTTTTAGCGAGCCGATTGAACAAGGGCAAGTGTGGGCATTTTCTGAAGGTCTGTGCACCACAGTGGCTGAAGTGAAGCACTTAAACACAATTGCAATTTTAAAAAAAAGAATATAAATTAACCACTTCAGTGCCCTGTTTTGTTACCTGGAAACTGAGGTTGAAAAATCTCATTTAAAATAATTGGGGAACACAATGTAGTCAGTAATTAAGAAATTCTTGGGTTCAATTGGCACAGGTTTTAGCAAATCAATGAATGTTTTTATTTTTATTTTTAAGATTTGCATGCTTTTCATTATTCCTATAGCCACAATGCCTGTAGGACCCCTCAAGTGCCTAATACAGCATCTCAGCAAAGCAATCACAAAACCAGGTAACAAGCCACTGGTTACACATATGCATTTAAAAAATGAGCTCTGTTTTATAATACATTTTCACTCCCCTACACTGACTGACCAAAAGGATGACTTATAGGACCATGTGACTTTGGGTGCAATGTTCTAGTTCTTTGATTTGGGCCACCGTAGCGAGTCTATACCTTGTTGTCTATGGGCTCGATACATCTTGATCCGCTTGTGATCAGAGTTGTGTATTCCAGTGGTGGTTTTCTGCCTGCTATGTGACCATATAAGTTTGCACACATTGCAGATTTTTTACAGTTTAACTTACATTGCAGATTTTTTTGACCAGTTATTGCGATTCTACTAGATTGTAATAAACATATGTCAAGACAGAATTACAGCTATCAGAACCATGAAAAAATACACCACCACGACCTACATCAACACATACAAATTGCCAGGTGCAAAGAGGGGATTGGCATGACAGACGGAATGGAAGTCATATATATGTATGAATTAGAAATTGGGCACAAGTAAAAATACACTATTTGGGCACACAAATGCCCCTCACAGATCAATGCCTCAGCACGCCTCAATCCTGACCTGAACGCACCCAGCTTTCAGTCCTGTGCTGCTCTCATGCAGACACTGCTTGTTTGATGACGCATGGCAATTTGTGTGGTGGTTTTATGGTATAGACTAATGCACACTCGGACTAGGGAGAGGCCACCAAACTCACTTCACTGGTAAGATGAGACAAGATTCCAGAGGTGAATGGAATAAAAGTCTTGCCTGTTGGGTTGTTTTTGTGTTGTGAAGGTTAGCTCTTGGGCCTACACTACATTAAGTTATCCTTTGTTTACCAGCAAGATACACAGAAGCCAAATATTTGTGACCTCATGGAAGACTGTTAGGTATAGTAAACCTAGCAGTCTCCATAGAAGGCTATACAGTATTCGAAAGTTTCTTGTAAACAACATAACAGTAACAATGATACTGTCATGATTATAAAGGATGCTGTGAATCAGTACAACCAAACCTAATCTAATTTAAGAGAACTTTCTCAAAGTGCAAACCCCAAGGGTGCACGCATTCGGATTGGATTATCCCAGTCAAGCTGTTAATAGGATGTTCAGCTGCTGCCCCCATGTGGACTGCAGTGTAATGGCAAGGGATTCTGCATGAAAAAAGTTCATTTATTCTTTACTGTGTCATTCAGAGAAGCTTTTAACCCTGGTGCTGCTTTCAGACAATTAACTTCTTTTTTTATCATAAAATATATTTCTAAATTCAGTACTATTGAGTGTTTAACAGTTATGCATGATGTGTCATAAAATAAACAAATGGTTCCCCACACCTACACACCTTACCTTACCAATTATACAAATTCCAGTATAAGATTAAGTAAATTGCATAACGACTCCCCCACCACAGCTGTAGTAACTGGGTGTGTCACTGGGTACCCAATACAAATTTACCTTGTTGTTTGAAGCTCACATTCATTTTAGCATTATTTTACACTGTGTATAATGGATAGTATCATTTAATCAGCTTCCTGCATTTTCTATTATTTGGTGATGCAGGGAGATTCCAGTGTTGCTGTTGTCCCTTCTGCTTCAGACCTGAGGTAGGTCCTTCAGTGTAATGCAGTCAGAAGCTCTGCTGCTTGCTCCAAAACACAGCCACACTCCCCTAGAATCACCAGGCCCCGTCACAGGCCGAAAACTCCTCTATACAAAAACAGTTAAACAATCCCAATTGTTATTTAATCTCATAATGTTATTTACCTGTGTATAGCTTGTTGCATGCTTAATATGTACCATTACCAGTTTTTCCCTTTATTAAAAAAACAATGCAAATTCCAGACCGTAAATGCATATTCAGTTACTTTGCTATGACAGCTGTTGCTCTAGATACGGGCTTATGCAGTTGTCTTGCTTATGTGCTGTGGATAACCCTAACATTTCAAATGACTTGGAGAGTCAGAGTGTGGGTGTATTGCAAGGTAGTTTAATTTTAATTAGTCTCATTTTATAATATAGAAGCTTCAAATCGAGTCATGCTTCTACATCCAAAGAGTCATCTGCGAGAAGTCATTTGGAGAGTCGCACGGCATCAACTTCCAGTGAACCATACCGAAAACTTTTTTGGGGAGGGGATTGGTACAGTAAAATCGTGGGTTCACGCTTCAGACAGCTTAGAAATCAAACGAGAGTTTGGACACTGTAGCAACAGCAGGCTGCTGCTATGACTGTCTGATCAGGGTTGTAAACCAATGAGAAGGATACCTCCACTGCTTCTCATTCCCCCTGCTTCTCATTGGCTCACAACTAGGGAGCCTCAGCTGCATGATCTTAAAGCCTGCTGGATACATTGTAAAAACAATGAAGCCACAATGTTTTGTGTTTTCCACAAATAACTCTTTTGCCCTTTAACACTAGAACCACCATGGCAGTCATTTTGACGGTTTGAGGTTTTCAAGTCTAAATTAGTCTTAAAGTCATGTTATGACTTTTCCTAAATACATGTATTAAATACCCTGATGCCATTTGAAAGGCAGGATCACAGGCTATCGAGTGGCGCATCCAGTAATGGCGCTCCACGTGGAGTGCAGGATGCGCCCAATAGCCTGGAGATCGCAGGTTCGAATCCAGGCTATGTCAGTGCCAACCGTGACCGGGGTTGGCGCCGCCGGGTAGGGAGGGATTAGATCGAAGGGCAATCCACGGTTCGCCGTGCACCAGCGACCCCTGTGGCTGATAGGGCGCCTGTGGGCCTGCAGTGGAGTCATTCAGATCTGTGTTGTCCTCCGGCACTATTGGTCTGGTGGCTTTGCTGTGGATCCGAAGTGCGAAAATTGACGGATTGGCAGGAACCGGGTGAACCGGGATAAAAATTATAATTGGTCATTCCAAATTGGGGAGAAAACCGGGGTAAAAACCATTGGCAACAACTAAATAAAAAAAAAAAAAGAAAGGCATGATCACGAAAATAAGGAAGTTATAATTCCACCCAACTAGAACCACCAAAGCCATCATTTTGACTGTCTTTTACAATATATGTTTTTATTTTGAATATAACCTACAATATTCTATTTTATTTTTATATACAAGCCTGTTATTATCTCTATTGGACCTGGCAGCCATCAATTCCTGCACCGGGGAAAATATCAGTAGGAGAGATTTCATCTTGAAGCTAGCCACTTCAGCAGAAAAATTTCAATCAGAAAACTGCAAAGCTGCAGGTTGCAGTTGCTCAACCTGGATTCAGTGCTGCACTGAGTGACACATGCAAGAGATATGTAAATATGTTACTTTCGTTTTAAATTAAAAGCTAATTTCATTTTTACAGTTTTGTATGTACATACACCTGTTTACACACTAGTTTCTTTTGAAATGTTTGTTTTATTATAGTTTTTCATTTTTTGAAGTAGTGCTTTATATGTGTTAAGTTACAAAATGAACTTTTACGTTTAATTGTTCATTTAAATGCAGCGTTTCGGCTGTGCAGATGTTTGATATGATGTGCTTGAATAAAACTTTTGAGTTGTATCCGATAGTTTGTCTTTCATTTTAATACTGATGTAGTTTAAAATGACTGTCGGCTGTGGTTTTAGGTATGAGTATAATCACAGCGGTTCTAGTGTTAACTGAACCTGTATAACATTTCAAGTAGGACCTCATCCATATGCAAAATGAACTTATTTTAACCACCCTATACAGACAATAATCTCAGAAGCAAAGCACACATAAATATATATCAAAATACACCCCATAACATGCTAGCCATTTTTATATGTATACATCAGGGGCCCTGAAGGTAAAAATGTAATATTAAAAATATAATATCCATGCATATCCACACACACACACAGATTAACCTGCATAAAACACTGATTCAAAGAATAACATTCAGAGCATGCAGATAAACTCTTCTGTCATCCACACAGTGTATATTGATATCACACAGATAAGTGACACACAGACAAATAAATGACTAAAAGCCCTTCAATTATTTCTAGTTGCTTACATCACTTTGACAGCCAAACCTGACCTTTCATCTAATAGCAAGCTGTTTCTGCTTGACAGCACGTGTCTGTGAGTGCATTCTTGCGTGAAGTTGCAGCTTTTAACAGATAATACAAAGAAGTAAAGGAGACTGAGGATATACCTGCGCTTTCCTTGGGGCTCCCTGAGTGTTAACACCACCGTGAGATCACGTCTTCCCCTTTGGTCTTGGATCAAACCTTTTTAACACTGTATTTTTAGAATTGTGATTACGTGTGGGATCTCAGGGGTCTTGACAGTGTTGGGCGACAGCATCATGAGATGTAAGATGTTCCTTGTTTTCTAGAGCTCCTGGAAAGCTGGTCTCCCTCGTTCCTCTGACCGGGGACCAACAGACCGACGCAGACATCCTGGCTTTTGCCCAGGCCAGACAGAACCTCCTGCAGAGGAAAGGTAATGAAGGACTGTGGCAAGCCCTGTGTGTAAATATGTGGCAGGGCAGAGTCCTTCTGGTAAATCTGTTATGATAAAAGCACAGCAGCCACTCCCCGTTCCCCGTTCTCCCTAGGAGTGGCTGCTGTGCTTTTATATACATGGCCATCTCCAAATTAATAATCACATAATTAATCCGGAGACGGCCACATTATGCACGTGTTTAGCTGGATGGGGAATTTTAACCCCATCCATGCTGTAAAACAATAACACCAAACAATACATCCAAATCCTAGCAATACAACAATAAACCATTCATTTTTAAATCATAATAATACATTTACCAGCAGGGCTCTGCCTTGCCACAGGTATTCCTGTGTGAATGTGACTTAGTGCTTGTGTTAATGTGTGGATGTGCCAGACAACTTCAGACATGAAATTATAGTATCAGAGTATAACTAAAGAAACTGATTCCAGTAGACAAACATCTTCCTCATGGTCAGACTGGTAAAAACTGGCAAAACTTCAAGTCTGTGGCTAGTGTTGTTAAGCATTAAGGAGCTTAACCTCCTTTTTCTGTGAATGGGATTCTAACAATGCTCACATACTCACTGTAGTAGTGATTTTACTAGGAAACCACTGGACACCGGTGAGTTTCTGGCACATCTAGTGGTATCAATGTGAAGCAATCATCAGATTCACACATGGATCCAGTAAAGCAGTGCAGTCGATACATTCAGATTTCACTGCCATTAGTCCTGCCTACTGCTTTTTGTTGCTGGCTTTAGACTTGGACTGCTTTAAATAAAGCATAGTTTTCTATCACAATAAAAAATAACACCTGTATCCCTAGCTTTTGTGGACCTTCATTTTTTCAATTGTGTTCTTTTCACAAAGCTTTTATCTTCGAGTCGGTTATATGATTCAAGTAAAGTTTGGTGTTCATGAAATGTGTTTCTTTTTCATACTAGAAAACCTTCATGCATACCAAACTTATTTAGTTAAAAAAAATCAAAAAAACAACAACAATAAAACAGTCTCTAAAAAAACACATTGATTGACTCTGCTTGAGATTTAATGATGCTGTGTGTATTAGAGTGCGTACCTGTTCAACAGATGTTGTTATTATTAGTTCAACAGAGCAATCTGTCAGATTACACAGCAGCACAACAATTAGTCATTCTAAACTACACTGGGCAAACACAAGAACTCTTTCCAATGCACACTTCATTAGTTTCAACTAGGTACACTTTGCTTTCTTCGATCCGACAGCAGGTTAATGGCATGGGGGGGCATGGAGGTGACGAGATCTCTGTCCTGGCTGGTGAGCAGTGAAGATCATTTGGTCCACCTTGGTCACTGGGGGACTGTGATCATAAAATAACCTAAAACGTCTAATGGCTTGAAAAGGCTTCAATACCATAAGCTGGAAATTTCCATCTTATGGTATTGAGATAGCAATTACCTGTACATTTCCACACAGTGCTGTGCATGCTCTGTTTTTTCAGCAGATTTCAAACTTTGTAGTTTCTGCAACCAGTTTGGTTTTGGTTAAATATGTCTCTTACTACCCCTGCTGGAAAACTGCATACATTTTGAATTGAGGACCCATGTTACCTGAATTCTCTCTTTTTTTAAAAAGCATCTGTACTCTTATACGTGATTCAATATTAAGGCCACCACGGTATTCAGTGTTAAGGTAACATCAGTCCCAAACATATCAGGTTACCAGCCAAGTTGCAGAGGTCCAGAAAATACACCATACACTCGCATATATGGTGGGGCGGGACGGGGCCCTGTATAAAACCGCCGTATATCGAGGGCTGCAATATAGCGAGACCCACAGAAGAAAAGAAAAAAAAACACAAATACTATACGATCAAACTCGTTCTATCGTGGGCCTGAGATATTATAAACAGGGCAGCAATACATCCAGAAACACATAGAAATAGGAGGCTAATAATACAGTACATCATAGTGTAAACGTATAAGCTTTTCAATTATGCAGTCTTGCTAGATTAGAACGGGCAATCGCTGTTTACAGTTGGGTAATAGTAACAGATTACCTTTTATCAGTGCTTAGTCTGTGCCGGGGCTTGCCGGGACACAGCCCCGGAACCTCTGGGCGTGCAGTCATTTCCCGGTACCTCTAGTTAAAAATCTCATAAAATGCTTTCTTTTTAAATTCTCAACACAGTTGTATTAAGTCTGCGAGTTCTTGCGTGCGCGTTAGAGAGAGACAGTCCGCTGCCACGTTTGTAGCCTACTTTAAATTACTTTACGATTTCAGCTTGAGTGCCTTTAAGTAAGATGACACTGGATGCAACTCTTTTTTTTTTTTTTTTTTTACACAAGTAAGCTTACTTGATTTGAAAAACGTCACCAACGATACAAGCAACTTCTTACACTACTTGGTTTGATTAAATGAGTAGTACACAACAAAATATGAAAGCTGAACATTAATTTCAACAAAGAACAACGACAACTTTTTAATGAAAAAAATATATATTGTAGCCTACTTCAATAGGAACATTAGCCTGCTATATTATATTAAACCAAAACAAAACAAAACAAAAAAATAATAATAACGATCTGGTTCTCTTGCATTTTTCAATGAATACAATTTAATTAACAGAGAATAAAAACATACTAAGATAACGTAGTCTAAATTTAAATAATCGTCTAACGGTGATACACTGACAAACAGTACTTTGACAATTGCATTTAACCAAGCCTGTTTTGACCACAGAGCAACTCGGATGTGGAAAAGATGACTGTTTTTTTCTGGAAGCTGCAGTATTTGTGCAGTCTTGTCTCTCGATAGTGTGTCTCGATAGGAGGCTGTGTGGTCCAGTGGTTAAAGAAAAGGACTTGTAACCAGGAGGTCCCCGGTTCAAATCCCACCTCAGCCACTGACTCATTGTGTGACCCTGAGCAAGTCACTTCACCTCCTTGTGCTCCGTCTTTCGGGTGAGACGTAGTTGTAAGTGACTCTGCAGCTGATGCATAGTTCACACATCCTAGTCTCTGTAAGTCGCCTTGGATAAAGGCGTCTGCTAAATAAACAAGTAATAATAGTGTGGCAGTGCAGTACAGATGGGTATTCCACTGTCTGTTCAGAAAGCAGGTCTGTAACTTTTATTTATTAGCAAACTCTGCAACAAAACAACACATTTACCATTGATAAACAGAGAGCAGCATTAATAGTATGTATGCCTATGTAGCATTGCTTGAGTGGAAACCGGTTACTGTTTCATGGTTTTCCTGTAACCACATGGGTTTGCATAAATTGTACACTAGGCAGATTTTCTTTTTTTTTTAATCATCCCTTGTATCCAGTTACAGAAAATGGTTCAGACACAATTCATGTCTAACCTGTGATTCTCTGCCCTACCTTTAAAAGGTGGAGCTTTAAGCTGTAATTTCTAATACATTGTCAAAAACATATAGAGGAAAGACTTGCTCTGTCCTCCAGCAAACTGACTAGTTTGTTATGCACATAGTCCCTGACATATATGATGCAATACACACAATCAGAATATCCCTGTTTTAGTACAGCTTCAGTCATGATGGGCAAGACAGCAGATCTGACCGACTTTGACAGACAGCTAATAGTAGGCCTTCAGTCTCCAACCCTGCACAAATTGGGGACGTTTCAAGAGAAACAGACTTGATCAGAGTTTGTAATATTCTAAAAAGGAAAAACAAAGTCAACCTCAGTCATTATTTCAAACGTAGCACAGAGAGCTGGACCAGAGGAGTGGAGACTCAGGTTAGAGGGCAGGAGGCACTTCTTCACACAGAGAGTGGGTGTATTGAATGGAGTGACAAGCCGTTACGTGGTTGCTGCTGAATCATTGAATCTCATTTACTACTGGCTCTAAATTACATATATATATATATATATATATATATATATATATATATATATATATATATATATATATATATATATATATATATATATATGCAACTCTTTTTAATCGTGTTTGTAACCAAGCGGCTTCTGTTGCATACACATCGCTGAAAGTGCAGAAGTGGGTCAAACCAATGTTCGTGTTGGGGTGCGATTTTTTTTTTTTTTTTTTAATCAATGCCGTCTTTCTGGAGTTGTCTGAACGCCTTTTAATTTGTTTGTTTTTTAAAGCATTAAAATGAAAACCCATAACAAAACATGTATACAGGCTTTTTGTATTTATTTATTATTTGTCCTGTCGTTGCCTTTAATTAATTTTTCTGCATGTACTTGTATACGATGTGGAATACGTGAATGTAAACATCTAACACTAGTACGTACAATACTCTCAAATAAACGTGTTGTGATTTTGAATGTTCTTAAGGACGGTATTATTGTCACTGCTTGCGCCCGGCACCTCTTTCTTTACAAATTACGCACTGCCTATTATAATAAATACAAATAAAACCTGTGACTTACTTGTTAGTCAGTCAGGCAGTGTACAACAGGGTACTTTCAGTTACTTCTTTCTGCTTGTTTTTCTTGTTCACACGGATGTTGGGACAAAACGCTTTTATCCACCTCTCACAATTGATTCACATTTGCCAACTTTTAAATCATGAACAACATCCAGTTGTTTAGCCCCACTTTTGACTCTCAATAGCTTTTAACTTTTCTTCTAAGACACTTTTTTATGCAGTAATGATGTACTCAGCAGTAACCATAGTGTTGAGCTGGAAAGAAAATTCAACCGCCAAATCAAATGTTTAACTTTCTAATAAGGCTAATGTTATTTTATTTTTCGTCATATTTAATTTCAACTAGAAGGAAACCGCGTATTTGTAATGGCGTCGATGGCTAAGGGGGGATGGAGCCCTCTGAGCCGCCCCCCTGGGGTACGCATCTGCTCAGTACCTATGCACACCTCTGCACGTACTGTTGTCAGACATTAATATGGTTATATATTACTTAATAATAATATTTACTAAATGAGGTTTATTTATCAATCTTAAATAATGTGAGCTTATTTAGAATTCTGTCCTAAATAGTTCTGTTTCGTTGGGAAATTGAGTAACCTGAGGTTATCTCAGTGTTGGATTAGAAGCTTTGATTCTCCTGCCCCGAACAAACTGATTATTTTTGGAATAATCTAACCTTGTTCCTTTATGCAATGCTATTCAATCTACAGATTAAGGATTTTGTGTTTGTTCCCATTTTGTCTGCTTTACTACATTCATTCATGGTTTTTCAAACCACAGGACCAAACAATAACATGACTGTTTGTTAGTTCCAACACTTTTCCAGGCACAGTGTGTACTGGCCTTACTCGTGTAGAACAGCTCAATTTGCCTCTCCACAGAGACTATAGTGCATCCAAGGTCCTTGAAACACACAATATTCTTACTGCACAGGGGCATCTAAGGGTGATACACTGACAAACAGTACTTTGGCAATTGCATTTAACCAAGCCTGTTTTGACCACAGAGCAACTCGGATGTGGAAAAGATGAAACTGTTTTTTCTGGAAGCTGCAGTATTTGTGCAGTCTTGTCTCTCTGGTATTGCCAGCCTCCCTCTTACAATCTCCATCGACTCTTTCCTGTGTTCTAGACCTTCTACAGCAAAAGGTTTGGATAGTGTGGCAGTGTAGTACAGATGGGTATTCCAGTGTCTGTTCAGAAAGCAGGTCTGTAACTTATATTTATTAGCAAACCCTGCAACAAAACAACACATTTACCATTGATAAATCCAGAGAGCAGCATTAATAGTATGTATGCCTATGTAGCATTGCTTGAGTGGAAACCGGTTACTGTTTCATGGTTTTCCTGTAACCACATGGGTTTGCATAAATTGTACACTAGGCAGATTTTCTTTTTATTTTTAATCATCCCTTGTATCCAGTTACAGAAAATGGTTCAGACACAATTCATGTCTAACCTGTGATTCTCTGCCCTACCTTTAAAAGGTGGAGCTTTAAGCTGTAATTTCTAATACATTGTCAAAAACATATAGAGGAAAGACTTGCTCTGTCCTCCAGCAAACTGACTAGTTTGTTATGCACATAGTCCCTGACATATATGATGCAATACACACAATCAGAATATCCCTGTTTTAGTACAGCTTCAGTCATGATGGGCAAGACAGCAGATCTGACCGGCTTTGACAGACAGCTAATAGTATTCCTTCAGTCTCCAACCCTGCACAAATTGGGGACGTTTCAAGAGAAACAGACTTGATCAGAGTTTGTAATATTCTAAAAAGGAAAAACAAAGTCAACCTCAGTCATTATTTCAAACTTAGCACAGAGAGCTGGACCAGAGGAGTGGAGACTCAGGTTAGAGGGCAGGAGGCACTTCTTCACACAGAGAGTGGGTGTATTGAATGGAGTGACAAGCCGTTACGTGGTTGCTGCTGAATCATTGAATCTCATTTACTACTGGCTCTAAATTACATACAGGTACAAGGCATGAAAAATGATAACGTAACATTACGGATTATCTCTGTTTAGTAAAGAATATATATATATACAGTACTGTGCAAAAGTTTTAGGCAGGTGTGAAAAAATGCTGTAAAGTAAGAATGCTTTCAAAAATAGACATGTTAATAGATTATATTTATCAATTAACTAAATGCAAAAGTGAGTGAACAGAAGAAAAATCTAAATCAAATCCATATTTGGTGTGACCACCCTTGCCTTCAAAACAGCATCAAGCATCAATTCTTCTAGGTACACTTGCACACAGTTTTGAAGGAACTCGGCAGGTAGGTTGGCCCAAACATCTTGGAGAACTAACCACAGTTCTTCTGTGGATTTAGGCAGCCTCAGTTGCTTCTCTCTCTTCATGTAATCCCAGACAGACTCGATGATGTTGAGATCAGGGCTCTGTGGGGGCCATACCATCACTTCCAGGACTCCTTGTTCTTCTTTACGCTTGAAGATAGTTCTTAATGACTTTCGCTGTATGTTTGGGGTCGTTGTCATGCTGCAGAATAAATTTGGGGCCAATCAGATGCCTCCCTGATGGTATTGCATGATGGATAAGTATCTGCCTGTACTTCTCAGCATTGAGGAGACCATTAATTCTGACCAAATCCCCAACTCCATTTGCAGAAATGCAGCCCCAAACTTGCAAGGAACCTCCACCATGCTTCACTGTTGCCTGTAGACACTCATTCTGCACGCCTCCAGCCCTTCGGCGAACAAACTGTCTTCTGCTACAGCCAAATATTTCAAATTTTGACTCATCAGTCCAGAGCACCTGCTGCCATTTTTCTGCACCCCAGTTCCTGTGTTTTTGTGCATAGTTGAGTCGCTTGGCCTTGTTTCCACGTCGGAGGTATGGCTTTTGGCCGCAAGTCTTCCATGAAGGCCACTTCTGACCAGACTTCTCCGGACAGTAGATGGGTGTACCAGGGTCCCACTGTTTTCTGCCAGTTCTGAGCTGATGGCACTGCTGGACATCTTCCGATTGCGAAGGAAGTAAGCATGATGTGTCTTTCATCTGCTGCAGTAAGTTTCTTGGCCGACCACTGCGTCTACGGTCCTCAACGTTGCCGTTTCTTTGTGCTTCTTCAAAGAGCTTGACAGCACATCTGGAAACCCCTGTCTGCCTTGAAATTTCTGCCTGGGAGAGACCTTGCTGATGCAGTATAACTACCTTGTGTCTTGTTGCTGTGCTCAGTCTTGCCATGGTGTATGACTTTTGACAGTAAACTGTCTTCAGCAACCTCACCTTGTTAGCTGAGTTTGGCTGTTCCTCACCCAGTTTTATTCCTCCTACACAGCTGTTTCTGTTTCAGTTAATGATTGTGTTTCAACCTACATATTGAATTGATGATCATTAGCACCTGTTTGGTATAATTGTTTAATCATACACCTGACTATATGCCTACAAAATCCCTGACTTTGTGCAAGTGTACCTAGAAGAATTGATGCTGTTTTGAAGGCAAAGGTTGTCACACCAAATATGGATTTGATTTAGATTTTTCTTCTGTTCACTCTCTTTGCATTTAGTTAATTGATAAATATAATCTATTAACATGTCTATTTTTGAAAGCATTCTTACTTTACAACATTTTTTCACACACCTGCCTAAAACTTTTGCACAGTACTATATATATATATATATATATATATATATATATATATATATATATATATATATATATATATATATATATATATATATATATATATATATATATATAATGCATCAGCTCTATATGCTAAATTGGTGGTCGAGAGGTCTGCTTCATGATTACAAAAACCCTTAATGGCTCAAAGTGGTAAACTCACACCAATAAATGATAATTTAGTATAAAACTGAAAACGATCGTGGAACACTACAGCTTAAAGTATTGCTTCTTGCTTGTGGAGGGCACTGGAAATGATTTCCCTTAATGTACTCCCAAGCACAGACCTTTTCAACACATCTCTACGTGTGTGAGTGAGGCACAGTCCTCTGCAGTCCAGAAGGCAAATCACTTTATTTGCATAGCTTGATTTCTGCCTTAACAAGCAACCTTCTGCCTGGCACCCAGAACTTACTGGGTCTCACCTGATTCACATTAGAGAACAACTCTTTTCAGCCTTCATATGAATACCTAACCCCTTTCCTTTAAATACATGCAAGCTGACACAATATCCCACCTTGAATAAGATAATAACTTCTGTTGGGGAATCAAAGAATCACTGTACAGCCACAGAACCAATATCGTCATTTTAAAACAGAATCATTATTTTCAAGGTGTCTAGAATGCCATCAATGAAATGACACTGTATTCTGTTCAAATAAAAACTCAAATGGTTGTACCCTGAATGTAACTTTTCTTGCTGGCAGAAAAAATAAACAATTGCATTTAATTTTGTATTATTGAACACATGGTTCATAGACAAGAGAAACAATACAGAAGTTCATCCCCAGACTTGAACCATTCTTTTAGTTTAAATTTTTATGGCCCCTCCTACAGTACCTTTCAGTGCGCATACAGTCATCACGTCTGCCTATCCTCCGTTACCCCTAACAACGTTACTGCAAAAACTTGAGTACATTTTCATAAAGCTACCGGACACTTGGTGGAAAGTCAAATACAACCAAGGTCCAGAACCCTATTTAAAAGAAGTAGAATCATATGTTTCTAAGTGGGTTAAATCCAGTACCACCAACAGAATTACCTCAATGTATTTTTACAGTACAACCTGAATTTCCATGGCAACTGTAAATGGGATACTTCATACTGCCTAAACAGGTAGTTTCTTACCTGTTTAATATCACGTTATGTGCATTCTTTGTTGTTCCTGTTCATTATTAACAAGGCGTAAAACATTTCTGTGACGTCACCCTTTGATCTTTTGATGTCGCTGAGTGGCTTTGTAGAGAAGGGGAGTGTGGGGCAGATATATTGTTGATTAACGAATCCACAGTTAGTGCTACGAATCCACAGAAAACCACAGGGAGTCAGAACAATTCAACAGAAAAGTGAATACCATTTTATTACGCAACAATTATTTAAACAATTAGTTAATTAGTGTTACACATTTAACATGTAACACTTTCAGGAGAACTGAAGGTTCAGTGGGCACCCTCCAATCCCACGACCAAGCCAGCTTCCCCTTTTACACCGAGGAACTCGAGAGCGGATGTCGGTGACAAAGGCCAACCCTGCAGGGGCCCACCTGAGCTCACTGGGTGCCTGGCCAGCAGGATCTGCTGTAGTCCGATGAGGAGAAACAGTCCCTGTCAGTTTTGCCTCCCTAACCCATGGGAGCGCCAGAGACAATGCGACACTCCCTTCAGAATCCGCAGCGAAGACCAGCAACTTTGCATAGCAAGGACACGCCTGTGCTCCGCTGACTGTATGACTCACCCTGCACACCATGTGGCTGTGCTTTTACCAGGTGAGCCACTCGGGGACCCCCCACCCCTCGTGTAGCTTTCTTAAACTGTGTTTTAGGTTGTGATGAAAAACTTATTGGCCACCATTTTTTTTTTTTTTTAGTAAAAAGCAAACAAGACAAAAATCCAGACATATTGTTACACAGATACCAAAAAATACCAACATTTCATAAGAGAGAGCTTTGCACTATCCATGCATTATCTGCTAAACAATTTTTGAGTGTATATACAGTATATATATTCCTATAAATGTTATACATGTACATATATAATATATACATGGTTTCCTACAGGAAGGGTAGCTTCAGCAATTCTGATCCTTAGGGTAGTCTACAAACATAGCTAAAATCCACCACTATGCAAATTATATGAAATAATATCCAGTCTAAATGTTTAGTAGAGTACATTTTCAAAATATCGGTAGTAAATAAATCTACAATAGGCTACCCTACTCTTCCACATTTCAAACTACATAATGTTCTTATAATAATAACAACAAATTCCTCAGTAGATTCTAATCCACCAGCAAGCTGATATTAAACCCTGTATTTGTCTTTTTGAACAAATTTGTTGAACTAACTGATTTGTTTTTCTTTTTTTTTTGATTTTGCAAAACCAGGTGAATTAGCTTAAAGAGATTTTACTTCAATTCTGTACATGGTTGATAAAGCCTGGTGCCGTCAGTAGCCCACAGTAATAATATAGGAGATCACTGGCATAAATTCCCAGTTATGCTAAATGAATACATTTTGGGGTGCAAACGTGACTTTTTTTTGCAAGAATTGCATTTGATCTTTTACTGCTAAATGTGAGTGATATGTGCTCACAAGGTCACATTCTCATGACAATGCAATGGAGAGAGAATCTAGAGTATCTAAACTGCATGTAAACCACACCACTGGCGATCCAAATGGTCTGGTCCTGTTCTTAAAGCTAACAGATAGAAGCTCACATCCAGTACAGTATTATATTAAAGCATTTACAGAGTTGTTCGCAAAAGGAAAGCATTTTCCTTTTGCATCTCTCTTGCACTGATTTGTTTAATGCAGTATTAGCCTTCCTTGTGAAGCAAACCATCTCCGTTAATTTGCATCATTACTTTAGGGTGCGGTATGTATTTTTACCCAAGACTGCATGTTCCTGCATGACAGCTGGCATCTATCTCAATTCAAATGATTTAATCCATTACATAACATTACATTTACTGTATGCAACAGTAAGTGCAAGATAGACAAGGAATATGGTTACATTATAAATGTCCCAGTCAATATTAATATAAAACACAGACAAGATTCTTGGAGCTAAGCAGGTGAATGGATTGATCTAAAAGATGGGAAGACAAAGACAAATTTGCTTTAACACCTGGTAGCTTTCCATGAATTGCTTGGCATGAAAACTTGCTTTTCCATAGACTGACACTTATGAGAGCTTATTGACAATTAAAATGATAAACACTTGCCCTTTTAAAAAGCTCACTCTGGAACATTAGAGAGAGCAACGACTGACAGATACAAGTGGCAGTAACAGAATAGCAGCAACGAAACCAAACGAAAATTGATAGGGGTTTTACCACGGAGCGATTAACCCAGAGATTCCTACCTGAGATGTGCACACAGGACAGCAGAGCTGCTGTGGCACCAGACAGATAGACGGACGGACAGACGAGACATTGGGAAACCGTGGGCTGCAGCAAGGCTACATGAAGCTGTCAGAGGGAGTTGGAATATGCCTGCCACTCCTGCGCAGAAGTTAAGTGTGCAATTTTATTATTTTAACAGTTTGCACTCATGCTTTTTAAATCCCTTTCAGACCTGGTGTCCATTACAATGTACATCACTTTTTTTTATAGCATATTACATCACTGGCTTCTGATTGGTGATTAGTGGACTCTGAAGGACGCTAAAGGACCAATCAGAAGGCAGTATTGCCTTACTAGTTGACATTTGAACAAGTAACACCACACTGAGCTTCTGCATGGCAGAACAGCGCCTTAGCCATCCAAGTAAGGAACACTTTTAACAGTTTTATATGTATATCAAGACATTTATTTCCTCATTTGCTTGATTTAACATGATATTTAAACATGATATTGTTAGTTCAAGTGTTATATGCTAAGTTCCAAAATAAGTTTTTACACAAGATTTTTCAATAAATCGTTGTCCATTACAATGGACTTTTGGTCCAAAGAGATGAAATCTAAGTAAATCTATGAGTATTGTTAAAAACTGTGATCACATTCAAAACAGTATATTAGCACAATACAAAAAGATAATATTTGTTCAAAAATATTTCACATTTAGGATATACAGCTTTAGATATCCTGGAACTTCTGGCAGAAGGAAATTTGTCATCAATAGAGAATTTGAATAGTGATGACGAGGCTGAAGATACAACCAGTTGGTGAGTGTAGAGTTGTAAATGTAAGCGAGGAGTCAATCTAATTTAGTAAAACATTTAAAACATATGTGAGGTGCCCAATAATTTTAAAATATTGGTTACTTTTTGTTACTATACCTGTTTTTACTTGTTTATCCAGTATTAATGTAAATAAACTAAATGATAAAGGGAGAGAGAGAGAAAATGAGTGGGAGAGACAGAAATCCTTTTCACCATCATCATTATCACTATTATTATTAGTAGTAATGTTACATTATTATTATTTATTTCTTAGCAGACGCCTTTATCCAGGGCAACTTTTATACAGTTGGGTTTACCTATTTATACAGTTGGGTTTTTACTGGAGCAATCTAGGTAAAGTACCTTGCTCAAGGGTGTCCAGTGGTTAAAGAAATGGGCTTGTAACCAGGAGGTCCCCGGTTCAAATCTCACCTCAGCTACTGACTCACTGTGTGACCCTGAGCAAGTCACTTAACCTCCTTGTGCTCTGTCTTTCGGGTGAGACGTAGTTGTAAGTGACTCTGCAGCTGATGCATAGTTCACACACCCTAGTCTCTGTAAGTCACCTTGGATAAAGACGTCTGCTAAATAAACAAATAATAATAATAAATAATATAGCAGCAGCGTCCCCCATCTGGGATTGAACCCATGACCCTCTGGTCAAGAGTCCCGAGCCCTAACCACTGCTCCACACTGCTGCCCACATTGCCATAACCTTGTTATTATTACTGTTATTACTACTACTCTTGTTATTACATCATCTCTGCTTTGGCAATATAAGATTAATGTTGTCATTCCAATAAAGCCATTTGAATTTGAAAGAGAGAGGGAGAGAGAGAGATACATAGATAGATAGATAGATATTTTTGCTTCTGCTTTTAGGGGAAGACAGAGATGAGATACCATGGGTGCAAGAAGAGGTTGAGATTGAGGCAGAGGCAGTGGAGGGTCAGGATGAGAGTGAGGGAGAGGGACAGCTTGATGCACCCAACAACATCTTTCAAACTCAAGGATGACTTACATGCCAGCATTACCAACAAGACAGAAATCAAGTGGCGTCATTATCCATTGAGCCCTGTCAGCACTGCCTGGGAAAGAACATCCTCCCATACCAGTGCTCCTCTCAAACCACATGAGTACTTCAACAAGTATGTGCCAGATGAGATGTTTGAGCTGATGGCAGAAATGACAAACTTGTATGCAGAGCAGAATGGAACAAAAGGGTTCAAATATGCATCAGTGCAAGAAATCCAAGCCTTAGTTGGCCTACAGTTGGTGATGGGGGTACTGAATTTTCCTCGAGTGCGAATGTACTGGGACTACAGTATGAATATCGGCCTTTTCAAGAATACACTGCTGTGTTACAGATTTTTCCAGCTTCAGGATGAATGTGGCAGAGTGCCTTGTGCGACTGGGAAAGCCACAGGCTCTGAAGAAAAGAGGGCGGCCAAGCATCCCATCCACACTAACTCCACTCTTAGAGCCACCGCTGAAACAAGGAACCATTGAGAGAAGGCCCCTACCTTTGATGACAAGAAAGAAGCTACAACGTGCAAGCAGCCATTCTGCACTGGCAAAACCCATGTCTTCTGTGATAAATGCAAAGTGCACCTGTGTTTTGTGCCACATAGAAATTGTTTCAAGGCTGCTCACCGCAAGTAATAATTCTAGACCAAGGGCCTATGAAAGTATCTTTGTTTTCTTAATAGCATTATTTTGTGTATTTTTTATTATGATTTAATTTCAGGAAATGTTCTAAGATGTTCTGAGATGTTCTAAGATGTGTTTAAAACATGTGAATAAGAAAAGTACACATATCCCTGACATTGACATTTTTCTGATTTGCCTGCTAGTTAGTCCCAATGTCCACTGGAGTGGACAACAAAAAAAACAATAAAAGATTTGGGCTAAAATCTAAATTTTGTTTGAGCCACATTTCTAGTTGCAATAAGACTAGGGAAAAAGATTTAAAATATTTTTCTTATGATTGAAAATAAATTTTGGATTGAAATTAAAACAATTTTAGATTACAATGCTGCTGTTTTATTGTTGCTTTTATTTTAGTTTTAACAAGATGCCCGGCTCCCTGTCCTTGCTGAGATTAGAAGCAGCCTAACCATGGATTGCCAGATTGGGGACAATCGTAGACCGTCAGAGAGACTTGGCTGGGACTCGTATTATATTATAATAGTTTTTAGTTAGAAATGTCATTGAGTGCGCTAGGGCTTAGTTTTAATTATTTCATTATTTTTGTTTATTTTGTTTGAAGTGGCTGACTCTTTGAACTGTTTTATTGGCATCTGAACAAAATCAACTTGTCAATTACTATTACTGTCTCCATGGTGTGTGAACTGGTGCTGCTCCCCCAAATCTAAAAGAATCTGTGCACGTTAAAACTTTATTTTTTTGGAGGTGAAATTCTTCCAGTGGTGTAACGGCTACAAGCTACTTATAATTGCCACTTTTAATTTTGGCAGTAGTCGGTGGGATTTGGGGCAAGCAGTACTGGTTGTGTAACCATGGAGGCAGCAGAAGGGCCAAGCACAAGTAGGCCAGTTATGGTTATTATTATTTGTTTATTTAGCAGACGCCTTTATCCAGGGCGACTTACAGAGACTCAGATGTGTGAACTATGCATCAGCTGCAGAGTCACTTACAACTACGTGTCACCCGAAAGACGGAGCACAAGGAGGTTAAGTGACTTGCTCAGGGTCATACAATGAGTCTGTGGCTGAGGTGGGATTTGAACCGGGGACCTCCTGGTTACAAGCCCTTTTCTTTAACCACTGGACCACACAGCCTCCTGATGCCATTTTTTATGGGGGCTCCGTGGATGATAAAATATAAAGGTACGGGCTCAGATATAAAATTGCTCAAATGTATATGATGATGTGTATGCAGCCACTAACAGCAGAGCAAAGGGTAGATTTTCTGATGGGCTCTTTGGAGGGGGATGCAAAATGGGAAATCCAGATTCTGGATGAGAAAGATAGAAAAACTACAGAACAGATATTTAAGCATAGATGAATGGTTTGACAAAAAAAACAGCTGCCTCTGTCTTGCGCCCTCCTTTTTTTTAACTGCAAACAGGAGAACCATGAAGGCCTTCATCCTACGTTTGAGAGAAGTATTTCATAGACTGGAGCAACAAGCTTCCCACGGCTTGGGGGACAAAGACCCGCTGCTGAGAGATCAGCTTGTCTTGGGACTGAAAGACGGCCAATTGCGATGTGATCTTCAAAAAAAGATTTGGCAAAGGGCTGACCTGACTTTTGAAGAGGCTAGTGAAGAGGCCATCCTCGTTGAAGAATTGTAGTTAGAAACGAGGAGTGAACATTCACAGGAGTGAATATTTGTAGTTATGAAAATATTATAGACTTGTATATACTTGTGGTTATGAATGAGATGTATTCACTTGTTTTAACAATTTGTAACCTTAAGCCTGGAACACACTGCCCGATGACATCACAAGAAGGGATGCATGGATGCATAAAGAACAGTGGCAATAGGGCAAATCAATAGGCGAAAAGATAAGGCCATGGCAGTACTAATAAATATCTACAATTTTGGCTAGAACTTAAGGCGACGTGATCGTGAAAACCACATATGTATGTATTCTCGCTCTATTAAATACACAGACACACATACACACATACATATATACACACACTGTATTCAATTGGTTTGTATATAATGTCCGTGCCGATATTTTCTGAAAACAAGACCCGACATCCCCACATTGTACTTTTTAACTATTAGACAACATATTTACAGAATTCTTAAAAACTGCTGCAAGAATCATGATTAATTTATTATTAATAGTGTTATCATTAAATTATACCATATCATGTTTTTCATTTACAATGAAGGTAACCTATACTGTATCGCCCAAATGCTTAGAACGTCAGCAAAAACATGTATTACCGGTATGTTTTCCATTTGTTGCAAATAAAAACGTGATTTGGTATAATTTATTTATAACGCTATTAATAATAAACATATCATGCAGCATGGTCTAATAGCAGTTGTTAAGTATTCTGTAAACATTCCGTGTAATAGTTAAAGTGCAATATGGGGCTGCCGGGGCTTGTTTTCAAAAGATATCACCACGGACTATATATATATGATTGGGTTTTTTTAATCTGTGCCGTCCAATTTTTATCCACACGCCAGATAGTCGTAAATCAGCATTTTATATGTGAAGTTATCTAAATAAATGTAGCCTACATTCTGCATGACAAAATGTACAATTTTAAATGAAGTTTACAAATTATACACAACATAGATATTCCCATTATGTTTTACTTCCATTTGGCTGCTGCTCGCAGGTTAGAGAGCCGTCTCCCTGTACGCTAGTAGTTTCCATAACAGCGAATTATGCTGCCATTAATTTTTCTTCATCTCTTTAGCATGCATTTTACTTAATGAGTTCCCTTTATTTAGTCATTGAGACAGGAAGTGATGTACGTGACCTGCGACAATTAAGCTTTTTAGCAAGAAATGCGTTCATTAACAACCTCATCGACTCAATTTCAAAGCATTAACGGATTGATTTAATTAACAGATTTCATTTGAAAATCACTTGCTACTAAAACTCTCTTTACTATACCATGAGTTTGATACAATAATACTGTTTTATGAAAATCCTGCCCAGGATCTCTTAACGATATGATGTCTATACACTTTAAGTTATCAACACATAATGAAATAGGCCTATTTCTGTGTATGTACCACGAAAAATAATATTACATTATTATACTTTTGTGTGCTTTCACCTGTTTAGAAAATGTAGTAGTGAATTGAACAAAAAAAAAAGTTTTTCAATCTGGAAATCTGGAAACTCTAATGTAGCCTGTAGGCCTAATGCTACAGTAATGTAAACATAGTAGGATGTATGTGTTGTATGCATTGTAAAGCACTTTGATAAATGCGTTATATAAAAACTAATAAATACATAAATAAATCTGTGTTGTAATTTATATATGTATGATCTGCACTTTAAAAGATCAGGGGTGTAGCTAGGAATATATTTTTACCAAGGCAGACGCCTCGGTTGCCTCAATGTATGTTACGCCCCTGAAGATATTTCTAATAAGACGTGCTCTGTGTGCTATGAATGGTTTAAACAAAGTATTTTGTTTGTGCTGTAAATATATTGATTATTAATTGTATATGTCTGTGTTATTTATATCAGTTGTAACCTTGCCACTTCAAATCCATTCCACTACAGGACTTAAGTTTCAACCAGACATGTCCTAAAAGGTCAATTAAATAAGGACAAGACTGGTTGAAACAAATTTGTATAAAATGCTCTGCAAAATTATAACATTTTTATATATATATATACAGTATATATATATATTTATAATCCATTACTGGCAATGGAAAGTGAAACAAGCAATGTGATTGGTCGAGCAAGGTTCCAGCTGTCCATATATTGGATGGAGACAGTGAGAGCCTTGTCAATATTCCAAATCACTGCGCTGCCTCACAGAATTTAAAGTACCGGTAGCCATCTTGTTTACAGTTACAGATGTACAGTAACTATAAAAGTAATAAGTAGACATGCCGATTTGGATGAAGAACAATGAAATGAACTGAAATGAACTAGCAAAACAGAAAAAAATACTAAAATAATAAAAAAAATCGCTGTCGTTATACTCACTCACCCCAACTTTGTTACTTCAAATAATGTCTTTTTAGTAGTTTGTAAACACTACAGAAAAAACTCAAAAAGACAGTTCTGCACATTATCCACCCCTCTCCGACACAGACCTTGAAAAATTACCCAAACCTAATTTTTTTTTCTACTCCTGTTCTGCTGAAACAAGTGTCTTGCACTCACAAAACAAAAAAATGAATTGAGTGCGGTCTCAACTCCACCTCCGATCAACTCTGATCTTTTCAATGGCAATGTAAAATTCAACACATCAAAAATAAATATTTACTTACTTTTGCATGTTTCAATTAAATCAAATTACTCATCTAACTTAGTGTGTTGAGGTTCAAAGTTATAAATTGGACTACTTTTGTGGTCCCTTTATTGGCGTAAGGATATTTAATTTTTTTGCCCTAAAAATTACTTTTCAAATCTACTATTTGACCTTCAGGGTTGAATATACAGACTTCTCGGGGGGTTGGAGGACATATACGGACACCATGTCAGGCCTTATATAAATAAGAAGAAGAAGAATACAAGGCGTTTAGAGACCTCTTCATTATTTAATTAGCAAATAAATGTTCCTACACCTGAGACTGAACCTAGACCTCCAGGCACCAAGCAGGAACACATTTGGTTGGACGACATTAAACAAACTATCTATAACTTTAACGCATGAGCTGCTCCTATTCAGTAAAATATTAACCAGTGTTTTGCTGACTGGAGCTACCTTATTAGGAGGCTGGGGAAGTTGTGTGTACAGAGAGCACAGGGACCTCCACTGAGATGAGGGAGAAGAAGATTTGAGGTTGCAGGGAATACCCTACACTGTAAGGAGCAGGTGAAATTTGAGGAAGCCACTGTGTCAATAGTGGAAATTTACAACCTGTCTGAGATCTTCTGAAAGCCAGTACCACAGTATAGACTGATGCACGGTACAATACAACCTGTCTGAGATCTTCTGAAAGACAGTAGCACAGTATAGACTGATGCACGGTACAATACAACTTGTCTGAGATCTTCTGATAGACAGTAGCACAGTATAGACTGATGCACGGTACAGAACAGTCAGCAGATTCACCTGCCTGAACCTCTTCCTTGTTCTACAAAACAGTTTCTGGGGTCCAGTTTAGAGGAGATGCAGGAATAGATTAAATGATTTTTGGTGTTGTTCTGTAGCCCACCTGAAAAAGAAGAAGATTTTGTTTTTGAGTTTTTCTTTATCTCAACTCATTTCATTCTTGGCTCGAAAGGTGGGCACGATTGCTGAAAGATCTGAACTGGTGTTCCTCCACCTGCAGAACATTACCATTGACACCCCACCCAAACACCTCAATCAGCCGTCAGGACACATACTGTACTGGGGGCCATGTCCCAGTTTACAGCAGGCAGCGTGCGGGTGAGCTGGAGTGTGCTGCTGGTGCCTGGCTACTTGCTGTACCTGCTGTTGGGCGCCACCATCTTCCAAGTGCTAGAGAAGCAAGCAGAGAGCCAGACACGAGACCGCTTCCAGCTTGAGAAGCTCAATTTCCTGAAGAACTACACCTGTTTGGATGGACCAGCCCTGGAGAAGTTTGTGGAGGTATGAGGGGTGGCCAGCTGTGCAGGGAGGGGGTTGCGTTAGAGAGAGGGTTAATGCTGTTTCTTCTACTTTTGAAAATATGTATTTTTAAAGATTGTGATGGACTGGGCATGGGCAAAAATGATGGATGTTGGACCAGATTCCATGTAATTAGTCTTCCATGTTTCAAAATTGTTTTGGAGGAGCAAATTATTAATGCCTCATATTTTCAGGGAGGTTTGGGAAGGAAATCTGCAGTAAAGTCTGTTCTTCAGAATAACCCATAGAGTCATCACTTTAGTGATTGTTAAACATCATTTGTGTAAAGTCTGTTATATCTGTTGTTTTGCACACTGTAACTGAAAATAAGTTTCAGCAGGGTAGCTTTTTATAAGTTGCAGGATATGTGTCACGGATTCCAACTGCATGACAAATTAATCAGAGCTCGTTCTTACAGAGGTGTGTGATTTATGTAACAGGTGTTTCCATTGTTTTGTCCAACACTTGCAAAGGATCATTGTTTAACATGTGGTCAGTTAAACATCCAGATTAACGTGATGTAAAAGACCTAAGCTTGAAACCTAAGTATTAAAGCATCTATAAATGTGTTATAAAAGTGGATACAAACACTGTTATTAACAATATAAACAGCAACAGCAATGTTGTGTTCTAAAGCATTCAATAAAGGCATTATAACAAATCTTTCTTATCTTATCTCAACTCATTTCATTCTTGGCTCGAAAGGTGGGCACGATTGCTGAAAGATCTGAACTGGTGTTCCTCCACCTGCAGAACATTACCATTGACACCCCACCCAAACACCTCAATCAGCCGTCAGGACACATACTGTACTGGGGGCCATGTCCCAGTTTACAGTTTGTATTTTATTTTTTTTTAAAATTGCTACAAAATGTTTTAATTGAAATACAAGTTAAGCAAGGCATCACGTTAAGACATACAGGGCTAGATTCTCAAAAACATTTACTCCAAATCATGATAAGCACATTTTTTGTCAGAATAAAAAAAAAAAGAAAAACACTGATTACAATTGTAAAACCAATGAGAATCAATTTATAATATTCACAAAACTGTTCTGGACTGTCATTACACATGCAAGAGCAGTTTCATGCGTTAACCCTTTATGAAGAAGTCCAATGTTATTTAGGTGCACATTTCTGCCATGTATGTTTGACTCAAACAGTAATAAAGGCTTTAAGCATTACAATCAAATATGTGACTTCCATCAGGAATCAACACACAGTGTGCAACAAAACACACATGGGGATAAAATCAATTCACTGCAACTAATTAGCTAAAACAAGTTAGTTGAAATCAATGCAGTTATTCAATACCAATTATTTATATGTTTGTCGTAATAATTACCATCTGATCATGTCAATTGAAAAGCTGGTCACAATTGATCAAACCATGTAATAATTAACCCACGTTGTCAGAGTGTAATACATATTAGGAAATACTAAAATGAACAGGTCTGTGCCATATTATAATTGAAATTCAGTGTTCAATGTAGTATACAACTTTTAATAGCTATACCTATTCTAATGGGGTTGTAATTGTAAAAGGTGGAGATCACATGGAGTAAAACATTAAACTAACACAATAATGTTGTATAATTCAATCAAATTAATGTATCGGTTTACTGTATTTTTTTTTTTTTTTAAATTGCTACAAAATGTTTTAATTGAAATACAAGTTAAGCAAGATGTTTGTGTCTTTCATTTATGAAACTGTGAAGCCTATGTAATTAATAGAATCCATTAGATGTAAGAGCATTGCCCATGAAGTATTAAAGTGCTAAACTGTGTCTCTGTCTCTGACAGGTTATCCTGGATGCCTGGGAGAAGGGAGTGAACCCGTCTGGGAATTCGACAAACCCCAGTAACTGGGACTTCAGCAGTTCATTTTTCTTCGCTGGCACTGTCATCACAACCATAGGCAAGTCTTCCTAACACACACTTCCAAAGTAAAAAATCCCTCCAAAAAATACATTTTTCAATATTTTGAAGAAAAAAAAGCATGCACACTACAGACTCATGGTAACATTAATAACACATGTATATATAGTTTAGAAATGGATCCTAAAACTAATGTGAACCCCTTTCTTTCCTTTCCTCACTGGCTCCAATTCGGTTGAATTATCAAGTTAAGGAGTGACTTACTTCTGTACAAGGACGTTCTCATCACTAGTCTGCATGACCTCATGATCAGGCGTTAGAATCCTGCTGACCCCTGCTTTTCTGGTGTTGTTTCAGGCTATGGGAACCTGTCCCCCAGCACAGTGAGTGGGCAGGTATTCTGTGTGTTCTACGCTCTCTTTGGGATCCCCTTGAACCTGGCCTTCCTTAACCAGCTGGGCAAGGGGCTGATGGCACACCTGGGCCGGCTAGAGAGGAGTATGTTGACCCCAGGGCAGCACGGGGTATGTGCCCAGCTGTTCCTCTCTTTTTTCCTTCATGAAAATGGGATAGAATTTGGACTGTAGGATCTATAGATATAGATATTGATAAATCAATATAGAACAAGTTAACAAATTGAATTGTGTCTGACCAAATTTACGGTGGGGTTCAACATTTTACTCACATTAAAAACGACCCAGTTGTTGTGATTAATACAGCCTCCATTTTCCACATTAGTGATGTACTCTTTATTTACTTATTGTGATTGCTTTCTTTGCAAACAACTGAGAGCATTTCTTTGTGAAAGATAACAGGAGAGATTCAGTATAAAAGTTTATCATGGGGAATTTAAACAAACAGATTATTATGCTTTTCCTTTGTGTTTTATCACAATTTTCTATGCTTTTAACTTTTTTTAGTGCATATTAATGCAGGTTGTCTACTGGCACCTAGGCACAGCGCAATCTGCAAAAGACTCTTCAGCACGTGTCGTTATAGAACCTTAAACCTAATCTCACCAACAAGGGTCAGAATCCATAACGGAAATGCATCACACAACACTGCCCATTATATGTATTATAACTGCTGAATCTCAGCAAATCTGTCCAGTAGTAAATATCTTCTAAAACTAATTTGGAAACCATTGCTCAGACCAGTCATTCTGATCCTGTGAATCCCAGTACTGTTGACCCTTGAGTTCATGTGCCCCTTGTGCAGCAGACACTGAAGATGCTGACCGTGTCCTTCTTCCTGATATTGGGGACCCTGCTGTTCCTGGTCATTCCCCCGGTCGTATTCAGCTATGTGGAGGGCTGGACATACGGAGAGGGATTCTACTATGCCTTCATCACACTTAGCACCATTGGCTTCGGGGATTACGTTGTAGGTATGGACTGGGGGAGGGGGGGGGGGGCAGAGACTGGACTGTGTGCTGGAAGGCAGGGATACAAGTAAGAACCATGAAGCAGTTCTCTGAATCAGTGTGGAAGTACTATGCAGCCTAGAGGATTTAAGATTGGCAGGTCTCAACAGTTGAGTATGGCTGATCTTAAGTTGATTATGACAGGACAGCGTCACTGGCAAGGCTGTTTCGACCAGGAAGGGAGACTCAGACACAGAGGTTTCAGTTTAATAACAACAAGTAAACAAAGCACTAAACAAAACAAAACACATTAACAAAATAAAACAGCACAAGGGCCAAAACAAAAGGTCGACCCAAAACATTCAATGAAAACTTAAACAAACAGACGGGACAGCACGGAACACGAAAACATATATCCTCTCTCCAACACCAACATTAATTCTAATCATTCTCCATGATCACCCTATTTATACACCTGTGGCTGGAGCCTTAATTAATCATTTACTCAATTATTCAATTCAAGGCTCCAGCCACATTCCCATGTGTTTTGACAAGGAGAAATTTAACCCCCTCCCTGCCAACCCAATATTCCCCACACCAACCCATACACACGTGCATCAGCAGGGCTTTCACCCTGCCACAGTGATCAATGATCATTCAAACTTCATCATGTTAAAAAACCTATAAACAAGCTATGATAGTACCCCCTAGGACACCAACCATGCCATACCTTTCCCTGTGGTTCAAAATCTTACTCTATGGTGTATTCTTTCCTTACCTGAACTCATAAAGCTAATTTTGAACAACTCTGTATAAAAGCCACCGTCAGTTAAGTGCTGCAGGAACACTGGTTCCCAACTCCCCTCTTTGCTAGCAAGTTCATGGTTTTTAATGGGTTAACATTATTCCAAAAGCTCTTAATGAGACATCCTTGCCGTGTACAATGTCCAGGCACTGTCAAAATCAGTGGGTAAAAAACAAAGCCATACACATTATCATCTTTACAGCCTCCAGATAATCCAGCACACATGTGTAAATCTGAAGACAAGAGTGTCTTTGGTGATATGTGGACGCCTTCTACCAAACTGGGCTGGATCTTAACCAGCAACTTTCCATATGGTGTGATTTCCTGCCCAATTTCCAATCCACCCAAATGCCTGACTGAATTTTATGAATGGCTTGATCTAAAATGTGCCACTGGGCTTTATCTGCAGGAACAGACCCAGAGAAGCACTACATCTCAGTGTACCGCAGCCTGGCTGGGTTGTGGATCATCTTTGGGCTGGCCTGGCTGGCAGTGCTGTGTAACCTGGGGGCTGGTCTGATGGAGAGGCTTTTGCAACTGAAACAAAGTTGGAGAGATTCCTGTAGAGCTGGGCCACAGGAAGGAAGCAAGGAGGGTGATGTCCTGGACCAGAGAGCCATTCAGAACCCAATCTGAGAGGGCATCACTGCAGACAAGAGCCCACCTGAGGGAGCTGAGACATGGTCTGCTTCTCCATGCTCTGGAAGGCATTGAAGGGGTCATCAAACAAAACCAAAAAACTCTATGTATGTAAAAACCCATCCTGGTAATGAAGACAGTTGTACTGACCATAAGAACCTATTATTAATGAATACAAATCCATCAGTGCAGATATTCTGTCTTACTAAATGTAAAACTCCAATCAGACTATACAAACCACCAGAGAGACCTTCAGTATCATTGTGTACAGGAACCTTTTTATAAGCCAGACAAATAATTATTAGACAATGACGCCTGGAACTGATGACCAATTGGACCTTTAGTGGCAATGGCAAATTAGGGACCATCGGAACTGACTTGTAGGTGAACTGAATTATTTTCATGCATAAAGGAAATGTCATGCAAAACAATGTGACCGTCTAATGTCAAGATTATTTTATTTGTGTGAAAGCATCCTTTAGCTTATTCATATTTGGATGGTCTTATGCCCAGCACTTCAAAAAGTATGAAGTATGAGGCAATATGACCCTGACAGCCAACAACTGCACCTGTTTGACACTGGCAATACATTCAGGAGCTGACCTCCTTAGATTAGTGGTTCCCAACCTGTGGTCCGCGGACCACTTGTGGTCTGTGAGTAAACTCCAGGTGGTCCGCAAACAACTCCCAAAATTCGGTTGCGCAGTTCTTGCAAAAACCCATTTCTACACAATCACACACTGTGCTACTATTACTAAGCAACACAACAAACAGCTTTAACCACATGACATATAGTCTGCGTTTTTTCCATTTATTTGTTTTCTTTTATTACAGTTGTGTTCATAAATTAATATATTTTACAACTCCCTTTGAAGCATCACCTTCAAAGCTGCCATTAACTGAAACAGCTTTTTAATGTGAAGCAAATACTAACTAAATAACTGTTACACATTATGAAGGCACATTTATTTTTAGCCAGCATTATTTAAAAAAAAAAAAAAAATCTACATCTAGCATTCACGTAAATGCACATCTTTCTAATCTCTGCTCATTCTTCACTATTCAGGGGGGGAAAAAAACCTAATCTGGCTGACCCAGCCTTTTCACTCAACATAAAAGTAGCACACTGCATTGAATATTCCTAACTTGGTTGGAATGACTAAATTAAAAAAAATTAAAAGCACAGTTTTAGTACTTTTCATTTTCAACAACATTAGATATGTGCTACAGTGTTGCCAGGGATATAGGAATATACCTATTATTTCTATAAGGTTTTGGAGAGGTTAGCTGCATACAGTAACAAAAGTTAATGTGAAACAAAAACAGGCTATATTTGTAGCTTGACACGTAAACTGTACCGTAGTGTGAATGATCGATTTCAGCTCCATGTTATTACATGGGTTTATTCAGCCAGGTTTAATAAGTGGCTGTGTGGTCCAGTGGTTAAGAAAAGGGGCTTGTAACCAGGAGGTTCCCGGTTCAAATCCCAGCTCAGCCATTGACTCACTGTGTGACCCTAAGCAAGTCACTTAACCTCCTTGTGCTCCGTCTTTCAGGTGAGATATTGTTGTAAGTGACTCTGCAGCTGATGCATACTTCACACACCTTAGTCTCTGTAAGTTACCTTGGATGAAGGTGTCTGCTAAATAAACAAAATAATATCTCACAAGGCTATATGCCAAAAGGAAATTCTATTAACACTACTTCTGGAAATAATGTGCACTGTCTGTTCTTAATGCGGTCGTATTTAACCAAAATGCTATAAATCCTATCGCCATTTTTCTTTTCAAATTGCTTCCCACCCACCGCGTCTTTGTATTCCGATGTTTTTATATGTACATCGAGCGAAGTTTGCGACTCAGTCAGTGTAATAAGTTGCGTTTGAAATGGATAGATTCATTTGCTACACGAGGTAACGGTTGCGGGGACCAGCATGTATTTACATTTACTGGATCTGAGGATGACTCAAGCCACAGTACATATTTGTCAAGAGGTTTTGTCAAACAAAACTCTTAAACTTGCAAAACTGAGATGCCATTTATCTACAAAGCATAGGAATGTGAAAAAAAAACGTTAAACAAAAGAAACAGGAACTTTGCCATCAACAACTTTCTATGTGCAAAATGACAACATTCCTTGCTGACCTGGTAGCAATGATCCAAGCCCAGGAATCTCATTAAGTTAGGTACATTATATAAATACTTTACTTTCTACATGTACTTATACATATATACATAAAAAGTAGTTACATATATACATAAAAACTCAGGTCATGGAGGGCCGGTGTCCCTACTGGTTTTTGTTCTAACCATACCCTAAATTAGTTAATTGGACCAATTAAGCTTCTAATAAGGTCCAATAAAGTACTTTAGGGTGCAGTTGGAATAAAAACCTGCAGGGACACCAGCCCTCCAGGACCGAGTTGTGCACCACTGCCATAGACAATCCGTCTTTTTCCGCATTATTCTGCAACAAAGGAATTCCTAGCATCCCTGATGATGAATAATTTGTAGGAATGCAAAAACTAGATACAGAAAGTTGGATCTGGATCACCATGTTTCCAAGGGCAGTATATTTTTGAAAATAAATAGCACTAAAGATTAAATTCTTTTTAGTACTAATATGTCCAGGCATTGTCAAAATCGCTTTAGCGATCTGATTGCATAACAAACATTCCAAGCTGTCTGGTTATCTTAGCACATTTGGGATGTGAATTACTACAGTATTTTTTATTTTTTCATACATTTTGTTGTAATAACAGACTTGTAGGTGTCTGGCTATGTGGATAGATTTCTCTGCTGCCTCTACACAGCTTGAATAACCATATGACTCCAGGTTTACTGGGTCTGTTTGGAACAGATCCTATTCACAACACACTCAAGACATCTGTATACTGTACTGTAAATCCGTTTAACTGAACTGCCTGTTGTGTGTTAATTTACAGTACAGCAAAGCCAGCATAAAATATTTAATTACACATTCAGAATATTCCGCACGATACCCAGCCTGCAATAGAGTCATTTTCCACATGCTGTCATGATTGGAAAAACAAAGAAACATCCTCTTTGTACAGATGCGTGTGTGTGTGTGTGTCCCTGCATGGCACTTCAATCAATAATCTGTGGGAACAACAGGGAAAGGAATATCTTGAATCAACACCCTGAACCAATTAATCATCGCTCTGCATGTCTCATCAGACAGGTACATATCGTTTTAAAGACCCTAATGTAGACTATATAGACAATGCGGAAACAATGTGTTTTTACCATGGCCACTTAATCTCTTACCTGTTAGTACGTTTGGTTCATGGAAAATATAATTGTCTTGCAGAGCTCACATCCTAAACAGCCTGTATAACATCCAGCATTTTCTGATCTTCTAAAATCAGGTACTTCATTAGCAGATTACCGTAATGTGAATAAAGGTCAGGCTTCCACCATACACTATGCAAGTTCTGCAGAATCAGGCTTGTCCCCGTCATTTTCAAGCCATGATACCACACTCTAGCTCTGCAGCACTCTGTATATTTCAAAAGACTATGTTAAGTCTCCATGGAGATGTGCACACTCTGTGGAAATTACTCCCACAAGTAACTGAAGTAACCATGCTGTTGATCTCAATACTTATCTAGATCACTACTACAATATATCTGTGTAAACTGTAGAGCAGATGGGGCCAGCAGAGATAAGCGGTCACTCTTGCATAATTATGGAACGAAAAAGCAACTTGAAGGCAATGGGCAAGTAACAAGGGTTATCCTAACAGCAGTAAGCAAAAAAAAACAAACAAAAAAAAACTTCCAATCCTAAACTTTCCACTTTATTTAAGTTTATGTTATAAAAAAAAAAAAAAAATATTGTATCAGCTCCTGGTTCCAATAGGGAAGTGACAACTGTCAATATCATGTCTGAAAAAGTTGTTTTTATTTGTTATACTATATTATAATACTATTCAGTTTCATTGTGAAATTGGATTAGAAAACTCAACCATAAACACATTTTAAGAAAATCTATCACCTAAAATAGAAACTGAGGATGTTTGTCTTACTTTAAATTTTCAACAAATTCAGTGTAAAACAGAAATCACACTTGTTCCACAAAATTATCAGATTTTGTTAATAAATAAATATATATAGGATATTGAATGATCCTTCTGTGTTTATACTGCGTGTATATTTTTAACATAAATAGCATTCACATTTGTACATCTTTACGTTCATCTTAAATAGACTATGCTGTGATGCAGATTAATTTCAAACCCTGTCAATTTGCAGCCTCTCTGTTGTTATCCCACTGAATTTGGATAATAAAATGTATCCTACGCTAGATACACCCACGCTTGTGGTATAAATATATTTAATAGATATGTAGGCCTAGAACAAGCCTGCTACGAAAATACCTTGGAGTTGCAGTAGAACAGGCAGCATGGGAATGCAATAAAAAAAAATAAAAAAACAGAAAGCTTGGTTATACAGCAAATGTGTTAAAAAAAAATCAAGGGAGGTTATGATGAGACAATCCAGTGTTCAGTTTTGGTCGCTGTATTACAAAAGGACATTCATAGGGTCCATAAAACTAAAAATAATAACTAACCATTTTACCCCAAAAAAACCAGCATTTGTTAACATGTTAGTAAAGCTGGTTGTTAACAGTTTACACACTACAAAAGTACCCCTTAAAATAAACCTAGCACCAGGCACTTGTTGAGGTCTGACATACAGCAGATTAGTTATTGTTTGTACTGAGACACTGAAGTGAAACCTCCTTACTGTAGCTACTGAGATCAGATCCCATGGTAATAGTACTGTAGACTATGGTCTGTAATGTCATCAGAGGACAACAAGGCATGGTTTCACTATTTATTTGAACCCCAAAGTTTGTAATGTGCTTTATATCTGGGATGTACTTATTGGAATGGAACTACCCAAGAGGTAAAATGAAGGTTAAAACTAATGAAAAAAAGAACTAGTTCCTTCAAAATAACAAAAGCACATAATCAAATTTACGAATGAGAGGAGACCAAAAGAAGTCATTCAGCCCAAGTAAGCTCGTTGGGTTCCTAGTAGCTGATTGATCTCAAAACTGTCAAGTCAGTTCTTAAAGGATCTGAGTCATTCTACCTCAACAGCAGGACTAGATAACCCATTCCATACCCTCACCACTCTATGTGGATAAGTGTCTCCTTCCTTTTATCCTAAGTTGTTTTTACTGGTGCGCATGCTTACTTGCGTACGAGTTATGTGAACCCCTGTTTATAATGCTATCCTTGGTAAAATCCCACATTGTCTTACTAAATTGCTAACTACCCCTAGTAGTATTTATAATCTTAGATCTCAGACTGTCTCAGAAGTTCATACGGAATGTGGAAAAAAAACATTCTGTGTTCTTGCTCCATGGTCAACTTCAGGAGAAACTGAAACATGCTGTCTTGATACCTTTAAAGGAGTTCAAAGAAAAACATGTGCATTGATGTAGCTGAGACATGTTTTTGCTTTGGCTGGTGCTCCTAAATTATTTCTTGTAGTTTGAATAACTTGTATGTAAAGGTTAAATTAAATAAAATAAAGAAATAAATAACCTCTGTTTCCAGCTCTGTCATCTGGTCCTGATCAGTGCCGACACTAGGATTTACTGGACCCTGGTGCAAGTGACAGTATATCCAAACATTTTAATAAATCAATTATGTAACAACATTTATCATTTTGATTAATTACTCAATTTATTTAATTTTGAAACATATTAATACCTTCAAATTAGTCAGAAAACACATTAATCATAGACATCAATTGGATTTTTAAATGAATGTTATCAAGTACAACACAAAAGTTAGTATGAAAATGTTTCTATAAAAAAATGTCTGCATCTCAAAACCTAGCCCGCAGTACAAATGCATTTGTTACAACTCATAAGTGAAAACATCATTCTATGAGCACACTTAACAAATTAATATCATTTATTTTTAAACTAAATATTTTCCATCCTTTAGTTAAGGTGGAATTTCGTGAGGTGATACGTTCAGCTTGTTCGATGTGGAAATGGAACAGGTTTTAGCCTTTTCGCTAAATCATTTAGTTAAGGGGCAGGTGTACTAAGATTGGCCAGTTGCAGCACAAACATACCGCAACTTGCATTTTTGTTGCTACACTTAACAAAGTAAAAATGTTGTCGTATTTACTAAGCGAAAATATGTTAACGAAGACAGCCACAATATACTCATTTAAATATTTGTTGAGTCTTCTTAGCTGGATCGCTAACATTATACATTGCGAGAGTCATGCAACATTGTTCAAATAGTGGGAGTTGAGTTGTGGTTTGCTGCCCGAAGGATAACGTCTATACATGCAAGGGTGTAAGAATCAAAATAACGTTGTTTTTGTTAAATGTAAGCATCATCGGTACATTGCATTCTGTTCCATCTTCATTTGACCTATTTTAAAACTTAAAAATCGCACACACATACATTTATAGTGCTCAATGTATTTTAAATGTAGGCTACCGATATGGTAACACAAAATAAATCATGCTGCTGCATTGCACACATTGGTGTAATGAGAATAAAATATTATTTTAAATTGAAACTAAATTATTTTAGCGTTTATTATTATTATTATTATTATTATTATTATTATTATTATTATTATTATTATTATTATTATTATTATTATTAACTTGGCAGCCCACACTTGAACCGCAAAGAAAAACTGCTGCCGCATAGCATTCCCTAAAAAGTCGCAAATAGCATTGCACCTGTTTAGTATATTTCACTCAAGACTTCCGACTCGTTTGCAACTGGTTTACGACTATTGTGACAGGCGCAACTCGTTAGTAAACCCACCCCTAAGTGTCATTTGAAATACATTTGACTTTGCATGATTTACATAACTGGATACAAACTGTAATTTCAAAGATTTATATATTGCCTGTATCTATTCTTTAAATAGTTGGATTCCATTTGATCATTTAAACCATTTTTGTGTTTTTAAAGTATTTTGCACCAATAAGAGAATAAACTTTTATGAACTCACAAGAAGCATATTTCATCCTGGTCTGTTTTTGTGGTGCTACATGGATACATCATATTTGCCTTTCTACTTTGACCTTTGGGTAACTCCCAATCTATTTGCATGAAAGTTAAGTTGTAGGAAAGGTTTTTCTTTGAGTGATGGGAAGCAATTTGACTGCTGTACAAAATAAATCAACGTTCTGCTTGTCTCAGTCCCTCTCATATCTAACACCTGCCTCAGCTCATCGGGAACATGGTGTCTGTGTGGTTTCAGATCCCCACCACCATAATCCTCAGTTTAATCTACGTGGCGTATGTTCTTGCTGGGGGTGCTATTTTCTGGTACCTGGAAGGGAATCAACTGGAGGAAAACTCCCATATTTTTGATAGAAAGAAGGAAGAATTACTGCAACAATTCAGCTGCATCAACCAGCATGCACTGGAAAACTTTGCCCAGGTAAGACGGAAAGAGTTGAATCTGAAAAAATAAAGATAACATTATGGTCAGTTAGCTGCCTTTCCTAAAGACAACTGAACAGCAATATTACAGAAGTTGCTTTTGAGCCAACAATTACTGACACAAGGATATCGCTTTGATACTCATCCACCAAAGGGCTAAGCGCATTACTCTGTGTTGGCTTATTTCCCTCTCCCCTGTTGTTGCTTACCAACGGTTTCTATGCCAATCTTTATTAGTACCTCATAGTGCCTATTTCTAAAGTTTAAAAAAAAGTTAAAAAGGGCAGTTTTACCCATACTTCCAAAGGTACTTGGGTTGTCAAGTTGTGTTATTCTTTAAAAAGGGGGACAGACAACTATATAGTGTTTTTGTGGCTTGCTTTCGGAAGCCAGCAGGGCTGCACAAATCTGGTTGTAGAGATCCAGAGTCCTCCAGGTTGTATCACAATAAAATGTCTTGATTAAGACCAAGAAGGGGATACATTGGTTCAGTTAAGTTATTTATGGTACACAGGGGAATTTTAGATTTGTTAACATTCTTTGCTTTGCTCTTTGGGGCCAGTCAGTGTATTATAAAATAATTTTAAAAATGTTTTGTCCTGTCTTTATCAGATACAAACAATTCCTTGCACAAACCTAACACAACTTACACAATAAACACAGATGAAAATGTGGTAGAAACGGCAGCAGCTGCGATAATTAATTACTCTGGCAGCTAACATCCTAAGAAAGGAAAGAGCTTCATCTTTAATCTAACATCATCTGGTAAAGCATTCTGTAAGCAGGGTAATATGCAAGATAAGCAGTACCAAAAACCATTTTGAATACAGGGACAATGACAGTAAAAGAATTGTACTGTACTGCTGTACAACTCTTGTTCTTTTTGTTTCTCTGCCTCCAGAAAATAATTTGGGCATACAAGAACGGGTTCACCTTTAAAGGAAACCGAACGCTCAATGGCTTCTGGCGATTCAGCAACTCGGCTGTGTTTAGTGCGACTGTTGTCACAACCTTGGGTGAGTAGGAAGAGGATCACTTCTTAACACTGGAAGTCGTGCTAGCTTGCACTTCAAAACACATTTCAAGTCTGTTTCAGGAGCGATTATGAAGGGTTAAAAATCCAGGGACTGCTCTTCAGTTCTAGTTGCCTGGCATAGACATACGTAACGCATGTAAAGTGTCTTAGGCCAGTGGTTTTCAACCTGTGGTCTGTGAGTAAACTCCAGGTGGTCTGCAAACAACTCCCAAAATTCGGTTACGCAGTTCTTGCAAAAAACAATTTCTATACAATCACATATTGTGCTACTACAATATGTAATACTAAGCAACACAACAAACAGCTTTAACCACATTATATACGGTATCATTATAAGATATGTATGTAATCTGCAATTTCCCCCTTTATCTGTTTTCTTTTATTACGGGTGTGTAAATTATAAATGAAAATATATTACAGCTCCCTTTGATGCAATACCAAGCATCGCCTTCAATGCCACCATTAACTGAAACAGCTTTCTTATGTGAAACAAATAGTAACTAAATAACTATTACACATTTTGAAGGCATATTTTTCTTGTTATAATTACAGACTTTTTAATATCTCACAAGACTATATGTAGGGGTTACATTTAAAAAATAAAATAAAAAAACAGTTCTCAAATACGGACCGTCATAATTATTTTGGTCTGCATTGAAGCAGTAGAAAGAGAAAAAAAAAAGCACTCAGAAAGTCAGTAAACATAAATAATAATTTTTTAAAAAATCAGACAGAAGTTAACATAAAATAGCCCAACTCAAAAGTAATATGTATTTGTAAAAATAAATAAACCTTTGTTTACATTCTGCAAGCACCATTTCAGACTCAATTTATTAACATTTTTGATCAGTATACATCCAATGTGACATCGCAACATTGTTCATAAATCAGGGTTTCTATTAAACGCCGATTTGTACTTTCAAGCCATTGAAAAGTCTCGCCTGAAAAGTGTATCGGCAGAAGTACAGAAAGATGTCTTATTGAGAGACGTGAGCGAATCTTGGTCTTGACGAGAATGAGATTAATCTAATAAAAAAATCAGATCTTTTGTAAAAAGAGATCAGCACCCGGCACTTGTCCTGCTCGCCTGCCACACCTCAGTACAGGAGTCAACATGCTGCACCCCTGCCCTGCTAATGATGAGAGGGATCTGAGGACATCAGATGCAAGTCTGTGGACCTTGCCGGTCCAGAGCGCATTGTGCTCCAGTCACTCAGGGTTGGGACTGTGTTTTTGTATGATTGTTTCTGTTGTTGCGCTTTGCTCGCTGCTGCTGTTGCTGATCCAGCGCACTGGCAGCGGCTGCCTCGGAATCCAGGACTGTATCGTTGCATCGCCGACAGTAGCGGCATCGCTCCATTTTCAGAACCAGATTTCTTGTATGTCGCGCACCGGGATATAGCGTGTTTAAGATGTGTTGATGCCCAACTTTTAATTCACGGATCCAGACAAACCCTGAATAACCCACCCACAGGACCAAAACAAACCCCAAAAACATCACCACCCAGACAATGCTATTTTTTCATACACAATAAAAAACAAACTATCCCAATTGGGTGGTAACCCACCCAATCTAAGAACACTGACCACAGACTTACCAAAATAATTATATATTTTATTTTATTTTATTAGACCTTTATTTCACCAGAAAGTCACATGGGATTAAAAATCTCTTATGCAGGGAAGATGGCAAAAAACACCAACATCCCATATCACCCAGACATCATCCAGTTAAAATGTTATAGAAGCGAAACTATTACATGCAACTTGAAAAAATATATAAATACTTGAAATGTTGTAGAGATACCAAGGTACGAGTTTAAGCTCTTTCTGAAGATCATTCCAGGACCTGGGAGCATTTTAACAAAGTTTTTGTTTTGTTTACCAATTTCTGTGTGTACTTTAAGGACTTTAAAATACAGTATATATTTAAATAATTGCCATAAAAACCACTCAATCAGTATATAAAAAAACCTAAAAAAAACATTTAAAGCTGCTCACTCTTTAATGATACTGGTTCAAGATACTCCTCTTTTCTATCACTGGTGGAGTCTTCACAATGGACTTGAGTTGATCTCTTTCTTCTTGTTGTTAAAGGATATGGGGACATGACCCCCACCATGACCCATGGTGGGTCAGCTGTTCTGTGTGCTCTTTGCCCTGGTCGGGATCCCTCTAAATGTGGTGGTGCTTAACAAATTTGGCAATTCATGCTTTCCATTGAGCAGAGAATCAGTGATTACATCGGAAGAAAGATAAATCGCAGGGTAAATATAGCAAACTGCAATTTAAAATAGAATTAACACTTCCAATTAACCAGTACAGTAACCAAGAAATATAATATAATCCAGCTGCTGACTGTACCTGAGACTGCATTCATTCACATCTCTGCACTTGCAGTTAGCACCTCAATTAATTGTCCAAAACAAGTTGCCTTGTGCAATGACAAAAAACCCTCTCCCAAGCTGATCTGAAGCAGCCGTTAAACATTCAGCACTCTAGGAGGTGTATGGGTTGTCTTAAACAAATGCCCAAAAGGCTGGCAAGCTGATTTTATAGTTAAAATTGATAAATGTCTGTGATTGTTGACAATCCTTAAAGTTACCATTAAAGATGATTTCAGTTTTATGAAGTTTTGCCTGTTATTGATTACATTAAGACATAGTAACACTCTAATCAAACACTACCAGCTCCACCATGATTTTTATAATGAATTACATAGTGAAGTACTGTATATGGTGTGAAGCTCAGAAGCAGACTGTACAGCCTGTGGTTAGAAAAATATCTGTGAGGTGATGGGTGCAAATGTATTAAATGTCATTATTTAATTTAGTTGCCTTCAAGGAATAGCAACATCATATTTATTTACTGTATTTAATGTATTATGCATTGTTTTTACTGTATATCATGTATTATGCATTTCTCTGTATTTAAAGTATTATGGATTTTCTTGTTGTTACTGCATCTTGTAAAGTGCTTTGAGATGATGGTCCACTATGAAAGGTGCTATATAAAATAAAGATTGATTGATTGATTATGTTATGTTCTATTTCTGCAGAAAGCTGCCCGAGTTCTGATCACTGGGATATCCTTCCTGATCGGCATGACATTGTTTATCTTCATCCCATCATACGGCTTTCACACCTTCGAGAACTGGACCTATAATGAGGGTATCTACTTCACCATTATCACTCTCTCTACCATTGGCTTTGGGGATTATGTTGCAGGTAATTAGGATTGCCACCCACTCAGGGAGACGCTTCTACAATATTGTATGTGAATGAACAGGAAGGAAGCTGCTTTTATACTGATAGTACTTCCAGACGGTTGTCATTTTCAGCCAATGAAAAGGCAGGGAAATGACATTCTGTTGAACTCTTCATTTTCCTGGGAGGTTGACAAAAGCTATGGTCAGCAAAGCGAGCCAATTTAATTCACTCAAAGAGTTCCACCAAATGCAGCAGTAATTAACTCCTCGTCCACTGCGGTTTCCACATGAAAGACACTCACTCCTGGTTCCTGACTGGCCAGTGACTGAGTCCTGCATTGCTTGGCATGTGTCCGACGTGAGAAAGGCTTAAGGGTCTTGAAATCTACAGGAATTACCAGCAGTGAATTCATAAATCATTACTTAGTAACAAAAGAATTGAAGATTTGATACTGTTTATTATATTCATTATGATATAAAATCACTAGCTTTTGAATAACTCAGTAGCCTCTTCAGGTTAACACGGCAAATTAATTAAGTAATTTTTAGGAATTAAAAAATCCTAGAGAATTCTTTATGAATTTCAGGTGATTGTTTTAAAGAATGGTTAAGAGTAAGTAGATACTACTTAATCTTTAAAGAAAAATGGCCATCCATTTTACAGCACAACAAAAGCTTGGTAAACCAGTTAGATTTAGTCTGTTACTCTTTCTTTACCTCCAATCTCAACCCTGCAAAAGCTGGCCATGTTCTGTTATAGGTTATGCTGTGATTTTCACGCTCAGGAATCTCAAATATTACAGTTAAAAAAGTTTCTTTCTACCTTTCCTTCTTCCCCTATGCCCACCTCTGTAGGAAACAACCCTGACATTAAATACCCGGTTTGCTACAGAGAGGTTGTAGCTGCCTGGATTTTCTTTGGACTGGCGTGGCTGTCCCTGGTGATCAATTCATGCATTGAGATGCTGGAGAAGATCAGCGAGTACTTCAATCAGAGGCAGTTGAATACTCTTGAGAATGAAACCATAGAAGAGACTTTGGAGGAGCCAGCCCCTGCAGAGCCTGGGGAGGAGATAAGCAAGTGAGTGTGTGTTTCCCCTCTCAGCTGATGCTTGAGGATGTGTACTGGGGTTGTAGGGTTCAGCACTGACATGTGTGGGGCCAAGATGAATGGGGCGTAGTTACTCCAGGCATGACAGTTTAACTGTCATATAATCTCATTACTGACACCTGCAATCCTGTTACTGACACCAATCTTTCTTCTCTTCTTACAGGAGCAAAGAAGAGCCAACAGCACCAGAATGCTCATAGAGGAGCATCTCTGGAAACGATCTACAACCTGTTCAATGTTTTTTCCTGCACAAATTACATTTTATAATACACTTTCTATATTATAACCTTCAGTAAGCTCCTCAATGCTCAATAAAGTGTCACAGCAGTCAATCCATAAATAACTCTAAATTAGGCTAGAAAACAATGATGACTAACCACTACGCCTTGGTACGCCAGGACGGCAGTAAAAATGTCAGCACCCCGGATGAGAGGAACATATTCTTTCAATTGGCTTTTAAAACACTCAATGTGGAAGTAAAATTGCCCTTGATTGGTACAGTTATAAACAGAGGAAAGGACAACTACCTTTTCTTATTTTGAAATCATCACGTTAATGAATGGATTTATTGAATTTATCTTTTATATTATTAAATACTTCTTAAAGGCAATTTCCTCGTCAGCGCATAGTTTGTTGAAAATGAAAGTAAGGCTCCGGCAGGTAAAAGAATACCTGAATTAATTAATTTAATATAAAAAATGTACGGTTATGTACAGTTGCCTTATGAGGATGTCCATACATAAACCTGGTGGTTTACTGGGACATCCTCCTGCGGCGAATAAAAACCATATATACCACGAACGATCATTCAATATCCTCTCTCATGCTCTCTCTCTCTCTCTCTCTCTCTCTCTCTCTCTCTCTCTCTCTCTCTCTCTCTCTCTCACAACATTTTCAATACCACTGATCAGGATTCTTTTTTTGTAATAGTAAAGTAATTACATAGTACAGCATAGTACAAGTATAAATAAAACCTAAAGCTACTTTGGTATCAGTCGTACTGGTTATGAGTATGATAATATAGAACCTACGTTTCCCGTTTCTGTGTGTCAGTGTTAAAACAAAGCCAGATTAAAGTTCTTTAAAAACAAAATTTTAACCCTCATTGTGTACAATAGCTACAAAAACAACTGGTTTATATTCACTGAACACCGGCCAATAGCCTTTAAAAAATAAAGCAGAGCTAATGTGTCTTGCTATGTGGATCTGAAATGTTTGTGCTTAACGTAGTTTGTAAATGCCTATACGAGCTGAAGAAATGTCTTGTGTAAAATAGAAATGTAATATATTTGCATCCTTTCTTTACTTTTCAGCATTTCATTTAATTTCATGGCACAGTTGCTGGAAAATAGTTTAAGCACTGCTTAAAACACAATTAAAAGAATTTTTAACTTGTTAAAATGTATGTGATTCATGCAGGTATTATATTAACAAGTATAACACTGCTTTGTTCAAACACATTGTCTTCATTTTTATTTTTCTAGACAAAGAAAATCTGGATAAACATTTTGTTTTAACAGTTAACAACTAGTTTACAAAAACATGGTAATTGCATTGTGAAGCCATATGTTATTTATTTTGTTTTCCATAAATGCTTTCCGTCTGGTATGTGTCTAGGCGTTCAAGTGTAGTAATAATGTCCAAATGGGCCACTGCAGTTTACATAACATTAACATTCAAGAAAACCTGAATTTGTCCCTTTAATTTTCTATTCAAATGTCCCCCTTTAATGTTTTATTCAAAATGACTCTGATGTTGTCAGGGCCGGATTAAAGGATGTGAAGGCCCTACGCTAACCCAAATTTTGGGGTCCCGATGCATATTATGGCGAATGGTGTTATTGGTTAATCCGGCCCTGCATTGGGGACAGAGAGTGTGAGTGGAGAGGGGGAGCGGAGCGAGCCAATTGTATATGGAGCGGGGGAGCGGAGCGGGGTAGTTGCTGGAGCGGAGTGGACATTTCCAGCCCGCTCTTTCACAGCACTGAGAACTGAGCACGGTTTTATTTTTCTTAAATAGAGCCTACATGTTCGGCCATGGAGTTTGCACAAAAAATAATACAAACAAGCCCAGTATAAATCTAATTTGATACGAATCATATGAAAAGTTTGAAATATGTGAGTGCACCGTACCCGACACTTTAGGAACATGTTAAAAACTTGTTAATTGCAAGATAATATTTCCTGACTTTTACTATTTTTTTGTAGCAAGAGAAACAAACACTATGGACTTAACCCGTTCTTGCTGGCTGCACACATCCACATTTGAATTGACTTCAGCCTCCCGCATTGTACACGTTTACCTTTACCCACCTAGTCAAAAATTCCAACCCCCAAATGAAAACGGAAGGTATCAAAAATGTTAAAAGGCTTACTGTGCACTTTTGAGACAGGACAGGTTTTTAAATTGGCCCTAAAACTGAAATAAATGAATACATAAATTGAGCCTGATTCCTACATTTTATCCTGCAGACTGATGCCTCTGATGTAGTAGGACTAGGGATGGATCTCTACCAGGAGGTAGAGGGCATGGAGCATGTCGTATTGTACATTAGCAGGAAGCTTCTTGCGTGAGAGATTCAGAGACTAGGTATGCTGTAATCGAGAAAGAAATACTTAGCCATCATAAAAGAACAAAAATAACCGAAAGCAAGTTTCTGTACGTGTGTTGGCCCGTCCGCTCATGTGCAGTTTTTGTAAAATGTCCCAAACAAACAGCGACCTCACGTGGGCCTCAATTCTGCTGGGGGCCCTACGCTATAGCGTAATTTGCGTATAGGTTAATCCGGCCATGGCCGTTGTCACAAATTCCTTTTATGAGATGAAATACATGGGAGTTTATAGAAAATCAAGCAAGGGAGCTAGTTGGTGTCATGGGCTTGTTCTCAAGAAATGGAGGAATTTAGGAAATCACCATTCTCTGCGACCACTGAATGTTACCTTAAGTAAGGGAATTCAAGACTGGTGCTATTTGGGGTCTATGAAACAATTCATTTGGCTAGTAATGTTTCAAAACTTTTTATCCAAAAACAAAAACAAAAACAAAGAACAAACACTACTGTGATCAAAGTGAAAACCAACAATAAAAATGTACCTCTAGTAGCCACTAGATGGCAAAATTATGTCTGTATTCTGGCAGGGATGACAGAAGTGAATTCCAACAGGTACATTGGGAGGTTTGGAGGTGCTTGGATAGGTATGTTATTATTATTATTTGTTTATTTAGCAGACGTCTTTATCCAAGACGACTTACAAAGACTAGGGTGTGTGAACTCTGCATTAGCTCTCTTGAAAGACGGAGCACAAGGAGATTAAGTGACTTGCTCAAGGGCACACAATGAGTCAGTGGCTGGGGTGGGATTTGAACCGGGGACCTCCTGGTTACAAGCCCTTTTCGTTAACCACTGGACCACACTGCCTCCTGTTCTGTCTATACAGTGCTTGGATAGGTATGTTCTGTCTATACAGTGCTTGGATAGGGTTACAAAAATGACCTTATTTAATATAATTAGTCTAATGCCCCGATGAAAGCACTTTCCAAAACGTTTGTCTGCTTCACTTAGTCTCTTAAAAGCTTTAATTTACAATTAAGCAGTGTTTTGAAGGTATGGACAGATTACCTACAGTTTGACTTTCCCACTGTCATTGTTTTATCATCCTAGGTTTAAATACTGTATCAGCACACAAGGGTATTAACAGAGTGACCTATACTCCAGCAGCCTCTTTAAGTTGGTCTCTGCGCCACTGTTCTTCCTATCTTTAGCATTTTGCCATGTTGTTTGCCCGAATTTATAGCTGATAGCTGATAGTTGGAGAGGCTGGCAGACTGCTCAAGGTATAAACTCAGACAATTTGTTTGTCTGTTGGACAGCGCTTACCTCTATTAGAGAATAAGCCAGAAGGGACCTGACCAATTGCAGCTCCCAGTTCCCTGACCAGCCCATTCAACAAACCCATATTTTAGTTATCTGGATGATAAGAAATGTTTGCAACCGTCAGGGTCATTGAGCCAGGCTGGTAATCCCAATTCTCAACACACCAACTAACCTTAAAAAAAATAAATAAAAAGTAATAATAATAAAAAAAAATTAAAAAATGTGTTTACCTAAATGTTTTTAAGTTTAACATTAAAACTTGTAATCAATCAAAAAGGCTTTTTTATGTTATACTACAACATTACTGTGGATGAGACTACAAGTGTGCATTTATGTGTATAAGCTTTTGATTAAATATTGATGAAATATTGAATAAATAACCTAATACTGTACAAACACTACAGCTGACCTCTATATTTGACATGCATATCTTTGAAATGGTTAAAAGTAGAAAAGATTTTAAATCTTTAACACTTGGAAAACATTAGAAAGTTTAAAACATTAATATCCCTATTAATAATCAATTATTTTTTTTATATAACTTTTGTATGTATATAGCACAGATTGGTAATTCATATGGTTGAATTACCTTTTTGCCATGCATTCTGTATGGAAAAATAATACTGATTTGAAGGGTGTCATCTGTCAAGAGGTATTATGTATTCCTTTAAAAATACTGCATTGTACTGTTTCTCAGTTTTTCATGACAACATACAAACTCACTTTACAAAGGAATGTGGGAGGGGGCTACAACATAAGGGTAAAAAACTAAAATAGAAGGAAAAAAAAATCTCTTAAGAAAATCAATCATCTATGAGTAATACACCTGGTACTGTTTCAACTTCGATCAGTTCAGAGACAGCAGAAGCATATTAATGACATCTCAGAAAATGTTAAATAAAAATAAAAATAAAAATATTACCTGTAGGAATTTTCAGACAGACAAAAAACAAGCAAATAAATAAGCACCAATCCCACAGAATTAAAATGCATTTGGATTATTTATGGTCATTTAGCATCTCCTTCAGAATTTATAACTTTTATTTGTTCCAGTAGCTGACAACATAAACATGAGCAAAATAAACATACTTTACCCTGGCTCTTCTGGCACACCTAGGTGCAGACTGTAACTAAACACACCTCTGAAGAGATTTTAAAGTATTGGAAGCTTGTTACAAGTGCAGTTAAGCTGCAATTGACTACACTACAGAGTTTTTGTCCCAGTCTCAGTTGTAGAACTGCAATTGTTTTGCATATGTAAAGTAGCAATCAATGATGACTATGCATCACTCCACATAATAATTGCAGCTGACTTGAAGAAAGGGAAGAAAACGTGCAGATAATGCATTTTAACAGCAAAATAAATACAGAACTACGTAGGCCAATATGACTCATGAGGCCCTTTATTTGCTTGAATTATGCTGTGCCCTTCTGTTTAACCCTGACCGTTAGGAGATACTACACAGATGAACCAGTTGTGAAATGCCCTAAACATATATTTGGATTAAACCTTTGCTGTTTGGTATGGCACACATACAGGACATCAGCAAACAACTGGCTTCAAAACAGAAGAGGCTGAGCGACAGATGAAGAAGGAGCGCATGACTGAGTGATGGCATCAGACATAGGCAAACACATACTAGAAAACAGATCCATTAAAGATCATCTATTCACACAGCCCAAGCCCTCATACATGCCGGAGTTACAGACAAAAACTTGTTTTATTTTCCTGCAATATACAAGTGTAGGTCCGTTATTCCTGGAGTCCTGGGTTCAAAGAGGGAGGGGGATTTCGCGCACTTTTCATTTACTGTATATCACCTAGAGGTCCCCTTTCACCCTTAGAAGAGGAGGGCCTTCCGGTAGTCATGCTTGTAGTTCACTTCTATTCCTGCTACTCCAAGACAGGAATCTTGAAACAAACAGGAGAATGGGCACCCCACCAGCAGCAATCTCGGTGCCCTGGAAACACTCTCCCCTGCCTTCGGAAAGTACGGCTTGTCCTTCCCTCCCAACCGGCAATCGCTTCCCACCCCTCTTTCTGGCTTACATGAACCTAACTAACAAACAATCCAGTTTTTTTTTTTGTTCTCAGATTCTTCGGCCTCAAGCCACCTTTTTTTTTTTTTTACACCTTTGACATAGTTCACAGTCTAGGTGGCCCTTTGCCCGCTGCTGAAGATTCATACGCTTTGGTGGTCTCTGCACCCTTTGTGACTGGCGTAAGTCTAGTGGACAGTCTGCTAGGTGTTATCAGGTCTGGTCAGGGTCTGCTGGGCTCCATCGGGACTGGTCAGGGTCTGCTGGGCTCCCTCGGATCTTAACAGGGTCTGTTGGACTCCCTCGGATCTTGACAGGGTCTGCTGGGCTCCCTCGGGTCTGGTCAGCGTCTGCTGGGCTCCCTCGGATCTTGACAGGGTCTGCTGTGACTGGGCTGTGGTGGTTTGGGTTGTGTGTGCCAGTGCAGTGTGTGTCTGACTGTGTCCCACTACTATTCACAGCCTACTGAGCACAAGCTCCCAGCTCCTTCAATGTGAATGTTCACCATTTCCGGGCTCTGCCTACTTAGATTTTGGTGTGTCTTCCAAAACTCCTCTGTAATAGTAGTTATCTGGGACCCAGAGTCGATGAGGGCCCTGCAACGCACACCCTGCATTTTGTTGGGACCACCAGGCCAGAACGATCTGTCATGGGCTTGTCTTCTGGTACTATTTCACACTGTGGTGCCATGTTTACAGCAGCCTGTTGGAAGCCAATTTCTAATGTTTTGCCCTTCGCCTGTCCCACGGCGTCAGGGCCTACCCGTTTAAAGGTGCCATAGTGTTGGGAGGATTTGGCCCTGGTGTTGCAAAGCGTGGTGGTTGACGACACCCCTGGGCCAAATAGCCCATACATTCCTGGACCTAGCACTCGGATTCCTCCCACTGGCTTGCTGTCCTGGGTGGTGCGTTACTGGCGACTGCTTGCTGGGCCACAAAAGCCTTCAGCTGACCCAACCTCTCTATACCTTGTCTCTGCTGTTGGGCTGACTCCTGTACCAGTCCAGTGAGTCCCTGCAATACCTCCTGCAGTCCATGGGGAGCAGTGTCCATTTGTGGTGGCTTGCACTGCTCACTCTGATTTTGCCCCATCACTGCTGGTCTGTGGTAAACTATTTACATTGCCATCCCTGGTCTCTCTTTCCTTCTCTGCATTATGCTCCCTGGCACAGCTCGTCTTGCAGTTGATGGAAGGTAAGGTAGCGGGGCTGCATGGGCGCCAGTCTAGTCCACACTTCCCGCTCATATATCCCCCGCATGAGCTGCTGCGTCAGCTTGTAATCCCTGTCTGGAAATGGCTGCACCCCATGTCTTCAAGGTATTTTTTTTTTAAACGCGCAGGCAGTTGCTTTCTTCAGAATTAAATACCCGCCCTGCACAAAATATAAGCTCTACCCATCCGGGTCATGGCACCAAAGTAAAAAGATGTAGCCCCCTTTCTCAGTACCTGCGTTCAGGCAGAGGCACGGCTACAGTGGCAGCAGCAATAGAGGCACGGTGATGGGTAGACTCACTCTGCTTTAACAAAAGCCCAGCCTCAGCATGCAGATCAGGTATACTAACTAAAATAATGTATATGTGCACATTATTTAACTAAAACTAAGGAAACCTAGAGCCGATGATAATAATACTAATAAAAAAAACGAAATATAATAATGTGGATCGTATAGTGATAATTGTAATGCGTTGTGTTATTTGGCTTATAAACCCAGACCATCTATTCACACAGCCCAAACACTCATACATGCCAGTTTTACAGACAAAGACTTTTTTTTTTATTTTCCTGCAGTATACAAGTGTAGGTTCGTTATTCCCTTAGTCCTGGGTCCAAAAAGCGAGGGGGGGTTTGTGCACTTTTCATTTATATCACCCAGAGGTCCCCTTTCACCAGTAGTCATGTTTATAGTTCATTTCTATTCCTGCTACTCCAAAATAATAATCTTGAAACAAGCAGGAGAATGGACGCCCGCTCTGGCTACACTTGTAATTGATCAAGTCTCTACTCAAATTCTTTAAACGGAGGTATCCAGTAAAAAGATGTGTACCTAATAATTGTTTCACTCAAAAAACTTTTTTTTTTTTACATTTAGAGAGGTTGTGCTGTTAAGCCTGGAAATGAAGGTCTGTGAGGCGGTGCACAAAAACCTTTGTGAGTAAACCAAACAACTATTGATAAATTCTGGGTGACTGTGTGGCGTTTTCAATGACAGTCCCTTTGTCTCTCTCAGTAACTCACATCGTATTCCCATACCACTTTTATACTTGAATGTGGTGATCTGCGGCATCCTGCTGAGACAAGGCAAGACCACCCGCCAGAAAGAGAGACATGGAGATCACTATGGCTTGGATCTCAGACCCCCCCACATACTATCTCTCACTCACTCATTCCAGAATTGTAATTTATTACCTTGTGAGGATTTTGAGGTAGCAGGATGCAACCCCTTCACCAGTGCTGAGAGCAAGCACAGAAAGGAGAGAGTCCTTGGCTTCAGATGGGCCCTGGGCTTAGGGGTGTAGCACAAGAGATGAGCTCTGGAAATAGTAACCTCAAGCACGGTGTGAAGAATTAAAGTATAACATAATATTCTGTAGTATGCAAACTGAAACCTGCTTCATTTCTTGTTCTTCACACACAGAATGCATGACTGGAAACTGTCTGATGAGGACATAAGATATGCCAGGGCACATATTTGCATGAATTAGTCCTAGTCAAATTCCAATAGGTCACACATTCAGTCTTGATACAATCATCTTATTTACAGATGTCATTAAATTATTGTAATTTATTGTCACAGTTCACCGCATGACAGTGACGTGGATCCTATGCACCGCCCCAAGGAAAGGAGGATGGTCTTATTATAAAGAATGCCTGACTTGTCCGATTCTTCTGTAAATAGCATTCCCAAAAACATGAGTCTGTCATAGCAATCCTAACAACAATCTTCAACAGTGTCTTGCACTTAAGTACATAACATAATTTACAAGAGTGGAGGCCATTAGGCCTATCAATGCTCATCCGATTCCTAGTACCTGGTTGATCCTGGTCTTAAATGCTTCCAATGATTCAACATCATCAACATAGCTAGGTACCCCATCCCATACCCTGTCTCCACTATCCAATAGTGTCCTCTGGTCCGGGTTTCTGTGCATTCTGTGCCAAGTATTGGCTGGGGTTAACTTTGATTTTTCAAGACCTAAAATTTGCAAGACTTTAATCTTTAAAGTTATATCACAAGCACAACTTGCAAACTCCCAACATTATTAAACAATGTATTATATTATTACTAGCATAGGAATATGTTCAATTGCAACACTGAGTTAGTACAAGCATGGGAAACCCACAGCAAACTGCTAAATTACTGTGCAAATTCAGCATGGATGGTAAACCTTGTGTGGTATTGTATTGAAAGATTGCACTGGAGTGAAAGTTTTTTTTTTAAATAACATTGAAGCAGTCGATCATTTTGTACACAGAAGTTGCCAACATCTTAAAATATTATTTAACTCAAATGTAATAGTATTGTTTATGGATTTTGCTAAGAATACCAGGACAGGGACATTGAGAGTTGACCTGGTAGGTCAAATCAAGTTACAAAAATGTTTAATCTCATTGATATCATCCATAACTACAAAACACTCAAAGGTAGTACATGTAGTAATACTAACAGAAACATGTACTATTCTTTGGCATTAAGAAAATCAAAACTGTTATCAAAGAAATTTATATTGCTTGTTTTAGCATTATTATAACTTCCCACTCGTAACACATATAACAATCAGGTATTATCAGTTCTATAAAAGTTATTTTTTTGTTATATAAGATCCCATTATGACATAACCAACTATTTTCTTTCATACATTTGTGAATGTTTTAGACAATAAGAAATTAAAACCATCGGAATACACCTATTCCCAATATATATATATATTAAAAATATATGTTTTTCCATAAGGGCTGGTATACTGTATGCTTGGGAACAACCAGGAAATAGATTTAGCTCCTCATCGTTTTATCAACAGCCGCTGAAGAATTTCCATGTCAAACAGTATTCTCAGTGGGCTGCTGTGTAATCGGGTATCTCAGTACTGTCATACAATGGACTGTTTCTGTAGACAGTTGTTTAAGCATATAGCAGTTTCACATTTAAAAAAAAAAAAAAAAGTGTGAATATTTATTACTACATACCTGTCTTGTCAGGACTAGTTGGACAGGAATGTTAGCTTTCATTGACTATAAAAACAAACTGATGTGGACTTCCGATTGGCGGAATGGATGTCAAGCAGAACCCTCCCACTCTGGCTTCCACTGAAAATTTAAATTAATTCAGCCAAAGTTGAAGGAGAGAGGAGCCACTGTATCTTTGGTTCAGAAGGCTTCCATTCAGTGAGCGTGTAACCAAAAAGACAGCTACAAATTTGTTGCAAGATTCCCCGAATAAAAAAATAGATCAGTCAGTAACATGAATAATGTAGACCACTACTACCTATATAGTCTGTACACTAGTGTAAACATGTAAGATTGACATACAGTATGGGCAGATTCTTCCATTTACCTTTCAGATTTGGATACTCTTAGTAACTTAAGCTAAAGAATGTCCTTACTAAGATACATCCCAATTGAATACTCACTTCTCTAGAAGCAGGTAGAAATGTGATGAGGTCCTAGAGATGTAGACATGGTAAAGGCACAATCATGTATATAGCAGGGGGAGTCATGCAGTCAAGGGAGCGCAGGTTCACGTCCTGGCTCTGCCAAGCTGGCAGTCTTTCCTGGGGATTCCACTGTGAGCATGGTATTTGCTCAGGTGCTCTTGCAGGTTAAAGAGGAACAATTAGCAGGGACCGCTCTTACAGACACCTGCAGTGTTGGCCCTTGTCTGCTGATAGCTGGTAGTTCATTGACATCTGTTGTAGCGCTCCTAGGTGTAAAGAGACCTCCTGAGCTGGTGTTGGAAATTTGCTGCATTAGGGTACGTAAATTAGGGTAAAAAAAATGGTAAAATAATTTAACACATTATAGAAAAAAAAGTTAGACAGGTTCTCACTAACTTGTCGTCCCTACTATGTAACTGTCACCACAGCAAGGGATAATAGAACACACAGAGCTATGAGCTGAGAATATCTTTCATCTGTAAGAAGTGTTTATCTCTATGGAGTTCAAGAACTTGACCTGCCAAAACTTTATGCATTATAAAATAGATACATAGATAAGAAACTTAACAGGGTACAATTATACACGCAGTGACTGAAGGGGATATATAGCACACTCAATAACATCCTGCATAAGAGACGTAATGGGAGCTACATCCTTGTGTAGAACACCAATGTTCCTGTTGAGGTGTATTTAAAAGGGCAAGACCCACACAAGACTTCGAAATGACAAGCACTGTACATTACCATTGTTTTATCAGCTAAGCTGATCATGTTACTATTTAAAATCATTTTGATTTAGTTCAAACTTGTCTGAAAGTTTTATAAAATTATACAATATAATTATCTCCCCCAAATACCAAATACACAGCTACTCATTTTGCTTAGCTTGCTACAGTTACCTGGTACAAAGTATGTGTCCCTGGTTTATCAGCTGACAGTTTGACAGTGTCCTAGATTTGTCAGCAGTCCAGTTTGCTGGTCTGTCTCTTGCTGTTGCATCAGGTGAGTCAGCTGTTTGCCGATGTGTCCTTTTTCAATAAAATTCTAATTACACAAGCTAAAGAACCATACAGTATGGGTGTCAATTCTAGAACTAAGCCCTCTAACCGTACACACTATTTTTTGTATAAGATGGAAATGTCATCACATTAAGATTAACTATAGTGTTATTATTTAGTCATATATTTATTTAAAAAACATCTCTCTTCTGGGGTGGATATGAGCTTGTATCTTACAGCACCGAATAGCATGACATCAATAGCGGGTGTGCCATAAACGAGTATCTGTAACAAGAATGAGGAGTTATATTAGTATGAGTAATTAAAGAGTACAAAGCTTATTACTACTTTTTTTTTTTTTACAACACTTTCCATTTTAGCCGTATCCATTTACAAGTCCAAACAGTACCTGCACGAATTGAAAAGACATTTGCACTGGGTGCATAGTGTACTATGCTTCATTACAAATCACTCTGGCAGAACAGTACAAAAAAAACAAAAACATTTCCAATGACCACACACCAGCACAACTTGTTCTTTAGTTGTTGTTTTAGTTGGAGGAAAATAAAATAAAACCAGTAATAAATAAGAATAAAATAAAAACACACTCATTGGACTAGATTCTGAAATGTTAGCACACAAGTCTTAACACTGGAGATAGTATTAGCATAATAGACATAATAATACAATCATTATGTAAACTCAAATAAGAATCGAACACACACTATACTGTACAGAGGTCGTACAACTGTCGTATGCACCACACACACACACACACAGACAGAAATCACAAGCTTCAGTGAGTGTCCTTTATGAAAATAAAATGGCATAACCCTTGCAGAACCATTAGCAGACCCCACAGCTTTTTCAGAAATAGGAAATCCAATGAGCTTGAAACAAATATTGCATAGCAATCCTAATACAGTATCACAATATTTGTTAATACCATTTTGATAGCAGTGTGTGACCGAGCTGTTGTTGAGTGGCGTGTGTGGTGACGTCACGGACCAGAAACAGGAACCAAAACAAGAAATGGTGGTGGGTGAAACTGAACGCTACGACGTTCAGTGCTTTTATTAAATAATAAATAAACAAAAGGTTTAAACAAAACGAAACAAACACCAAACAAAAATGCGCAATGGCGAAACAAATAAACAGAAACAAGTATATATTAATATAGCAATTGTTTTTCGCTCTCCTTGCTCGCTCTCCCGTGTTCTCCCGTACTCTCGTCTGTACACTCTCCTTGCAGCACGGACTGCTACAGGTTCTTATGCTCTGGCTGAGGGGTTAACTAGCTGTTAATTATCTTATTACCCCTCGGCCACAGTCTACACGAGTTTAGTAAGGATGCGTGACTGTCAGCTAGTTAAATAATCAGTAGCTGATCAGCCACGCATCCTCACAAGGTTTTTAAAATATAAAAACAATAACAAATACGCGGCGCTCTTATCCGCGCCGCAAACAATAATACAAATAATAAAACAGTGCACAAATATATATATATATATATAGGGACGGGACACTCCGCCACACAGTGGCATTTCAAAATATGTAAATGTTATCATGTTGGAGTAATTATTCCACCAATAGCTCTGTCTTTGTCCAACCATTAACCATTACAGAACCATTGTTGTGCCACTGCTTTGCTATTGAATGCCATTTGGTAAGATGCAGACAATTTAGACGGTTTGGCATGGTAATTGTGCTATGCCTATACTATTTATTTACTGAACCATGTGTTACCACGTTTCTATGTGGTCGCACTTTCAACATGCTTCACCACACCTGGCTATTATTTTACAATGGTTTACTGCAGTAGAATTTTATAAAGAAGTTTAATGGGTGTTTTTCTCTTTTCAAAAAACAATGGTGCACCTGTATCTTTGATTAAAACTGTTGTATGAATGCTTGTATAGTACATTTCCTATTATTGTCGCTGTCAGCCTCCCTAAATACCATGCAATTACACATAATGATACATTGAGGCACTGGTGGCTCGTCATAAGAGGCTACAGAGGCTAAGCCTACATGTAATTTTGTAAAAGTTAAAAAAGCTTACCATACGTCATGCTTTCCAAGGTCTACTGTATTGCTATTGGCTAACATGTAGCTTTAAATGGGGTGGGATTCTGTGTGTATTCCACCTGCAGTCACCCTCTGTCTGTCAAGTTTTACTGTATTTGTACTGGCTACATGATGCAAGCTTGCGGCTAGCCTCTATCACTCATAATCAGTCTTAATCTTGATGTGTCTGTTGACAGGCAGGTTTTGGGTCATGTGTGGCTACTCCCTTAAGTTTCGATTTCCATAGAGTATGTTGTAGATTTTTTTTTTAATTCATATGCCATTTTCCTCGCTTTTAAGTGAGGAAAAAATAAGAATAAAAAATAACAATAAAGGTCATCCACAGCGTAAACTGGACCTTCTTCAACAGAGAGTACCAAAACAAAATTGCCTTTTTAATTGCTCATGGTACAAAAAAGCGAAATTGTTATGAATTTCTTAGCAGACGCCCTTATCCAGGGCGACTTACAATTGTTACAAGATATCACATTATTTTTACATTCAATTACATTATTTTTTTTACACTATTTTTTTACATACAATTAACCATTTTATACAGTTGGGTTTTACTGGAGCAATCTAGGTAAAGTACCTTGCTCAAGGGTACAGCAGCAGTGTCCCCCACCTGGGATTGAACCCACGGCCCTCCGGTCAAGAGTCCAGAGCCCCTAACCACTACTCCACACTGCTGCTCCACACTCTAACCACTACTCCACACTGAAATGGTTGAGTAGTCGCAGTTTGTTTTTTCAAACCATCCCCTCATATATTCCAAATATTTTTTTCTACAAATCACTCAAGATTCATCAATCAAGTAAGTCCACAATATTTTTGTTATACTCAGTTGCTTCCCTTATGTGCTGTGTATACTATTTTACATTTCTTATTAAATTACAAAGTAGGAGGTTAGGTCTAGAAACCTCAGACTGAGATTATTTTGTTTTGGTTGGGTGTACTTTGAGTTTCCACCACAAATGCCTCTGCTGTGTGAAGGCTGCGGTGGATTGCTAGTTCTGAGTCAGACAGAGATTGGGTTGGAGACAGGAAGTGCCACCCCTTTTAAGAATATAAGGAAGTTGGCAGGACTCAAGGGGGGCGAACTGAGAAGTACTAGAGAAGTGCATGTTTTGCAGTGAGCTATGACCGGTGAGAACCAAAGAAAGAAACTACTTGCTTTATACTGTTTATTGTTTTTGGAGCTTAGCGTTTGTGTATTGTTAGCGGAGTGCTCACTGGAAGGTGGGCAGCTTCTGTGTAAATAGTGTGGGTGATAGAATTAAAAATGACTCTTATTGGCAGTCAGACAGGTTTGTCACAATGTACAATAAAAAAAAAATCTTTCCTATTCCATGAATTGAATGAATGCGTGTATAGTAACGATGTATTTTAGGATGAGATGTCTACGAGTAAGAAATAGTTTTTTGGACCCCAATAGTTCTTAACAACAGTGTCATAGCTCCTATTTATCAGATTAGTGGGCCCACCACTGGTATTGTTCAAATCTGAAAATTATGTTAACACGTGGCTAGGCATTGGCATGCAGCTACCAATACCAACAATAAGGCAAAAAACACCAATCCCCAAGCAGATGATGACTTGCGGTTCGGGTGCGGGTCAAATTGAATTACCGAAAACATTTTTGCGTACTCGTCTGTAATCCTTTTCCCAAATAACGTATTAGAAGGTAAATGTACCGGTATTTCCTGCAGTAAAGCAGGAAGTGATTAGGGAGGAGTCAGCTGACTAAGCAGTGTTCTCGCTTGTTTGATACATCTTATTAAAGCAGGTTGGGTCGGATCGCTGGTAAGAAGACAGTGTTGCAGCGGGTTGGAGGTTCGGGTCGGGTCCTGTAGATGCGGGTCTGGGTTGGAAACGGGTCGTAAAAATTGGACCTGCGCAGGACTCCAGCTCGAGGGGTAGTGACGCCCTAGGTTTCCACTGTGTAGCTCAAGCTTAGCGTCAGGAATAGAATTTAAGATTTTTTTTTTTGTGAGTTTAGCCAGGTTTTAATTGACATCAGCGCTGAAGAAATTCAAATATTTTATTGGTCTTAATTTATTAACAAAAGTGATCAGATTATGCATAGAAGAGTTGTATATAGGTTCAGTTTGTGCAGATACAGGAATGCAACGGTGATCAATAAACACAGACAACTATAATCCAGGTGCAAGGCTGTGTGGTCCAGTGGTTAAAGAAAAGGGCTTATAACCAGGAGGTCCCTGGTTCAAATCCCACCTCAGCCACTGACTCACTGTGTGACCCTGAGCAAGTCACTTAACCTCCTTGTGCTCTGTCTTTCGGGTGAGACGTAATTGTAAGTGACTCTGCAGCTGATGCATAGTTCACACACCCTAGTCTCTGTAAGTTGCCTTGGATAAAGGTGTCTGCTAAATAAACAAATAATAATAATAATAATATTTTATTTGTATACCAATTGGTCTGATGACACAAAGACAGTAAATAATAATAATGACAACAGGCAATACAGTGGCCTGTATTGCTCTGTTTTAATCCACGGGTTGGTCCCAAAATAACAGTCCCGATCTTTAACACCCACACATAACTCAAAACACAAACACCACAGTGAGTGATTTAGTGCTTGTGGTGCAAATACAGTTTATTGTGAACAATGGTGCAGTGTAGTCCGGATAAGTGCTGGCCCTTGGCGACAGCTCCAGATCGTGTTCAGCCGTCTAATAACAACCAACAAAGTGGTTCCTTAGACATGACAAAACAAACAAACCACTCATGATTACAATACACGTTTCTCCTTCCAGTTCAGCTTTAACCATACAAAGGAACAGATAACTATGTTACCTCCCCTTTTTTCCCCGTCAATCATGACTCCTTGGTTAACTAGTGCAACTGCTCCTCCAATCCGCGGCTGTCACGTCATTTCCCTTCTGGGTCAATGATTTAGTGTACCGTAGCTCTGCCTCCTTTCTAGATGACCGACTTCTGTCTAACTCTGGGAATGAACTCTCTGGCCATCCAGTCCAGTGCCCTCACAGGTCGGGAGGGAGATTTATCACCAAGAATTATTCTGCCTTTGTCACACACATCCATATAAGTTGTAAGTTGTATTGGACATTGATGTGCTGTTTCCAATCTGTCTGGATAATTTTAAATAACTTTCAGTACTTTTTTCTGTCCAGAAACTTGATGGTATTTTTACATGTTTTGCTGCTGTCCCAGAATTGGCGTCTTCATTCTTTCCAGTCAGGAGGTACCAGGAACACCATGATAAACGTCAGTAGATGCATCTATTATTCTCATTCCATTTTGCATAGGCTGTTTATTCATTTATATATTCTTTGTTGTGGTAACAATACTGTAATAATAGGAAACACTAATTTACCAGAACACTGCTAGTAATCTTGTGTATAGTATGAAGGCAGCTGCTTTTATAATCATTAATTAATTAAATGAACATTTAAAAAAGTTTGAAAATACTTTTGCATGAAACAGAAAACTGCACTTCAATTACTTAATACTTTAAAACATTTAAATATAAAGATGATAGAAAGCTAACAAATCCCCATGGAGCAGGTGTGAACCACACAGGGTAGGTTGTTTCGTTCGGCTGAGATGAATACACTTTTTTTTCCGTGTGAGCTTACAATCAGGTTATCAAGCCCTAGTTATTTGTTGTAGGTGGAGGTAGAAAATAAAGAACTGGCTCTGTTTTCTAGGAATTTGTAATTGACAGGGCCGCCGAGAGCCGTCATGGGCCCCAGGGAAGGATTGGTATGTCCAGCTCCCCCCCCCCCATGGTTACTACATTCATCCGACTGTAGTATACTGTAGTGTAAACCAAGCTTCTAAACCAAGCAATGATACTTGCAGTCTTAGCAGTGTTGAGGAAGATCATTTCAACCAATACAGTATTTTGATAATGGGTTTGAAGGAAACTGTCAACGACAAGTAGAAGTTTCAATATCTCAGTTAAAATCTGCAGGAGGATAGTTTACTCTTTCTCAGAGTAGTTATGTTTAAGTTATTTACGGTATTCAAACTTTTATTTTTAGGTAAGTGAATATTTTTTTTTTTTTTTTGTACAAACTTCACGTGTAATAGTCAGTAATTGGAAGCTTACTTAACAACAAATAACATACATTTTTAGCATAAACTATATTTTAATGGTGTTGCTATACACTATTTTATTTATCCCGTGCCAAAAATAAACCACTCATGTCTGCTCTTAACTAATAGCCAGTATTGGTAAATATATTTGTATTTTAAGCAATATAACGGATCATTATCTAATTGTTTACCACCAGCAGACGAAAGTACTTTATTTATTTTACACAATACCATTTTTCTAACAAACTGCTGCAACATGTTGTTTTGAGCAAATTATAGATCTAATAATAGAATAATTCTTACTGTGGAATATATATTGTGCAACTTTAGGGTTCTTTTAAAGATTTAAAAGTCTTTAAAAAAATACATAAAATTGCTATGCCTTTTTTCAGCTTTTTGATGTAGTAAAATATGAAATGCGAAAGTTCAAATCACTGTGTGAAAGGAAGTGTTTGACAGCGCCTGGATACACAATCATTACACAACAGAAGCACATCGGCTCGGTGTGCAGTATGGGAGTTTTTCTTTTTAATGTGGTGGTGGGAACGCAAAGGGTCTTGTGCAGGGCTAGTTGTTTTAAAATATTTTATAATATTAAAAATAAAAAGTTCCCCTTCACCAGGGCCCCCTTCAGGGCATTGGGCCCCCTTCGAGGCGTCCTCCCCGCCCTCTCGGTGGGCCTGGTGATTGATCTACTCAGTACTTCAGATAAGCTAGCTGTGTAATGGGTGTTTTACGCATTGAAAAAATATGAATTATGCATGATATTTAAATTGAATAAGAATACGCATAGCAATTTTCCTGCACAGCTTGAGTTCGCAAGTTACCAAGCTTGTTGTATTTTGTTGGTTCCCGGCGTCTCAATGGTCAATTGTTAATATACTGCAAGTGGTAGCTAGAGAATGTCAGCACTGCTAATTGTAGCTTGCCTGGGAATTGCCAGAAACACGTGACTAATAAGTCCAGGTTTTCAATAAAAAATTGTTGATGTTTTTTTAAACGGTTAAATCCACTCAATTGCATGCGTGTTTGTGACTGGTGAATAAGTGACTGGATTCTTGATCTTCATGATTTCTCTGCGCCATCTTAATACCCCTCAACCTGACCTACCAATTTACCTATAGGTAAATCAATATATGAAATGCAATAGTCTATATTTGGAGGGAGTCGGTTGCTTTGCATTGTTATAGCAAGGTGAGCAATAAGGAATACAATATTGTCATTTCTTTATTTGCATTAGTTTAAAGAAAAATATTTGTGGACATTTATTTTTTTGGTTTACATTGAGCGAGCGGTACATCGCCAGTTCTCTGCTTTCCTGTCAACATGTTCTCTGCTCGACCCCCTCCAATCTGGTTTTTCCCCTGGCACAATCCACTGAAACTGCTATTCTCTCTGTCACTAACTCTCTACTTTCTGCCTGTGCCACCTCCCTCTCCTCTGTCTTAATTCTCCTCGACCTCTCTGCAACCTTTGTCGCGGTCGACTACTCTATTCTCCTGTCATTCCTCTCTGACCTGGGACTCTCCGGTACTGCTCTTGCCTGTTCTCCTCCAACCTCGCTAATTGCATGCATCGGGTGTCCTGGCATGGTTCACCCTCTGCCTCTTGCTCTGTTTTGACAGGTGTCCCCCAAGGCTCAGTCCTGGGACCTCTCCTGTTTTCTCTCTACACCCGCTCCCTGGGTCCCCTCATCTCCTCCCATGGCTTCTCGTATCATCTCTATGCTGATGATGCCCAGATCTTCCTCTTCTTTCCCCCCTCTAATCCCGACGTTTCCTTCCATATCTCTACCTGCCTCTCGGCCACCTCCTCCTGGATGCACTCGCATCATCTCAAACTCAACCTCTCCAAATCAGACCTCCTTTTCTTCCCCCCTCTTCCTCCCCCACTACTGATCTCTCTAGATCTATTCCTCTTGAATTCAACCCCTCCCTCTCCTACTCTCAGCACATCTCTACTCTGGCATTCTTCTGTCACTTCATCCTCAGCAACATACACAGAATTCGCCCCTTCCTCACTGACTACTCCACACAGCTCCTAGATCAGGCCCTGGTACTGTCCTGCCTTGACTACTGCAACTCCCTCCTGGCCAGCTTTCCTGCCTCTGCCATCCGTCCGCTCCAGCTCATCCACAACTCTGCTGCTCGCCTTGTCTTTTACCTTCCTTGTTTCTCCCATGCTACACCGCTGCTCCGCTCTCTGTACTGGCTCCCTATCGCTGCTCGCATCCAATTCAAAACTGTACTCTCCTATCGCTGTTTTAACCTTTCTGCTACCTCCTATCTTCACTTTTTTTTAAATTGCTTTTATTTGAAATCATTCTCATCCATTTATCGTACTTACTACGTGTTCGTACTGGACTTTACTCGTATAAGCAAATATTTTTTAATATAAGTTAACTACTCTTAGTCGAACCCACTCTTACATGTAATTAGTTACTGTATTCTCTATTTTTTGCTCTTATTTGAATTTTATCTTTTTGCTACTGATTTTATTGTATTTTACAACAGCCCTTATCTGTAATATTATACTCTGTATGATACTCTGTAATGTGATATTCTGTAATGTGATAATCTTCTTAGACTATTCTTACTGACATTTTCAGGTGGAAAATAAGGAAAGGGAACTTTATAACATATCCGACTGTCACATATCCACCCTAACCGTTTATCTGCCATGATCAACCTCTTCAGCAACGTTAGGGTTGGTGACTTATTATTTATTACAGAAGCATTGTTCCATGACAAAGTGATGATAATGTAATCCCCCTTTACATGACAAAAGAGATCTCCCTAATTGCTATAATGATTCATCCCTCAGATTGAATCATAGGGAGTGGACATATAGAAAAGTCACAAAGTGGAGATCAGAGATAAAGGGCCAGCCATTTAGGGCCAAAAGGCCATTTTGCTTCTTTTTAGATCTGGTGGACTGAAAGGACATTGGTTCAGTCCCTGTCTTCTCCATTTAATCACTTCAGAGAGGAGCTTTTGAGGGTGCCACCAGATTTTAGATAATAGACCTAAGAAACTGTTATGGGGAATAATCAACTTAGTATTACAGAACACCATGCAAAATTTACAAAAAAAGACATTACATTACCTTTGCTGTGTCCGATGCTGATCGTATTGCAGCGTACTATTTTCAAACTCTTTTAAAACATTTTATTGTACATCAACTGGGCAATATATTTCTTAGCATTTACTTAGAAGTGTTCGCCAAAAGGAGAAAAAAAATCTCTTCGAAGGATCACAGTGTATCCTGTCCTGATTACACTCCCTCTTGCAACAAAGCTGTTTTTCTGTTCCCACAATGCATCTCTCAGTTAACTTCTTGTGGGAGGGAGCATGAACTGGATACACTGCAATGTTTAGAAGAAAATCTATTCCTCCCTGGTGTAAAAGTAGAAAAAACGCAATTCCTATTTTTTTTTTTTTTAGCTATGATGTGCAAATAAAAAAAATATCAGGAATATGCTGTAAACAAATTGCAGCGATTCTTTGTTACCAAGCGTTAAATTTAAAATGAAATTAAACACATACCGAGAGTTATTATACTGATTGGTAGCTTTGTCTTTCCCAGCAGCGCTCACAAAGCCCACAAAAATTAGCAAACATATAAGTCACTAAAATACAGGAGAAGCATTTGAATTTATAATACCTTTTGCTTTATGGAATGGTTTAAATTTTCCTTTTTATATTAGCAATAGATGAGTCATGCTACCTCCTGGATGGTCAGTCAGTAGCTTGGTATACCATTACTGAAATAAAGCTCCTTGGTTCTGGACACCCCACAGCACTTTAAAACATCATTTTATAAGGCTACAAAAACCAAAAAGTCAAACCATATTAACACAAGTGACTTTACCATCTATGCTTTCTCAAACATGAAAACTCGTTCAAATGTTTTTTTTTCGAGTTGCTCCTTGCCTCCAGCTGACAAGGAATATGACCTTCCTCTGCAATCATCAGAGCCTGCTGTGTCTGTCTGAATTTGTGTGAAATTAAAGTACTTTCACACTCCAAATTACAGGGGCCCCAGAGCCAGAATGACTTAAACTGTAAATATTGAACCTTCAGACAGGGGTGTTACTTCACAAAAGGCTTGGGAGGGGCAAAGAATGCATTTAGTGGCCCCCTCTCCATAATAATAAAACTCTGCAACAAACTTAAAAAAACCAAAAACTCTGGGATTGCATGAATAAACCTAGTGAAGCAGCGAGTATTGTCTAGGCTTCATTTTTGCAAAGATATCAACCAGGACATCAAAATTAAATTTTCTTTACCAATGATTTTTCAGTTGCCATTACAAGCAGATCACTCAGACGAGGATTGGTCATGGAAGTTCGTAAATAGGTTTTAACCAAACTTAAAACAGACGCTCACTACTTGCAGTGGTTACTGGAAGAGTGATGACTACCTTGATGATTTTTAGTTATATATAATTATAAGTAATAGCAAGGATTCTTTTAGAGTTGTACCAGCTCAAAAAGAGAATAAAAACTACCGGTGGAGTGAGTTTATCGTTTCGTTCCCCTCTTTGACTCAGTAACTTCTTAATTAGTTAAAATGGCACTGGCTATTATCAGGGCCGACACCAGGTGTTTGTGGGCCACGGCAATGGACCTACAGTAATCACTTGTAGATCTGGTAGATATCCATACGGCACTAGAATTTTGAAAAAAAAAAAGTATATTAATAAACATGACTAACCACATTTAATATATCATTTTGAAAAAAACGGTAGCCATATTTAAATTTGCAATAAAGATGACTGACGAGGTGTATTAATTTTGATCTTTTGGGAAACCAAACTCAAGATGAGATTTTGGATGAGTCTGAATCAGACACCAACACTTATTTAAGTGGTGAAAAAAAAGTAATACTGCTAGGCATCGAATTAACCAAAGCACAGCTTCTGGACATTGAAAAAGAAAAGGAAAAAAAAAAAAAATTGTTAAAAATAATCACCGAAAAATGAAATTAATAAAAACCGAAAAACAGAAGCCCTAGTTATACGCCTTCCCACCTCTCGCCCTGCTCCCGCTGTGTCTGGAGAAAATCGGGCAGGACTGGGCCAGGGTGCTCCTAGTAGCTCCATTTTGGCCCAGGAGACTTTGGTTTTCGACCCTGATGCAGCTCCTGATACTAAATTCAAATAAAACAGAGGTTATGCGAGTGGGCTCTCAGATTACATGCGCTAGACCGTAGTAGTCTCTCAATAAATCTTAAACTAGAAATGAAAAATGTGGGGGTCATCTTTAATCCTGATCATTTGAGACTTATATTAGGGAAGTTACAAAACTTTTTACCATTTGAGAAATATAGCCAAACTTAGACCAATTATTTCTGTATCTGATGCTAACGGACTAATGCATGGTTTTATTTCATGTAGAATTGATTATGTAATGCACTTCTCTCTGGTACCCCAAAAGGTGTACTGTCTCGCTTACCGCTCGTTCAGAATACCACCGCTAGAATTCTAACTTAAAGTCAAGACTGAAAACATACTTTTATAAAAATGGCTTTCTTACCTTAGTGGGTTTTAATGTAAGTTTTAAATTTCTGCTTTTTAACACATTTTACCTACTGTTATTTAACTATACTATTTAATATGTAGCAGTTGTGTGTGTGACATGCCTGGGAACTTTTATACAAAGATATTGTGTTGTGTATATGTAAATGCTTTAAGTTACAGAAGGAACAACTCAAACCACAAAAATATGTTGTAGCTAAGTAACTTTATACACAGTGTGGTGCAATTAGGCTGTATAAAGATAGGAAAACCTTGTGAATATACTGTATGCAATTATTTATTTATTTTTTTACGTCGGGCACAAAGTCCCATACCGGATGATGACCCAGCTTTTTCTGCCCTAACAAGAGGCCACCATGAGGTCCAGAGACAACATGACACTATCAGCTTTCAGTCGTGGAAGAGAATGGCCATGAAGTTTAAATGCATGGCTGCTTACTGGAGGCACAAAGGCTGGCCCGTGACACTGTTGCCCTGCGGAGGTGGGATGCCTTATACAACAATGAAAAATCAGCAATAATTGCATGATCATCGCTGTTTTACACAAGGGGCAATAACCTCCACATAGCATGTACTGTACTAATGCTGAGGCTTTTCCTTTATTTAAGGTATTTCTCCAGTGCCTTAAATTTAGAGCTGTGTGAGTTGTTCTTTCTATTTTTACTTATTGCGTGCTGCCTAGGAACAAGCGTGAATGCAATCAGTCAGCTTTGATATAGAGTCAACTGATAATTGATTATAAGAGTGTGAAATAGTGCTAACTCTGCTTAGCACAGAGTAAATATTACAATCAGGGCCAGATTAACCCATCACGGGGCCCTAGGCAAAATACACTTTTGGGCACCTATCTTCTTATATATATATATATATATATATATATATATATATATATATATATATATATATATATATATAGCTTAACTCACGCTCCACCAATTTTATAATTTTTGTTTTTAAGCTATTATACATGGTTTTGATCAGAAACGGTCAATTATGGTTATTAATTATGACGAAAATTTCACGCACTGCTCTGAGTCTGAACTGAACGACTGACCGAATCTGCCAGAAACAGTTCAATTGAAGGCGGTGTGCTAAATACATTTCAAAATAAATTCGGACAAACCTGAAGCCTACAATGTCTCCCAAGCTCGCTATGCTGTGTTTACTTATTTGGTTGAAGAACGCGTATACTAATTTCAGCACAGTATTGTTAGTGGTATTCTTGTTTTGATACTTTTCACTGCCATCAAATAAGGTGTAGGTATATGTCATTCGAGCTGCTTGGGAAAGCTGCAAGCAATACTAAATTTACCATATTTATTTTGATTCAAAATAATGGACATATTTTATTTATTTACATTTTAGTGTTAAAATGCAGTTTAACATGGCTTCTTTCTCAATCGCCAGCAAAAACTAGTGAGCTTTACTTGCTTTACTGTGTTTTTTGACACGCTTCGTTAAAGAAAATGCTCTTTCTCCAGGGTCGGGGATAATGTTTTGAGCGGTTCAGGGCTTTCAGCACAGATTTGTAAAAATATTTCTAATGCCCCCCTTTACCACTTGCATTCTTCTTCTTCTGTTTCTTGTGTTTATGTTTTGCTGCCCATGAAAGACACATCGTTTGCTGTATTCAAGCAAAATTAAACTTACTGACCTGGAGTAAGTTCCGGGTCAGCCAGTTTGATTTTGTGTGAACACAAATGATATACACTGCCTCGGTTGAAATGTCAGTGACTGAAGTTCTTCCAGTTTGCGTGCAATTCCATATCTGTTCAAAAAAAAACAGCCATTGTTTCCTGACCTTTGAATTCCTGCCTCTCCTAATAAATTGTTACCATAGTGACTTGAGCCTCCGAAACAATACAATAAAAATATATAACAAAACCACTAATGATAAGACTAATGATAAGGCAAATATAAGTATTGGTTACACAATGACATGACGCATATACAGTACATTTTCAGTAATTGCCCTTTCTAAATGAATTCACTGCCTCCAATATTTTCCTGATGGTGTAATTATTCACAACCCTACATTCTGTCTGCATGTCCATGGTTTAAAACCTGTCTCTAGCATGCTTTACATTGGACGCTCGTTTGGTAAGTTCCTCCATGAATGAATTTTTTTCAGTCTATGTTCCAATCTGTACTGTCAGAGTCCCAGTTAGCTATTTATGGAAGAACAAGACTGAAATATCGCTTTCGCTCAGTCTCAGTGGTCTTAACAGACAGAAGTCTGTAAAACATCACAGATTGCTCCTGAGAACCTTTGCAGACACACCAAGGACTGAATGGGCAGGAGAGGAAAAAACATCCATGCTCATAAGGAAACTGTGGGAAAGCGCAGATTGCAATTGCAGGACAACAATTTTGACCAAAATATTTCGTAAATAAATATGGCATTTATAATTTGTAAATAAAATCTTTTTTTTTTTCCTTTTGTCATGTATTTCAAGTACTTTGAAATTAATTCAATGGTTTTGAAACAATGTTAAAAGTATAAGTCTGTAAAGCTGACAGAAAGGTAAGACGCTATAAGATCATCTATAATTACCAGAGAGAACACTTCATCACTATTTATATCTCAGAACCCAAAAATAGGTATTGCATATAACAAATCATAGGTGGTACAATGTTAGTAATCATACACAGGATTATAATAGGTTTTGTTCCCTATGGTTAAAACCAAACAAGTGTAAACTTAACACTGTACATTAGACAGAATACTGCTTTATTTAATTGAATTATTTAAAATAATAATATACACCTCTAAATTGTGGTTTCTTAACTTTCAAAATATATAACTATAACTATAACTATTTCTGGATGTTATACAGTAAGTAAATAACATCCAGAAAATTGATGCTTCATAAAGTGTTACAGTAATCATTGGGAAAAGTAGGTTTAAATGTCCTTTTGAACTTCCATTTTGCAAGGCTGCGTATACAGGACCCTCAGATTGCATGGATGGCACACTGATTCAATTTCTTTCCACTTATTATCAATCATTGGCACTGTCCCGAAGTACTGAAGACCTATTTTTTTTTTGTCTAGATTAAAAGTTGCTGAAGAAATGCAAAGTAAGTGATTTAAATTTAATAGTAGGGATGAAGTGCAGTCATATTTTTATTATGGTGCTTAATAAGGTTGGAAGTTGTGATGGTTAGGGGGCCAAGAGGCATCCCCGGGCAAGTGAGTGTTAATCCAGCCCTGTGGAGGAGGGGTGGGTGTCATGCTGCTGCTTCCGTTTAAACTGTAAAATCCTTAAATGAGCAGTATTAGCTTTTGGAAATGTAACTTTTTTTGTTGAGGGCTTTACCTATCGGTATGAATGTGATACTTGGAGGGAGTCTATTTGCATTACTGAGCTCAACAAAGCAACACCAGGATAGTAATTTATTTTTATAGCTGCTAAACCTCAATTTGTATAATATCAATATATGGATTTTAAAAAAGTGCCTCCTAATGTATGTGAGCTCTAGTTAAACTGTCTGTCCCAGTAAAAGTGGCACATCTTGTGTACAAGTGCACCCTGGGAGACGCAAGGTGTAATGCAAGGTGACTTAAAAGAAATAAAGTGAAATCTGAATTCTAAAATATATTAAAATCCATTAAATGGACATGGGATGGTGGAATCATTTGTAAAAATAGAGAAAAACAATTGCTTTGTACATATCGAATTAACTTCACGTCCCATGTATAGTGTGGTTGCTAAGGAAATTTCCGGGCTCGCACTTTAGTTGAGGGGCTAAATACAGACCAAAGCCAGTTTGGGCCCAGGTAAGTTTAAATCGGAACTTTGATGGATAAGAAGAGAAACAGTCCACCCTTGTTTGACTTCGGACGAAGTGTAAACTAAATAAAAAGGACCTAAACCTTTGTGTCTGCTTCTCACTCATATTTTAAAAAAAACACCTGTTCTTGAAATAATTGGTTCTTAGGAGCAACTGATAGCTTAGTTATTGTAGCTGTGAACACAGATTTCTTTTTTGTGTACACACACTCAAACATAAAGGCAGCCCATGGAAAAAAAAGGTTATGAGTAATTCTAAGATAAAGTTGATATAAAATGCATTAAAAGGATCTGACACTGATGGACTTGATAAGCAGTATTTATTTTAGTTTTATCTAACTACAAAATCCATTAGTTGGTATCCAATTAATGAGTTTTCAGTCCTTTTGAATTTTATACCATGACTAAGGGAATGTCTGCATCCTCAACACAAAACAGAGGTCAAGCATATGTAACAGGCAGTGTTGTGTGATACACTGCCGTTTGGTGTTCTATCCCGTTGGTGAGATGAGATGAGGTTATAGTGCTAAAACTACAAATGCAGATGAGACCAGCTCTTTTGGATAGTGGTTAAGACGCTCACTTCTGATGTGCAGGGTCACTGGTTGGTGTCCTGCATCTGCCTTGTTACACATGTTCATGGAAGCTTGACTGTAGCTGTTTCCCTGGTTAGTGACAGTAAGAAACCTAACTGAGATGATTTAGAATAAGGCAATTCGGCCAATCAATGCTTATCAGGTTTCTTGTAGCTGTTCCAAAACTATTTTCCATGACTGGCTGGTATCAGCCCCTGTCTTTCTTATTGGATAATTGAGCTGTTTCCTGGCGGTGCAATTTTAGCCCATAGTTCATAGGCGCCGACTATGGGGGTGCTCAGGGGCTTCAGCCCCCCTTGTGGAATAAAAAGCGGGCTCAGACCCCTGAGGCATTGGTGACTTACCTCCATACAGTCATTAAAAATTTTAATAAAGACTAGCAAATATAAATTCACCTGATGACCCCTGCAAAGTGCCCCACCCAGGCCATTACAGATGGTTGCCAAGCTGAGGCGCTAGGGTGGCCGCACTTTGGTTGATCCCTGGAACCAGCAGCCTCATCATTGTGTGTGCTGAAGCGCCTGGGAGGCACCAAATAGGCTGATATGTTACAGAAAAGCTACGTCTTGGTCGGTTTCCACCACTATTATCTAATTTTATCTTGGCGAAAGCTGACTCCAAAATTAGCATGAAGTAAATAACAGCGACTCTCATGTAATGACTGTAGTGAAATATCCATTAGAGAAGTTTTAGGGATTATTCCCCAATGAGAAGAGCAGGTGTTGGTAGTACCAACTGTAAGCAAACCATATCCTCTTGCGCAGACTATTTCAACCTGGTTGCCCTGAGCCAAGCTAATAGGTGGGGCTAGAGCTAAACTGCCAATTATTTCCTTTACAGACGTAACAAATATGTAGCTCATGTTCACCTGGTGGGTTGAGTGTTGTTTTTTATAGTAATTTAGACAGGCCCTGAGAGGATTAATATACATTACACAAAGAATCTAAAAAGTAAAGTATTAGCATTACCAACTTCATTACACATTAATTCAAAATGAAACATATACATTTCAAACAGTATGAAAAAAGTATTCTTTTCACATTTCCAACTAAAACAATGTGACAATTTCAATGGACAATTAAATAAAAAGTAGTATAAATCCTTAACAAAGTCTCTTGTCTTTATGTAAAAAAAAAAAAAAAAAAAAAAAACTTTTAACTGAATATGTTGCAAATATTTAGACTTGTGTAAACTACATATCCAATAATTTTCTATTTTGTATTGGTCTACAACAAACAACTGCTTCCTAATATACTCCCTGTGGCTTCAGCTGTATCATTTTTTCTCTGATGTTTATGACATGTATTATCATTTATAATTGTGTTACTGATGTCTAATTGACTTACATGTAAATTTTCATTGTCATGTTTGTTGGAATCACTTAAATAATTTTGAGTTATTGAGCAAGCTTCTTCCAATATATTTTTGCTTGTAATAATTTGACTACCAGTCTGAACGGGGTCAGTTTGAGTAGATACGGGATTTACTTCTGATCGCTTATGTTGACACAACTTGAAACCAATACCAGTGGCTTCTAGTGTATCTGCCATTCAGTTAATTACTGTAACTGCTTGTCATTGTAGACCTGCAATAGCTGGTTATTCTCTCTTCATGGCAATAACATCTCATTTTCACTGACAGTGTATTTATTACTGCCGTGATTTCATTGTTTGCACATAGATTCATGGTGTAACCACTATGGCTTGGACTTGTTTTCATGATTTCTCTCACTATTTTGTTCCTCCATGTTAGTTTTGTCCTGGTCTTGTTCACCGGATGTTAAGACATTTTAATTCCTTGGTACTGTTTCAGTCTCTTGCATGCAATCTTCTGGAACATTTATGATCTCAAGAGTTACCTCCACAGCTTCTTCATGCTCCAGCCTTTCTTGAGCTGTCTGCATCTGTTGGTCGAGATTTATCTGTCAGATCAAAGCAATATCTCAGTCTAAGCAGGGAGAATGGATGAGATGGGAGAATGTGGAACAATGTAAGATTGCAATGTAATGGTCGATACCTTAATGTGTTTGCATACACTGGTTCATATTAACAGATAATGTAGCCTCAGTAAGATACGTCATTGTAGGCTTCACCACTCATAAAAGTTACTGTTTAGATTAGAGCGTGTACCTTAATGAAGTTGCCATAGCTTTACATGCGAGATAAGTGTTTGTTATAGCCATATATTCGGTAATCTTCCAAGAGAAGGGGTAATGCTGATGTTCAGTCTTTACTGGTTAGAGTTAGGGACAAGAGAATAATAATGACAAGGATAATAATGACAACAAGTAAACATAGGATAATGGAATAGTTTATAGATTGTCTGTTTGTAAACAAAGACGGTATTCATGCAGGTTAAACAAAAATGTGGAAAGGAGAAGAAACATGTTTAATGTAAAATACATGAATGTTTATTGTAAAAAGTATGAATGGATTTAATGTTAAATAATGATAGAGAAGACAACCGTTGAATTGACAACAGAACTGGCAGAAGGCACAGGTGTCGTTGTCCATACATCAACAGTCCAAAGCACCTTTGACCATTGTTCCATAGTTCAATTTCTGTGTTCTTGTGCATATTTTAGCCTTTTAGTCTTGTTCCTCCTTCTTAACAGAGGTATTCTTTCTGCAACACATCCTTTAAGTCCTGATTTCAAGAGTGACCTTCATGCTCTTGATCTGATGGACAACGACACCTGTGCCTTCTACCAGTTCTTTTGTCCATTCAAAGCTTGTCTTCTTTCTATTCCTTAAGTATATTATCTTCAAGTATTGCTCATCCTTTTTGGACAGCTGTTTGGGTTGCAGTTATCAAATACAGTCCTGGAAACTAATGTATTATACACATTGTGTATAGATGCACAGGGTTATTGATTTAAATGCTTACTAACCCTTATAGCATACTGAAGTGTTTATACAGTTTTCAGTAAGAAAGGAACTTGCCTGACTCTCTTTAATCTGGTCACTTAAGTTAGGTTGCACTTAAAGCAATCGCCTGTTACAGTTTTCTTGGGTGTAACATGTGCTTACTTACCACCTGCTAAACAGATAACGGTTTTATTATTAAGAATCTCTGACTATAGGAATTTCATCCAAAATTTTTAAAGCTGGTTCTTTACATCTGCAATTGGAAGACTAGAGGGACCAGACACCCGTTATATTATAGATTAAAACTGAACATGAAGACTTGAAGACTGCAGCTTTAAATATTCACAAATACTCCAACAACATATTTACCACTTTAAAAAAAAAACAGTGTAAACACTTTTTGGTGTCAAACCAAACATTGCCATTCCATCAATTGTTTCCTCACAAACAAATGCTTACACAAACACTTGTATGGTAATTGCTTGTTGAACAGTTCAATCAATTAGTGACTCACCTTCTTCTAACCCTTATTTGTCTAACAGTTATTGCATACATAATCTAGTGCACAAATTACCATGTCAAAGTCCAGTCACATTTTTTGTGTGGGAACCGCAAGTATGCAACATGTCTTATATAATGTGACTGTACGGTCTTCCTGCTGACTAGCAGATGATGCAACACAGACTAGGATTGTGACAGATCAGAGGCTCTGCATAGGTGTGTGTGTGTGAGAGAGAGTTTGGTGGCTGGCAGCCATGTTGGTTAAGGAGGCTGGAACCAAGTTGACTAATCTTTGCACAGCCACACGGCAGCTGGTCACATGGTATAAAAGGGAACAAAGGAGTGTTTATTTGGTGAGAGTGTGTTGGAGATAGTTCAGTGAAGGTGGGTTGCCCAGACAGACAGACAGACCGACCGAACAAACACTGGGATAGCTGAAGCTTAGGTGTTATATTTTGTTTGTTTTGAACAGGGTTTTTGTTTAAATCTTTTGTTTGTTCCTGTTTTGATTTGATTTTTGTTATTAAAAGTGAGCCAAGGCGCTTTAAACCGCAGTTCTGTGTCTAGGTTTGCTATTTCTGCACGCCACTATGCCACAATGATGATAAACTGTAGATGGTACAAAGTGTCCCTTTTAAGCATGATCAAAACCGGAAAATAGATTCTGTATGTTTCATGAATCTTGATCTGATCAACTCACAGGCTTGCTAAATATTTCTAGTTTGAAGAACATGCTACAACTCTCCAGACAAGCTCAAAGCAGCTCAAGGCCAAGTAAAGGCAGATCTGGACAAAATGGTCATCTATCAGAATTTCAGCAACATAATCTAGATTGATTGAAAACACTATGAAATAGTAAAGGAAATGTGAACTTCTGAAAAGCATGAGGTATGTGAGATTCTCACACATCTCAAGTGTCTTGCTTGGGTCACTAAAATGTCTTTTAACTACCCCTTTCCCATGCACACCACCACAGCAACAAAACAATGCATTGAGATCAGAAAAAAGAAACTGGAGTGGCCAGAGGAGGATTAAATCTCTGTTGAGGTTCACATAAATCTTGGTATTTTATTTATTTATTTACATGTACTACCTAAATATTTAGACAGTAAGGATATATTCTGCGTGACATATCTCACGTGCAGGGACCTTCTGCTGGCAGGCCAGAGTGCATCATGCTGTGTTATGGAATACATTTTTAATGAAGACTGAAAGGTCAACATTAATCCTTTAATCCTTGTCCAGCTCTTTTTTTTTAAAAAACAGCATTACTATTTTTTCAAAGGAAAAAAAACACCTGCAACAACTACCGGACCAATTCAGTAATACAATTCAATGGGACAGATTTATCAATGCCTTTTGCCCAAAATGATTTGTGTGTTTCATATTTTTCTTTATTGTCGATTCTGTTTTGCGCTTTATTTGCTAGGCTTACTAACTATTCCAGCAAAAATTGCTTTTGAAAAGACTCCTTAAGGTCGATTGTTGAGAAGTGAGGTTGGAAGCACATAGGTGAGGCATTGTGCACTGAAGCCTGTGCAACACAAATATGCCTCCCCACCCTCAGTCTTGACAAAAAGAAATGGCCACCTCAATCAAGATTAACAAAATTAATCTTGATTAATCGTGCGATTAAAAAAAATGTATCTAGATTAATCTCACTTTTAATTGCATTCTTAAACAACAACAGAATATAACTTTAATTAAAGCTGAGGAAAACAACAAATCCCCTTTTAAATAAACATTTTGTTTAGAAACAGTTCATTATGAAGTAAAAACCTCCCAAGAAAGGACCATCCCAGCTCTTTTCCAGGTTGCTCTTTATTACATTAGGATGTATAGAAAGATTTTTGCTCAGCTTGGATGGTTTTTTTTTTTATCACTTTAAATATATTGGTTTCAGTAGCAATACAGAATACAAGGTATACAAGATCAATTTACTTTGGATGACAAATGTTTGCATTGTCAAAATTTTTTTTTTTTTTTTCCCAATTCACTTTATACATGCCAACTGGATTTTGCTTGTATCGCATGCAAATACAGCAGACATTCATTAATTCGTGCAGATAGGGATCAAAGTGTGCCAGAATAAGTGAAAAACACAAATTAGTACACATAACAATATAACTCTGTGCCGACGGCCAAAAATGTTACATTACATACCTACCGGTATATTATATCCGTTTAAAAAAAAATCACTGATCTTGCTGTGTATTTTGATCAAGTGCTGGCACAGTACAATACTCCTCCACAATACAAACTGTGCATTCAAACTAGATCATTAAATGAAATATCATGCTTTAAAAAAAGATATGCACTTAAGCACTACATAGGTAAACAAAATAATTATGACAAAATCCAACAGACAAATGTAACTAATACATAAACACATTTGCTTTTTTTTATAAACCCATTCAAAACTCCTGCTCATTTGGTGCTTTTCACCAGTACTTTGTAACTGACCTCGTATCCACTCAACAATGCAACAGCAGCCAATGAAGTAAGGAAAGTTAAGAGGATATATGTATATATATCTCAAAACATACTTACGGAAGCCATGTTCTCTTTTTGCCTCTCAAGACGGTGAGGTAAGATCTTTGTGTACAAACTGACCATATTTAAAAGAGCTTTTCCGAGTCAACTGCAGTTCCCCTGCATTCATGCTGAAAGCTGGCTTGCCACTTTCGTAGAATCAGCCTAAAATAAAGCCTCTTTTTCTCATTTCTTCAGCAGCCCCCCTCACTTGCAGGCTGTTTTCCTTGGCCTCCAGCATTTTCTCCCGGTGCTGCAAGGAACACGTGTTGGTCCGGATGGACAACACATCAGTGGTGGCGTATGTCAACCAACAGGGTGGTCTTCAGTCCCCGGTGTTGCATCGCATTGCCTTCCGGCTCTTCATTTGGGCTCAAAGGAACCAGCTGTCCCTACGGGCGACGCATCTTCCTGGAGTGGCGAACTGGGCAGCGTACCTCCTTTTGAGGGAGGGTGCGCATCCGTCGGAGTGGCGGCTCCACCCTCAGGTGGTGGAGTGCATTTGGGAACGATTCGGGAAGGCGCAGGTTGATCTCTTCGCCTCAGCGGACACACTGTTCCCTGTGGTACTCCCTACACTGCTTAAGTGGTCCACTATGCGTCAACGTCCTAGCCCATGAGTGGTCCAGGATGCTCCTTTATGTGTTCCCACCGATACCGTTGCTCCCGGCCTTCCTAGAGAAGGTCCACATAGAGAAGGCGACAGTTCTCCTAGTGGCTTTGCCTGGATCTCCTCAGTCAGGCGAGAGGCACTCTCTGGCATCCGGAACCAGATAGGTTCCAATTATGAGTCTGGTCAGCTTTAGGGCTATCTGACGCAGTAGTGGGTACGTTGCAGAATGCTAGGGTAGGCTCCACCAGGTCTTTATATGCCTACAAATTGAGATATTTTCTAGAACTGGTGTCTGACTAAGGGTCCTGATCCAGTTTCTTGCCCTATGCCAGTTATCTTGCAATTTCTGCAAGAACTGCTCGATGTCGGTAGGTCACCTTCTACCCTGAAGGTGTATTTGGCGGCCATTGCTGCATGCCATGGCCTTGTTGATTCTATATCTCCAGGTGCGCATTTCTTGGCATTCCGGTTTCTCAAGGGTGCTTGGTGATTATGCCCTCCAAGGAGGGTCGTTCTCCCCGAATGGAGCCTTGATATTGTACTGGAGGCTCTCATGAAGGCCCTGTTTAAGCCCATACACTCCATAGAGTTGAAGTATCTGTCTATGAAGACAGCCTTCCTTTTGGCTATCACCTCGCAAAGCGGGTCAGTGAGGTGCTTCTTTATGCGTATTCCTGGAAATGGAGTCTTTCTTCACCTCTGTTTTTTATTCCTTCGCCGTCCTGTGTGCATTGCACTTAAGCAAAAAAACAAACAAAAAAAATGTCCACAAGTAACATTTACAAAATAAATTCTCCAAAGCAGTTAACGTTCTTGTTTTAATCAGCCTATCAGTGCGTCTTTACTGCTTCTATGTGACCTGTACTGTGCAGGAGGGGGCGGGACAAAGTTGGTGCTGCGTTGATTTAGGTTGCTAAAATCTAGTTTTCAGCATTGGAGGGATAATAGTAGAAATGGTTGACAAAAAAAGCAAAGTATATTTCGGCTGATGATCGTTTTAAGATATTTCCCAAAGAAACGACATGCAGACTGAGGTAATTGTTTTCCATATCTTAATGTGTATTTGGAGAAAATACGATCGATCGCTATTTAGCTTCAGAATCACACATTAAACAGGCTACCACAGAGGCTGATAACAGAACGTAAAATAAAAAGTTTTCATAAACCAAACTGGAAAGTCAGCACAGACAAGAAGTTTTCCTGTCTGCAAGTTAAATCAGTACTGAAACGATCCAGCACAGCCACCTCGCTTCAACCTGCTGCTTACAGTTGGAATTTTAGACCCGCCACGTCTTTGTTTTGACTCGGTACTAATAAAATAAATTATTGGATGGTACAAATAACATGACAACGAACGTGCTGCATACATTGCCTTTATTAAAGTATATCAGATGCCCTTGTGTAACCGAGTTTTTGGGCTGCTTCTAATCGATTTAAACATCTGTATAACTTGGCAAAGCTTTGCCTTAACTTCCAACCAGTTCAGTGGATGCAGACGTGCAGTCTCAATGTATGGGCAAGTCAACTGCAGGGGGATGCTGCATACTCGCCTTTAACAAATGACAACACTCTGTTTTAGTAAGGCAGCAAGTACCACTATTTTTAGGCTTTATAGTGTTCTGAAATACTGTCTACTTAGGTTTATTTAATGTTTAAACATGTCCGCGAAATCCTAATTTTATTCCGCAACATACCCGTGAAAAATACGTAAATTTACCGCGATTTAAGTAGACCCCTACTCATAACTATAGTTTTGTATAAAATAAAAAAGCACATGGGGCACAGTGCAGCTTTAAGGTTATCGATTTTTACGTTGCTGTACACTGGTGCCACAAACTGTACCTGCTACAAAAACATATTTTATTTAACTCTGAATGGGCGGGTCGTTTTTGTCAAGCTGCCCGCCTTCTCTCTCTCTCTCTACACTTCAGATATTATTAACCCGGGCTAACAAATTCACTCATTTCAGAATTCGCATGCCGCAGTATACTGGGTTACAGCATTCACTAAAAAAAGCTCAGTGAAGGTACCAATTTTGTATTTTTAAACGGGTAGGGGGGAAAAAAGTTTAATGTCACACGACAATAAAGTTGTGTATGGTATGCATATTAATACGGTTGTGGAAAAGACGAGTTCAAACATACACATAAGAAGAAAGATGACCATGTTCTAAGTTTTCAGACACATTGTGAGCATGCGCTGCGTATATAAGCTCCAAATTCAAACGGGCAGGCTTTATTTTTAAACACTGATAAGGAAATTACTGTAAGAATAACAACAGGGGAATGATGGTGGACAGGGGTCCTTTGTTAACATCAGCAATTATTTTTTACCTGTCCATCGGGGCGGCAATTTTTCAAGTTCTTGAAGAGCCAAATTGGAAGAGTGCTGAGGAGGACTACAAATGGAAAAAGACTCAAATATTGAAGGATTACCCCTGTCTCAAAAAACAGGACCTGGAAAAAATACTGGAGGTAAGGGAGACATTCATATCAGAACTATATTGAACGGAAGTACCAAAAAAAAAAAAACACAGTTGTGAGTCTATTTGATTATTGTACTTTACAATGTTAAACTGGAACGACTGTGGAAAAGTTTTGTCAAGGGTAATAATTTGTCAAGCACCAATATAGGTTAAATATTACATTCGTAATTTGTGCTTGTGGTGTTCTGTGTTTTTCTTCGCTAAGTGGTGTTTGTGTATTTTTATTTATTGTTTAAATTTTTTTGTAACAGGATACAAAAGTGTTTTGCAAGCACACACCTGCCAGACGTCAATAACATTTAAAAAAAAATATTTTAAATGTGTTGCGATAGGCTTTGTGGTCCATTGAACCTTTTCCAGTTAGAAAGTTTCATTTTATATCGGTTGTAATAGTCTGGCGTTTGTATGGGAACATGGTGGTAATAACATGTAATATTTCGAAAGGGGTGGCGTGTGTTGTGCAGGTTTATTTGATCAGTGTATAGCAATGAAATGTGTCAGAAACGCTTGCAATGATTCAGATGACATTTCAATTGTAGCAGTGTTGGCATTTCACAAGTCACTGCCTACTGCAGGTCCTGTTTGAAAAAAAAAAAAAGTCCTGGCAGAGTTTATTCACACATATATTATAAACGCATGTGGTGTATTTTCATGTAAGTCATGTAAGAGAGGTAAGAAGTATTGTTGGCTACCATTAAGACTCACTTAGGTTAGGTAAATACACGTTTAGAATCCGGCAGCTGAATTCACAGGGTGTGGGACTGTAGGTTTCACGCAAGAAATGACGCAGTGTGCTCTGGTCCATTACTCTGGATATTGTTACCACTGGCTGTACACAGCATGTATATGCAAAAGTAAAAACAAAAAAAATGTTGTTCATTTATAATACTGAGTAGGAGCATACATAAACAAAATAATAATAATAATAATAATAATAATAATAATAATAATAATAATAATAAAGAATGTTCAAAAGCTGTGGGAAATCTGCTAAAGTTTCTTATTACCAGTACAAATTCTACTTCTTATGTGAAACCTCAGAAAGACTGTTGCCTGTAGGTTAACATCTCGGCTGAACAAAAAAGACATGTATAATATAATATTTGGTCTTAAGTTCAAAGAAAGGGAAATGGCAAGTTTTATATTAAGAATATGTTTTCCGCAGCAGTGAAATCATCTGCCTTAGGCAAAAATCTTACTGGTAGGATTACCTGCTTTTGAGATCAAATTTGGACTAACAGTCCGCATTCTCATCTTAAATGCAACTTCATTGTGGAGTTCTCAATCTAATGCTGATGCAATGCTTTGACTGGCAAAGGATCAGTGACCTGCTTGCAGACTGGTCTGTCAGGGTTAGAGTGTGGGAACCATTTTTTGCTACTGTAGTAGTTTTCTTTCTCTTCTTCATATCTGTCACACAATACAAAAAAGGCGGCAATTTTCTCACAATACAGGAAAGGCAGAAACGGAAGTGACACCATTCACCTTTTGTGTGCCCCAGCTTCTCCCTTTCAAGGTGATGTCTTTTTATGTAATTGGAATCCATATAAAATGTGGAGTGTTATAGTGAACTGTCTTATGCTGATGAAGGAGATTGGAGAATAATGGAGGTGGAGAAGATGAGGTGGGATTGCTGGTGAGGTTTGATGATGAGCATTGAATGGTAAATGGTAAGCTGATAAACAAAGAACAAAAAATGTGCATAGCAATGCAATAGGCTTTTAATAACATTTGCATTTCCTGGTTACAAAGAACAGTGATTAAAGTGAATGTTTGTTTTTTCAAAAGCATTGCACTCGCAACAAAATTACTGTTTTTCTCTGTTCTGGGTGGCTTAAAGAAGGTTACAGATTACTGTACAGAGTTTCTGTAGGGTGTTGTGTATTGCCTCAGTTTAACTTCAAAGTACCCCTGTGATGGTATTTCTAACAAAATATGTTTATTTGCTATTCAGTTGACATTTATGTTATCTCTTTAAGAGATGCAGGACTGCCAGGGGCAGGATTCATTGGAAGTGTGTCCTGGTGAGCCTGGAGCATACATTCTTCTATAAGAGTCAGAGCGTTATTTAATGAGCCATGGTGGGTGGGAATACTGGTGCAAGTGCTTTTTCCCTGTCTCGCTGATTTATTGAACCGCTTTTTAACTTTTAAATACAGAGAAAAGAGGTCCACTTTTGTGGAACAAGTTTACAATCTTTGATATCTGTCTCAGTTGAGATCACTGAATCAAATTCCAGGTTCTGAAATTATATTTTCATTAATCTTGTATCTGCTTTTAAAAGCAAGATAGCAAAACAAATACAGACTGTTAGAAGATCATTTGTTTTGTTTGTCATCATAATTATATTAATCTTTATCGTAGTTTTTATTTGTTACTCCTTTGACATTTTGTTGAGGATATTGACACTAAAATTTAAAAAATATATTTTACAACCCTCCTCCTTTCCTAACTCAATGGAACATGAAATGGAAAATGAAATGAAGAATGACTAGATGAAAGAAACATCTCCCCTTAAGTCCCCAGTTTTGGTGGGGGCTTCTCAGCAGCCAATAAAACCCGTTGGAAGTGCCTCAAGAAGCAGCAGCTGCTGTGGCTGCCTTTCACTGTGGTCCTTTCAAGTCAAAGGGTTAGGAAGTGAAGTCATTCCGATTCAGAGAGCACTTGGGGGGGTGGAATCTCTACCCCCACCCCCACCCTGTGCTATTAGCGCCATACAAAGAACTTCTTATACTTGCCGCAGAACTCTTTAAAGCAGTACATTCTCCCAGCTGTACTTCAGATTAGCTTTTAATTGATCCCCATTGGAGATTTGAGGCTAAATGATTTATGATCCATGTCACTTTATTATGGAACAAATCTTCCTTGTGGGGGAATTTTTTTTTTTTATATTGCCCTTCTGGCAATTAATTTATATATATATATATATATATATATATATATATATATATATATATATATATATATATATATATATATATACACTCAAGGCTTGAATTTCATTTTTGTGTGTTGGGGATTTCCATGCTGCAGCCAATGGTGGGGATTCCAACATTTTAGGGGAATAGCAAGAAAAAGGCACTTTTGCACATAAACGCTATATATATATATATATATATATATATATATATATATATATATATATATATAGCTTTTACGAGCAAAAGTGCCTTTATATATTACTTCATCATCATTCACACTGGTATTGCTTTAAAATAAGCTGCTTTCAGGAGACCTAACAGCTGCTCATCACTGTGAGCACTGTGAGACTGAGCACTCTCCATTGCTTTTGCCATTGTCTGACGTGAAGTTTTTACTTCGCGTTTCTGTTTCAAAGCTGCATTGTGTGTACTGCAACTAGAATGTCTCAATAATGTAGACATTTTGTAACAACGGCCAGTAAACTTTACAGTTGCATAGAGACTGCAGACTGAACAGCTCATTTCACTGTTATTAAACTCCAGCCATGAGTAAATCTTCAGCCAGTTAGGCTGAAATGTATCTTTTTTGCCTTTTCCTTCACTGCTGTCGTTTGTTTGTTTTGTACATTATGCACTGTTTTCATTTAACGGCTCCGGCAAACTTTTTTTGCCTGCAGAAGAAGAATAAGGTGCTTTTCTTTTTAACCAGCCCTCCATTTTTTTAAAAAAAAGTGTGTCACCGCTTGCAAAACAACACCTATATAGATTTAATATTGTCTTTTTTTCAAAACTCTTTACTTACTGCAGTATACTGAGTTTCTATAATGCTTAAAGATGTTGGCCGAGAATCACGTACGAGAGAATAAAGTCTCGCGGCATTTAAAATATCCAGCACTACTTTTATTTATTTATTTTATCCAGCACTACTCAGAATGCAGCTCGTAGAGCACCTTGGAAAATGCGCAATTCCCGTGATCCCGCGCTGAAATTCAAGCTCTGATATATTTATATATATTTTTAAAGCAGTTTCCACCTCCCTGGACTTGAGTTCAGATCCCAGTGCTGCCTGTCAGGTTGAGTTCTGAGATTTATTAAGGCAAAGTTCATGGAGAATGACTTGGAGATCTTGGTTTGTAGCCTCTGCTTAGATACTCGGTTACTCTCAGTGATTGTAGTTGTAGCTAACATAATAGTTGCATTGTGTAAGACATCTGACATGCCCTACAGCCACTGTTAGGTAAGATAGTTGGCATGTTAAATACATGTGAAAATTAAATTTTAAAATTAGTGAAACTTCTTTTTTTAATGGTACTGTAACTCTACAGCTTATGAATTCAAATGCATTCTGTTACTGCCCTGCTCTCTGTGGCTGTAAATCTCAAGGCAAAAAGTTCAAGCGTCAGCACTAATGCTGGAGAGTATTAATCAGTAAGAGATTTATGCTGCAATGGTATCCCATGGCTTTAGAGAGAATACTTGGGCTTGAAACTTGCCCAGCTCTCCACCCAGTCCCAAGTTTCAGGACTTTAGGTATATTATTGAAATATTATTGAAGTGCTTACTGAATTGTAATGACCTCACTGTCTAACCCTTTCACTTGCAAAGAGACCACAGGCAGGCAGCCACTGCAGCTGCTGCTTGAGGCAGTTCCAATGGAGTTTACTGCCTGCTGAGAACCTCTCAGCACCATTCTCCCCTCAGGCTCTGCCATGATCACGCTTCATCATGACATGAACAAGTCACCTGAGTCTGAAGGTTTACTTAACAGCAGATATTCATTCAACTACTAAAGATGAACTTTTTTTTTTATTTTAATATCAATCCCCTGACTCTTGATCATTAAAAAATATATTAAATGAAGATAGTTCTGAAATTCAAGACTTGGTGTAAAGCATGTGTGAGTTTCAAGCCATGGTTTTGCAGCTTCCAGGGCTAGGTTCTGCTCCACCATGAAAAACACAGGAACCTTCCCTGCCTCATTCAGCCTCCACCTAATGGAAGCTCAGTTTGGGGTCCAGTATTGTAATGTGAAAGTAAGTTTAATAGTGTTTCTTTGAGGGGTCTTATGATCTTGCAAAGCCTGCATGAACTACAGAATGCAGTATTAAGTTTATAGAGACTTGCTGAGCCAGCCACTTGTTTCAAATACCCCTTCTCTACTGGCACACCCAACCCGTGAGGGCTCGGTACGGTACGGGTATGGGTGGTTTTCCACTGGCTATTTGTCGAGCTGAGCGAGAACCTAACTGTGAAACTCCAGCCATACAAGACATCTGAATCTGGCTCTGAGCCAAGCCCGGCCTGGGGCGGGGTTAAGGAGTTTCGTCATTACTGGCATCCCTCAGTACACTCCAGAAAGACAAACAACAAGCAACATGGCGGGCAGCGAGTGTGATGAGAGAAAAGTACAGCCTTGGGACGCTGAGGAAGTGAAGGCTCTAGTTTATGTGAGCAGATAGAAGTGTTCCGGAAAGTCTAGTCTCGTGCGTCAGAAATGAGAAAGATTGTGCCAAATTTCTGAAGGTTTAAAGCAAATGGACATAAACCGCGGGTAGTGTACACTTAACTTACACAATCAAAAACACAAAAATCTACCAAATTTCTCATCCTTGACCTTTATTATATTAATATAAAGAAAAACAAATATAATTCTAAACCTTTAGAAAAATATAGTAAAACAAAATACAACTGTACCATACATACAACTATGGCTCTCAAGTTGAAGCACGGCTTCTTTTTTTAAGCACCCAAACAAAACACAACTCTAGAAAAAACAACTATCCTTAAACGGGATATCTTTGGCAAATCATATTTTTAAAACCAAATTTTTTCCCCTTCAATAGAACTAATTGAACTTTATTAAGTTGATATAAATCAGTAATATTTGTGGATTATAAAGAAATTCCTAAATATATTTACAAGATGTAGTGATACAAGATACAGCTGTACCATTGGTCTATTAATTTTTGAACACCATTTGTTTGCGCATCTTTTGGCAAACTGAATTAATTAATAACAATAAATAAAAACAACTGTCTTTCGGCTGATGTCAGTTCGGCTCTGCAGTGGAAAAACAGACCAAGCTCTCCTTAACCATGAGGGCTCAGAACAGCCCCGGCATGGCTCGGTTGTACAGTGGAAAAGAGGCAAAAGAGTGAACAGAACAGGTGGAGGGGGCAGGGCATGAAGTTAAGATCATGAAGGGCAAGGCAATGTTGCCTTCGTTGGGTGTGAAGATTCAGGAGTTTTAGGGGGCAAAAAGGCAAAATATAAATCCAACCCAAGGGCACCAAGACGATTTCATACTCATATATAAAACAATAAAAAATAAATACAGAGAGCCTAGTATGTTGATGAAATGTTAATTCAAACATACACAAATCGATGTTTTCGGAGTGATTCACACATTAATTATTACAAAAATAAAATATCGGTCATTTTTCCATTGTAAAAATAAAATGGTATGAAAATATCCAATTAAAACAACAAATGAAAAAATACAAAGGGTAACTTGGCAAAAAAACAAATGGTTTTTTTACTAAACTGTCAGCCTGTTAAGTAGAGCTAATGCTTGTCTGTGTCTGTAATTAAAGCTTTTTTAAAACCCTGTGCCATGTGTTTCATAATTCACTGTAATCAAGTTCAACTGGATTTTATATAACATTTGGTCCGCTGGTGAAGTGAATGTTTAAATCAATGCATTTTTAAATGCTAAAATGAGTATTCTTTCAGAAATAGAGATTTTCACGGAGAACTGGATATTATTATTACACGGCACTGGTTCTAATTCATGGAAATCGTGAAATCCATGCTCACCACTAAAAATACAGCCTTAGTGATACAACACCACAAATAAGCGTTGTCAGTGAAGTTACAAAAAGATAGATTTTCAGGCAAACTTGCTGAAGATTTACCTATGGCTGGAGTGTTCGGTAGTTTGCTAACCACTGTAACCTGTACAAACAACGCGGCTTTAGGAAAAACTTCGTCAGGCAATGGAGAGTGCTCTGCATCACAATGATAAGCAGCTGGATGTACATAATGTTAGATGTTTACATTTGAGAGACTTTATATAGTTTCACAGTTCTTGAAATGTACAGTTACAAAGGATTTACAGTTTTGTTATGCTACATTGCTGAACACTCAATTCAGGAAAAAGCATACACATTCTAACCCCTTTGGTGAAAGCACAGGTTTTACTAGTTAAAAAGTAGAACTGCGTAAGGTAGTGAGAATGTATTACACACAAATATATGAAAAAATAAATAAATCTACTTCTCAAGATTGTGTTTTGTTCACTATTCTGTTATCTCTCCTACTTGGTTCATAACGCAGGGAGCTGCTACTTGAACCATGTAATACATAGCTACTTGCACATTTTTTTTGTTTTGTTTTTGGTGTAAGAATTTGAGCAAAACTAATAATTATCTACCAAATTTGTGCGTTCATTTTTAGCGTTGGTGTTTTGGGGGGAAAAACACTGAATTACAAAACAGGATCAGTCATTGAAATGTCTATATACACTACTGGTCAAAAGTTTTAGAACACCTCCATTTTTCCAGTTTTTATTGAAATTTACGCAGTTTAATGTCTCAATGTACTTTCTTTCACCCTTCTGTCCAGTTCATCCCAAACCAGCTCGATGGGGTTTAAGTCTGGAGACTGTGCTGGCCATTCCATGATTTGAAGCCTACCGTCTTGTTCTTTTCTTCTAAGGTAGTTCTGAAATAGCCTGGAGGTATGTTTTGGGTCATTATCTTGCTGTAGGATGAACCCCTAACCGACTAGGCGGATACCAGAGGGTATTGCATGGCGCTGCAAAATGCTGTGGTTGCCGTTTTGGTTCAGGGTGCCACTCACTCTGTGCAAGTCGCCGACTCTGGATCCAGCAAAAGAGCCCCAGACCATCACGCTTCCTCCTCCATGTTTGACAGTTGGTGTCACACACCGAGGAACCATCCTTTCGCCTACTCGACGGCGTACAAAAACCCTGCGTGATGAACCAAAGATTTCAAATTTTGATTCATCGGTCCATAAGACCTTCTTCCAGTCTTCAGTCGTCCACTGGCGGTGCTTCATGGCCCAGGCAAGCCTCTTTTTCTTATTTTGCCATCTTAGCAATGGCTTTCTTACTGCCACTCGACCTGTCAAACCTGCAGCTCGAAGTCTTCTCTTCACAGTGTTAAGCTGTGCTTGAAGCTGTTGTCCTGTGAGCCGCCTATCACGCAAGCTGTTGACTCTCAGAAACTTGTCTTCTGATTCTGTTGTGGCTTTGGGTCTGCCAGACCTCTTCCTGTCAGAGTTTTCTCCAGTTTCCAAGTGCCTTTTGATGGTGTAGGAAACTGTACTCACTGACACCTTGGCTTTCTTTGCAATTTCTCTAAAGGAAAGACCTACACTTTTAAGGGTTCTAATGGTCTGTCTGTCTTCCTTTGTTAATTGCCTTTTTCTCGCCATTATGATAGCAATATACTACTTCCTGCAGTACAATACTGACCAAATAATGCTTAAGAGGGTGTAGTAACACAGTCTGTTCCAACACTGCTTTTATACAGAGAGAGGGTTTGTAAGTAATCAACAAAAGTTGGGACATCTGTAGGAATTGTTAGCATCAACTTTCAAGGCTTAATTTACTTCCATTGCTGCAGAACAGCTGTAAGTTGTTAACCCATTACTTGTTCCCTGAAAAGGCCTTTTGTATAACTCTGAAATGTACATTATTTTTCAGTTTTGGTAACCTAAACTTTTTTTTAACCTCTGGCAGTTTACCGCTTACCTTTGTACCATTTCAGGTTATTCACTGGACTTGAACTGCTTAAATTTCAATAAAAACTGGAAAAATGGGGGTGTTCTAAAACTTTTGACCGGTAGTGTACATTATATACTGAAGACATGAAAGGAGTTTGAATGTGTATTGCACTGTTGCATTTTTAAGTATTGCAATTTTAAGCATAGAATCAGATCTCCTTATACCATATATGATCCTTATACAATGGGAGGCTGTGTGGTCCAGTGGTTAAAGAAAAGGGCTTGTAACCAGGAGGTCCCAGGTTCAAATCCCACCTCAGCCACTGACTCATCGTGTGACCCTGAGCAAGTCACTTAACCTCCTTGTGCTCCGTCTATCGGGTGAGACGTAGTTGTAAGTGACTCTGCAGCTGATGCATAGTTCACACACCCTAGTCTCTGTAAGTCGCCTTGGATAAAGGCGCCTTCTAAATAAACTAACAATGATCATGGAATATGTCATTATGTGTAATGTGGTATACGTTATAAGTTGTATGTTGTTGTTTTTTTTTTTTTACTAAGCTGTAATTTAAAAAAGGAAATTTAAATATAGGTCTACATTATTTGAAGGATATTCACGTGTATGTGAAATAGTGGACAGCAAAGCATTGAAAATAAATTAAATTGCAGCTGCTGAAGAAATGGCCTGAAAACCCTCTGCTGATTGATATTTTTTTGTGAAATGCCTAAATGATCCAAACACAGTGGAATGCAAACTCTGCAAGTGGCCCAATTTCTGCAGTACTTGATGTAGGTTAACATTATTTTTATTATTATTATTATTACTATTATTATTATTATTATCGGGGACGAGTTGTTGTGCACTCATTTCTTACCTACTGTCAGTTGTCGCACATACTTTTTATTGCTCTGAGCACACTCTTAAACTCAGGGGAGACGTTTAAGAAGGACAGAGATGTGTTGGACTCCAACTTTTAATAAAATCACACAGACTCATTTAATTTGAAGTTTTAACGAATCAGAGCAGTAGTAGTGCTCCTTCTGTTTATTAAATGCTTAATCATGGATAGAGTGGTTGCAAGCCACTTTGGATCCCTGCTAATAGGCAATCTGGGCGTTTTCAGTGCCTTTACCTGTTTAACAGCATTAATACTTCAACACAGTAATTTATGATCATATACTCAGCCCTTAGGCTAGCTATGCAAACTGCTAAAGCGCTCACTGCTAAATCCTAAAACATCCAATATGTCACCCTCCAAATGAGATATACATTCAAAATTGTTCTTACCTTCCACTACATGGAAGTTTAGTTGTAGAATACAACATAAAAGCAAGAACTGTTTTCAAAGGCAGAGACTTCTAATTACGACCAAACGCAACCAGCTTTTTCAGAGATCTTCAGATCATGGACCACACAACTTGTAAGATCAAGTTGAGTGACACTTAACTACGATTTTACCTCAGCTTTTATATAGTTTTTTCTCCATTTCATATGCCAATTAAATCTAATTATTTGCTCTGTATTGACAGCTCTTATCTTTGTGTGAATAATATATTTCAAAAAGTACCAGTGACCCGCTTTTCAAAATTAATTGAATGTGAGCTCATGGTTCACTATCTTCCAGCCCTCCTTTCCCTAAAAATTAGTGAACTGGAGTTCACAGGGTCCTTGCTATCAAATACAATACAAGTATATGTGTATATATGAGAGATGTTTTTAATATGTAACACCAGCTCTATTTGATTATATTAACCTGGGTCTAAAATATATGTCTCTCTTAGCAGCATATTATGTTACCTTTTCAGTGTGTTTTCAGTGGGCCAGTTTAACTTCATATACAAATGTGTGTTAACAAAATATTGGACAAAGACTGTAGGGGTTTATCATAAGCCTTTGAGTAAAACCACTAAGCATACAGTGGCCAGTCCAGTTATTTTCATTTAAATTCAGGCTATAATGAACATGTTAAATATAATAGTCTCATATTAACTGTACCATGCTTGGACTAAGCCTGACCTCTCTCTGTTTCTAAAAATCCTCTGCACAAGCAGGTTTGAGACACCCTGTTCACCTGCAAGGCTAGTTTTTTTATTAATATGAAACTCTGCTGCAAGCGCTTTTCTAAATTCACTGCATTAAGTTATTTTTGGCCGGATTCAAGAGACGCCTCGGTCTTTTCAGATAATAAAAAAGCTTACATCCTAATTTTTACTAAGCGCTCATTATTTTCTTAATATAATGAGGTACACACTCCTGTCTTTCTTAAAGTACCTTCTGTTGGTTATCATTGAAGGTTGGCAAATCCCACTTTTAAGAGCCAACACCCAATCCTGCTTTGAGGTGCCAAAGACTAAACCTTATCTTTTGAAGGTCTAATGGCCTTCCAGAATTATTACTGTGTGTCTGAGACTGTAAATACATACTTATGTTTATTACTGCAGTAGAACTTAATAAATGCAACTCTGTGGCATTTTTAGTTTTAAATGTAACTCTGTCCAACGGTTGCTTTTTCTTTTGTAATACAAAAGCCTCCATATTTTTGACTCGCAAACATCATCCCAATTAAAGTCGCTACCTTTCAAATAAGCGCTTATACTGTATGCAACTTTAATTTAAATGAAATGCTCGCTTTGGCTGGCAAGTTTTCATTCATTTGTATAATATAATGAAGTGAACGGACATTACACCATATGCTCCCTTATTCTGTTACCAAAGAATAAGGTTAATTTTTTTAAAAGATCGCTCATTATAGAAAGGCCTTGGATTCAAAACTGCTGATTACCAGCAAGTCTCGCTTTGACTACCAAAACCTATTTTTTCATGCCCATCACAGCCTTGCTATGAGCAGGTAAAGAAGAGGTCACAGAATTAGTTATTTTCCTTCAGTCGGTCAATTGTGTACTAAAGTTATTAAATCCAGTTTACACTTTATTGTCTTATATTCAGACATAACATTCCTTCTGTTATAATAAAACATTTACACTTATATTCTGTTTGAATTATTCTAGAATACTTGTGTTTAGCTTTCAGATCAAGCTTACTTCTTTTCTAAATAAGAAACTTGACTGTGAATCCATTAAACTATAGGCTTGTTAATATTGAGAAATATAGCAGCATTATTAAGACTTCTGTTGTTATTACTATTTTTATTACGCTAAAGCCCCAACCGGGCAAAAACACAAATATGATGTTTCTATTTAATTAGGCTTCCAAGCCAGAATGGCTGGAAGCCTATTGTTCTTGTAAAGATGATGATTATTATTATTATTATTATTATTATTATTATTATTATTATTATTATTATTATTATTTTCTTTTCTTCCACCACCAAAATGGACCAAAATCAAGTGTCTCATTTTGAGGCCATTAAAACTACAAGAACCATTGCAGCTATTGCCATCAAACTTCACACATATGTTGATGACAGTATGCAATTACACAGATCACTTTTTGGGGGTGACCGCACGTGACATGTAGCCTTCATTTTGGATTCTATGTTTTCGCCTTAAAATGCAACTCCTCCAGAACCGCTGGACCGATTTAAACTGAAACTTTGCAGGTATCTTATTAAACATAAGAGCATCAAAAGTTATTCATTTGGTGAGTTTTCGTCAATCCAAGATGGCTGACACGGACCAATCAAAATCCAGCGTCAAAAAATTTGCTTGGGATTTCACGGGATGTTGCTTTTGGCAGGTTGCATAAATTTCAGCTGTATTCAATATGCATTTTTTCAAGTATATAATAATGTGAAACTTGTGCCATATATGTGATTAGATTTTAGAGTATTTATGTTTCTAATTTTGTTAAGTTTTCGACAATCTAATATGGCTGACATGGACCAAACAAAATCCAAGGCCGATAATGTTGCTGAAAATTTCATGAAAGTTTATAGATTGGTAAAAGCCTATGAGGTCATGAAATGGCCGCCATATTGGATTTTTTGCATGTGTTTTTGACGATATTCAAAGATCTTCTCTGAAACCGGTTATTGCATAGCTATGAAACTTGGTGTGTAAAGTCATATACTAATGTACATTAATTGTTATAAATAAGACATTTTCTTAAAGCATTTACTCTGTTTGAATAGTTGTAAGCTACTGATAGTAAGCATACTCAAAAATTATGCTTTCCAGTTAACAAAATGTTCATATGATTTCCAACCATACTTTCTTGTGCTGTAAATGCTTGGAAGCCGTAAAGTTGCCTGCAACTTCTAGTTCAAACATATTATTTCTCTTCAGAGTTTATTTAATTATGTTCCTTATTAGATCAAAATACTTTTGAAAACCTCTATGCTAAGTTGCAAAAAAATCAAATAGGTATAACATAGCTTTTGTTTTATAACATTGTGTGTTTTAACAATTTGTTTAATATTTCTGCTGAATTTATATTCTTTTAAAATACATTACAGTCATTACAATATTTGTTGCAGTTTCGCAAATGTTCAATTTGTATCCCAAAGATCAGCGTTTTAATAAACAAATAAACAAAACAAAAGATTTAAACAAAACAACAAAACACAAACCAAAGCAAAGGGCATGAGGGCCAAAGCGAATAAACAGCAAACAAGTAAGTGGCGTGCTGGCTAAACCATGCACGTTTTATGCAATGTTTTGTACTCTCTGCTTCTCTCCGCTCTCTCGTACTCTCTCTACTACACCAACCACCAACCCGAACAGCTGCTGTTCTTATACTCTGGCCGAGGGTTAACTAGTTGTTAATTATCTTAGTTACCCCTCGGCCACAGTCTGCATGCGTTTGGTAAGGATGCATGACTGTCATGCTAGTTAAATAATCAGTAGCTGATCAGTCATGCATCCTCACGAGGTTTTTATATAAATATAAAACAATAACAAGCGGCCGGCGCTTTTATCCGCACCGCAAACAAATACAAATAATAATAAATAGAGGCGGGACACTCCGCCACACATGCCCCTCCTTGTGCGCACACATGGCCTTTTCGGCCACCTCCCCCTTATTCCCTAAAGTCCCGGCTAGCAGTCCTGGCCCCGGAACAGGGAAGCAAGGTGTCTCGGGCGGCCACGGCGGGATGTCCTCCTCCCACCCCAACAACTGTAGCGTCCTAGTGGACCACGCACAGGCAGCCCCTCTGGCCAGAAAAATTTTGGGGTGGTCTCCAGACCTGCCCCCCTTCTTCATGGCCGGCATCTCCCCTCCGTGGGGCTCCGGCCACAGTATTTCCTGCAGCGAAATTGCTGCGGGGAGCTGGTCTCCTGACCTCCCCCTTCTTCATGGCCGGCAGCTCCCCTTCATGGGGCTCCAGCCACAGTATTTCCTGCCTGAAAGTGCGGCTGGGGAGCTGGTCTCCTGACCTCCCCCCTTTTCCGTGGCCGGCAGCTCCCCTTCATGGTGCTCCAGCCACAGTATTTCCTGCCGCATGGCAGGACTGGTAGCGACTCCAGGCAAAACAGGACCCTCGGGAGGCGAAGGTAGCAGCTGCAGACCTTGCAGGCGAGGCTTTAGGCAGCAGCGGACCCTCGGGGGCGACGGCAGCAACAGCGGACCCTCGGGCGGCGGCAGCAGCAGCGGACCCTCGGGCGGCGGCAGCAGCAGCGGACCTCGGGCGGCGGCAGCAGCAGCGGGCGCTCGAGGCGGCGGCAGCAGCAGCGGACCCTCGGGAGGCGAACTCGGAAGGGAGCCCCTGGCCATGGAGGCGGCGGGAGCTCCACTTCTCCCTTGTGCCCTGTAACTGGTGGCTCTCCAGGCGGCGCGGGCAACAGGCAGCCCTAGGCGATGCGGGCAACAGGCATCCTGGGCGATCGCGGGCAACAGGCATCCTTAGGCGTGCGGGCAACAGGCATCCTTGGGCGGTGCGAAGCAACAGGCATCCTTGGGCGGTGCGGAGCAACAGGCATCCTTGGCGGTGCGAAGCAACAGGCATCCTTGGGCGATGCGGAGCAACAGGCATCCTTGGGCGATGCGAGCAACAGGCATCCTTGGGCGGTGCGAAGCAACAGGCATCACTTGGCGGTGCTGAAGCAGGGCAGGAGCAGTCCTTCCCATGATGGTGGATGTGGAACCAGCAGGTATTCACCCTCTGCTGGTGGAGGTGGAGATGGAACCAGCAGGTATTCACCCTCTGCTGGTGGAGGTGGAGGGGCAAGCAGTCCTCCCACGGTGGTTGGCGGAACCAGCAGGTATTCACCCTCTGCTGGTGGAGCTGGGAGGCGGCAAGCAGTCCTCCCACGCGGTTGAGGCGGGAACCAGCAGGTATTCACCCTCTGCTGGTGGAGGTGGGAGGCATGCAAGCAGTCCTCCCACGGCGGTTGAGGCGGAACCAGCAGGTATTCACCCTCTGCTGGTGGAGCTGGGAGCGGTAAACAGTCCTCCCACAGGCGCTTGAGGCGGAACCAGCAGGCATTCACCCTCTGCTGGTGGAGGTGGGAGGGCAAGCAGTCCTCCCACGGCGATTGAGGCAGAACCAGCAGGCATTCACCCTCTGCTGGTGGAGCTGGGAGCGATAGCTGTCTTCCCACGGCTCTTGAGACGGAACCAGCAGGCATTCACCGCTCTGCTGGTGGAGGTGGCAGAGGCAGAGGCAGCTCCTGCTGCTCTGCTCCTGGCGGTGGAGGAGGCAGAGGCAGAGGCAGCTCCTGCTGCTCTGCTCCTGGCGGTGGAAGCGATGGAGGTGGCGGAGACAGAGGCAGCTCCCGCTGCTCTGCTCCTGGTGGTGGAAGCAGAGGCAGCAGGTATTCTTCCTCCTGCTGCTGGAGGCCTGGGCGCTGGATGCAGGCTTCCCCTTCGGCGCTGGATGCAGGGCCCCCTTCCGGGCGCTGGATGCACGGGCTCCCCTTCGGGCGCTGGATGCACGCGCTCCCCTTCCGGGCGCTGGATGCACGGGCTCCCCCCTTCCGGGCGCTGGATGCACGGCTCCCCTTCCGGCGCTGGATGCACGGGCTCCCTTCCGGCGCTGGATGCACAGGCTCCCTTCCGGCGCTGGATGCTCGCGCTCCCCCTTCTGGGCGCTGGATGCTCGCGCCCCCTTCTGGGCGCTGGATGCTCGCGCTCCGCCTCTTCATATTGCGTGGGGCATATGGCCAACGTGTGCCCATATGCCCCCAGCCAGGACACAACTCCGCCACGAGGTTCACAATATAAACCTCACAGTCATCGTCACCAATCTCCTCCTGCTGTTGCTGCGGTTGCTGTTGCTGCAGCCTTCTCTCCCCTTCTCTTCCTGCTCCTTCTCCTGCCTTCCTCTCCTGGGCCAATTCCTCCTCCTCATCCTGGAAGGGCAGATTGCTACGGTGTGCCCATAGACCCCGCAAGCAGGCACCAGCCTTGGTCCTCCAGACCACCAGGAGGTCCTCCAGTTCCGCAGCAGCCGTTTCTCCAGCTCCAGCCTTCCATTTTATTTATTTATTTTTTCCAAAAACCCCCACAAAAAACACTTTTTGAAAAAACAAACAAACAACGTCCTTTTCCTGGTCCGGCTGTTGAGGCGTTGTTTGTCCCACGCAGGACACCATATGTGACAGTCTGGCTTGCAGTGGTGAGTGTGATGACGTCACGGACCAGGAAGTAACTGAATCACAAAACAGTGGATGGCGGGTGAAGCTGAATGCTATGGCACTCAGCGTTTTAATAAACAAATAAACAAAACAAAAGATTTAAACAAAACAACAAAACACAAACCAAAGCAAAGGGCATGAGGGCCAAACGAATAAACAGCAAACATGTAAGTGGCGTGCTGGCTAAACCAGCACGTTTTTAGCAGTTGTTTTGTACTCTCTGCGTCTCTCTCTCCGCTCTGCCCGTGCTCTCCTCTGTACACTCAACCACCAACCCGAACAGCTGCATGGTTCTTATACTCTGGCCGAGGGGTTAACTAGTTGTTAATTATCTTATTACCCTCGGCCACAGTCTGCTGAGCGTTTGGTAAGGATACATGACTGTCAGCTAGTTAACATAATCAGTAGCTGATTTCAGTCATGCATCCTCACTGTAAGGTTTTAAATATAAAGTTATGCAAAAAACATATTAATAACAATCAGAGTTTATTTAATTATGTTCCTTATTAGATCAAAATACTTTTGAAAACCTCTATGCTAAGTTGCAAAAAAATCAAATAGGTATAACATAGCTTTTGTTTTATAACATTGTGTGTTTTAACAATTTGTTTAATATTTCTGCTGAATTTATATTCTTTTAAAATACATTACAGTCATTACAATATTTGTTGCAGTTTCGCAAATGTTCAATTTGTATCCCAAAGATCAGTCTGCTTCCAGTAGCTGTGACAGCCTTGGGTCAGTTTCTGCTCTCAGTGAGTCTGTCAAAGCCACCACAGGTGTGGGTGACAGTCTTTAAAAGCCTGATACCTGCAAAAACTAAAATCTTGTTAGCTGGGCTTCCATCTCTACATTCTCATTCCCATCATCAGTGGGAAGGCTTCATATAAATTAAACTGTTTCTATCAAAGAGCTATTCCATCCCCGCCACATACACCTTTCACTCAAAAAAGGTGCTCGCACCTTGTACAAGGGAAGATGTTTTTAGGGTCACTCCGTGACACTACATTAGGTAAATCTTAGAACACTTTGCTGCTGCTTTAGACAGCTTTTCTTCCGTCTTTCTTTTTAAATGTTTTTAGTTAACATGGTGCTCACAGACAAAATCAAATACGCGTGATTGGAAATTCCTGGAGGCGCAGTCATATTGAGCTCAGTCTAACAGCGTCCCTCCCTATGTTTGCACTTCATTAACCAAAGTCTTTCTCGGGGTTTAGTGCTGGGAGGTGCACAGTAAAAAGAATGGCAACAATAATACATTGGTAATGAGTCATTTTCTAGCAGGACAAGATTCAATTGAATTGTGACAGAATTAGCCAGCTGACACTGAGCAAGTTTGTGAATGGGTTGTAGATGGGATGTGCTGGTGCTGATGGACATCGGCAGCAATGATGGGCGGGCATACAGGCAACTTTTGTCGAAAGTTTTTTTTTTTTTAAATTTGAAAGGCATTGAGGCAAGTGGCTTGGGCACTGCAGCAATTGTCACCAGTGCCATCGGTTATTTCACACCCTGAGGGGGGTAAAAGTGGAGTACAGCAAGCATGGGTTTACTATTTTTAAACCCTAGTATTTAGCCTTTTTAGCCAAGTTAAGCAAATCATTGTATGTTCAGTTTCTTTTTATTAGTGTATATAAGTACATTTTAAGCAGGTGGATTAAATAACTGTCTGAAATAATAAAAAAAGTATGTTGTATTTTGATTCACTAGGGCGTGTATGTCTTGTCTGTGAACAGCTCCCAGATTGAACTTGCCCACGCTTCCTCATCGATGATGTTAATGATGATAAATGGAGCTATAAGGTATATGATAGGCGAAATCAAGAGGTGTGCTGTAAAATGTTTTTATATGACAGAAAATAAAGTAAGGGTTCTGTCGAGTCAGGAGCAAGTCCAGACTGAAACACTTTAATGACGCTGCTGCTGTAGATAGCTGTAAGGAAATGATTTGACATTCATCATCGTCTGAGCATGCAGGTACAGAATGATAACGCACCACTTTAAGCGACCCATTTTAGACACACCTTAATTTTGTAGAAGCAACATTACATTATATGATTAGTCAACCAATGACTATCTCACCAGGGCAAAAAGCTTGGAAAAAATGGCGGCAAAACCAATGTGAAGACTTGCTTTTAGTATCATGACAATTTTGTTAATTATTCAACCAGGAGAAACTATACATGAACAACACATTTATTTCCTAAATATTAACATGGACATTGAACCTGTTTGGGCTCATTAACAGCAAGTTGAACAACACACAGTGAACAGCCAGTGAGCTTTCGTTTCAGAGCAGTGTGCTAAATTCCAGATCATGTCATGTGGTAAAATATTAATCTGGCATTATGTAGGCTCTCATGGTTTATAGTGGGTGTTTTGGTCTTGTGTACAACATCAAATTTTCTTGCAGCTATGTGTGATCAAGGGTGCCATAGAACACAAATTGGTGGGGTATATGGTTATATTTAGGGCTTCTGGTTTTTGGTGCTTTACCCCAACTTTTATACTTTCCTTTAAGAATTAAATTGATGCCTTTTAAGCCATTTATGTTTGTCAATCACAACTGAGAAACACGTTAATAGTAAAATTGATTTAATTTGCGTGTGTTTTTTTTCTTTTTCTGTGAAACAACTAAATGAGCTTTTAAATTGCCAAGCCTTAATTTATTTAAATGCAGAACGTACAAACGAGATTGCAACATGTTAATAAGCGACTAATCTTTATTAAAGCTAGAATGAAAAATAAAGTACAGTGGAACGTTGCATATCTGACCGTCACATAACAGCCCTGATCAATTAACCGCCTCGCTAAATAAATAAATAAATAAGTATTAAAATTAGGCTACGAGAGTAATGGTATTCGCAGCAAGTGCAGCGTCCATGATGGAAACAGAAAGAAAGCGTTATAGCAATCGGCCTTTTGGTGCATTCCCCTTTAAGAGAGATGGGCTGTGTGCGTGTGTCAGTTGGCTGTGTGTATCAGTGATATTTCAATACACCAGTTGAGAAAGCTTTGTGTTTTACTCTTTTTTTTTGTGCAATGTGTTAATATGATGGAGTGCACGTTTGCAGATATTGGCAGTGTGTTGTAGCTTTTAAATGCATTTGAATTAAACAAAGGAAGCTTCATAAACGCAATGCTTACCGCCCGTTTGTTTAAAATAGCTGAAGCAATATTTAAATCAAGCTTCTTATCGGTTGTTGGCAATATCAAGAGAGTTCAAAGTACCGTAGAGATATTAAGAAAGCAGAACCAGGGAGGTTGGGGCTTAAAAGCTTTGCGTGGAGATGGCTTATAGTAAATCGCACAACAACAATGTGTATTTGTAGCCTTATTAATCTCATTTACGTTAGCTTACTTTTAAAGCAAAGAATTTTCCCTGTGTTTAAAGCAGTTTGAGTGTTGTTTTTGTTCACTAACCTATTTATGCATGTGTAAATGTCATTTTCTATAGATTGCAAATATTATTTTCTATAGTTCGCAAATCCGACTTTTTCACATATCCGCCTATACCCCAATCCACAGGGGGTCGGATATGCGATGTTGTATTTTATTACTTTATTACAATCATTATGCGTAGCTGTATTTACATTAATAAAGAGGTGTCCCTTCTACTTTTAAATGAAAAAGTAAGACTTACGGTTTAAAAGCCCATTTAGTTGTTTCACAGAAAAAAAAAACATAAATTAAATCAATTTTACTATTAAGCCTTTCTCAGTTGTGATTGACATACATGAATGGCTTAACAGATATCAATTGAATTTTTAAACAAGAGAAGTCAAGTCGTGGTTAAACACCGAAAATCAGATGCCCTAGTTATATTGTTATCTGATGGTAGGAGATACATTTCATATACATATGGTAGGATGCCTGGATCCAAAGGCTGCGAATGGAAGGTGTGTCTACAACTGCCACTTGCAGCATTTCTGTGCTACTGAAGGCCTGGATAAAAATACTGGAAAAAAAATTCAGTTGATTGTCTGGCATTAAGAAATGTACTGTGCTGTACATGTGGTGGTGTTAGTAACTTCAAACAAATAAAACTGAATAAAACCACTGACCCCTCAGACATACATTTCAGCAATACAAGCTATTTAACCTAATGGATTTTTAATTTATTTTTTAACTGGATAATGCATGCACAGAAGTTTATGTAAAAAGTAGTGTATCGACAACAAAATGTCTTGATGCATGCCAAACGATTCTGTGAATTTCCAATTTCTTTGATTCATTTTACAACATTTGAGCATGTGTAATAAAACAATTTAATGTGAACAGCAACCAGTTGACCTTTGTTCTTGTAACAAGAGCATTTACTGTGGCACATGTGAAGTGGCTCAGTTGATAACGAAAGCCATGTGTCATTGTGGTTTGAGCGCCTCCTGATATCTGATGGGTGCAGTTGGCACTCTAACCTCACCACCTTCTATCTTCTTACCAGTTTTATTTAATCTAATTTAGATATGATGACTGGAGGCACAACTGGAGGCATTTTCTACACGCTTGTCCTTTCCCCATTTTCTGGAAGGTTCACATGCTGTTGTGCTTATTTTAGACCTTTTAATGTATACAGCTATTACAGGTGTTCCCAGATGTCCAAATAACACTTGGCGACAGCCGCAAAAACATTTCCTTTGTATGTTTAATTGATGCATTAGTCGCGCCTATCAAAACACCGCCTGAACAAGATCATTAGAACCCAGAGTTGGCGTCACACAGATACTCCCATAAATGAAAACAAAAGAATGTTGTTGCTGCCAGTTCACTCAGGAAGAGGTACGCATCTCCCGGACACTTCCTCCTTGCTCAGACCCCTCTGTTGTTGCATCCTTGGGGGTTTGGGGGTAACCACTTAAGAGGGACAATGGGAAGTAGCAAGGCTCTGAGAACAGAGTTCTGTCTTTAGTATGTGGGAAAATAAATAAAAACTAAAGTATAAACCATTTACTCCACTCCAGTAATGATGGGCAGGTTGTGGACAGGGACAGAGTAATTAGAGAGTGGCCATCTCTCGGGAGTTCTGGAACACATCCGACTAACAGGAAGAGTGAGAAATGGGAAGCCAGATACAAGTAGATATTGTAAGTTAAACAACAAGAAGTCAGTTGTACAAGGTACTGTATGATACAAGCTGAAATCCACTCCACAAAAGGTCAGAACTGATACTTACCTTGCCTGCATCTTGTATATATATATATATATATATATATATATATATATATATATATATATATATATATATATATATATATATCCATTATATATAAATGGTTTAAAAAACAAACAAATTAAAAGACTTTCAGAGGACTCCAGAAGGACGACATTGATTAAAAAAAATAAAAAAATATGCACCAACACGAACACTGGTTTGACCCACGGTCTGCACTATTATCAGTGACGTGTATGCAACAGAAGCCGCTGGTAGATTGCAAAAATGATTAATTAAACTTAGGCTAGGTAGTTGTTATCTTTGTATGTTTTTATTATCCTATTAATTAATTAAAGTATATTCATTGGTTTAGTATAATATAGCAAGCCAATTTTCCTATTGAAGTAGGCTACAATATATTTTTTTTATTAAAAAGTTGTCATTGTTCTATGTTGAAATTAATGTTCAGCTTTCATATTTTGTTGTGTACTACTCATTTAATCAAACCAAGTAGTGTAAGAAGTTGCTTGTATCATTCATGACGTTATACAAATCAAGTAAGCTTATCAAAAAAGACTCGCATCCAGTGTCATCTTACTTAAAGGCACTCAAGCTGAAATCGTAAAGAAATTTAAAGTAGGCTACAAACGTGGCAGCAGACTGCCTCTCTTTAGCGTGCACGCAAGAACTTGCAGACTTAATACAACTGTGTTGAGAATTTAAAAAGGAAGCATTTTATGAGATTTTTAACTAGAGGTACTGGGAATATGACTCTGCACGCCCAGAGATTCCGGGGCTGTGTCCCAGCAAGCCCCGGCACAAATTAAACACTGGATGTGTGCTTATTCGATAAAAAAATGTCAACTAAGAGGATGCAGCAGTGGAACATTGGATGTTTGAGACTGTTGGCACGAGACACACAGCAGGACATGCAGTTCAGAAGTCCTCCATCAGTGTGGAATCACCAGCAGCAGAAAAGTGTTTTTGAGTTGCACACTTGGGCTTGTAAAATTTTGTGTTGGGCATGTAAAATTTAGAGCTACATGCCCGACTGGGCATGTTAACCCTTTGCGGTCCATTGTCGGACTGGGTCCGACATTGCAATTATTCCCATCAGGTCCATTGTCGGACCCTGTCCGACATCATCCAAAAAACGCAAAAAAGTCATTTTTTCTCCGGAAAAAGCCGAGAAAACCATTCAATGGCCGAGTGGGAGCGAAAGGAGCCAAGACAAGCCGATAAAAAAAAAAAAAAAAAAAAAAAGGCGTATCTCATGAATAGTCATACTTGCCCCTGGCATCAGATGGGGCGGTCATAAGGAAACAAGCTGGGTGTTACTGTATCATCGCACAGACATTTGCAGAGCTTTTTCGAGATGTTATAGTAATAAAATAATGACTTGGATTGCATTATTGAGGAATTTGGTGATAAAACGAGTCATCAGGAGATGATTGATCAGTATGTACGACTATTATTATTATTATTATTATTTATTTGTTAGTTTATGTGAAAGCGATAGCGAACGAAAGGGTGGGGCGGGGCTGGAGATGCCTAGTGAGTGCTTTGTTGATATGCAGGGCCATTTAAACCCGTTTGACTGCGGAAAAAAAATACTTTTAAACAGCTGCGTCTAAAATTAACTGCGCGTGTGAAAATAAATTAGACCTGGCGAGCCTGATGCACAATTAATAAATGGACTGCAAAGGGTTAAGATTTTGGAAATTTTCTACCTCTGTAATATTTTTAGTAGTAGTAAAATGTGACGGATAACCTGTTAAATAAAGCTTTGTTTTGCCAAGCTTACTGTATGTATCACAAACATCTTCAATTACATGTAAATAAACAACGTGTATTTTTATTTTTATTTAAATTATAAAAACATGATTAACATATTTTTAAACTACATTTTAATGTTTTATTCCATTTATATGGATTACCTGTAAAATAATAGGATTTTCAATCAAATATAAACAAGTAGATATGGTGACGTCACCAGTAAATTATGCAAATGAGTACCATTGAAGGTTTGAGCCTTCCTTCGGTAATGTGTTCTGAACCTTTGAAAATGTGCACTTTGTTGCAGACCTAGGTTGTATTTATCAGGTTTGCCAGGTTTTGCTTTGTACAGCAGTCCAATGTAACCCAGCCTCTCTCTAAAGTCAAATGCTTCGGAAGCTATTTGAAATGTACATGTTAAAGAACTAATTCATGAAATTCATGTACAGTAAAATCCACTGAAGCAATGTCTTCCCAGTTTTTGCTCAGAGCCCTTTTTTTATTTTGGACAGGTATCAAATATAACATCACAATGTTAAAGTTAGTGTTTATTTTGGGGCAGGTCAGGATTTTCCACGGTGTTACCACCCAGTGCTGCGATTCCCACAGATCTGCATTTCTTGCCTGGCAGGCGCTCTCGACTGCCTGGCTGGGATTTTGAGGAATGCTTATTTCTGCTGTGCGGTGCCCAGTGCCCCAGCTGGAAGTTCACAACTCTTGCGCAATGCTAGTTTGTTGTTCATCTTTATTATTATTATTATTTGTTGGTGTTCTTGTTAAATGTTCCATTGCTGAAGATTTTAAATTATTGTATAGCAATGTTATTTTGTTAGAAAATGCTTGTTAACATGCGTCGGATTTAAACATTTAGCATGCCGTAGGAATAAGAATATCATCTGCTTGCTTGTAGTCTACTATTTTCTTCATCATGTTGAATCCAACTAAGGATCCCAGCGTTGTTTTAGCATCGTCAACATGGCTCTGTAACCCATTCCATACACTAGTCATTCTCTGTATGTGAAGTGTCTGTGACAGGGTAAGCTGTTACCGGCAGGAATTAAGAGACTCGGAGACAGAACCTGCAGTGAAGCACACAGGTCAAAAACACTTACCTAACACCTCCTCCAAATAAAGGATTTCTGCTGCCCTTTATACAGGTGGCTAATCCCCAAGTAGCACTCAATTACTTAATTTGGGAATGGCCACAGCTGTGATTGCTGGCAGGGACATAATGACCCCCTGCCACAGTGTATCTTAAGTTAAGGTGGATATTGTGTATTGCATCATTGAACAACATCTGAATCTCAAACCTCCTGGCCATCTGAATCTCAAATCCTGCCAGATTTGACAGTTGCTGGACACTAATAAATCAAACTACTCTTGGCACTGATACTTAAATCAGGTCTATATCTCCAGCTCAATCCCCACTGAATAATTACTTTTTAATTAGTTCAGACCAAATGAAATTGTATGATGTATCTGTCCCTGTCAGGAGGAAGTGGCTTGAAGTATGGTGGACATCAGGCTCTTTTCTTTACCATGAGGTCACTGCACATGATGTTCCTGCAGTTCCAGTCAAGACATTTTAGTAATTATTCATCTAGATTATGGAGCTTGCTGGCAAGTATCTCAGATGGGTTCTGCAAACTTAGAATAAAAACCTTGTGACTGTTGGACTTGGTTCAGGTGAAATGATGATGTCATGATGTTAAACACTGTAGGAAAGGTGTGCATACTGTATACTGTATATACATATATACACCACCCACTCAATATATATCGCAGGTGTCGGGGTCCAGTATAAATTTGCTATATATCGAGGGCCACGATATAGCGTGGGACCCATAGAAAAACAAATAGGCTAACAAATGCTGTACAACCACTCCCTCGTTTTATCGAGGGCATCAGGGTCCAGTATAAAGACTCAACGCAACCTGCTTTTTCTCATTTTTCGTCTAAAAAGCAGCACACCGTTTTAATTCGTACAGAGGGCGGTAATTGCTTCTCATAAACTTCAGTCTCCAATTAATTTCATGAGTCTTCCTCTCCTTACACAAATGCAGAAACCCACTGCATTGAAATAATCCATTCCCAACATAGGAGGCTAGTTGCTAGGGAGCTGACATCCCTGCCCTGTGACTTTTGCTAGTGCATTGCTGCCACACATGAACACCTCGTTGGCTAAAATAAAACCCGCTTCAGCAAGTAGATATTTAATTTTCTTTGTGTTATTGTGCAATACGTGTGTATATGATAACAGTACAATATTCATGCTTTATTTAATTGTTTTGTATATTGTTGTTTGTGATGTGCAGTACGAAATAAAACAAACAGTAATTGTGTACAAGTGCCTATGTATATTGCAGCTAAGGCATACGCGGCCAGACAGTAAAAATGAGGAGCCAACTCCAGGACTGCGATATATCCGAATCCGCAGTATAGCGAGGGGCGATATAATGAGGGGTGGGTGTATATGTTATACAAACGGTTGTCTTTAGTGCACCAGCCTCTCTGAAATCCCATCATCACCTTACATTTGCAAAAATGTACACTCTGCCTTAATTGAATCTGAAATCGTCACCGCTCTCATCCAGGCGGAAATTGATAAGAATTTCCATTTGCAGCTCCTCCATTTCCCACCTTTTACGTTAATCCCAGTCATTGCCACTTGCAAATATTCAGGCAAGAAACACCTTATCATCGATCTATCAGCACCTCGTGGAAGCCTCACAAGCAGCATATATATATATATATATATATATATATATATATATATATATATATATATATATATATAATTTTAATGTAGTAGTCGACAGTTGTTTCTCCCCAATTTGGAATAGCCAATTATTTTTAGGCTCAGTTCACCGCTACCACCCCCGCGTTGACTCGTGAGCAACGAAGACGAACGTACACTGTCCTCTGAAGCGTGTGCCATCAGCTCACCACTTGTTTTACACACTGCAGGCCCACCATGCAGCCACCTCAGAGCTACAGTGCTGGAGGACAACACAGCTCTGGGCAGCTTACAGGCAAGTCTGCAGGCAGTCTAATCTGGATTTCAGTCTCCGACAATTTCATTATTCAAGCTCGCCACCTTCCTGGCACCCATAATAATGCTGCTGATGCCCTTTCTCGTTTTATAGATTGAACAATTCCATCAACTGGTTCCCTCAGCATCCCCATCCCCTCTTCAAACCCCACCTATTCATCTGCTCCTGCTCAACTGAATCCCTCGCTCTCCAATCTCCTGCAATCTGCCCGACAATACATGGCCGCAGCCTTGGCACCTGCCACCAGATCATCTTACTCTACCGGCTGGTCAACATTTACTACCTTTTGCACTCAAATGCATATTCAACCTATCCCGTTCAATCAAGACTGCAATCCTAGCCTTCATTGTTCATGCAAGAGACTGTCTTCATTTGGCTCCTACCACCATTAAATCATACATCTCTGGAATCCAGTATTCCTACCCCTTAATGTCAATACCTTCTCCAATGATCCTATCCATCTCTGCAGTTCGTCTAACAATCCGAGGGATTCTCAAGAACTCCCCTCCCTCCTCCACCTCCCACCTACTCATATCATTCAACATCTTATATTCCCTGATATCAACGGTCTGGAAAGGCTGTTTCTCCCCCTTCGAGGACCTGGTTATGTGTTTAACAGCTTTTTTTGGCTTTCTCAGATGTTCCGAGTTCACCGTCTCCCCCGCATCAGGTATTTGTTCCTGCGACCTCTCTCAGGTCCTGGACTCACACTTCCTCATCTGGCTCTGCATCTCTAAAACTGACCAGCTTCACCAAGGACATTTCATTCAACTTTCAAAGATCGACTCGCCAGTTTGCCCCTACTCATCCATGTCAAAGTACATTGTCTCTAAGAAATCATTTCTCCCATCAGACCCACTGTTCATCGACTCCTTCCTCCCGCACAATTAAATCCCGCCACTGGTTCTCCTCTCATCTTGCTACCCTTGTTTCCTGAGCAGACCTGCCTCCTCAATTCTATACCCCTCATTCATTTAGAATCGGAGCAGCCACTTCTGCAGCCAAGGCCAACATCAATATCCACACAATCAAAAAATATGCAGCGCTGGGCTTCCTCAGCAGTCGATTCATATATTCGTTCGTCATCTACTGACATATTCGAAGCCCATCAAAAAATTGTTAGCATGCCCATAGTGGGGGCTACCTGTCTGCCAGGTCTACCAGAGGTTTTCCCCTAAGAGCAAAGGGTTTTTTTCCTCTCCACTGAGTGGCAGGTATACAGATATATCATCTCACACTAACCCTTTCTTAACCTCTCCTGTTTGTCTCATTTGTCCTTTTCCTTTCTCATTTTTCTGGTATGCCTTTTTTTTATGTTATGCACTGGCGCGTCTCCTGTTGTTTGTCCCACGGTGGGGTTTCTGCGGGGAGCCGGGGGTCCATTCTTTGGTAGGCAAGTGAGTCTCACATTCTGGGGGGTTCTCACCGCTGTGAGTCGGAGGGGACCCCTGGCCACACTATCCTGTCGCAGCTCATGCGCTAATCTTACCTCGGCAACCGGGGCTCTATTCTGTTTCCCTCGGGACATGGCACGCTTTATGCTCTTAGTGCCAAGTCCCAGACTGACCCATCTCTGTCTGTTGCAGGTTCCCTGCGGGATGCCTCTCTGCTCCCGGCTTCGGAGGCTTCCACCTCACCTCGTACGAGGGCAGCACCAGATCAGTCAGGGAACCCTTTTCTATCTCTCCTTTCAGGTCCTGATTCATCTGACTTTCCTTCGCCCCGAGAGGAGCCTCTGCCTAGTCGGAGCCCTTTTATGTATTTTCAGATCCTCGAGGCTTCAGCCTTCAACCAAGCCCGGTCCTATGTAAAGGCGGCTCATCGGTCGGGGATCTCTTCCTTTCCTAACTTCAAGTCCGGGCCCCTCCAAGCCCGCTTTTAAGTCCGAGCCATCGGCTCGCCTTCTATCCTAAGTCCAGGCTCTCTTTGTCCGCCTCTGTCCCATTAACAAGCTCGTTTCTGCTTCCTCTGCTCTATCCTTACAGCCTTAGCATATGCCCTGTGAATTGGTAACACTTTAAAATAAGTGTATATTCATGTTTATTTCATGTGTATTAAGGGAAATGTTATGAAGTTATGAAAAGCATGTCATAAGCTCATTTTGACTTTTGAACTTAATAGGAATTTAATTTGAAATCTGTAGGAAATCATGTGTTAGTTACATTGGAATTACAGACACTTATTTTAAAGTGTTACACTTTTGTTGGTTAAGTAACTGTCATTTCAAAATCATTCATAACAGTGCCTAGTGTAGTAGCAAAGGGTCAATGCTCGTCAACACACTGCCCTCGGCATGATGGAGTTTCGCGTAATGTCACGTTAGTGTCCATAAATGTAAATACAATGAAGGCAAGAGGAGTGACAGAGCTAGCAGAGGCAGTTAAGCAATGAATTAAACCAGGCCAGATGTCTTGCAAAAGTTCAGGATGTTGAGAATACCCCTGTGGAAATGCAATTATTTGACCACTGTATTTCTGAGAACATGCTGTGTAATGGGACTGTAACCCACACCTTGACAACTGGACAACATCCTTGTATTGATACTGACATGGGATATTGCTCGAGTAATGAAAAGAAAAACACTAACCTAATTTCCACACAACATGGAATTAAATGGGGAGAAATTCACATTCAGAGGTGTTGTTGCTTTTTGCCAACCTGCTAGCAAATACTTACTTGGTCACTAAATAGCATATTGCAAAAGGCATGATTTCACCTGGGAGAAGTGTGATGACTTGTCAAAAACAGTCATATCAGGAAACTCAAAAGTCCAGGTATGCCCTCACGCTGTGCTCTACACAAAGGAGAACAAAACAAAGAGAAAACTCAGAAAACGTACCTGCAAAGATAGAAACCAATACTTCAGTCTATATTAAAAATATGTGTAGTAAAATAAAACATTGAATAATACAAACATTTGTTAAATAAAATAAACTAATAAACAGGAGAGACCAAAGCACTACTTACCCTCAGTGGCTAGCACAGCACTACTGAGACGGGTACAGCGCAAGCACAGCAGAACATTAAAGATGTGTTCTTTTTTTAATTTCCAAATGAACAATTAAAAAAAAAAAAAAACACAAATGAATGACACGACACAATTCTGTTATTGTAAGGGGGCTGAGTGACGTCAGTCCCCTAAAAAAAGAATCGTTAATATCTTAAAAACCATAGCAGCACAAGCGTTTGTTTCAACGGCACAAACCGACACAAGCGTAGCACAAACTGATGATATATGACTCAATGTTTGTGCTGTTTCTAGGGAGGCCAACTTCACTGAGCTTATCTTGACAGCCTGATTCTGTTTCGCTTAATTTTTTTTTCTAACAGACGTGACAAATTACATCAACTGCTCATCGCTGATCCTAATTGCATTTCATTCCTGCAGTCGCCTAGTCTATCGTTGTGCTTTTGTTATTTTCACTCGTTTAACAGTCCACACAGATTTTCTTTTACGAGTGTACACTGATAGGAAGTTCATCATTTTAGAATCTCCTTGATTTGTAGCAAAGAAAAAAAAACTTAAACCCAGTCTTTTAATTTGTAGTTTTGTCTTTATCAGGATGCAGAAACAGCTTAACAACTACTAATTAACATTTAAAGGGAGGTAGAGATTTGGAAAATGAAAACTGAAAGTTCAAGTCCTATATATATATTTACAGGTGGTGTCCAATGCTGCTGGACAGGGAATCACTATCACAGGGAACAAGACCTTCAATAATTGGAACTGGCCTAATGCTGTTATTTTTGCTGCTACAGTCATCACTACAATAGGTATGTATCTAACTACGCCTGTAGTTTTTAATTTTGCATATGTGTTTGTCCAAGCAATAACAGCAAACTGTCATTAATCTCAAAAGATTTCTGCCACTATTCATTAATGAAGCATGAATTAGTTATACAGTAGTAGTAGTAAAGGTACCCAGTGTGCAGTATAGGAAATAATCTACCTAGTGTTTAGAACAATCTGTTTATTTTGCACTGTGGCTCAATACTCTGACCTGCTCAAATCGCTCCATTTTACACCCCAATCACTGTCCATCAAAACACTGCTGCCCAGTGTTAACCAGTTGTTTTCTTTTGTCTCAGCCCTGCAGCAACTACCTAAATCCACAGATGTCTTCACTGTAGCCAGCTCTCTTTAAAACAGAGCTGCTTATCCCCTTACCTAACAGTTTAGAGTTACAGCTGAAATTCTGCTTGAGTTGCTTGTGTCACTTAGTCATTCTTGTGTTCTGCCGTACTGCATTCTCTGTACTTTCTTCTCTGTCCTTTCTCCAGGTTATGGGAACATTGCTCCCAAGACCTCCCCAGGCAGGGTGTTCTGTATATTCTATGGGCTCTTTGGAGTCCCTCTCTGCCTCACATGGATCAGTGCTCTGGGCAAGTTCTTCGGTGGACGTGCCAAACACTTGGGACAATTTCTAACCAAGAGAGGCGTTAGCTTGGTAAGATTTATTTATTTTCCACTCTGTCTCCTTTGCTCTCTAAATGTAACTACTAAAGTTTAATTTCAGTATTACAGTATATCCCGTGTTTATAGTTATGGATGGAAATCCAGAGAACAGTCTGTGGATTCTTTGTCTGTGAAACACAACTGGTCTCTAGAGCATTAATTTACACATTCCCTTGTTTGAGTGGAAAAAGCATAACGAATAATATTTATTGTGTGGTTTGTGACAAATCACGTTCGCCTTCTTAATAAACAGACAGTTAATTTAAACTAGGGCACTAGCCTTGTTGACCACACAAACAAGGTCCCAGGATTATCTTGAGAACTTTTGATCGACAAGTGGTTTGTGGGCGACATTTGAAATGTGCATTCTGTTTGCCAATTGTTTATAGTTTCACAACTCTGAATAACTTTGTTTCTCTCCCTCCCTCTCTCTCTCTCTCCCTCCCTCTCTCTCTCTCTCTCTCTCTCTCTCTCTCTCTCTCTCTCTCTCTCTCTGGTTTCAGAGGAAGGCCCAGTTCACCTGCACAGCTATATTTGTCGTCTGGGGGGTGCTGGTGCACCTGGTCATGCCCCCATTTGTGTTCATGGTGACAGAGGGCTGGTCCTACATTGAGGGTCTCTACTTCTCCTTCGTCACCATCTCCACCATAGGCTTCGGGGATCTGGTTGCAGGTACGTCTCTGATGTGTAAACCACGACTTGCATGTGTGAACCCGCCCTCATTTCTACATGTAAAGAAGTTCTAAATGTACATGTATGCATTGAAGCAGAAAACTGAAGAAGGGAGAAGGGTATTTTAGATGCTGAGAACCACTTGCGCTAAAATTAATGCTTTCTGGGGGAGGGGAGGGGGCGGACAAACAGTGTGCTCATCAAGAATGTTCTCAAAGTCCTGGCCATTCCCTGAAAAAAGCTGTTGCAGTGTGTATTATTATTATTATTATTATTATTATTATTATTATTATTATTATTATTATTGTCACAATTTTTAATCCGTGAACCCGCACTTACACAAACAACTGGCATACTGGTTAAAATTCCATATGAAGTCCAACTTCAGGAAGACCTAAAATGTTTATGCCACATGGTCATCTGGGTTTATGTTTTCCACTGTTCATAAGCTAACTTTTTCCTGTTTACTGTGTAACAAAATAAATATGTACATTTTTAATAAAACTATAAGAAACTAAGGAGTTTTTATTTAGTTTTACCTTAAAATTCTGATTAAGTTATGGGTGATGATTAATCTTTGTGTCTCTCTTTGTTTTATGTAGGGGTTGACCCGAATGCAGACTACCACGTTATGTACCGTTACTTTGTGGAGCTGTGGATCTACCTGGGATTGGCCTGGCTTTCCCTCTTCATCAACTGGAAAGTCAGCATGTTTGTGGAGGTCCACAAGGCCTTGAAGAAGAGGAGGAAACGGCGCAGAGAGTCTCCACACCACAAGAGCAAGAAGGCCCTGCCCGCGGCCAGAACCACAGCCACTAGAACAACCAGCAACACCGCCACTGAGGACGTCAACATTTTCAACTTCCTCTCTAAAAAGCAGGTGGGTTATAACGATTTGATCAAGCAGATTGGCACCACAAACGGTACAGCTGTGTGCAGCGGTAGCACCCACAACAACAAGATCCTGAGCTTTGAAAGGTCTCCCCGGCTGAAGAGGAGTCGCAGCCAAGGCGACTTGGAGATGTACTCCATGAACAAGGGCTTCATGTATGATAACCCTTCTGTCCTGCAAGCTATGAGTGAGAAGGAAGAAACGGAAATATTTGAGAACCAGCTAGACAAAGATGAAAGGGAGAATGGGGGCCGGTGGGACCCCAAGGGGTATCAGGCTCTCATTTTCCAGAATGCCAACATCACCTTCATTGATGAGGAGAACCTGATGGAGGAGGAAAGCAAGGGAAAGTTCTTGCTCGATGACAATGTGGAGTCGGAGCTGGAGTCCAAGGAAGAGGAGGAGAGAAATTCAGAATCCGAAGGGTCCTTCACCACAGACAGTTCTGAGAACTCCCTGTCCTATGAACAACAGGTTGGGGAGTATGTCAAAGTCGACAACACAGATGTTTAACCTGAAGTCTTATTAAATGGGTTGTTTCAAACAACATTAGAGACCAAAATTGAGTGTTACTGGCTGAATCAACATGTATTACAAAGCCGTTGCTATGTCTGCATTCAGCATACTTCAAGAGCACATAAAGGATTGGCCATGGATCAGCTGTCGTACATCTGCTTGGAGATCCAGCTCTTGTTTCTTTGGGTCAGCTCTGTGTAACAGACTTGTCCATGCCACTCAAACTGTGAACATGTAACCCATAAGAGACCTGTAAAATAATGGCTGAAATGCACATTTCTTATACCAACTGTAAAACCAGGACCTACACCCTTTTGCTTCCAGAAAGGAGATCAAAGAGAATTCTGACTTATTTATATAGCTGCAACTTATTATAAGATTCTATAAATATGTGGCTCAAAGAAGCATCCAGAATATTATACAATTGTACCCATCTCAGTGTCCTTATCTAAAGCAGACAGTCATGGGATGAAGATATTGTTGTCTGGTTTTAGTGATCCTGAACTACAGTGCTGCCAAAATGGGAAAATATATCAAAACAGAACCTGTGCAACGAGCAGTGAGGGCTTAACACTAATCTGCTGGCGGATTCACCCCCCTCACTTTCATTGAACTGTATTTTTATAATTCTTCCAATTCTATGTTATTTATTTTATTATTATTTTTTTTTAAATGTATTGGCAAATAGTAAAAATGTTGTGTTTTTTTTTTTTTTTTTTTGGCGGGGTGTGTTTCCTGGCTATATTTTGTAACCTGAGACATGTGTCTGTATTGTGCAATCATACTGTAAGCTCTTCCCTGACTTTCATAATTGTGTTAAAATGTTGATCGAGTGCTTGATATTGCCTCTTGAGTTTCTGTGCGTGAAAGGGTAGGGTCTGCCTATGCTTGGTTAAGACATGCATAGTATGTGTATGTGTTTGTGTAGCAGATGATGAGTCATTGCCAGGTTCCTCAGCTAAAAGGCATGGTCAGACATGCCAACTGTTCAGAAGCTGAGCAGCAGGAGTAACGTTTGCTGGAATTCAGGAGTCCCACAGATTCATTTACATTGCAAATACTAGGTTGCACCAGCTTTAAAACTTGCCCTACAACAAAACTAATTTGGAACTTGCGCATAACTGAGACCAAGACAGGTTTTGCCACCATAGTTACTGATTCAAGGAGAATGTTGAGAGAAATCCATTTAAATCTATCATATGGTGTTTTAGTCTGGTCATAAATTAACAAAGGTCTCATTCTTGACCAGTCAGTCATGGTTAAACAATCAAACAAACCCTGTAAGCATTATAGGGCTAATGTGCTTTTCCTTCTGGTCAAAAGTTTAACTAGATCATATAAAATGCTTTCTTTTTTTGTTTGCCGAGCTTTGAGGTTCATTTTGATTTCGGAGGTCTTGATGGTTCTGTTTTTTGGAGGTGTGACACAAAGATCCCTTATTGGGCAACTTCCTGGACAAAATTGTGTGTTGTCATGCCAGTCTAGCAACCTGTTGAGAGAGTTTTGGAATTGCATGCTTTATCCCACATATTGGAACTGAGCCTTTTGCACAACTTTGTTTCCAGGTACCCAATATATATTAAGTGGTCATCCTGGAACTATTGTGATGACTTTTATCTCTTGCTAGTTACGTATGTTTGTTATTTTAAATAATTTGTCTATACTTGAATTTTTGTATAAATATATAGATATATGTTTATCTTGCCCTTCTCATTTAGTTTTTAGATTTAAAATAACCATCCCCATAGACATTAGGGTTGAAAACGAGGGGTTGTATTTGACCAAGCCTTATAGGCTATGTCTCCAAACCCATGACGTTTGGGACACCAGTCTTAAGAAAGCAAAAAGCTTGAGCAACCCTCAGAATCGCAGGAAAATGAAGAGCTACGCCTTGAAAAAAATGACATTGTGGAGCCATAAGTATATTTCCGATTTGTATGCTGCCTAGAGTATGTGTTAGTTTTGATCTTTTCGTTATGTAAGTGTGTATGTCTTAATACTGTGCCTGGTTGTACAGCATCACTGGGGATGAAAACATACTTAAATTGGTGGGAAACAACTAATCGAGTAATCGGCCAACTGATTCAATAATTTTATTTATTTTTTCATTGCTGTGTGTCAATACAAGCTCTGTAACTATGTAACACATGGATCCTATTCAAAAAGCCCACTACTTTGATTATTTTAAATGAGGTTCAAAAATTACGAACCTTATTTAATAAGGTTTTGTGAATAGGACCTATACATTGTAACCCAGGGTGTGGATCAAAATAGTGGCATTGAAATGACAGGGAAAGAAGTGCAGGCTGGGGAAAGTTGGTTTTAGGAATTGTGTATGATATATATTTTAAAAAGACGAACAGTTACTCAAACTCTCACGATCGATGTATAAGAAGTATGTTAATTTGACAACGTCTTAAAGTGTTGCCATTTTTGTGACTCCATTTCTGTAAAACTTAATCCAGCATCAGTATATTTTTTCTTTTGAAGTTATTTATCGCTGGATACTATTTTGTACAAACTGAATGGTGTTGTTTTTATTTTTTTGTTGGGTTTTTTTTGTTTTGTTTTTTAAGTGTACATAATTCATTTCAATGTTTTAAATAAAATAATGAAATATGAATTAAATATATTTATATATGTATGGTTGTTTTTGTTCATTTTTGTTTTCCTTTCCTGACTGGTTTGGAGATTATGCTGTCTGTGACTTGACCGGAATATGGTTAAATAGTTTAAAGTTTAAAAGTCACTGGGGTGAAACTCGGTCCTGTAGGCTAATAGTGTCACATGACACAAAATGGTTATAGCCACAAAGTGACCAATAGTCAGAAAACTCCTGCCCTCTGACGTCACTCAGCAGTCACTAGTCAAAACACTATTACCCTCTGACATCACAAGTTAAATAAAACTCCCCTTTAGGTTATGACCTCCAGTGAGAAAGTGAGCAAATAGTTTTCCACAATATGTCTGAACTCCAGTCAATATTTGTATACTAGACCATTAGAATACAGCCTCTTTTAATGTCAGTTCAGCTGTGGTTAATCTGAGGGGTGATTTATAGATTGACTTTATCACATACAATAAAAAATACAGTGAAATAAGTTTAAAGATACATCCACTAATTTTAAAGATTTTTATCTAATTATTTATCTTTTATTTATATATCTTATTTATATAATATATATTATTGAATATTAGTGTTCCAAATAAAATAATGTCCAATTATTCAAAACTGTATAACAGATGTTTTATTAATCCTGTACTCCGTGCTCCAGATAAATTGCGTACTGGGTGTTTTACGCATTGAAAAAATATGAATTACGTCAAATATTTACATTTAATGTGTAAAGAATATGCATATCAATTTTGCTGCACAGCTTGAGATTTCATGTTATCAAGCTTCATGTACTTTGGTTCCCGTCATCTCAATGGTCAATTGTGAATATACTGCATGCAGCAGCGAGAGAATGGATTATAGAAATGCCCGGACAGCTAATTGCAGCTTGCCTAGGATATACCAGAAACACATGACGAATAAGTACAAGTTTAAAAAAAAAAAATAATTTTTTTTTTTTAAAAAGCAACAAAAAAAAACACACCCGGCTGAATCTACACACTCGCAATGCACATTTGTGACTGGTGAATAAGCGACTGGATTCTTGATCCTTAGGATTTCTCGGCATTCTTCTTAGTCCCCCTCAGCCTAACCCATCAATGTACTAGTCTGTCAACTGAATTTTTGGAAGGTAAATCTGTATAAAAAATGCAATATTCTATGTTTGAGATGCTTTATACGATTTCCATTACACGAGAGTAGATGTTAAAACTTCATGCTGATTTGAACTCGGCTCTTGCCAAGATAAGCACCAACTAAGACGTAGCTTTACAGTAAACTAATGTGATCCATCTGTGTCTCCATCCGTTTGCGCTTCCTTCCATATGATGATGTAGATATACTTCTGTCTGGTGTTGATGGCTGAAGTTTAATGCTGGCTCCAGGGATCAGCTTATTGCCTCCCTAGCGCATCAGCACACACAATGGCTACAATGCTGGCTCCGGGGATCAACCACAGTGCGATCTCCCCAGCGCAACAGCATGACAACCATCTGGATTGATCTCTGGGGTCTTCAAGTGGGCACCTTCCATCCTCGGTGTTTCGTTGACTAGCCCACGACACTTCAAGAGGGCTCGATGGTGATTCTGGTGTCCCAGCATCACCCCCCTCAGTCCCCCACTCAACTCAGCCCAGCTTACTTACCCGTAAATCAGCGTTTCTTTCTTTCTATTGTGCTTGAGATTCCCAGCCAGAATCTTTCCATCCCAACCACAGCCAGTTGCTGCTCCTCTCTGCTGCTTCAGATAAGTTCTTCACTGTGCAACGCAACTCTTGGCCACTGAATCTGAATATTGTTATAGCAAGACGATCAATAAGGAGTATTTTGTATATATATACAGTACTGTGCAAAAGTTTTAGGCAGGTGTGAAAAAATGCTGTAAAGTAAGAATGCTTTCAAAAATAGACATGTTAATAGATTATATTTATCAATTAACTAAATGCAAAGTGAGTGAACAGAAGAAAAATCAAAATCAAATCCATATTTGGTGTGACCACCCTTTGCCTTCAAAACAGCATCAATTCTTCTAGGTACACTTGCACAAAGTCAGGGATTTTGTAGGCATATAGTCAGGTGTATGATTAAACAATTATACCAAACAGGTGCTAATGATCATCAATTCAAGATGTAGGTTGAAACACAATCATTAACTGAAACAGAAACAGCTGTGTAGGAGGAATAAAACTGGGTGAGGAACAGCCAAACTCAGCTAACAAGGTGAGGTTGCTGAAGACAGTTTACTGTCAAAAGTCATACACCATGGCAAGACTGAGCACAGCAACAAGACACAAAGGTAGTTATACTGCATCAGCAAGGTCTCTCCCAGGCAGAAATTTCAAGGCAGACAGGGGTTTCCAGATGTGCTGTCCAAGCTCTTTGAAGAAGCACAAAAAGCGGGCAAAGTTGAGGACCGTGAGCGCGGTGGTCGACCAAGGAAACTTACTGCAGCAGATGAAAGACACATCATGCTTACTTCCCTTCGCAATCGGAAGATGTCCAGCAGTGCCATCAGCTCAGAACTGGCAGTAAACAGTGGGACCCTGGTACACCCATCTACTGTCCGGAGAAGTCTGGTCAGAAGTGGCCTTCATGAAAGACTTGTGGCCAAAAAGCCATACCTCCGGCGTGGAAACAAGGCCAAGCGACTCAACTATGCAGCGAAAACACAGGAACTGGGGTGCAGAAAAATGGCAGCAGGTGCTCTGGACTGATGAGTCAAAATTTGAAATATTTGGCTGTAGCAGAAGGCAGTTTGTTAGCGAAGGGCTGGAGAGCGCACACGAATGAGTGTCTGCAGGCAACAGTGAAACATGGTGGAGGTTCCTTGCAAGTTTGGGGCTGCATTTCTGCAAATGGAGTTGGGAATTTGGTCAAAATTAATGGTCTCCTCAATGCTGAGAAGTACAGGCAGATACTTATCCATCATGCAATACCATCAGGGAGGCATCTAATTGGCCCCAAATTTATTCTGCAGCATGACAACGACCCCAAACATACAGCGAAAGTCATTAAGAGCTATCTTCAGCGTAAAGAAGAACAAGAGTCCTGGAAGTGATGGTATGGCCCCACAGAGCCCTGATCTCAACATCATCGAGTCTGTCTGGGATTACATGAAGAGAAAGAAGCAACTGAGGCTGCCTAAATCCACAGAAGAACTGTGGTTAGTTCTCCAAGATGTTTGGGCCAACCTACCTGCCGAGTTCCTTCAAAACTGTGTGCAAGTGTACCTAGAAGAATTGATGCTTGATGCTGTTTTGAAGGCAAGGGTGGTCACACCAAATATTGATTTAATTTAGATTTTCTTCTGTTCACTCACTTTGCATTTAGTTAATTGATAAATATAATCTATTAACATGTCTATTTTTGAAAGCATTCTTACTTTACAGCATTTTTCACACCTGCCTAAAACTTTTTGCACAGTACTGTATATATATATATATATATATATATATATATATATATATATATATATATATAGAGGGTCTGTTGACTTGGAAACGGAGAGCACAAGAGACTGAGAAAGGAAGATTTACAGAAAACAACTATAAAAACTGTACTATACAGCCTAGTAGTAGTGGGAGGAGACTGAGGAAACGCAGTAGCTAACTACGTTGAGAGCAGCAACTTCCCAGACTATAATATTTTTCATATTATTAAGGCAGGATTAAATGGCTACGGAAAAGACATTGTTGGATTTTCTGTTAGGTGGAAAATAAGGAAAGCCCAGTGTCTACATGTAGAATGATTGTAATGGCGTTGTTGTGAATGCAATTGAGATCACTGAAAGGCAGACAAAAGTGTGAGAGAGAATGATTGCTGAATGGCAAACACAATATTCATGGCTTGATATGGTTACTGATGTTTTAGTTTAAATGACTGGAAATATATAGTATGTGCATGCAGATTTTTTGTTAAGTATAATTCCATCTGCAGTGTTGGAATACAAAAATAAATACAAAATCTGTGTATTTGCTTCACAGCCATAATGTTTGTGGTTAATAAAGCAAATAAGAATAATTCTTGTTTTGTGTTTTTATTGTAAGACCAAGTTTGTGTGTAGTAATATTAATTCAAATGTAAGGCAGTTAATGCATACCCTGTAAGTTAGCATTGAAGCATGTACAGTATTTATTGAAAGTACGTCAAAGGACTTCAAGGTAATGTTGCATTTTACTCACCCAAAATACATTTTACTCACACAGTGTCTAAATTGACCCACAAACTTATCTGGGGCACTGACTGTACTGAAATAATAGCAAACACACTGCTGTAGAGGAATTACTATTATTTCAATACAAAATTATAGGACGTGGCAGGGCAGAAGCCCTGCTGCTGTTCATAGTGTGTGGGAATGTAAGGTTGGCAAGGATGGGGTTAAATCTGTCCCTGCTAGCAATCCCCTGTGTGGCCATTCCCCAATTAGGTAATTAAGTGCTAATTGGGGAGTGTCCACATGTATATAAGGAAGGAGAAATCCTTTGTCTGGTGAAGGGAGTTAGATGAGTGTGTTGGAGAGCTGTGTATTATTTTGACTACATGTAGTGAAGGCGATTGCCCAGCCTACAGCCGGTTTGTCTTTTGTTTGAACCTTTATTTTGGACTTCGTGCCAGTTTGTTAGTTCCTGTTTATTTGTTGTTTTCTTTATTAAATGGGCACTCTAGTGCTTAAACTGTAGCTTCCTTGTCTCTGAGTCTCTTTCCTGTCGATAACATCTGGGGCTTCAGACTATATCCTGTCGCAGGACACTTAAAAATTGCATTTCTAAAACTCTAAATATCATAGTTGTTTGGATCTGTACTGTCTTTCAAGCTTGAACACAAGATACTGACCCTGGTCTAAGTGCATAACACTATATAATGGAAATAAAATTCCCATGTAACAGGCCACACTGTACTCATGCTAACCAAGAGTACACTGTACAGGATTACAGAAAGGGCCACCAATGGGCATTGCTCCAAATCACAAAGTCGAGCACAGCCAGTCCCTGCTTGAGAGAGACCCAGGACTGAATGGCAGACAGGAGGTGTGCTGACAGCTATTAGAGGAAAGCTCCTGTGGTGTTTAAAAAAATCTAATTATCTTACCTTTCAAAAGCAATTCAAAATCAGAAGGTGTTTATCTGATCAGTTTTTGAATGGAAGCTAGGAGTAGCAAAAAAAGCTTTTTATAAAGATTGATACTAAACTGATGCTGTTCCAGCCAATGGATACTGCTTCTCACATGTTTAAACTTAACTCCACTTAATTTCTGTGGAGGCGACATTCTTACAAAAGACTGAAACATTTGATCATCTGTATTAAGAGGTAGATATGAAGAGTGAAAATATAAATAGTTAACTGAACTTCAGTGTACAAATTGTAGCAGCGGTGTGGGAAGTTAATAAACTACATACTGTAAGGTAAAGGGCTGACTTAGCTATTGCAACAGTTCAATCAGCAAGAACTGCAACCAGAAAGCCAAACAAAGTGACCTGGGTATGCCAAAAAAAGTGAATAGTGTTCACTATTAGCATAAGACATTTTAGAAGAAACAAAACTCTGGATACTCTGGAATTTTGATTGAATTTTCGGAATCAGTACACCCGTATTTAACCTCCCTAAGTTTGAGTCTTTTAATCTACTAAACTGTTACACAAGGCGCTTTTAAAGTATATCACCTTGAACGTTTATTCTGTGGTTGAGAAATCAGAGTTCTGAAGTTTGTTTCCATGGTAATCGGTCATGTGTGCAGTGATCAATATTATTCTTTGGCCATTGTGTTCTACGGTATGCTTTGCATAGCTTTGTTCCCTTTTCTGCTTTCCCATCTCAGCTGTGTCAAAAGCTGAAAGCCCTGCCATTGGTTTTCTGCATGGCTTTACATCCTGAAAAACATGACAAAGTGCCCTCTGTGCTGCCAGCTGTATGGGAGCTGGGCTGTGGTTTTGTTTTGTTTCTTCCGGAACGCTGTTCTAATTTATCTGCTGTATTGCTGATTATGTTTTGGCTGCATGTACACTGGAGATGTGCTACACTGTAATAGCCATTTCCCTGCATGTTGCACAAGAGCTGTCTTTAAAACAGTGTGAAAAGGTTGCTTTTCTAAATATTCAATCATGACATAACAGCAGAAGCAACAGGTTGTAGTTACCAGTGAGTTAATTAGTGATACAGTGATCAGTCCTCTCATGTATCCTATTGTGTGGTTTGTTTGTTTTCCAGGTTTGTTGAATTAATGCCCAATTTAAAAGAAGTCAGTAGCGGGGGTTCCAAAAAATATAGTTACAACTGTTTAAATAAACGTACCTGTAATTTTTCTTTTCATTGTTAACATCCTGACAACTTTTTACATGTTACGCAAGACAGCTACCCAAATTCCCACAGCAGTCCAAGTAAAGCCTAAACTGTGAGGTTTACGCTTGAATGCATTCCTGATCCGTTCAAAAGATTTTGAGATTATACTTCGCATGCCATCTAGCTATTCTTGAATAAAAGTGAAAAAATAGACCTATAGTCTGTGTTTGGTAGGCTGAAAAGTGTATATGTTCCAACATAGGCTAAAATGACATGCTCGCTATTGGTTCTGAGGGGTAACATTGTTATTGGATTTCTTTGAGAAGCAGCTTAATTTGTTGATATATTGTCTATACAATGACAATGAACCTTTGCTTTCGGTTGTTTTAATTCTAGATTCCATCCATAGTGTTTTGGATTTGTGAAGCCAAACATATTACCAATGACCCAAACAGCAAAAGAACAAACCTTGTGAAGCTGTGTGAAGTGCAAAAGTAAGAAATGTCTGGCAAGATAAAAGTCCTATCCCTATTAAAACAGAGGCAGCAGGTACAGTCTTGCTTGCAGGATCCATAAGCCAACCTCTGGTCAGCCCTTAGCAAACTTTCAGCTTAGTTATGAAGGAAATGGGTTGTCAGTGAATTGGACTTTGAGTACCACACATTTAAATACATTACTTATGGATAGTAATACAAGTGCATTCATATATTACACCTATCCATATAATACCCTATCCACACAACCCAAATAATTCACAACCAATGCATGTTGAAACCACAGGATTTCCATTCACTAAATTTACAGACGTTTTCAAAGCATAATGATCTCTCATTATAGAAGAAGGGTATTAGGTGTTTAATGTATAACAAATTATTCAATAAACTTAGCTGATTTATTCAAATAACATTTTAATCAGTAAAAAATTAGTACCGACAGAAGATTCAATTGTAAAACCTCAACCAGAAAAATATGTTAAAGTTCGAGTCTGACAGTTCATGTTTAAATAGACGTTTGTCTTTAAATGTTATTATTTCTTTTTTTGTATGACTTAGACATGACTTATGGAAAGCAATTGAAAAAGCAATGCCAAGTTCTTGTACTACTCAGTAACAAGCTTTAATGATATGCACCTTTTTACAGCTCTTATTTAATGAGAGCACTTACTGTGTAATCCACTACATGTTAAAGAGCCTAAATGGAGTGTGAGTTTCATGCACTTTGTAAAACCAGTCTATAAAGTAAAGCTCATTTTATTACAGGACATTCAAGCCACTGTAGCTAGCTTTATAAATATACATAGCTCAGGATTGCAGCAGGGATTAACTGTACTGCATATACTGTATAAAAGGAGTTTAGGTTCAGAAGTAGGAACAGGCCGCTTAGCACACAATTCTGTGATTGTGAGGATGGAACTCCATACTTTAGAGAATTGTCTTTAACTGCACTGTAGTAACACAGCTATAACACACATTTGCGTAGTTATCAAGCAACAGCATGCTACAATTCAAAAATGGATAATCTGGTCAGTTGCTAGAATCTTTTGTACTTACACTGTATTTACAAATGCGGCCAGGTAATTACAATGTAAGTACCATGTAACAACACATGCAATTACATGTTTTAACAATCATATCATTTTCATGTAAGTACGTAATTGGCAATGTAACAAAAGTGTCTGTATTGTGCAATGATTCAGGTCTAGTGTTTTCAATCTCCGCTCAGAGACTATTATTCCATCCCCCACAGGATCAAAGATTAAACTAGCTTAAAATGACTTTTTTTTACTGTCACTTTTCATTTTCATAATGTTTTCATTCGTTCTGAGTGATTCTTTTTTACTATTTTGTGGGTTTTCTTTTTCATAAGGGTGTTTTTATGTGCTTTGCACTTCTAGGACACAGCTATGCTGTCCCCAGTAATGTGTAGATTTCAAATAAAAGAAAATAATTGTGCCATTAACACCTTATTTCGGATTACTAAATCCATACTAAAACACATTAAAAGGAAGAATCGTAATATCTGAATACCAACACATCCCTATTAAACAGAAGTGAATTATTATTTTGAGATAACAAACTTAAAAAAAAAAAAAAAATTTTCAAGTAAGCGGCTTTCTTTCTGACTAAAATCAATAGTTTGAACCCTTAATTAAAAATTGTTGAGCTATTCTGCTTTTGTTATTAAGAAATGTTGTGGCTGTTAAAAAGAAATAAGTGTTTAGTACACTATACCATTTGAGACCACAATGAACTGTGATAGTATCCAATGAGACTGTGTAATGTTTATTCTTTAGAACTGCTGTTATTTAATCTCGTTCTACGTTATATACACTTGATGAGAACTAACCCTAATCGTATCAGTGAAAAAAAAGGTAAATAGGAACTGATTTCTGAGTTACATAAAAGTGAACCTTTGTTCTGCTGTTGCTGGTTTCGAGGGAGGTTAGCTGTTGTATTATGTCACCAATGGACAAATACATGAATAAATATTATTGTAATCATTGGAAAAAAAGTATTTTTCTCAAATTAAATCAGTACAATCTGCATTTATATTAAAATTGTTCATGCATCACTGTCCTGTTACGGAAGTGAGCATAACTAATGGTTGTAATGTCATGTTACACCCCCAATTTTGCTAGTCTTCGAGGTGACATTTAGATGTAGGACAGTGATGGTGCTTATAGAAAAGGGGGCACTGGGAACTCCTCAGAAGGATGCAAAATGGTTTCAGGGAGGCCACAGCACACACAGAAACATATTCCCAAAACAACCCCCATACCTGACAAAACAATTTCCCCAACTCCAGGGATCAATTCCACTCTATATCAACAGCTTGTTTATATCACACATATGATCATTAAGTTAAAACCAGCAAATGCATTTCAGTATGGATTTGAGAGGCATAAACAGAACAAAGAGAGTGTGGTTGTTCCCTGTTCTTGGTACCTAGTCATCTCTGTATATCCCCTCATAAAAGGCTACCACTGTAAATTTTTCTATGCTTATGTTACATTTTTTTTACTTTGCCTTAGCTTTGCCACAATTTCAGTATGCTTCTGCTGACCCTTTGTGTTGCCTTTACAGTGGTATAATGCAGTAAGCTCTCAAAAGGGTCAACTTACCACCTAATTGGAAATAATAAATAACTTTTGTCAGAAAACAAAAACAAAACTGTAAATGTCCTTACAACTGTGGGCATTCAAAAAAAGCAGTTTACTCCTACAAAACTTACACATATTAAAGGCACAGTGTATCTATATCTGCCATGTATCTACCGTTTCCAATGCACAAGAATGTCTCTTTATATACTCAATACACCCTTAGTTTTTTTTACCACTGGTATGGGAGCTATGACATAAGAAGACAGCGAGGTAAACACTAGCTTTGTTAAATAGTTCATTTGCTCATCACTTGCACCATACCTATGAAATAAATTCTCTAAACTGGATAACTAAATGAGTATGTTGAAAAAATGATGTACTGTTGCTACACTAATTTCATATGATCAGTTTTATTTGGGTAACATATATATATATATGTGTGTACAACATATCGAAACGTTGGGCAGCTGGCCCGTTGAGCTAAAATTTATATATATAAATTGTTTCCTGTTGACACTGACAAAATGAGAGCTATATTTAAGAACAGGAAAAGTTAAGATGTTCCCACGTACCATGAAAAGCTGCAGGCAAAGACTATCACCCACAAAAATGGCCAGTGCTATTACAGAAATAAACTGGATACACAAGATCAGATTCTGAAAGAGCAAGTGGTTGCCTACTGGATTGTACAACATGTTTCTAACTGAATCAGAACAACTTTGAAAAGGTGCAAATAATAAGACTAGATGACATTACAAACTAACCCCACTGAAATATGATTTATTTATGATTAAAAGCAAGAATAAGATCTGTAATTTGAATGATAGTTATCAGTAGGGTCACTAAAGCTTGTGTAGTGTGCACATAAAAATTGAAAATAAAGATGGATTGACTGCTGTATTTTCCAGTGATTGTGGAATAATGAGAGACCAGGAGTCTATAAATAAAGGGAAAATTAAGTCAGCCTAGCTTGCACAAGGCCAAATTAAATTTACACGCATTCCACTGTGGTATAAAAAGCTGCTTAATAAAAAGTCCTTTTCTACTACATATTGTAGGTGTTTGTCTTGATCTCCTGAGCTCTGCGTGTAAAAATATGAGAGAGATAAAATAATTTTTTTTTATATAATTTAGTTTCAATTTAAAATAATATTTTATTATCTACACGTCCTACAGCAGTACAGTAGTAAAATGAAATTAATACCTAGCAGGGTTTCATTTTAGTCTATCCTACATGTAATACAGTACAAAACAAACCATGCTGATGCATTGTAGGCTTCACGTTGTTGTAGGATAAAAACAAATATATAATTTTAAATTGAAAATTATTTCAGCATATTTCTCTTTATCTTAGTCTACTTACAATTAGCCAAAATAAATCATAGTGTAACATTAACTCGTTTTGGCTACACAGGAACTTTGGGGGACACGTATCAAGTGTTTCTGACAGCATTAAGGCCATAGTGCTGAGTTTACACTGGCCTTAAAATTGCCCCGTATGTATCATGACACTTTTGGCAAGTTAAGGCCGTGTTAGCACTGCCAAAATGCGCTCCCTCGTGCAATGTGCTCCCCCGTTCATTAGCCATGCATTTTAAAGCCCTAATTATATGCATGGGCAAATTGTAGGTGGGGCTCATTTGTAAATAAAGTCTGTGATATTAAAATGAGATTTATGAAGCGGCAGAACAGCAGCGCCGGCTCTAAAATGGTCCACAAATAAGACCGATTTCAAACTGGTCTTATCTGGGGGCAAAAGAAAGCAGCTGATAGGAAAGAGCATTACGCCAGCAGTCATATAAGGGCCCGAAAAATTCACAGTATTTTTAAAAGAAATTCACGAATGACAATAAAAAAAAAGAATTTCACAGAGTGTCACAAAACCGACATTTTATTAAAACAAAACAAAAAAAATATATAAATACCTGTGAAATGTGTTAAGTGTATGTATGGGGTGTCTTACATGACCAGCTCAAGTTAACTTTTGCTGGACTAGTGGCTTGCACTCACTTTTGCACTCAATTCTGGTCTGTTATTTCTTTTTATTGTATTGTTTAACCTCCTATGCACAACGTTTTTAATTGGTTGAAGTGTCCAGCAACTTTCCTTTATAACAAAGTAACAGTTCAGCACACAGCGATCCAGTCCCCAGGTTCATGTGTCTATGTTAATTAAGCAATAGCAACAGGGTGTCAAGTATAAGAGTCTTCCGAGTGGATAAAATATATAACAGGTTTGAGGATTTTTTACTAGGTAGTTTGGGCTGTACATATAAAGGTTGTTTGCATGGAGGTATCTTGGGAGAAATTGTAAAACTCACATATACATCTTGGTAACCAAAATGAATCACATATAGTACTGTGAACATATGTATTTACAAACTTTTATAAATACAGTTTATATTGTTCAGGTTTGTTGTAATTTGAAAATGTTACAGAGACGTACAGTACTACACAAAAAAAAAAAAACACATTCATTTCTTGATTCTAATGAAAAAACAGAATTGGGTGTGTTTACATGGAAAATTACCCTCTTTGGAAAGTACCAGTAAAATTTGTTGATGCCAGTGGGTGTTTACTTATTTAAGATCTTTCAGTTAAACAGACATTTCCTGCCAAAGACATTATCATACTCCCTCCATGGTAAGATTGTTGTTAGAGGAAAAACACAGTGAGGTTATGGCAGCTGCAACAGACAGGTAATGCAAATAAAAACTTGATTGGTCAGAAAACTGCATTGCTTAGTATTAAAAATAAATTACTGAGGCTGTGCTGAACACAGTAATGAAATATAATGGTTGAATAAGAGTGCTTATAGCAAGACATTGAGTTTACATCACACCAGATGAATCGTTGCCTATCCTTGGTGTTAGTATCTTTCTCGACATCTTTTGTGTCAAGGGACTGTTAAATGGTAGGAGCCTGTGTGGTCCAGTGGTTAAAGAAAAGGGCTTGTAACCAGGAGGTCAACAGTTCAAATCCCACCTCAGCCACTGACTCATTGTGTGACCCTGAGCAAGTCACTTAACCTCCTTGTGCTCCGTCTTTCGGGTGAGACGTAGTTGTAAGTGACTCTGCAGCTGATGCATAGTTCACACACCCTAGTCTCTGTAAGTCTCCTTGGATAAAGGTATCTGCTAAATAAACAAATAATAAATGAAACAGAAATACAGCAAACCAGAGTTAACAAAGAGATACAACAAACAAGCCCATATAATCACCAGACCCAAGTGTCAATGTGACTTGAAAAAATCAGTCTTTTTTATTTTGTTTTATAATTTTTAATAAATATTTTACTCCTTTTTTCTCCCCAATTTAGAATGTCTAATTACTCATCCTTACACCAGCAATTTCCTTACACCAGGTAGGTGGTACGCCTTCACAGAGATGGGCCGACTCGATGGAGGAGGTCGGCCATAGCTGTAAGACTGCTGAACAACTCTGTTGTGATCAGATGTGTTGCATGCGGCGATTGGATAGAGCGTGGTGCCGCACTGATCATAGGGAGGAGTTTGGTAGTACAAAAGGGATGCAGATACATGAGTACGGCCCCTTATCCTGAAAAACTAACATAAAGCTGTGCTTTTATTTATTTACATTTTATTTTACACATTATTTTTACATAAAATTACTCATTTTTACAGTTGGGTTTTTACTGGAGCAATCTAGGTAAAGTACATTGCTCAAGGGTACAGCAGCAGTGTCCCCCACCTGGGATTGAACCCACAACCCTCTGGTCAAGAGTCCAGAGCACTAACCACTACTGCACACTGCTGCCCTTTTTGTAAATATATCTCTTGTCTGGACTCTCACTTATTCCCACACCACTTACATCCTGACAGCTATATCCAAAAGTTTTGCATCACCTTATAGAATTAACAAATTTTGCTTCATAAATTCGAATGAAACCTACTGAATAATATTATATTGACATATTGAATTACATACATCAGTCTGACATTTCGAAATCTAACATGAAACACTGTGCTGCTATTATGGCCTCCGGTAGACTTTTGCAATATAATTTTGTATTTTCCTTGATTACATGATGTTCACTAAAATATGTAAATTATGTTCATATTTTTTTTTATTATGTCTCAATCCTAAAATTCTAGGTGATGCAAAACTTTTGGCCATAGTTGTACTTTTTTTGCATTGCATTTAAGTAGAAACACCTCCTTCTACAGTGTGGAGGGTAATGGGGTTGAGGAGCTCAATGGTTAGAAAGCTGGGCTGCCCCCCCCCCCACGGGGCACTCTCTCGGGCGACAGCTTGACTCTCTCCTTGGCGCGGTACTCTCTCTGCTAATGCAGGGCATTCTCTTCCTGGCTGCGTGAGGTACTCTCTCGCTGGCGGCAGTGTGTAGTCTCTCACTAGCGGCGGTGCAGGGTACTCTCTCTCGGCTAACGCAGGACAATCTCTTCCTGGCTGTGTGAGGTACTCTCGGCACAGGACACTCTCTCTCAGACGGCGGTTGTGGAGTGGAGCTCTCTGGCTGCAGCTACGTCGCAGGGCTCTTTTTTCTCAGACGGTAGCGCTGCTCTTTCTCCTTGGGGCTCTTTCTCTCTCTGACTCCCGGATCGATGTCCTTCCCCTGCTTCTTTTGGTCACTTCTGACCGGGCCTCTCCTGTAGTCTTCATATCCCGCTTACTTCTGACACCAGTGTGGCGGTGCATTTAGTGGGTTCTCAGCAGCGGTAATGAAGACGCTACTAGGAATTCTTTTTGGCTCTAAAAAGTGCTGCTTAATACTTGCTCTTTCAGAAAATTGATTTAACTCCTTTACACTCCCCAGCAATAACAACATGAACACTCCACAACATGACGACCCACAGCTGAAAGCAGGCAGCTCCTAAATAGTCCTCCCCCCGAACCCTGTTGCCTCACACACACAGTAGCGGACCCTCGGGAGGCGACGGCAGCAGTGGACCCTCGGGAGGAGATGGCAGCAGCGGACCCTCGGGAGGCGACGGCTGCAGCGGACCCTCGGGAGGAGATGGCAGCAGCGGACCCTCGGGAGGCGAACTCGGGAGGGGAGCCCCTGGCCATGGAGGCGGCAGCGGGAGCTCCACTTCTCCCTCGTACCCTACAACTGGTGGCTCCACAGGCAATGCGGAGCAGCAGGCAACCCCAGGCGATGCGGAGCAGCAGGCAATCCCAGGCAATGCATGGCAGGCATCCTTGGGCGGTGCGAGGCAGGCATCCTTGGGCGGTGCGAGGCAGGCATCCTTGGGCGGTGTGAGGCAGGCATCCTTGAGCGGAGCGAGGCAGGCATCCTTGGGCGGAGCAAAGCAGGTATCCTTGGGTGGAGCCAGGCAGGGCAGGAGCAGTCCTTCCCATGGCGGTGGAGGTGGATCCAGCAGGTATTCACCCTCTGCTGGTGAAGGTGGTAGGGGCAAGCAGTCCTCCCACGGTGGTTGAGACGGAACCAGCAGGTATTCACCCTCTGCTGGTGGAGGTGGGAGGTGCAAGCTGTCCTCCCACAGCACTTGAGGCAGAACCAGCAGGTATTCTCCCTCTGCTGGTGGAGGTGGCGGAGGCAGAGGCAGCTCCTGCTGCTCTGCTCCTGCTGGTGGAAGTGGTGGAGGTGGCAGAGGCAGAGGCAGCTCCCGCTGCTCTGCCCCTGGCGGTGGAGGTGGCAGAGGCAGAGGCAGCTTCTGCTGCTCTGCTCCTGCTGGTGGAAATGGTGGAGGTGGCAGAGGCAGCTCCCGCTGCTCTGCCCCTGGCGGTGGAGGTGGCGGAGGCAGAGGCAGCAGGTAATCTTCCTCTGCTGCTGGAGGCCTAGGATCTGGACCCGTGGGCCTCCCCCCCCTGGGCTGTGGCCGGCCGAGCTCCCTCCTTCTGGGGCTGGATGCACAGGCTTCCCCTTCTGGCGCTTAGTTCCCCTCTTCATATTGCGTTGGGCATATTGCCAACATGTGCCCAAATGCCCCACAGCCAGGGAATAACTCAGCCGCGAGGTTCTTTAGGAAAACCTCCCAAACGTCATCCCCGACCTCCTCCTGCTGTTGCTGCGGTTGCTGTTGCTGTTGCAGCTTACATCTCCCCTTTCTCTTCCTGCTCCTTCTCCCCACCTTCCTCTCCTCGTCCTGGAAGGGGCAGATCGCCACCGTGTGCCTGTACACCCCGCAAGCAAGGCACCCGCCTTGGTCCTCCAGACCACCGAGGAGGTCCTCCAGTTCCCCGCAGCCGTCTCTCCAGCTCCATCCTTCCATTATTTTTTTTATTATTATTATTTTTCCAAACACAAAACACTATTTGAAAAAACGAACAAAAAAAAACGCCTTTTGCTTTCCCGGTCCGGCTCCTGGAGGCGTTGTTTGTCCCACGCAGGACACAGTATGTGACCGAGCTGTTGTTGAGTGGCGTGTGGGTGGTGACGTCATGGACCAGAAACAGGAACCAAAACAAGGAATGGTGGTGGTGAAACTGCAGCACTATGGCGCTCAGTGTATTTATTAAATAATAAATAAACAAACGGTTTAAACAAACACAAAACACACTAAACAAAAAGGCGCGTTGGCCAAACAAATAAACAAATAAGTATTGTGCTGGTGAAAACCAGCATGCTTAGCAGTTGTTTCTATCTCTCTCTACAAAACCCGTCTCACCTCTGACACTCTACGCCTTGCGCAGATAGCTGCAGACTTTTAATATTCTGGCCGAGGGGTTAACTAGCTATTCATTAATTATTAATTATTCAGATTCGAACAAGTGTAACAAGTGTGAATACTTTGGACCCCTTTTAGGAAACCATCCGATAGGCCAGAAAGAAGAAAGTATGAGAAGCAATGATCAGGGTGAAATTGGAGGGCATTGGCCAAGGCAGGGATATTGATGGGGGTTGATGGCAGTGGAATTCATTGATTGGTGCAGGAAGTAATTTTTGCTCGACGGGGACAAATGCTTCCGGAATGCACATCTCTGCAAAAATTACTGTTTGAGCACATCCCAAAATTGAAATTCAGGTGTGTGGCAGCCTTAAGACTTGCTACCTTGCCATCCGTTTTATCATAAATTTATACATACAGTATTTTAGCGGTAATTTTAAGGCGAACATTGGGTGGGGGGGTCCTTGTTTAGGGTGTCTAATGTCATGGAGGTCCACAAGCCAAGAAAGTTTGGGAACCCCTGCTTTTAATAACTCATTAAAGTTTTGTGAATAGTGCCCATGGTTTCAACCCCAGCCATTCTGTCCAAGTGTTTTTTTTTTCCAGGCTTGGAACAGAAAGCAGTGTGTCTTTGGAAGAAGATAGTATGTGTGCAGTATTATCAGTTCAAGGCCTTTGTCTGAGTTTAAGCAACACAATAAGCTCCTCCTCAGAAAACTTTTCTTTTCTTTTCCATGCGCCAAGAGGACTTTGCTGCCCTGTCTCTGACATATTTTTTTGATCGGTTTGATTTTCGTGCTCCACAAATCTCATACAGCACCTACTGCTCTCTGTACTCCTAACTCCGTCACCTCTGGGCTGCAAGTGCGGCCACTAAATAGCACGATGCACAGGTGGCAGTCATTGAGACCCTCATTATCATGATTGCAGCTCATTATTTGTGCATATTGAGCAAACTGCATTCCTCTAAAGCTTACATAGGCCACAGTGGAAAATAATTGCCTCGCTGCTAGGCAATTTTGATTTTGCAGCCGCAATTGTTTGTACTGCGCCTATCCTTACATCAACCGCTTAAGGTGGATCATCCTACAGCCAATAGGGGGACTAAACTGCAGACTTGTCCTGGTTCCAGAAATCATAGCTCTTTGTGGTATCATACCAGCTCTGACACATATTTGTTGGGCAATTAAGGCAGGTGTGCGCAGACTTCCAGTTAGTTGTGGCGCACAAAGAAGGGCTTAGGAAGCTATTGTTGAATTGACTAGAGTGGGAGAGTATTGGGGCTTTTGCCAGCATGGGAACAAGACTCTCATTTACTGTTCGGTTCCACTTGTAAAGTGCAATCCAGTTTTAACCAGTCAAAAATTCCTTTCATTTGTCAGAACCAGATATGTTCTTGTGACGGAGTAAACCCCACCCCTGTGTGTAGACGTATTATTTGGTATTTGTGTGGTGTTATTATTATTTAAATGTATGGTTTTGTTAATGTTGTTTCGCAGCATGGATGGGGTTAAAATTCCCCATCCATGCTAAACTCGTGCAGATTAATTAATTGCTAATTTGGAGATGGTCATCTGTATAAAATCCCGCAGCTTTGGCTGAACGAGGTTGGTTGTTCAGAGGCGGAACGTGAGTAAAGAGAACTGAAATAAAGAAATAACAATTACTACACATATACACCAGCACGATACTTGTTTGTTTTGTTCCGTGTCTGTCTGTTTTGGACAATGAGCAGTTTTCTTTTGCAAAGTGTTTTGTTTGTTTAAGTATTTTATTTTATTATTAAACATGCGCATCAGCGCTTCCATACACCGGTATTGTTATCTGTGTATTTCCTGGTCTGGCATCACCCACAAGCCTATCCGTGACAGTTATGTAATTGAAAGGTCAGCAATTTAGCTAGAGTCAGGCACAAAGTACCAGTCATCGTCTTGTCAGTTTCTGCAAGCAGCAATGTAAACTTGGATTTTAATCAAGCGGTAAATCCAGTGGTGGAACTAGAATTCTGATTCTGTGGAGTAACAAACTCACAAAATACAAGGTCCCGTCAATTAGTAACATCAATTTGTTGGTCGCCATTTCAGAAGAATTACAGCTGCCAACATGCCAAGATATGGTCTGTCTGTATGTAAAGACTGTATGTGTCACTACAGGTGTGCTGGATACAGAAGGTTAAAGGGGTGCTATCCACAGCTTTTAAACCATAAGTCTCAATAGAACCAGACACATGATCACTTTTTGCCCTTTTCAAGGCAATGGCATGAAATTTGTGGGGCCTGGATTGAGTTTGAATAGTATTTAATGGATTACATGGACAAGCCATCACAACTAATGATAACATTAATATGACAACACCCTTTGATCTTTTAGTTTAGTTGACTACTTTTACAATTGACTTGAAAACAGTGGAATAGTCAAAGAAATCGGTTAGCAATTTCAAAATTCATTTTCTCATTCAAATGTAGTCATTTAGAAATGTGCATTACATTTTTTTTACCAACCGTTTTGAATACGTTTCAATTTTATGTTTTCAGAGGCATAAAACGACTCCAAGTGTTGATTCAGTGTTCAAGTAACCTACAGTTTGGTCAGGACATCTCTTGACATTTTGAACAACATTTCTATGGGAGAAATAAATAATTGGTATAAACATGTGTCCGAGCATTGTTGCTTGGTTTTGGTGCTTGGCCTTGTCTTTCAGGGAGCTTGGTGTTGCCTTGACTTGTGATTGACATATGTGTTCAGCCAGCACTGAGATCAAGGCAGGGAGGCAGTTCATGTGTAAACCATCTGCTGAGCTGTGTGTCAAGGTGAATGTACTGCTGTACACACAATAGCACCCCATCCCTTTCTACAAGTGAGGTGTCTTCAAAATGTTCTTGTAGTCACAACACATAAAAAAGCAACTTCCTTTACATGTCCTCCCAGAAGAATGTTTATCCTATTCAGAGGATATGTCTACAGCAACACAATAATTTTATGTCCGGTTTTATGCAGGTCCTTTTCCAGGCACAGCAGTTTCAACTCCCCCTCTGGACTGAACTGATTCGCTTCCAGACTACCATGAACACAGAAAAACAGATTATTACACATACAGCATAACTTTATATGCTATAGAAAAGCATTCACTCCAGCCTGCGGACCATGAAACAAGCTGGACAGAAGCGAAGAACAACAGACTACAGATTTAGTGCAGTCGACTCCTAAAAGTGTTATTGCATTGAAATAATTACTCAGTAAGACCGAATAATACAGAGTAATGAAGCATTTACATAGGGACATGCAATACTTGTTTATGGATGATGACCTTTGATTTAACTGGGTTTTTAACTCTATATATACCTCACAGGGTGGTTCACAAAGCACTTGTGCTGATATGTCAAGGCAAAAGCATAGAGCAATAAAAGTGGAGCAATAAAACTGGTCACATAGCAGGGAGAGGATGGTTTGGTCGGCCCTTTGTGACAGTGTGCTCCCTTTGGTGACATCAACTACACGACCACCTGCCCATTGGTCTAACATTGCCAAGTTCCCTTGATATCCCCTATCTATCTGTTTCTCTGTCTATCAGTATAGAATAAATACTCACTTGATGCTCTTCAGGCTGGTGCAGGTTTGAATGATGCGGATGAAGGAGTTGACAGACTTGTCTGTGAAGTAGTTTTTGTTCAGGTGGAGAGAAACTAGGGATGGGTTAGCACTGAGAATGGAGGAGAGATGCTCGACACATTCATCTGTCAGATTATCGTCAGCCATGCTGGAAAGAACAACAGGCTTATTTACGTCATGTGAAAAGTTCAAACTTTTTTTCTACATTTAACTTTTTGTTAATCCTACTGCAACCACTTTGTCAGGAGTCATCCATGCCTTGTTTAATGTACTGTGTGTTATTTATATTGCATTTTGGTCTTTTTGCCACATTTCACCTTCAGTTAATGATGATGGTAATCCCATCTATCCATGATCTGTTGAGACAAGACTCAAACAGTATTGCCAACACTCTTTAACAAGAATCTGCAGGGCGAGCAACAGGGCCAGGATCTAATACATTTGCAAGGTTTTGGCATCACTTCATAGATAGTATGGAGTATTTTTTTAATATAGTTTAAAAAATAGTTCAAATTGAATTGGTATAACATCATCCCAGTTTTCAGGCTACAACATTTGCTATTTACGCATGTGTTGTTTTGAAAGTGACATGATGGCACTACTATGATTGGGTACTATAAGAGGTTTATACAATGTCAACAGCCTCAGACACATAGAGGAGGTGTTAGTTTAACCGTTACCAAACTGGAATCCTGTTTGATCAGGTCTACAGTTTGTACATAGTATTCGCTAACATTAGGCATACAGATTTTCATACCGGTATCCATTATATACAAATTAAATGGATGAAAGGGAAATAGACCAAGCAATAAGATCACATGTGTACTTGGTTGCCTTAGGATGTCTTTCTTTTACCATTTCTACTCTTCTCCTAATCATATTGAACAACCTGCACTGTACAGGTATAACAGTAACATGTTAAAAAGTATTTGGTTTACAAACCTAAGAAAGTATAAATTTAAGCCATTCAGAGCATCAAGGAACTGTTTAGCATCATCATCTCCCAATGTATTGTTTTCTACTGAAAGCATTTCCAAAGACGTTTGGGTTTTTATAAACTTGCAGATGTCAGGGATACAATCATCTGTAAAATTGTTTTCTGATAACCTGTCCAAAAATATGAGAAACAAAATGTATGTAAGTAACACACAGAATAAAGGCTCATCAAGGCTTGTGGGCAATTGTGGGGACGCATATCAGGCTTCACATATGGGCTTCAGTGCACAGCGCAGTGCCAACATGCCTCCCAAAAATCACACTTCTAACAATCAATTCCTTTATTTAACCAGGTGAAATAAAGAAATCAATCAATCAATACTTATTTTATATAGCGCCTTTCATAGTGGACCACCATCACAAAGCGCTTTTCAAGACAGTGAGGAACAATGCATAATACATTAAATGCAGTGAAATACAGGGCATAGTACATTAAATACAACATTTTAAAAAATCAATGCAAACACATTAAATATAGGCATAACACATTAAATAAAGAAAATAAAAAACAGTTGCTAAACTGACCTGGCTAAGAGGTCTCAAACTGCATCAAATACAACTTACAATAAAACTTACAATAAAACTTACAATAAAAATAAATAAAATAAAAAAATAAAAAATAAACTTCTAATTTAATAAATGCACCAGATCTTAACTGATACTTTGAAAAAGATTTGGGAATAACCGAAAATGTTGTCAATTAATAGTCTATAAATAAGCATGTATCATTGTTTATGTCAAAATAATGCATTCAGAATGGCAGTGAGTGGTGAACCCAATTTGTTTAAAAAATTAAAAGCATACCGGACAATGGATTTAGGAAATCTGGAATTCATTATGCGATCAGAAAATCTGAGGCTGTGTAAACTGTGCCTGCTACTGTGGTACCTGTTGTAGGACTGTTCTTTTTCAGGTTAAGAAGTTTTGTGTTATTTGTTTGTTTTTTTTACAAGCGGTTAATTAAGTAGCAGCCTTAATTGTTTATGCCAGACTTGTTAGAAAGTCTAACAATGGTGCAAATTTGCTTTGTATTGCTATTGTTGATACGTGTAAGCTACTACTATTAAGACACCCACCGTGCAGTTATCGCAAAGTCCCTAAAATAAATTGGTTCTGCATTGTATAAAAAAGCTGATTTTGCCAGTGCTTGCTAGTCTATTAACCAGTTTTAAATTTAAAGCGTTTTAGTTTCGGCTTGATTGTTTTCACACGTGGCAATAGTGTCCTGCAATTACTCAATGATACTGTGATCATTCCACTGTGTTATTTTAGTGAGCCATAGCTAAGTTTTAAAACTGAGAGTTAGCAAATGCCTATCGTTAAAGTATACTGCAGTTAGTAATCCTTTCCAATTACTGGTATCTTAAATTATAACTCATTGTAACTCATTTTTAGAAGGCCTTTGTTGTTCTCCAAGTGGCTGTTTTGACAAAATTTGTAGATTCTATAACTAGTTGCTGTAAATGAGATACTGTTTTAGCAGACACATTTCATTAAGTAAACATGTATTTGAATGTTTTTTAAATTAAAAGCAGAAATATAAAACTGTGGCATTTTTCTTTGTGACCGTGTTAGTGATAAATACCAATTTATTAGTACTTATCTGTACATTCTACTGTGCCCTCAGCATTTGAATAATGCTTTACATTACATTGATCTGTGTGTGATTAAATACAAAACTTTTACAGTAAAATATGATTTACTTACAATATATAATGGCAATTAAACCATATACTGTATATGTGTGTGTGTATGTATAATATGCATTGCATATTTAGCGGCAGCCATTAGTAACATTGAAAAACCCAAACCAAATTTGAGTACATTTCGACTCATTTTGTCTCTTTTTACCGACACACAATCGATAGTGCTGTAGCTTTTAACGTCTACTAATAGCGTTTGTTAATTTTTATGGTGGGGGCGAGAGAGGCGAAATTTGCCATGACACAATGGCTGTAAATTAATCATGACCATCACAAACAGGCTTAGGCTCAGAAATCCAGTGACTGGAAAAATTATTTGTAAAACAAAAAAAAAAAAGCAGATGGACAGGATCTTCGCATCAGAAATTGCATTGATTTGCCACGGCATTACTCATCACCACAGCTACTTGTCTCGGGTAAGATTAGCCTCTAACCTACCATGATATAGCTACTATTATTCTGGCTTGCAAGTTCAATTGCTAGAAATATCAAGAGCACAATACTGTGTATACTGCATGATTATTGATTTGTACTGAGATCTGGTGGTATTGTGTTAAACTGTATTACAGTATACTGAAGTTTTGATAGAGCTAGGCTGAAATATGTCTGGGTTTGGTCTGTGGAAAAGGTGGCAACCCTATTTTGGGGGCCAATCTGTAAACGAACACCTTCCACCCAATGAGGTATAATGAATAAATTAAATGACAACCATTTCAACGTCTCTAAAAATGAAAAAGACTTTCAGTCAAATTGAAATTAAGTTTCTAAATTCAGCATTAGTTAATGTTTAATAGTTATGTAAGGTATCATTTAGAAACTTTAGTAACAACTTTTACAAATGCTACAAACTGTAAAATATTTTTCTTTATCGGGGGGGGGAGGGTGAAAACCAAATTGAATGGCCTTTATACATCGATCACAATTCCTCATCCCTGCAACTCCAAATCTTAAAAAGTAAAGACTTATTACCATAGAGATGTTAGTCTGCATTGTGAAGTGTTCAAAACATCACAGAGCTGCTTCTTGGTCTCAGGGCTAAGACCATCCTTCTCAAGGGACAGGAACTCCAGTTTATATTTGGGCAGAAGCAGAGAGCAGATGCTCAAGACAAAGTCTTCGGGAATACAACCCGTGATTTTTAACCTAAGAAGAGAAGGAGAAGGATACAGAAATATATTCACCAAATTGTAGTAAATTCATCTTTTCATCATTTTTTTTAGAAGTTACACCTGACAAAGCAAGAATGCAAAAAGGTTTCAGAGTGAGTAAGACATACAATTACTACTGTTATCCAAACTAATTATCCAACTAATTATCCAAATGCCATGAAACTTGGCATTAACATTATACTGCATAAGTGATTGAGAAAACCATATTCTGTGGCTATAGGGGGTGTCTGTCTGTCCTAACTTTTTTGCATGTATTTAGAGAACCATCCATCCATCCATTATCTGTAACCGCTTAATCCTAAAGAGGGTTGCGGTGAGCCAGATCCTTACCTGGCAGACATAGGGACGCAAGGCGGGACTACACCCTGGACGGGACGTCAGTCCATCGCAGGACAACTAAGGGACAATTTTAGAGAGGCCAATCCACCTAGCCAGCATGTCTTTGGACTGTGGGAAGAAACCGTACCCAGAGAAAACCCACGCGAACATGAGGAGAACACGCAAACTCCACACAGACCGACCCGAGGCAGAATTGAACCCAGGAGCTGTGAGGAAGCAGAGCTAACCACCACGCCACTGTGCTGCCCCTAATTTAGAGAACCAATTGTCATGAAACTTGGTATTAATGTTATTTAGCTTAAGTTATTGTGTATCTGTTTCAGGGGAAAGAGAAGAATGTCTGTCCATGCATCAATCTGTCTGTATGGCCTGGATAACTGCCTATCAAATTGTGATTTAAAATGTCATGGCTAATTCTTATTCTATACTCTTTTGTCTACACACTGTTGATATGTCACAGTTAAGGCTGGGTTTTTGTCACAGAAAGTTGTACTAAAAATCACAGAGGAAGGGGGAAATGGTGTGTGAAGTCACGGGGATGAAAATTCAACTATGTTTTATTAAATACAATATACCTACATAAAAATAAAATGTCTTTAAGTAGGAAAAAAAGGAAAATTATTCTAAAAATATATTTTTTTGATATATTATGGTTTTCACAAGGTTCAAGTTTTAATCCTGTAAATCGGTAAGCTTCACAGCATACACAACTACATACAAAAACGTTCATTTTACATAACATTGGTGTGTTTTCTACAAGACAGCAAATAAAAACCGTAGGTTTTACATACCTTTAAAAAATAATGTTTAACGTTCAAAAAGACTCATCTGTGCATCTGTTGCTTCTGCTGTGATACAGTTTGCAGTTATTTTATGTTTTTGTTTGTTTGTTTACATATTATTCTGATACAGCACTGTTATACATTGAGAGGTTTGATGCCTTTATGGAGTGCCGGTCATCCCCAATTACATTTATGTATGCAGAAAATGATCTTCCTGCATCAACAATATTTAACAATATTTCCTGGTACCGTCAAGCACCTGTCAGCAATTACAGCAAGAGTTGGGAATCTCGTTTCCATGATTTTCCACAACTGGTAAATGTTGTCGCATTTCCTTTCACTGACAATTTTGTAGTAAGCACGGTACAGTAGCAAAGTGTTCTTATAGCCAAAGTGTTCTCTAAGACGGAGTTAGCCACGAGATACAATATGAATCAATCCATCAAATAAATAAATAAGTATTACTTGTCATGACGCACGTGCATCAACATATGAAATGAACTGAATAAGTAAAAGCAAAACAATAGGCAAGTGTATGTTAATAAACTATAATAAAGTAACAAACAAACTAATGTTAATAAAACTAAAGAAAAACAACATGATCAAAAAGCTTAAATCGCTTTGTACTATGAAATTAGCTGGCCAGGTGTGTTTCGGGCTATAATGGCAAAGGCAAAAATAATGCCAGTTACTTAGGGTTAACTTAACACACGGCTTGAATTTCATTTTTGTGTGCTAGATTTCCCCATGCTGCAGCCAATGGGGGGGATTCCAACATTTAAGGGGGGAATGGCAAAAGAAAAGGCACTTTTGCATATCAAAAACAATATATATTTTACTGCATCATCATTCACACTGATGTTGCTTTAAAATAAGCTGCTTTCAGGAGACCTACAGTTGTTCATCACTGTGAGACAGAGCACTCTCCATTACTTTTACCATTGCCTGACATTAAGTTTTTGCTGCAGAAGAAGAAAAGGTGCTTTTCTTTTAACCAGCGCCCATTTCTTTTTTTAACTCTTTACACTCAGCCCTATTTCCGCCTGTTTTTCACTGTTTTCATGTATGTATGCTTAACTACTGGATAGTTTGTACTGCATGCATATAACATATCAAATGAAAGGCCACAAAATGTCCTTTAATATTATGTAAGTTGCAACAGGATCAGGCATAATATATGTGGTAGAGATGAGAATATACGTAAAAAAAAAAAAAAAATGCTTTTCCAAAAAAATCATGTTTCGTCACTGCTATATATATTGTAATCATAGATGGCTAAAAAACAATGTACCAATGAACCTCAAAAATGAACATGGGAGTGGGGGGGGAGGTGAGCTATTCCGAATGCGGCTTATAGTGCTTTCGTCACTGACACCCACTTCCTTAGAGACTGTTGTAGCGTTTTAGGCATTCTAAATTGGATGAAAACTACAGTAGCTTGGTGTCTTAAAATATCTCTGCGGGATTTTCCAGCGATGAAAGTTGCAGATATGCAGGAGCAAATTGGAAAATGCACGATCCTGCAATCCCGCGCTGAAATTCAAGCCCTGTAACGTTACTAAACTAACTGTCAAAATAAATTAACACAGAACCCCTACACACGTTACAAAATGCAGCAGTCATATACAAGACATGCATATTATGTAACAGAATGGTGAAGCAACTCACCAGAACGAGAAACACCAAATTGCTCGGCGACTTGTGTCTGACTCAGGTTTTTTTCAAGAGCTCAAACAATATCCAACTTTGTGTAGCAAGACAAACATTTTGTTTACATGCCATTTTGTAATGACGAGGTGCACTCGTGGAAATCAGAATAAAAAACAATTCAATAATAATAATAATAATAATAATAATAATAATAATAATAATAATAATAATAATAATAATATATTTATTTATTTTGTATAGCACCTTTCATTAAAAGAAATCCCAAAGCACTTTATATATTTTTTTAAAAAGACATCAAATACATTAAAAAAATACATAAATAGACATAAAACAATACCATAAAAACTATACAGTGCAGTAAGCCATTGTATAAAAATGGGTCTTGAGGCTCGATTTAAACATAGACACAGGCTGAGTCACTGATAGACCTTGGATGGGTTCCAGAGACGAGGGGCCAAAGAGCAAAAGGTACGATCTCCCATAGTTTGTAATTTTGTTCTTGGCACGGAAAGGAGATCATTTTTAGCTGACCGCAAGTTGCGTTGGGGAATGTAGCAGCAAAGCAGATACTTGATGTAAGATGGACCCAGGCTATTCAAGGCCTTGAAGGTCAGCAGCAAGATCTTAAAGTCAATGCTATATTTAACTGGTAACCAGTGGAGTGATGCTAAAACTGGTGTTTATGGACATGCTTTCCTTTTCTTGTTAAAACTCGAGCAGCAGAATTTTGAATGTATTGCAACCTATTAAGAACATTAGTGGAAACACAACCGCAAACAAGGCGTCACAGTAGTCAATTCTCGATGAAATGAAGGCATGTATCAGTTTCTCCGCATCAAACATTGACAAAGATGATCTAAGGCGAGTGATATTTCAAAAGACAACGCAGAGTCAAATTTAACACCTAGATTTTTAACTTCAGAATTTCAAGTAGTGTTGGTGAAGTTCAATGTTCTCTACTAAAATCACAGACACCAACAAAAATCACAGAATCTGTGACACCTGTGACCACCGTGACTTAAACCCAGACTTAGTCACAGTCATTGACTTTTTCATCATACTGATAGCTCTCGACCAACACTATTCATCATACTGATACTCGACCAGCACAATTCATCATATTTTTTAATTTACAGCCGCGATGGGGAATGTATGTTTCTGACATTGTTGGAGGCCTGAGAGGTAGATATTGGCCTTGTAGTGATGAAGTGTCTCTCGACCAGCACTATTACTAACCCAATCGGTTCAATGTCTCAGGCTAACCCCCAGTGAAATGTCAGAATATCCCCTTCGGTCACGCATTTTTAATTACATATTTAGAAATTTTAAAACAATTTGTGTGAACTCAATGGAGTTTGATAAGTTGCCCAGCCATGACTTTGAGAGATAGGAAACTTAAAATGGTATAATTATGCACATTGACTGAAGGGGGATATTTTCGAGTTTTTACTTACTTGGATACTTGACAGATCCAGTTTGTTGCACAATACAAATACAGTCCATCTTCCTCCTTTCTAATATCCAGCTCGATCCGTTCCAGGGAGTGGTGTGTAGAAATATGGGTGCAAAGCCTTTCTACTGTAGCTGTATTGAGGTTTGTCGCCTCTAGTCTACACAGAAAAAAATGTTGAATGTTGTTCAACAAAGTACAGCTAAAGATTTACGTAATTTAAAAATATATACTGTAGGTTTAATACAGGTTTATGGGACAGCAAGAATATCAGAAAAAGCAGAAGTTTATGAGATATAACCTATGCACAGATGTACAGTCTCCGATAACTATATACTGTATTACTGTTAAATGAACAAGTAATTCAGTCAATGTCGGCTAATAAATTACCTGTGTACTGATGGCCACATTTTACTGTATGTTTCTATTTTCTATGCAGTCTTTAGAGTTAATGCCAGATGCGCTTATATATAGTACAGTATATTGTTTCATACCCAATAGATTGACTCTTATTAAGAATATCCAGAAGGATCTTCACTTCCTCTTCTCCCATATTGCAGCGGGTTACTGCAAGCTCTTTCAAGCCTTCGTCATGTTGCTCGATGCAGTATTTCATCTTCAAACAATCACTCTTGCTTAAAAGAAATCCTGTCACATCAATTACGTTGATGTATTTCATCGCTTTCTTCACAAACTCCTGGTCCTGAATTTCAAACAAGCAATGCAACACTGCAAGTACAAAGCAGGGTTTATTCTTGTAGAACACCATTGCTTTCGGGATCCATCTTTCTAACTGTGCTTTCAGTGCAGATGAAGGCTCACCGGCATAGCCCTGAATCAGTGCTTGGGTTTTCTTGTTAGTTAATCCAAACAGAAATTGTATTACAAGTATGAGGTTACTGCCCTCCGGAGTCAATGAAGTGTTTAAAAGACTTTCTGCTGCTGCATTGGAGGTGTCCGCAGCACAGAACATAGCAGCAAACAACTCCTGGATACTTAAATGCAAAAAGTGGAACATGGACTTACAGCTCAGGTCCTGCTTAAATATGATTTTGTTAAAAAATGCTGATGCGCTCTGAACTGGATCTAAAGAAAACTTTGCCAGATCTTCTTCCTCAAACAATATCTGCTGTTCCTTAATTCCATGCAAGGCCAACGACCCAAGTTTCTGAAGGACACCTTCCTGCTGTGAATCGAGGCAATGGTGCTCGAGTAATTTATTTACGAAATGGACAAAAATTTGGGTGGTTGTTTTCAAGCTCTTAGCTAGCTTTTCGCCTTCACTGACGTGACCTTTCATCAACGAGCAAACAATCCAACAGACTACTGGAACAAAGCACATTGAAAACACTGCTTCATCCTCTTTGATGGTGTTAAACACACACAAAGCTTGCTGCTCGTTCTGATAAAATCTTGAAATATATTCCTTCATTTCTTCCTCTAAAAAGCCAAGTATTTCTGCATAGCGTTCAACAGTCACGGTGGTTCCAAGTTTCCCTAAAGCAATTGGCCTTGTTGTGATGAGTAGAGTAGATTTGGAAAGAATCTTCCTCTTCAATAACCTGCTTAACGTGGTTTCAACTGGCTGTCTCGCATGCACATCTCTGGCTGAGCCAATATCGGCTTGATCCACTGACAACTTCAGTTCATCAAAACCATCAATAATGAACAGAAGTCTTTCTGGGCAGGACAGTATCTCTTCAATAGCTGGTTGTAAATATTCAGCACTGTCCAAAATCAAATCAACCAAGCTAAAGTAATCTGTCATTGTGTTGAGTTCTCGGCAGTTTAAATGGAAAACATAATCAAACCTGTCTTGGAAGAGTTTGTTTGACGCCCAGTCAGTCATGATTTTTTGCACTGTGAATGTTTTTCCAATTCCGGCAGGTCCTTGCAGTACCAGGGTTGTTGGCTCTGGCTCTTTTTCATTGGCAACAAACAGATCTTTGACATCGATGCATGTTGCTACATCACTTCTGTGTTTCTTCATGAGCTCCACGAGTTTCTTGCCTCTTGAAATCAGTTCATGTTCCTTATCCTCTAGCAGGCAGTGTTTCTTCAATATTAGAAGTCTTGTGTACCGGTCGTCAAAGTCCACCCATTCCCCAGGAAGGGAGTTGTAGTCTCTTATTTTTTTGTATTTTTTTCTTACATCTTCTTTATACATTTCTTTATAACCTGCAATATGTACCACACACGTTTAAAAAACAAAACATTTATATCAATAAAATAATAACTAATATTTTGATGACTGGTAATTTAATAGTATTATAGAACACATACTGTACATACAGTAGTATATATAGGATTATAAACCTTATGGGGTAGAAGCTCATCTCTGGATGAATTAACTGGCAGGAATGGACAGGTTTCAGTTTTAAACAAGCACCAAAAAGGTATATATATATATATATATATATATATATATATATATATATATAGTATATATATATATATATATATATATACACACACACACACACAATACACACACACACACATACACAAGTTGTAGTCAAAATTTCTAGAAATTTCTTGAAAACAAAGATTTTTAGGAAATCTTTTGTAGCAAAAGTTTTGCTTTTGTGGATGAGGAAAAAAAGTTACAAGAAATAGATGTCTACAATTATTTATTTCAGCAACTCCAAAAATGCTAATTCAAAAGTATTCATACCCTTTGATGCTATGATAGCATTGTCTACAAGGTGTTAGAAATTTCCATATGATAATGCAGAACGATATGTTGCGGATGCAACCCCGGTTCCCTGAAAGAGAAAATAACCATCAAGGATGGGATATTGCCGTCAGGCAGTAGCGATTGGCTGAGCTTTTATAGCAAAGCTGCCAATAGGCCTCTGGCGAGCTGCCACGTAAGCCCACCCCTTGGGAGCTTACTATACGCGCGCGCAGAGACTCACGTCCTCTTTGCTCTTCAGGCCGTGAAGGCCTCTGGAGCGACCAGATGTGTTCGTGAGGGCAACACATCTACGCATATGCGGAGCTGCCTCAGCGTCTATGCTCGCAATGACACCTGTCCTAAGGTGGAATAGTCAACACCATGCTGTCAACCACTCTATACGTCCGCATCTTGGGGCATCATAGAGTGTAGTACAGATGCTCCAAACAGTGGAGCAGAGGAATCCAGTCACGTTCAACCGGTAAAACCTCATGAAAGTATGCGGTGTAGCCCAACTGGCTGCAGCGCAAATGTCAGACACCGGCACCCCTCTAAAGAGGGCCCAGGATGTCGCCATACCCCTAGTGGAATGCGCCTTCAACTGCCCTGGTGGCGGAAGGCCTGCAGACTCATAAGCTAATTTAATAGCATCCACTATCCAGTGTGAAAGGCGTTGTTTAGACAACGGCTGACCCAAAGTCCTAGAACCATGGCATATGAACAATTGTTCAGTTTGCCTCACAGCCGTTGTACGGTCAATATAACATCTCAATGCCCGCACGGGGCAGAGCATGTGTAACCGTTCTTCCTCTGGGGAAGAAAAAGGAGGAGGATGGAACGCCATCAACTCGACTGGTTGGTTCATATGAAACGGGGATATGACCTTGGGTAAAAAGGCTGGATTTGGACGCATGGAGACCTTAGAACCGTCTCCTGCGAAACGAGTACATGATGAATGCACTGAAAGTGCGTGTAACTCGCCCACGCGTTTTGCTGATACCACTGATAGCAAAAACGCAGTTTTTATAGACACGAGCTTCTTGTCCACACTGTGGAGAGGCTCGAATGGTGCCTTGGTAAGGGCTTCCAGCACCACGTCAAGGCTCCATGACGGTAAACTGGTCGTCCTTGGAGGCCGCAAACGTCTTGCGCCCTTCAGGAACTGCGATGCCAGAAAATGGCAACCTGGTGATAAACCGTCAATACGTACATGACAAGCCGATATGGCGGCTAAGTACACTTTAAGTCTAACAGTTTCTGTAGAAACTGTAATATCACTGCCATAGGGCAGGATATTGGGTCATGGCCTTCCGCCAGACACCAACCTTGAAACAACTGCCACTTGTACGTATACTGCGACCTAGTAGAGGGTGCTCTAGCACGCTGAATGGTCGAAATCACCGCCGTCGAGAGCCCTAAGGCTGACAGGCGCTCCCGTTCAGGGGCCAAGCCCATAGCTGCATGAGCTTGGGGTTCGGGTGCCATAGCCCTCCTTGGGCTTGGGACAACAGGTCCGCTCACAGAGGGAGCTCCCTCGGCCGACCGTGCAACAACTGCACCAGGCTCGGGAACCATATTCTCCGAGGCCACCGAGGAGCGATTAGAATCACTGTCGCTTGCTCTACCCTGACCTTCTCTAAGAAGGCGGGGAGCATCGGAATCGGTGGAAACGCATATAGGAGCCCTGGCGGCCATTCGTGAGCCAGTGCATCGACTCCTAGGGGCTGTCAAGATCCTTCACTGAGAACCATAGGGGCAGTGCGTGGTCTCTTGCGAAGCAAAGAGATCTACCTGGGCTGTGCCGAACCATTCCCAGATGCGCTCTACCACTTGAGGGTGGAGACGCCATTCGCCGGCAAGAGGGCCTCCTCTGGATAGGAGATCTGCTGCGTAATTGACTCTGCCCGGTAGGTGAACCGCACGCAGAGAGGTTAAACGCGGTTGTGCCCATAGCAACATCCGTGCTACCATCCGGTGAAGACCAGGGGACCGCAAGCCGCCCTGGCGGTTGATGTATGCCACAACTGTGGTGTTGTCTGACCGCACTAACACATGCTTGCCTAGAAGCACTGGCAAGAAGTTCCAGAGCATTGATGTGGGCTGACCTCCAGGGTCCTGACCACACTCCACGGGTCCCTGTCCCGTTCCAGACTGCTCCCCAACCGTGGTTGGAAGCGTCGGTCGTGATGACCTGCCTTCTGAAAATGGGACCCAAGCATACGCCTTGGCGGAGGTTTGACGGAACTTTCCACCAGCGTAGCGCTTCCCAGCAGGCTCGGGATACCCTTAGCCTGCGGTGTTTGTCTCTCCGCGGATGCAACGCGAAGGCATTGAACCAGGCCTGCAGAGGTCTGTGGTGTAGTAAGCTCAAAGGAAGGGCTTGTGAGGCGGCAGCCATCAACCCCAGCATGCGCTGACACAGCTCCATGCTGACTGTTTATGACACGTTGGGTCATCAGTATCTAGCACGTGGAGCTCGGTGTCTTGCTCAGAGTGCTGGGAGGCTACCTCAGCCTCTGTACTGTCCCCCTCTAGGATGTCAGATGCGTCTCTAGACAGTGCATCGATATCCCACTCCCCTTGAGACTGCACTGGAAGAGCGACGACCGGTGCAGGTTGTGGAGGGGCCACTGGCTGACTAGCAATGGGCCCAGTCGGTTGTTCTGGGACTGGAGGCACCACATTTGCTAGGGACATGAGGATGGACTGCTGCCCCATCATAACCTCCATAAATTGAGACATTTTGGAGGTTAGCTCCGCCACCCCCGACCTGTCTCTGTATCGCCTGTCCCGATGAGGGGAACGAGAGCATGCTCTCCGTCGAGGCGATCTGGAGTGCGACCTAGACTCCCGACGGGGGCGTACCCTACGAGGGGAGGGGCTGCGTTCCCGAGTGCGTCTGGTGGGGGACCTCTGACCAGCCGTCAGCTGGGAGGACAGGCTCCTGGAGAGCTGCAGCCGCCCTGGCGGCGTCGCCGTAGACGACGGCGGGGCAGAAATGGTGTGGGACGATCCAGAGGAAGGAGAGTGCCCACCCACTGCTTTCTTCGCCCTTTGGCGGAGGGTGCGTGTCTGGAAACCAGCACAAAGATGGCAAAGCCCTATCCGCCAACGCGGATGCGGCGTGCTCTGGCCCCAGGCACACCACACAGTCCTCATGGGGATCGCTCGCTGGCAATTTTGCCTGGCAGGTGACGCAACGGTGGAACCCGGACATGGTTGCCACTCTGACCCTGAAAGTCGAACGGCGAAGCGTTGAACGTGAAGGTACGTGCACCAAGCAACGATGCGTCGATGCACCGAAGCGCCGCTGCCGGCGCCGAAAAGTGCACTGATCGTTAAGCGCCGATCGCGCCGAGAGTCGAGCGCCAAGCGTCGAGCGTCGCGCGTGCACCGAGCGTCGAGGTCGCGTGCACCGAAGCGTCGAGGCATCGACGCACCGAAGCGTTGAGCGCCGAAGCGTCGAGGTGCGTGCACCGAGCGCCAAAGCGTCGAGCACCGAATCCCCAAGCGCAGACGCGCTAGCACCAAGCTGAACCGCTGCACAAAGCGCCGGCACTGCACCAAGCAGCAAAGCGCCGACTTCGAGCGCCGGCGCAGCACGCCGGAGCGTGAGTACCGAGCGAAAACGCAGCACAGACGCTAAGCGTCAGCTGACCCGCAGAGCGGACACGCTAAGTGCTGGTACGGTGTCTTGGATGCTGTGCACTACTTACCTGTTGTGCTGGGGATTGGGCTTAGTGGTCGTCTTCCTCTGTGTAGTGAATGGGAATGTAAATATATATATATATATATATATATATATATATATATATATACGTTGCAGCAGCACTAAAGGTAGTGAGAGTAACTGGGACACAATAAATATGTGGGCACAGTACACCTACCACGAAGTTGTTTTTTTTTTTTAACACACCGGAGGCAGTATGTGGGAGACAGCAGTGCAGGCTCCACACACGCGTCTAGCCAAGGCAAGACCGGGGCTGCAGATACTGCCGTCGAGGCCAACGCAACGTGCATCCTTCACAAAATATATATAAAACACACAATATATACAATTTATTTACAAAACCCAAAAACACAACACTAATAATCAAAAATAATTATTAAACAGGAAAGACGGAGACCACGAGACAACGCGATGTCGAAGCAAAGCGTGAAGGAAATATATAAAATATATAAAAATATATAAACAATTTATATAATCCTTAACAAATAATAACGACTCGAAGAGTGTAACTGAAATCAACTCAGAGAAGGGCAATAACCAGCTTCTCAAGCTTAAGCTTATCGAGTACAATCAGCTACAAGCTCTAATACCTACCGCTACCAATGCTGAAGACAAAAGAGGACGTGAGTCTCTGCGCGCTGCGTATAGTAAGCTCCCAAGGGGGCGGGCTTACGTGGCAGCTCGCGCAGAGGCCTATCGGCAGCTTTGCTATAAAAGCTCAGCCAATCGCTACTGCCTGACGGCAATATCCCATCCTTGATGGTTATTTTCGACTTGAAAGGGAACCTAATTCTAGAAAATGGGGATCAAATTTGTTCTTGGTTTTTTTTTTTTTTTTTGCATTATTTTTCTGTGAGAGTCTCAATAAAAAGCACATGAATGGTCATAAAATACTGCTTCTTTTCTTAACTAATCGTGTAGCTCTGACAGTAACACAACACACATGCAAACTGAAGGTTATAGTTTCAAATCCCACACATGCTAAACCTATTTTTATATTTATATTATATAAATATATATATTTTTGCAGGCAAATTTTAAAATAGAAATAAATCATTTAATATAAATAATATAGACCTCACAATAAGTGTGTTCCCTAGTATATTTTCATGTTGTCATTAAACTTGTATGTCCTGTAATATACATATGCGTGGATAAAACTGCCTGGGGTCTGCAACTTATTTATCTATTTAAGTGACATTTAAGTGACATTCAACAGACCGTCTTGGTAGTAAAGGACTTTTTGTCTAATGTTAATAGTCAAATCTGATTTCTCATGTATTATTTCTTAGGCATTAATACCCGATGCAGCGATCATTACCTGCTATCGGTAATTTACCACGGCAACAGTTACACTGTAGGTTTCCAAGCCGAAGGCAAGCTCAGTTGAAGAAAGACAAGGTCAGTATGATTTTCAGGTGATAACTGCTGCTGGGGATATGAATGATATTATAAACTGAATGAAGACATGCCTTTGTTGTGCATAAAGGTGCTTTTAAATGTGTTTTAGGTTATAATTGGGTCTCTATCAGCTTTTAATGGGCATCTACCTGTGGAAAAAAATACCTGGAACCTGATTGGCTGATGCGGGGGGGTTATAATTAAATGACCACCTACCAAGTGTTTTGTTTGAGGACACTCTGAGCTTTTCCAGTTCTGAAAGATACACAATAGTTCAATAATTAAAAAATATAGTTACAAGAAAAAAAGCAACTTTAGTTTAAAATAATTAGATATACAACCATGTAATAATATGGTAACAATTAGGTAATTATCAAATATTCTTGTTCTTACATGGTAAATACTAGTGGAATAAGTGTGTAATTACAGTAAAGCACAGGAATATATCTATAAGAATTTGGACCATGCAGTTGTGATCAGCAGTGTGTGATTCTAACCTTGGTAGGTGAGATAAAGTTAAACGCTCTATAAGCACTCCTGCAGAGGAACCTGGCTCCAGCTTCAGCTCAGCCACAATTAACAGTTCTGTCTATCATTTTTCTTGTCCCAGAGCCTTCTGTAACCATGGCACGCTATGTTTCAAGCTTGTCATATGCAAAACAGTTATATATTTATTTCAAATGTACTTTTTGCCTACCTTTCTCTGCTTTTTTTCGAAGTTTATCCGATAGATCTTTCTTGCCAATGCTGTCCATGGCCTCTATCACTATATGAATGGCATCCTCCCCATAGTAGCCCATCATTAGAGCTACAGTATCTTCCACATCGGCATCTTCCAGCTTGCCTCTGGGAATGTTCTTACATTGATAATTGGATTCTATCACTTCCAGTTTTCTTTTTAATCTCTTCAGCTCATGCTTAAACAGATTATCCAGTATATCTATCAAGATGTCAGGGGTAGTTTCAGCTTCTGCCATGTTTTTTTTCTCCACATTACCTGTAAACATGATGAAAAAAATGGTATCATCTTAGTTTAAAGCAACTTGAAAAGGTACATATGGGTGCTTACTGGTAGTTGAGCTGTAAATTTATTCAATAATTTTGTATATGTTTTTTTATATTAAAATATAAAACCCTTGGATGGATCGCTGTCACAGGATGGCTTGTAGTGGTGACGTCAGACCACACCAGGAAGTACTGCGATGTGAAACGGTGAAGGCACTTGCTGGCACCGGTTTATTGTTAAATAAAAGGTTTAAACAAAAACAGCACACGGCACTTGAGGCCAAAATAAATAGACAAACAAACGGACTAACACTAAACAAACAGTGAACGAACAGACAAGCAAACACGGTGAGTCAAAACAAACAAACTAGTATCGTATTGGTCTTACCAGCACGAAACAGCAATTGTAATATTTTTTTTCTTTTTTTTAATTATTTCTCCTCTCCACACCCGTTCTCCACTCACCAAACACACAACCCTGAGTGAGTGCTTCGTGCCTCTATATATACAGCTATGCCGAGATTCAATTACTAATTACTTATTAACTTGAATCCCAGCCCATAAACTAAGTTGTGCAATCCCTGTGCTTATTTACAAAGTAGGTTTGTCGAAATTTGACTTTAAATATTGACTTTCTTTTCTTTTTTTTTTTTGACTGACTTTTGTATTTAGTATTATATTTCATTTAACTCAGGAAGATTAGTGGCTAGTTTCACAGATCTGCACTGTTCTTGGACTCTCTTACCTAAAGTAACATTAGGTAGTCATAATTAGTGCTTATCAGGGTCTGTAAAACCAGCCATTGATTAAGTCTCCTTTAAGAGATTAAAGCTAACTCACCATACAAAGACATACAGTACAGTACCTTTTTCATGGAAGCAGAGGCTGCCATACATCCCTTCCACTACTGCTGTGTCCACCAAGTCAAGTATAAAAGGAACTTATAAAGCTGCATTTCATTATCTGGCACACACAGCAGTTCCACAAACAGAAAAACGCTGAATAGCCTTAATCGTGTTGTTGTTGTAATATGAATTGTAATTATGTTTACCTGATATTCCTATATAGTTTTGTATTTATTTTTTTGGCAGAAAGCATGAGGTTTTAGTGGATTTGGTAAAACAAGCAGTGCAGTTACATACATGTTGATTCAACTGTCACACATAACTTGATTTGAACTTATTGCAACACTTTTGCCACAGTATAATTCCACATAGCATATTTCCATATTCACACTACAGTACCTAAATAACGGGTGATCATAATTTATTATTATTATTATTATTATTATTATTATTATTATTATTATTATTATTATTAGTAGTAGTAGTAGTAGTAGTCGTAGTCGTAGTAGAAGTAGAGACCTGTGATTTTGAATGCAGTGAATGGTATGTGTGCTGGTCGCAAATTATTTAGTAAGTGTGGTTACTGTAAGAAAATAAGAAACAAATAAAGAAAGAATGGCCAACTAATATGATAATGCATATTTTCCATGCTATAAAAACCAAATTGGCCTTTAGTCATTTCCTTGATACTTGCAAAGCTTTTACTACTATAGAAAAACATTGATTTGAATAAAATGTATTAAAGAGCTGGCAACTAAATAAATTCATTTGTTCAAAAGCTCAGCTCCAGACACGAGAGAGGAACCACATCCTAGAACACAGTTGCAAAACCAACGGATGTTGCTACACAACACCACACAGCAGTAATTTGGAAGCCTTGCAAAATACTGCTATTTTATAGTTGTTTGTCTTCCAGCACTATTGAAAAGGGATAATATTTTCATCTAGTAATAACTTTCTTACAAGCCCTTATCATTTTGCTATATATAATAAATATTTTCAAAAGACCCCAAACTATAGATCTATTTTACTTTGTTGGCTTTGTACGTACTTCCTTGGCTGTGCATGGTCCTTCCAGTGGGGTCTTTATAATTGCTGTTTCATAAAATTGATTGGAGCAGTTCCTGAGATATAACCTTCTTTAGCCCAACCAATCACATGTTGCTCAAGATCAGGTTACTCACCGAGATTCCAATACTCTTAAGAACAATGAATGCCCATAGCATGTACTGAAGGATCAATTTACAGATGAAAGTACCATCACTCTTGCGATATGCACTCCACAGGGAATACAAAATGACACTGATACATTTCTAAGGGACATTTGGCAAAATGAGGACGGTTAGCGCCATGTTACTGTATGTTAAAGCCCTGACTTGCCTCTCCACAGTGTTACTCAATGGAAATATAACCCCCTGATGCTAGTAGTTCTAAATGTGTGTGCTGCAGTAGACTATCTTTGCCACTAGAGAGCAGCAAGAACTCATAGAAAATACATTATGCCAGGTTGCTGGGAAAAAACAGCATCAGTTTTGCAATCTGATAGTGATTTAAGGTTTGTATGGATGTTCTTGGAGCACTTGGATCTACATGCAGGGAAAACAACTACCCCACAAAAATATAATCAAATATAATATATAATAAATACATACATAAAAACATATTGCACATACATACAATAGATCAATAGCTGCCAGCAATGTAGCACGTCACTTCTTCCCTTGGTCTGGGATAGCGCAAAACAAGTTAAAAGTACGTACAAAAAAAACTAATTGTAATGATAGGTTTCAGCTGTGATACGGCCAGTAGTTGTGCTGTTGTTATTATTGTTATTATTGGCTTATTTCACCAAATTTCAACAATGCAATAGAGAATTTCACAGTATATAATTACTTACTCAATTGCCTTGGCCATGCCGAAGATCAAATTGCACCTGGTGGTTGGGCTGTGTGTTTGTATATACCTAATTGGACAGCAAAGAAACACATGTGCATGTTCTCAAGCCAGATTGGCAATTAATTATTAAATGTGGCTTAACCACATATATATTCCGCTTGGTTAAATATAATTATTATAACTATTTGTCAAATGTTTCCCTTACGATTCCATCATAGCACAAAAGAGATGTGTTAATGTGCTCTGCAAAAGTTCTGCCACTATTCTACAGTTACTGCTAATTCCATGCGATATGATCAAAAGAAAGTTCCATTCCAGGTGTCAAAAGTCATTGTAAACTATGTTTCTTTCAATGAAATCCCAGGGACTATTGCTGGTCCCTGCACTGGTCATTTAGAAACAAAGAACCAGAACATAAACTCTGCTCAGAAAGAAGAAGTAATACAAATTTTAGTTATTCAAATGGAGGATGTTGCTTGAGTTTAAGTGAATGCAGTAACTAAATAGTTATGGATGTGATATAATGGAACCTGTTTTTTTCCTTTTACATCTTCAAATGAATAGACTGCAAGGTTACATTGCACAAGAGCTTTCCTGGAGCGGATCCAGAGTAGCTGAACTTTAATCTTTTGGCTTGCAGGAAGGTCACAAAACATGATTTAAAAGAAAAACAGGCTAACAAAACAAATTTGCTTCACTTGCTTGTCCTTATGGGACAGTAGTATATATATACAGTACTGTGCAAAAGTTTTAGGCAGGTGTGAAAAAATGCTGTAAAGTAAGAATGCTTTCAAAAATAGACATGTTAATAGATTATATTTATCAATTAACTAAATGAAAGTGAGTGAACAGAAGAAAAATCTAAATCAAATCCATATTTGGTGTGACCACCCTTTGTCTTCAAAACAGCATCAAGCATCAATTCTTCTAGGTACACTTGCACACAGTTTTTGAAGGAACTCGGCAGGTAGGTTGGCCCAAACATCTTGGAGAACTAACCACAGTTCTTCTGTGGATTTAGGCAGCCTCAGTTGCTTCTCTCTCTTCATGTAGTCCCAGACAGACTCGATGATGTTGAGATCAGGGCTCTGTGGGGCCATACCATCACTTCCAGGACTCCTTGTTCTTCTTACGCTGAAGATAGTTCTTAATGACTTTCGCTGTATGTTTGGGGTCGTTGTCATGCTGCAGAATAAATTTGGGGCCAATCAAATGCCTCCCTGATGGTATTGCATGATGGATAAGTATCTGCCTGTACTTCTCAGCATTGAGGAGACCATTAATTCTGACCAAATCCCCAACTCCATTTGCAGAAATGCAGCCCCAAACTTGCAAGGAACCTCCACCATGCTTCACTGTTGCCTGCAGACACTCATTCCTGTATGCTCTCCAGCCCTTCGGCGAACAAACTGCCTTCTGCTACAGCCAAATATTTCAAATTTTGACTCATCAGTCCAGAGCACCTGCTGCCATTTTTCTGCACCCCAGTTCCTGTGTTTTCGTGCAGTTGAGTCGCTTGGCCTTGTTTCCACGTCAGAGGTATGGCTTTTTGGCCGCAAGTCTTCCATGAAGGCCACTTCTGACCAGACTTCTCCAGACAGTAGATGGGTGTACCAGGGTCCCACTGTTTTCTGCCAGTTCTGAGCTGATGGCACTGCTGGACATCTTCCGATTGTGAAGGGAAGTAAGCATGATGTGTCTTTCATCTGCTGCAGTAAGTTTCCTTGGCCGACCACCGCGTCTCACGGTCCTCAACGCTGTCTGTTTCTTTGTGCTTCTTCAAAAGAGCTTGGACAGCACATCTGGAAACCCCTGTCTGCCTTGAAATTTCTGCCTGGGAGACCTTGCTGATGCAGTATAACTACCTTGTGTCTTGTTGCTGTGCTCAGTCTTGCCATGGTGTATGACTTTTGACAGTAAACTGTCTTCAGCAACCTCACCTTGTTAGCTGAGTTTGGCTGTTCCTCACCCAGTTTTATTCCTCCTACACAGCTGTTTCTGTTTCAGTTAATGATTGTGTTTCAACCTACATATTGAATTGATGATCATTAGCACCTGTTTGGTATAATTGTTTAATCATACACCTGACTATATGCCTACAAAATCCCTGACTTTGTGCAAGTGTACCTAGAAGAATTGATGCTGTTTTGAAGGCAAAGGGTGGTCACACCAAATATGGATTTGATTTAGATTTTTCTTCTGTTCACTCACTTTGCATTTAGTTAATTGATAAATATAATCTATTAACATGTCTATTTTGAAAGCATTCTTACTTTACAGCATTTTTTTCACACCTGCCTAAAACTTTTGCACAGTACTGTATATATATATATATATATATATATATATATATATATATATATATATATATATATATATATACACACACACACAGTTGTAGTCAAAAGTTTACATTCTCCAATGGAAATTTATAATTTCTAGAAATTTCTCGAAAACAAATAATTATAGGGAAAATCTTCTGTAGCAAAAATTTTGCTTTTGTGGATGAGGAAAAAAAGTTAATGTCTACATTTATTTATTTAAGCAATTTTTTTTGCAAAACTCCAAAAATGATAATTCTAAAGGCGTAATTGAGAGCCCCACATACTGAACAGAACTGCACAAACTGATTTGGCGAAACCGTTCCACCTTCCTGCCGTGGAACGTGTTCTGCACGAGGAGTTCCAGGTACAGCTATGGCCAAAAGTTTTGCATCACCTACATTTTTTTTTTTGGATTGAGACATAAAAAAAAAAAAATAGATTAACATAATTTAAATGTTTTATTTAACATTGTGTAATCAAAGAAACTACAGAATGATATCTCAAAAGTCTACCGGAAGCCATAATAATAGTACAGTATTATTATTGAAATGTCAAATTTTTTAATTGTTGTCAGACTTTCATTCAGTAGTATTTGACGCATAATATTAATGTTATAGTTTATTGCATGTGATATAGGTATATGTGGCAATAAAGCCAGAAAAGACAGAAGACCAACAGCAAAACTGCGTAAAAATTGATTTAAGAGCAGCAGCAAAGGTCATTCAAAATTATCTAGACAGCATTCAGAACTGGGCAGACACATGGCAAATGACATTTAATAGAGAAAAGTGTAAAGTATTGCATGCAGGCAATAAAAATGTGCATTATAAATATCATATGGGAGACACTGAAATTGAAGAAGGGAACCATAAAAAAGACCTAGGAGTTTATGTTGACTCAGACATGTCTTCATCTAGACAATGTGGGGAAGCTATAAAAAAGGCCAACAAGTTGCTTGGATATATTGTGAGAAGTGTTGAATTTAAATCAAGGGAAGTAATGTTAAAACTTTACAATGCATTAGTAAGACCTCACCTAGAATATTGTGTTCAGTTCTGGTCACCTCATTACAAAAAGGATATTGCTGCTCTAGAAAGAGTGCAAAGAAGAGCAACCAGAATTATCCCGGGTTTAAAAGGCATGTCGTATGCAGACAGGCTAAAAGAATTGAATCTATTCAGTCTTGAACAAAGAAGACTACACAGCGATCTGATTCAAACATTCAAAATCCTAAAAGGTATAGACAATGTCGACCCAGGGAACTTTTTTGACCTGAAAAAAGAAACAAGGACCAGAGGTCACAAATGGAGATTAGATAAAGGGGCATTCAGAACAGAAAATAGGAGGCACTTTTTTACACAAAGAATTGTGAGGGTCTGGAACCAACTCCCCAGTAATGTTGTTGAAGCTGACACCCTGGGATCCTTCAAGAAGCTGCTTGATGAGATTCTGGGATCAATAAGCTACTAACAACCAAACGAGCAAGATGGGCTGAATAGCCTCCTCTTGTTTGTAAACTTTCTTATGTTCTTATATAAATACTGCTTAGAACCTTCTGTCTGAAAAAAAAATCAGCACAGTGCAAGTCTCCAAATCGCTGTCAGCCATGATGCTTTCGCTTATGAGTTGTAATGAATGTATTTGTACTGTGGCCTAGGTTTTGAGATGCAGACGTGTTTTTTTTTTATAGAAACGTTTTCATACTAACTTGTGTACTTGATAGCATTAATTTAAAAATCCAATTGATGCCTATGATTAATCAAATTGATTAATCCGGTTACATAATTGATTTAGTAAAATGTTTGGTGATACTGTTATTTGATTGATTACTGTCTTGCTCACAGTCATCTTAAAATTAGAATATGTTTTGTTGGAAAATAAAAAAATATGTTTTTGACCAATTCAGATTTTGCTGACTGATTTTGCAGACTTTTTTTTTGGGGGGTTCTACTTCAGTCTTGCACCAGGGCCCGGTAAACCCTAGCACTGTGCACTGAGCCCTATGTACGCAATCCAAATTACTCTAACACAAACAAATAATGATCCTCGATTATGGTCTCAATGAGTGCATCGGTCTATTTAGTGGCCGCACTTGCAGAGTTAGGAGTACAGAGAGCAGTAGTCACTGTATGACATTTGTGGAGTGCGAAAATACAAACCAAATAAAATGTCAGAGAAAGGGCAGCAAAGTCCTCCTGGTGCAGGAAAAGAAAGGAAAAGTTTTCTGAGGAGGGGCTGAGGTCACGCTGCATGAAACTGAGTTGTTTGGAAAAGCCTCAGCCATCATCAGTTGTGCTAGTATCCTTTGGAAATGATATGTATTGGCCTGCCCTTTTCAGCATGACATCCAGAAATCTGGAAAAGGTGGACTGTGCTATCCCTCCAGACATTCCAACTGTGGTCTGAAAGGAACCAGAGGCTAAGTAGTGCAGAGAACACAGCACTTTCACATGTGCAGGGATAGCGGTCCCTAGATTGATGCTGGGGTCTACATCATCTATCAGCCCAGCTATGAGGTCAAGGATGACCTGCGGAGTGAGACAATAACACTTTAGCATCCCAAACAAAGTGATCCTGGGATTGAATGTGCAGGGTCTTCTTCATCTTGCCCTTCTCCTCTGAGTGTTTTCCGGTCTCTCCTCAACAAGAGCCAAGTGTCTCCGCATCAGGAAGTGTACCACAGCAGCCATCCTGAAGCCAATGACAGGTCTCTGCAGGTGTGCGCTTTTATACAGCTCATAGTTACTCGCTTCTACAATGGTTTACACCTTGTAAGAGGCTTAGCATCCAGATCCCGCCAAATGCCATGCTCTTTTCTTCATTTGAATGCATTTCAATATAATTTTAATGTATTAATGGAAAAGTGCAAATTTGATAACGTTGCAGAACACCATTGTTTACATACACCGCATTTTTAGCGGCCGGTAAAATCAGACTTTACGGCTGCTAAACACGATTAAAGGCAGCATTATAGGGGTTTTGCACCCGCAATAACTTTGCGCATATCCTTACACCACCCCCAAAATCTCATAACCGACACCCACTGACTTTTTGTGTAGAAATTATAACATATCTTGTAGGACTGCAGACAGAGGTAAATATGTTTGTTATTATTTTTTAAATATTACTGTTCATATTACTGGGCAGCCTGGCACAGTTGTGTAGCTCATAAACCAACACCTCTAGAAATTCATGGAAATACAAATATTTATTTACTTTTTCCTCATTTTCATTACATTGTTCTCGGAAAACAATGGCTGCCCTATTTGTCGAAAATTGACACATTTCTCATAAACGACAACTTAGAAGATACAGAGAAAGGAGAAAAAATGACCTTGAGACAAAATAAGTACCTAGCAAAGGAAAGGGAAAGAAGTAAAAATAAATATATACTAATAAGTGATGTGTCAGATAGGGTACAGAGACATAGAAGAAAGAACTGGAAAAAAGGCTTTTCATAAGAGAAAGAAAGACAGACAGACAACTAAAAGAACTGGAGCACTGGTTAAAAAGAAAAGCACCTTTTTCTTCTGCTGCATGCAAAAACTATACGTCAGGCAATGCAAAAGCAATGGAGAGTGCTCTGTCTCACAGTGATGAACAGCTGTAGGTCTCCTGAAAGCAGCTTATTTTAAAGCAGCACCAGTGTGAACGATGAGGCATTAAAATATATATAGTTTTTGATATGAAATTTTGGAATCCTCCCCATTGGCTGCAGCATAGGGGGGGAATCCCCCCAGCACACAAAAATGAAATTCAAGCCCTGGCTACAGTAGCATGTTACTATATTTGTGAGAACTGTCCGACATTGAACATATAATCTCTGCCATGATTGACACTACACATCAAAACAGAATCACACACACAGACACAGCCCAGCTCCCCACCCCTGCCCCCTGCTTAAATGGGTGTGGATTCATTTGCATGTTAGCTTCAGATTTAGCTGCCAAATAAATATTTATTTTGCAAAAAACTGATTTATTTTTCCAGATTTATTTTTTCAGATTTAATTGCAAACGACAAAGATTGAACTCACTTTAAAATGTTGCAGGATCATGTATTTTGGATTTATCTGTTAGCTATAAATGTTGGAAGCCAAGTGTAAAATAAAGACTTAAGTTCCATGTATTTTTTCACAGATTTGTTAGATTCACAGATTTAACTTGTCAGCTAAATGTTGACATACCAAGTGTAAAACAAAAGATTTAAAGACTAAGCATTTTTTTTTTCCACATTTAATTGCCATATTGACTTTAAATGTTTAATATTTATATTTGAAAGTACACATTTCAAAGTACACAGCATGTTTTTGTTACATTTATTTATTAAGCTAAATCTTGAAAAAAAATGCATTGATTAAATATATGCAAAACTACATGATTTAAGTTCAATCCGGAAGAAAGAAGAAAAAACACCTGGTAAATGTTTGTGCTTTTTTTTTTTTTTTACACTTGTCACCCCACAGTATGTAAGAACATTGAATGCTTGCATCATCTCCCTTACAGAACTAAACTGCTGACACAGGCCCCTCCCACTACCACTGTATTTGGACTCTCTTGCTGACTGATATTTATGGAGACGTGCTTGTGTGTAGCATATACGTGTACATTAATGGCTAACCTTCTGGACAGTTCCAGAGCTGTGATGTAAAAAAAAAAAAGTTTTATGTGGACAGCTTCTCTTTACCCTTGATGGCCCTGATAATATACCTGTCTGAGTTGGCTGCCAATTGATCCTAACCGACTTGGACAAAAAGGGTGTGTTAGGTATGTGGGGGGTTGTCCACCAATCACAACAGAGAGGTGTCACAGTCAACAGCTCTAAATCCAGATCCTTGCTTGGTTCAATGCTCGTGATTTTTAAAGTCTACAGCTGTCATTTAAAGTACTACTAAATAACGATTGAAAAGTTATTGATACAGTGTTATCAAATTTAGACTTTCTGAATACCTGTAGTCTACTAAAAAATGTAAGTGGCTGAACACTGGGTAAAGACATTGAAAACCTTATCAACTTTTGTTGAATTTTTTGTAACGTAAGTGTCAAAGTAAAAACATTTCCTCCAAAGAATAAACACTTTAAGGAGGGATAACCAAGGTTTCAAAATACATTTTGGTTCTCTGAATTAGCAATAGCAGTGAGTAGCAGCTTTCTTATCACCAGGTTTATTGTGGTATAAAAAATATAAAGCAAAGTACATGAAATTAAATATAAGAAATAGAAAAACTGAAAAAACAGCCTTATATATATATATATATATATATATATATATATATATATATATATATATATATATATATATGCCAACAGTCCCTATATGGTCGGGACAGTCCCGATTTCTAGCAAATGTCCCGCGTCCCGATGCATCGGATGAAAGTCCCCATATTTACACATAGAAATATATATATATATATATATATATATATATATATATATATATATATATATATATATATATATATATATATATATATATATATATATATATATATATATATATACACACACACACACACACACATATATAACCACGATATAAATTGCACATGTTCGTTTATTGTGAATTTCTACATGGAAAAGTGTCGTCTCACTAGAAACTAGTGGACAGAGCACAAGCTGTGATGATGGGCGGAGTTTCAAATGACATGGGAGCTGCGGTGGAGACTGAAGCCCGGATCTTGACCCTCGGGTGAGTTTGTGAGGCATACATATTCTAGTAGGTTTTTATCCTTTTGGATCTCAAAAGATGTTTTTGTTAGGACACCGTCGTATCCAAGTCGTGCCAGGTTAAGTTGACGATCGAACCAGACTTTACGCACCAATCCGACGGCGGTGTCAGGTGACAGTCCCTCCGTTTCCCGCAGACACTTAAAATCCATGCCATTAATTTGGGGGATGGTGTCTGGGCTTGTCTTTACCTGCTTTTCTAAGAGTTTTCCTGACTGACAGCAATACGTTATTGCTGGTTTTAAACTCGCTGTCAGCAGAGATGTTCTGAAAGGAATACACAATTCATGGTTTTAAATCATACGCATTATACACATTGGGATGGGTGGAGTCATACGCAAAAAACAATCATTATCATATGACACGACCATATATATATATATATATATATATATATATATATATATATATATATATATATATATATATATTAAAGCACGCAGTGTACTCAAATACACAAACGCACTGTAACTGCTGTGTGTAAACAGGGGTGTGAAACCTGCGGTAGGCGTGCGTTACTGAGACCGACTTGGGGCGTCCTTTTTCTTCTAACCAATGACAACAGAGGCGTGCACCATTGCCAGTTTCTGATTCGCTGTAAATTCCTAACGAGCCTGAAATGGTATAAAAATAAACAAAAGCAGTGCTGGTGGTAGGGTTATAGAAAGTGAGTAGGTAGAAATTAAGAGAGAACAGTTGAAGACATTTGTAGCGTGGTTTAAAGGTTGTTTTTTTAAACCCTTTTCATTTTTTTGTTTGGCATTATTATTTTGAATAGACATTTAATTACATTATTTGGCAGGCATGGTAGACAGTGTTTACAGGACTCGTTCTCTGGGGGTAGCAGCTGTTGGTCTGCCGGATCAGTATGCGGACGGGAAGGCAGCGAAAGTGTGGCAGCTGTATATCGGAGACACCCAGAGCCGGACCGCCGAATACAAAAGCTGGGTGCTGTCGCTTCTGAAGAAACACGGCTGTCAGGGGGTGCTGGATGTAGCATGCGGCACAGGGTACGGTGCAAAAATGTGTCATGTCAGTAGTTAATTTACCGCTAGGCCTTTAACTAAACACAGTTATTTTGAAAACTGTTATTTATTAATTGTTATATATTATTGTACTCTATACGTGTATAGCCCCTCAGCTAACATGCTTTCTAATACATTGCACTGTTATTGGCTCGATAGCCGTGTTTTACAAGTACTGTACCATAGTTACAGTGTTGTAACTGTGGATCTTTTTCAAGCATACATACATAAAATGACCTACATTTGAAATGTTAGAATGGGCACCCATGTTACATGTTTAAAATGTACTAATAAAAAAACACAGCCTGTGTTGTCCCAGAATAGATAGGATTAGACCTATAATATTGTGTGTGTGTGTGTTATAAATGTTGGTATTTAAGGTGGGCCAAGCAGACGATTGTTCTAGTATTGTTTACGGATTACCAATGCTTGTTGTTGGTTTTAAATCTTCCGTGGGCAGTGCAATCTCAGTTGTGCCGGGGACTGTTTATTTTAGCAATCTCAGTTGTGCGGGGGACTGTTTATTTTAGCTGTTTCTGCTTAAACAGTTGTGGTGAAATTTGTTTTTGGACATTGTTTACCGCAAGTTATTTACAGAATTAGAATTTAAGAACGTGGTACAGAGTCCAATACCCAGTGTCTGTCAACGGATAATCCCGTGGGGCTAAACCTCTGGGGAGTGGAGCCAGGGAGAACATTTTTGGCTCAATAAACTCTGACAACCCAACCCATTGCTAATGTAGCTGAACCTGTATATCGTGCTGTGTTATTGTGAGTGTTTTATATGAGAAATCACTTTAAAGCAACACATGCTAAAGTTATGCCACACAAGGTACACACGCGAAATAAAGACCGCATTTGTTTTAGAAGTAAATGCATTATATTACCTTATTAAACTAAAATTAAATGAGCAAACACACATTTGTTGTGTTTAAAATTTGTATAAGATTTTTTACTGTGCAAAATTGCATATGAACTTTTGTTCAACTTTCCAGTTAAATTCCAGTTAATAAAATGATGTGTTGGGAGTCTAAAAAATAAATAAATAAAAAATCTCCCTGATGCCTGATTTTAAGTGTTGAGATAAAGCTTAATTTAAAAAACAATTGAGTGTAGGCTTTGTAGAACAATGAAACATACTCATAAGCTTTGGGTAAAACTGTTACACATCACATCCATTCTTATAATCAATTTCTGCAGTAAATGTCCATTAATACTGCCAAAAACTCAAGGTACAATTTCAGTAAGTCATTCAGCATTAACGAGTTACACTACCCTAGGGTAATTAAATTAAATAAACTGTATCCATACTGGAAAAAAAATGAAAACAGCCATAGATATACACCTATCCTAGATCTGTTTACAGGGCTGCAGTGTTGAAATAGTTAAAACATAAAATAGCTTTACATGATTTGCCTATTGTTAAACAGCTATCTACCAGTAAAATGTATTAGACACATATTGGTTACAAATCGGATAAGCTATTTATTTAAACAAAATGTAAATTAATATATAAAAAACACCAAAACACGAACCTGATAAAATCAAACTCGTGAAAAGTAAACTGATTTGTATGCATTCTTATCATTTGTGTCTGGTTCATTTATTTATCTACATTTCGAAGACTTGGACGCCCGGACGAGTTTTTATATTATTACTTAATTAGTTAGCAGACCCTTTTATCCAAAGCGACTGAAAGAACATTAAACAAAAGTATATAAAAATGACAGGCAATAAAAATGCAAAAACAAATATATACACATATATACAATATATAAAAAATACATTTAAATGAAGGAAAATATAGGAATTTACAAATAGATTGAATAAGTAGGTTTTGAGAAGACGGTGGAAAGCAGTAACAGATTGAACAGTCCTGAGGATAACCGGTAGTTGGTTCCCCAGGGGGGGAACAAGGGAAGAGAACAAGTCAGACAGCAGATGATGAACAGAGAGGGCAAGAGGGAATATAAGGTGACATGAGGCATTGGAGATAGGAAGGGCCCCTAGGCTAATCCTCACAACGGGGATGAGAATTAGCCCAAGCTAAAATTTACAGATTTGGGGTGAGCATTAGGCTGTGATACCTGTCGCGTAATTCAGGGTGCTCTCGGTTGGTTACTAGTGATGACGTTAGGACATTTTTACAAATTACCAGAGAGAGAAAAATACTCGTCTCTCTCTTGCTAGCCTGTAAAATAACAACAAAGCTGTATGCAGCGACAGTGCAGACTAAGCAAAAATGAGTTGATTATACGAGTATCGCCTGGATTGCGCCAGCTACCTACACAATCCGCGTGATGTTCTTAAACAAAAATGTGGGATGGTTTAAGCCCCCCCAAGCCTTATGGCAGAACCACTCCCTGACTCATACTAATATGTATTTATATAGATATTTTTTGTAAACAAATGTTCATACCAGCCAGTGTTGTACTTAGTTTTTGGTCTTCCCATTTGCCCTTGTTACTTTCAGGGTGTAGGTCAGTTAGTCAGTCTGACTGCTGGCTGGTTATTTGATGTTGCCGTTCTGTACAAGGTTCCATGCTTGGGTTAGTTCACCTCATTGCACTTCAGCGCCCCTACTGGCCAGGCAGAGAGTTACAAGCCATACTGTTTTTTACTTACCCCCTGCCCCCCTCTTCCCCATACACGTGTTTTGTGAATTGATGACTGGAAATTTGTCCAACTCAAGTCTCCCCACCAATGATCACCTTAACAGAACCATTTTAAAGGCAAGGCATGCAACTGTAGAATTGACTGAACACTGAGGGGCGCGCAAGCTCTTGTCGTCAAAATCAAAAAGGAAAACTAAGTGAAAAGTTTGTTGACTAATCCGTTTAGTGCAAGAGACTTTGCAATAAAAACAGAAATGATAGAAAACGGAAGGCCAAAATCAAAATTGTAAGTAGTAAGTACTTGCAGAAAAGCAGGTAAAGAGTTGAAATGGTATTTCAGCAAGCGGTGTAAAATTGTGAATGGATCTGTGGTGTTTGGTTTATTGAATCGCTATTATTAGCCTTCATTATAAGAAACTGTTTTTATCTGTCATCTAAAAGTCAGGGCAAGCAAGGCATGTGATAATACTATAAAATATAATCAAAATGCGTCTTCCTAGTTCCTACATCTATATATATATATATATATATGTATAAATGTATGTATTTTTTTAACGTGTATTAATTGTGTGGACTTTCTTTGTGCTATTACTCATGTCATGCTGCGCTAGCTCTGCAGGGTCCCAGCATCCTGCTCTCTGTAGTGACATCGCAGCATTGTTCTCGTGGTCCAGCCCCAAGTCATGCTGCTTGCGCTCTGCTCTGCTCGCCTATCACTTTGAATAGGAACTGCTCACTGGAGTAACATCACAGCAAAGCGCAGATAATACAGCCCAAGTCATGCTGCCTGAAAGTAGCATGCCAGCCTAAGCATTTTTTTAAATATCAGTCACGTCTATCAGGACTGGCCGTTATGTCAATTGAAAAAAAACGAGCTTAGCAAGCTAAAAAGTGGGGAGATCTTTTATGACGCTGTTATAGAAGAATTTGTAAAGAAAGAATGTCGGCTGGATTTCATCTATAAATAGGGTGAGTAAACTTCTATCTTTTTTCAATTTCTTGAGTTACATGTTATATTCATATATTACTGCATGTCCTATTTGAAAACCCACCGCACGCCACTGCTTTTCAACTAGACCCAAATCCAAGTAAGATGAGGTAGGTAAATCCATGTTCGGTGTCGGGACCGGTCTTGGTTCGATAATCAGTCAGGGTAGTCGTGCTGTATGGTCAAAGCCAAATCAGGAAGTCCTACGAAAAAAGGGTCAAGTCCGGATCGGGTAGTCAAAGGTTCAGGATCGAAAATGGAATCAGGCAAGTCAGACAGGCAAGGTTTCATTCACGGTAATCAATTTAGTATTCTCTTTCTCTTTCTATACAAGCAAAATGCAAGAGAAAGAGCTGAGCTGAGCTGTGACCAGGTTTAAATGGGGAGTCGATGATAGGCAGGTGAAATTAGGAAGGGGCGAAGTCCTCTGTCAGACACTCTGAAGCCAGCCAGACAGAGAAAAAACAGAGATTACTAATAAGCGAGATACCTGCTTAAATTATTTAAAAACTTGTGGCTTTCAGTATTAAAATCCAAGTCAAAGTAAAGCACAGAATGAGTCCATCCAACTCAAATACAGAAATACACACACGCACATTCTTGTCAAAACCCAGCCAAAGTATGGGAAAGGGAATGTACTTGTCCAGTACCCAGTCCTTGATATTAGAACTACCTTGTAATGTTTTGCTCTGATCAGGTAGCAGCAAACTGAGTAGTCAGGCTGTTTCCAAGACTGCTATAAAATGACTTGAGTGGGGACAGGTGGACCCTAATAAAAGTTTACCATTGTATTTTTGCAGTTTTCCCATGGTTATACTGAGCATTTACCATACCTCGCTATTCTTACCTATGCTTTACTGTGCTTTAACTTTGCTTTATTACACTTTGCTGTGCTTTTACTATGGTAAACTTTTATAAGGGGAGTTATGGGTTATATCCAGAATGGTAACATGTTTAAAAAGGAATGCAGTCATCTATGCAAGTTCTTTAGCCCTGCAAATTCCTGGTATGGAATTTGTATTTTCACTGCTGGTGATATCTCGGTCAAGGTCTAAACCAGATGCTGTCTGGGTTTTTTGGCAAAATCTCTTTATTTTCTGTGGTCTGACCTGCTAGCTGTGTGTGTGTTTGTGTGTGTGTAAATGTTTGTGAATTCTCTGGCAGAGTTGAGGAAGGCAGTGAAGCAGGTGCAAGTGCTTTTCTAAATTTGAGACGGCACTGCTTGTGTTGCAAAAGCAATGGCTAAAAACACATCTGCTCTAGTTATTAACCCATTGGATGAGACATGTGCTCTGGTCTGGTCTTCCTTGGAATCTGCGGCACGTTCCAGAACGATTAGGCACCTCTCCAAGTTCAGATCTCAAGTTCAGATCTCAGGTTCAGATCATGTATTTCCTGAAGTGGAAGAGTATGTGGAAGTACAAATGTATATTATTAAGGCACTTCTGGCAGTATGGAAAGTGCAGTAATATAATAATATATACAAGTACTACAATATATTGAAAATACATGTAAATTTACTTGTTTCATAAAAAAAAAACATGAGCGTAGCAACCGCCTCCTTTTTTATTTCTATTTTTTATGTTCTTTATTTATGCAGGGGAAGTCTATACCAGTTTCATATTTTCATTGTAATGGAAAGGCACAATCAGTACCCTTCACTTTGGCCTGTGACCAAAGATGGCTGCCAGTCTTCATGCTTTGAGATACTGTACTGGCACTGGTTTGGATCAGAATTATTTGTGCTCCTAAAAACTTGTTCTTAAAAATGTTATTTCAATGGAAAGACAAACTTTCATACACATTGTCAAAACTTGGATTCTATCATGAGGTCATCATGGTTGTACTAGGCAGTACCACTACATTTTCATGTTGGAGCATGTAAACAGTGCTAATCTTAAAAAAAAAAATTTTTTAAAGTTATCAACGTAATGCTGGGACATGTACTAGAACAAACATGGAAATATTTGTATTAATGTGTCATATTATTTAATAACTGCATCAAAAATGTATCATGCAAAGGAAACCAATGCATAAACGGTATAATAAATAAGACCCATTCTCCTGTACAGAAGCATGTTTCTCTTGTTTCTTTAAGGGGTCATTTGATAGGGGTACCACAGTATTTTTGCATTTTTACCATGATTTCCCCATGGTTATACTTGTATTAACCATAGTTTACCCTGGTTTTCAATGTTTATTAATATGTTTTACCATACTTTGCTATTCTCTACAAAGCTTACCTATTCTTTGCCATGCTTTCACTGTGTATTATTTCACTTTGCTATGCTTTTACTATGATAAACTTTTATAAGGGACTGATTTTTTTTTTTTTTACTGTACTATTGTATAAAGTATACCTTTTTGTTTTTTAGCTCATTTAAAAATTTAAAAAAAATAAATAAATAATAAGTTCAATGAAATACACGTTTCATTTTTAAAGGAATGTTCAAATATGAAAACCCCATGTTCATCCCAGGACTATAACAAGTATTTTTACCTAAAGATGTAACTCTTGACGGTGCTTCCAGAGTTTTCGTACATGATGACCAAAGGCCTGCCTTGAGCAGATGAGGTCTAACTGTTCTGTTGTGGTTATTGTGTCCAGGGTGGATTCCATCATGCTGGTGGAGGAATGTTTCACGGTGACGAGTGTTGATGCCAGTGACAAGATGTTGAAGTATGCCCTCAAAGCCAGGTGGGAGAGGAGGAAAGAAGAATCATTCGATAAATGGGGTAAAGCATCTGCTATTACAGTGGAGCTGCACTGTATCTTTCAGTGTTTATAAATGTTTATGTATGGAGCCCAGTCAGCTGTAAAAGGATATAACTGGTGTATCAAAAAGGGGAGTGTAAGGTGATTATTGCACTGGGGCTACAGAGCCAAGCTATGTATAATTGCTAATAAGAATGCACTAGCAAAGTAACACTTTAGACTGGTACCAAGGTAATAATATTGAATGCCTCTTTTACAAAGCTGCTCTGATCCATTTGTGTCCCTGTTTGTTTCTCTGCTCAGTGATTGAGGAGGCTAACTGGCTGACTTTGCCTAAAGATGTGCAGAAGCCAGGCACAGGCTTTGATGCTGTAATTTGCTTAGGAAACTCATTCTCCCATTTACCAGATTTCAAAGGTGAGGTGAAGAAAATAAGCCTGAGGTTTCTACAAGTAGTTTAGTCCTGCATATTACATTAGAAAAACTGACAGAAGAATTGACAAACTACCAAATAACCACAAAAACCAATAACTGGAAATATTTAATGCTAACACTGCAAGACGTGTCCCATCAGCTGTTAGTTGTTGCCTTTATTATTATTTTTTAAAAGCAGTGATTAGGCTAGTGGCGCAAAAATGTAAAAAGTAAATCTAGGGTAGTTGTATACAGTAGGTGTTGTTTTAATACAGCACTCTGGGCTTATCAATGATCCAGAATGTGTGAGTACAAAAAAACTGTGATTATGATGAAAAGTATGTATACATCAAAGATAAAAAGTATTAAGTTTATTGTAAACACTACAGAGTGTTCTGTCACTCTTCACTTTTAGTTCATTTTTTAAGAACGTTATCAAAGGTAATGTTATTTAATGTGAGAAAGTATAGACTCCTATAAATATTTTATTTGTGAAATTGTCCCTACCAGGGATATCTTTTAACAGGTGTATACTGCAGATGTAAGTCATTGTGATCAATCTTTAAATTACTAGCATCATTTTTATTTACTTACAGGTGACCAAAGTGACCAGAAGTTGGCACTCAAAAATATTGCCAGCATGGTGAAGCCAGGCGGTATTCTGATTATTGACCACAGGAATTATGACCACATGCTGAGCACAGGCAGAGCTCCTCCAGGCAAGAACATTTACTACAAGGTAATGATGAATACCAACAGAGGAACGGGAGACCTTACTGTTGATACCAGATACACTGAACCATCTTCATATGAGGAACCAGGACTTTCTTTGATCGTGTAGTATTGTACTTGACAAAACAAACAGAGAACCAGAAGATTTGTATTCTTCAGTGAAAGGGGAAGCAGTGATAACTTTGCTGTACTTTTTTAAACATGTTTTTTCATGAGCAGTGCCCCCTTCCCAGGGCTGTCTGTTTCTCATTTCTAATGCTTGCTACCCTTGTGTTGGTTCCGCTGTAAGGCTTCAAGGCTGCACCTGCACAATGTTGCCCATTATCAAGAATGGGCTGATAAAGGCTACAAATCGTGGCTCCCAATCAGTTTATGGGAGAAAGGAAATGTGTGTTGTCAGCTGTCGTCTATGTTCACTCCACTGAATGACGTTTATTTTTATTTCGAAGGCTGTCTGTCTTTTTTTATGCTGACTTGCTGGTCTATGGGAGAATTATCAATTTAACATTCTGTTAGAATATTTTAAGTGGTTAGAAAATAATGTGATATTACTGATAGACAAATGTAGTAAACAGATGCCATATTGTAAGTTAATAGATCTCCTGTAGGGTGTATTTTATTGTAATAGGAGATTATAGGTGATTGATTGATTTCTCACATGATTTTTATAATTAATTTTTACTTCAGCTTTTAAATGGATAAATAGTCCCCTTAAAAAAAAAAAACCTGAAAGCTTTGCCTGCACTGTAAGGTGGTCTCCTCTTTCATTTCAGAGTGACCTGACCCAGGACATCACCACCTCAGTGCTGCTGGTGGACAACAAGCCACACATGATCACCCTGGACTACACCGTGCAGGTGCCACCAGAGCAGGGCGAGGGGGGCTGCCCAGAACTGAGGTAACTTCAGCACAGGAGCAAGTCATTCTCCTGTCCTTTGGGGGGGTAGGGGGGGGAGTCTTTTGTAAAATGTGTTGTTCCTGTACATAATATGTATGTATGTATTGTGTGTGTGTGTGTGTGTGTGTGTGTATACACAGCAGTGTTCAAAAAATTTGGAAACAACAAATGATTTACAGCAAGACTAGGGGTGGGGGATTGTATTGCCCATTTTTCCAAAAGTCATTAAATGTGTATTTTTACCACCTTCAGACACTTTATCTCCATCAGTTCCACAGCTCTTCTTTTGCATGCACGCAATACCCTGGAACCTCGTTTCCATCGCGTGTGGTTTATGTATCATCATTCACAAATGGAAGAAATGTCTCCTCAGAATCTGGTCCACTTGAGCTAGAATGGTGAAACCAACTGTTTACCTTGCCACTGCTCCTGTGCAATTTCTGTCCTTTTGAGGTTTATTTGGAGGGGAAGTCAATCTTATTCATGGCTCCTTTGCTCCAGGGCCACGTATTCCACCTTTTAACAAACTATTCACATTACAAAAGAGCAGTGAAAAGGTAAACCCTCACCAATTCTTCTACGTATTACCATCAGACAAAATTTTTGGAATCTATGAGACAAGAATACAAGGAAGTATTTCCTTTATAAAAATACATAGGGCCATATTTGCATAATGTTTACACCAGTCTTTAATTATCGAAGATGAAAATTCAACAGTAATGTACAAAACTGAGAAGCAAACAACTTGAGATTTAAGAGACTTCCAATTACATTAATTAGGCGTTTGATACCAATTTAGTAAAGCCAATAGGTGTTTTATCCCGTTTCAAAAAACAGGAGTTAATTAAAGACTGGAGTAAACTCTTTGAAAATATGGTGTGACAGGGTACTTGTGTCACATATGTGGGTAACCACTGATATGCAAGACAGAGAGACAAGGGAGATGGAGTTGAAACACTGGCACAGGCACGCAGGATTTATTAACACACACAAAAAGTAAACAAACTGGTCATGTGACGCTACCAACGACGGTAACACTCAGAGGACACATACAGCAGGCTGTACAAAAGGCAAAATAAAACACAGTACAAAAACTACTAATAAAAGGTGCCAACCAGGACGAACACTAGCCTTACTAAATGAGGCGTCCTGCTCCCGCTACACTACATAACCCTCGCTATACATTACTTGGGATCAGTATCCCCAAAACTAACCTACGTATGAGCCAGTATTCTTATGGTGACTCCTGCTTCTTCATACGGCCCTGTCTGGGCACTGCCTTCACAAGCACCATGTTGCAGTTTTATGTTGCTGTACGCAGTGTACGCAGTGCCCCTCTGTGTAGCATGGTGGTGCAGTCGCTCAGAACGATCCCCACTGGATGTTTTTATGTTGACAGACACTCAGTCGAGACCCGCCCACCTGATGGTCACTCGCTGCCCTTCCTCTCAGCCAAACTTAGCAGGCAGCGAATCTCAATTGAGCACCCGTCTGTAAACAATCTATTCAATCAAACATAACAACTCCAGATAGGCACACACAATAAACCCATTTCCACATATAAATTACACCAACACTAATTTCCCCATGTGCAGGGCAATCGCCCTGCTACACATGGCCTATAATGTTCTGAGGGATTTAAAACCCTGTACTCCTTAAAGTGCTAAGAATGCATGCATTCAAGTCGATCTGAGTAGGGAATTGTGCGCTTCTCAGACTCCCCTCCTGAATCTTGTTTTCACAGTAAGTTCCGCCTGTCCTACTATCCACACAAGGTGGACAGCTTCAAGGAGCTGCTGAGGAACGCCTTCCAGGGGAAGTGCGAGCAGAGCGTCTACGGAGACTTCAAGAGCTACACCCCTGGTCAGGACACCGTGCCCTGCTACTTCATCCACGTGGTCAAGAAGACCGCCTAGACCGGGAGGCAGGCAGACAGACAGACACCTTTCTCTTACTTTCTGAATAATTCTATCCATCTGTACATGGGATGATGTCCGTCAGCCATTGTGGGCTAACAAGCTCAAGCCCTGAGGTAAAACTATTCGAAACCATCGGGTTGATTTTACAGCCTCTACAGGTCATTATACAGCACTGAGAAATCATCCTTGATTATATCAACCACCTATCTGTGGTTATCCTGGGATTACCCCTAAAATAATTGGTTTATACCATTCAGTGCACTTGCCCCAGTGTCAAACAATTCAGCTAATGCTTTCATCAGTATTGGCTGTAAATGTTTGTTTCTTACAGTTTTTCCTCTGGATTTATGATTCATTTGCCTGTCAAGAGCTTTATTATAGTAATGTGTTGTGTATCCAAAGAGATACACGTCTTGCTAACAGCAGTTGAACTGCATTACAACTGCATGATTACTGCAACTCAATTGATGATGCAGTGGTTAAAAAATGCAGTTGTCATGGCTAACAGCACCCACAACAATAGACGATTCACTGATACAACACTTTCCATTCATAAGGGATGGGATTGATTGTCAAAATTGGCTTTGTTGACTGATTACTGAGTTTAACATTTCAGCCCTTTGCATCATGAGCAACACTGCCACCTAGAGGATTAAAGCTGTAACATAAACTAGATATTCGATTTTACATGGGTCAAATATTGTCCTCAAATACCACCTGGTGGGGGAGAAGGAGGATTTGCATTCTTCCAACTTTTTTGGGGGGGTTAAGTGGGAGATGAGATGGATATTAAAGCAAAGATAAAAAAAAAAAAAAAATGTTGTTGATGTTAATGTCCTGCAACACCTTAAAAAAATAAAAAAAATGCATGAAATTATGCATGAAATTAATTTAATTCAGAGAAATATATTGTATTGGCAAACTGAAATCTGAACCAGTATGTGTGCATATATATATATATATATATATATATATATATATATATATATATATATATATATATATATATATATATATATATATATATATATATATATATATATATATATATATAAACAAGAAAGTTTGTCTGTCTGTTACTGTATGTATTCAGACCCCGCAGGAGCCAGTGAGCCAACCAAACTTTGCATGGCCTCCTCTTTCATCCAGGGGAAGGTCAAGGGCTATGTTTGGATCCAAAATTTTGACCCCGGGGGTACTTTATTTAGTAACCCCATTGCTGGGGTACAGTAGCCATGTATCTCAAATTAAAGAAACCCACAAAACCAAAACATAAATAAAAAGAACAAATATTTTTTAAAAATTAAAAATGGCAAAACCCCCCCAAAAAAAAAAAGTTTAAAAAAAGGGAAAGGGGTCCGAGCGCATTGTGCGACACCCAAGATCGGTGAGTTATAGGAAACCATAAGGCTACCGTTCCCCAATTTGTCATGCATGAAATATTGAAATATTGAATTTCCCTGGGCAACACCGAATACCTAGTATATGTATATAAAATTCTGCCACTAATCACAGAACGTCTTACCAGATTTATAAAACCTGTCAGCCCAGCTGGAGAGCTATAGAGGCTAATATTGACATGATACACTAACACATAGCCTCTGCCTCCAAATACACAATGCAAACCACTATGCTACAAGAAACCACTGTCATTAAGACTATAATTGTCTCAGGAGTCTCATTTGAGTTTCTCCATGCTGATTTAGTGGCTGACGATATCATTTTTTCTGGACTCTAGCTGTTTGTTTGTATAATTACAAAGTAACAGTTTAAGAAGAATCACAAATAAACTGTTAAGGTTTTTTTTTTGTTTTGTTTTGGGTTTTTTTTAAACTTGGAGAATACCCATTCACACATCTATTTTTGGATTGAAGACTATTAAGTATGTTGTCATCTCATGATAAATGATAACCAGACAAGGTATTTAGTTATAGTTTGCAGTTTGCTCCAGTACTTGTCTGCATGTTACTTTTGTCTGTGCGCTGCAGCCATTATTCTGATGGCTCCTTCCTTTTCTTGCTCCAAACACAGATTCATTTCAGACTATTGCCTTGTTGCAGACAATCAAACCCACAGCTTCAAAAGCTAGCCGGGCCTGCCACTAACCCCTGACAAGCTTTCCATGTCCAGTTGTCGTAGCAAATATGCAGTTTTATAAAATATGTAGATAAACCGCAAACAAAAGGAGAAACAGAATACAAGTTACAGAGCTGGCAAAAAACAACTAAGGTGCACTCTTAACCTCCTGAGTTATTTATTTGATTTTGTTATGTTAAGTATCCTATTGGAGACCATTCCCAGACCCCTCCTCAAAGCCAGTAAAACCACTTGGGATCTGTGGAGCTCACTGTTAGTTGTGATGTGGTTCATTTCTAATAAATACCAGTCCCTTTCTCTTATACACTGGCAATGAAACAAGATGAAACATTCCCACTGTAGTTTTGCAAAGTTTGACATGGTTTGAACGTTATTTTCATTTGTATACTATGCTTTTGGAGAAAGGCAGATTTCAGTCTTTCAATTTATGTATTTCCCGCTTCCCTGCTTTGTGTACTAAACTTCAATGCAGAGTATAGTTCAACATGTCTGCATCATGACAGCTTACAGACAATCCTACTTGTACCATCACCATTAGGCCACATGCAAGACGATTCTTGATAAATAACTAAATAAAAAATGGAAACCTCTTTTAATGGGTAATATTACATTTTTATTATTATTTTGAGGATGGACGGGAAAAAATGTATTTAAATATATATTTTTTTTCTTTTTAGAAATTGTAATTGTTTCAGGTACTTTTGATAACGCTGATATGAAAATGATAAGTATGTGCTGTATAAATACATTTATGAAACCCATTTCAAAGACTGCTTGGATTTGTTTGTTTTATTAAAACATATTATTTACAAATCATTATTCTGTTTGGAAGCTATCAATTATTATTTAATTCTTAGCAGACACCGTTATCCAGGGTGACTTACAATTGTTATAAGATATCACATATTTTTACATACAATTACCCATTTATATGGGCAGGTTTTTACTGGAGCAATCTAGATAAAGTACCTTGCTCAAGGGTGCACCTGGGAATGAACCCACAATCCTCTGATCAAGAGTCCAGAGCCCTAACCACTACTCCACACTGCTGCCCTTCAATACATCTATTTGGTTTTGTGCTAAATAAATTACACATAAACCTGGAGGAAAACGAACAAGGGTTTAATAAAGGCAAATGCATTCTGAAGAATCTGGTAAAACCATATTTCTTATATCTGGCTGTCTGTATTTTCTTGTCCTGAAGGGGGAGCCAAATGCTTACAATTAAAAAAAAAATGTTTTGGTCTCCTGTAGATGCAATTGACACCAACAGTCTAGGGTGTAAAATGTTTTTGCCTTCAAATTTTAACATTTTAAATGATGGTCGTTTCAAATGATGGTCTTATAAGCTGTTTTTCAAATGATGGTCTTATAAGTTCACCTTATGCACACTTTAAATAAGACATACCACCCATGTGTACAGTATTCAATACCTGATAGCTTGGCAACTTGTAATTGTAAGACATAAACGTTGAGAAGGGTAATTTTTTGCACACAATTGATTTACTAAGGATTTGCTGACCCCTATTATGTACTGTGTACCCAAGTTTGGGAAACACTATAAAGGTTTATGTACACACAATGAGAAATTAAAGGAAATCATTCCTCCTGTTTGTGCTCAAATTGTGCTCAGGGATGTCCTGTGATTTTTCTCTGTACAGTGTGAAACAAGTGAAGCGCCAGCACCATCTAGTGCTCAGCTGTATATTGCCAGCAATACAACAGTAAACTTGCTTTCAAAATACTGTAGATCAGTGCTGCCCAAACATGGTCCTGAAAAGCCCCTATCCAGTAAGTTTTGTAGGTCACCCTAAATCGCTAATTTCTAAAGACTGGGAACACATGGAAGTTATTGATCAATTAAGCAAATAACTTGTTCAATTAAGGGAACTCTGGTCATTGGGCCAGTTTACATGCTGGGAAAATGTTATGACTTGTTTACTGTCATGACTTATTTAAGGTGGTACGGTCTGGATTACAATTTTAGTTAGTTTTGGTTTATGTTTAGTTTATGTTTGAATACAAATGTAATACATTATACAAAACTCAAATACAACATGAAGGTTCAAAGCAGGAATTGTTAAATTAAACAAACCAAAGCTATCTAAAATTATAATTCAGCCGTACCACCTTAAATAAGTCATGACATTTTCCCAGCATGTAATCCAGGCCATTGAGGGCTGAAAAGGGTAGTTAATTTTTTGTACCAAATGATCATGAAATGACTTCATTTAAGAAATCACCTGCTTAATTGATCACAATGAAATTGTTCCAGGTGTTAAGAAATTGATGATTAAAGGTTACCTATAAAACCTGCTGGATAGGGGCTCTCCAGGACCGGGTTTGGGCAGCACTGCTGTAGATGCTAACATTTAGGGGTAGGTATAAGTATGCAGTGCCAATAATTGAGAATGCAAAATTGAAATTGCATTACGGCTAGGCAATTATTTTGCACTGTGCCCTATGTAAGTTTAAGAGCAATGCAAATTACTCAACACAAATAAATATGATAACAAGGGTCTCAATGAGCGCATCGTCTATTTAGCGGTTGCACTTGCAGCCCAGAGGTGACGGAGTTCGGAGTACAGAGAGCAGTAGCTCATCATTCAATTCAGCTATTAGATCTAGGATGACCTGTGGAGTGAGACAATAACACTTTAGTACAGCATCCTCCAGAATCCCAAACAAAGTGATCCTGGGCTTCAATATGTAGGGTCTTCTTCATCTTGCCCTTCTCCTCCGAACATGTTCCTGTCTCTCCTTAACAAGAGCCAAGTGTCGCCGCATCAGGAAGTGTCCCACAGCAGCCATCCTGAAGTCACTGACAGGTCTGTGCAGGTGTGTGCTTTTATACAGCTCTTAGTTACTCGCTTCTGCAATGGTTTGCACCTTGTAAGAAGAGGTGTAAAGTTTTTGGAGGGTCAGCAATTGTCTAAGTGCAAGGCAAAATCCTTACATCACATTATAATGTTTGTGCCCGCTTAGTATCCAGATCCTGCCCAATTCCATGCTCTTTTCTTCATTTGAATGCATTTCAATATCATTTTAATGGATTAATGATGGCAAAGTGCAATTTTGATAGCGGTTGCAGAACGCCAGGTGAACACCATTCTTTACATACGCTGCATTTTTAGCAGCCTGTAAAATCAAACTTTACGGCTGCTAAACACGATTATGTGGGTTTTGCACCGCAAATCACTTTATGCGTAGCCTTACATCTACCCCTTAGTGGCTTCTAACTTTGTTTGATGAACATGTACACATATACTCATAATTCCAACATGTTTGGTACTCCCTTGGACTGATAATGTACAACATATTATAATTTATGACATAACATGAGGGTTAATATGAATGTATTTTAGTGAATCTAGTCTTAACAGTTAATGGACAGCATAGCCATTGGGCCACAAATATAGAAAACAGATGTAAACATTTTGCGTAGGCTTTTAGTGCAAGTCTTCCCTTTGGCAGCAGCCTGGTGTTAATGATGTTGTCCGATGCTTGCCAATGTGTTTCTAATCTGTGAAATACAGAGAAAAGTGCAGTTGTATACTCTACATGATAAGGGGATGCAATTCCTTAAGTTAACTCACTGTTTTATAATCGAAAAATCAACACCCAGCTGTTTTTCATTACGGTTTAATGTTATTTTTGGCATGCAGGAGAAAAAAGAGAACTTCCTGTCTGGTTGTTATTACCTTCAGTTTATTTTCTCTGTTCCAGCCTGGGTAGGTTTACATGCTAGCTGGAACTGTGGTAAAGTTGAGAGAAGGTTAGGCACCTATGACTAGAAGTGTATGTTGATTCACCAGACAGTCTGCTTTTATATAGCAATATACATTTGTTGTTTCTCTTTTAAGTTTTAGCTTTAAAACAAATTTACTTGGACGACAATTGAGCCATTTGTGTGTGTGTGTGGGTGTGTGTGTGTGTGTATGTGTTGACGGCACGTCTGTATCAAACTCTTATGCTATTACTGTAAATCTACAAAAGCTAGGAATGGAATGTGACAAATCTGCAAAACATGTTTCAATGGCTACTAGCATCTAATAGAAATTGTGGAAGTGAAACACTGTCTTGAATATGGAAGCATCTCCCAACCCTATTCTGCCCAACCTAGTCTATTGTCTTGCCAATAGGGACTGAAGCTGGCTTGCAACTAAGAGGGAGATGCAACTTTTATATATTACAGAGTACACTCCATTGACATGAGAGACAGCTGTTTACATTAAAGTGTGTGCTATGTATCACACAGTCATCAACGTGCTTGAGCCCTGTCCTGGAAGGACCTCCACTTGGAAAATGTGAGAGGAAAATTCAGCCAAGAAGCTCCTTCAGTCCTTAGATTCCTCCCAGGCAGCCTAAGAGGCAATGACTGTGTATCTGTACCTGGGCATGTAGTTTCTGTATTAGTTTTATAGTGCAGTTTAGTGTTTTGTCCTAAAGAAAACAAAAAACACAACATCCTTTTGGGAATGAAAGATGTTTGTGCACACTTCTTCAAGCAGTTTTTAGGAAAATAACTGTTACATTTTATTGCTGTTGTAACCAGGTGAAATGTAAAATGTATTAATTGCTTGTGTAATAGAGGCTAAAATAAGGCATGATGATATTGACTGCACACTAATGATCTGTTATAGGCAATTAACAACAATTCTATTCTCTTTCCATGGGGATATAGGGGGGTGTCTGTGTGTCACCCTTATTTTGCATACATCTATAATATTCTGTAATACGGTTGTCATGGTCATGGTCATGGTCATGGTCAGCTACTTTCTCATCATACTGCTTGCTCTAATTTTGAATTTACAGCCATGGCAGGGGATGTATGTTACTTGTTGTGTTTGTTGGTACTGAGAAAGAAAGACACTGCAACTTCATGCTCCATGTAACTCTCAGTTCCTTTATTTTCTTGTTGCAGCCTACTTAAGTCAGGGAAGTCCCTCCCTAGGGGTGTGGTTACATAAGTGGTGTCATCTACCAGTACATCTCCCCTTATAACAACAAGAGGGGGAAAAAAAAAAACATTATCTCTCTCCTAACCAAACATAACCACCTTTAACTATGGAGGGCAGGGTAGACTGCCTGAGCCTTCCAGGCTTAGTGAGAGGATTATTCTGCCTCTTTGTTCACTCACTTGCATTTTAACTATTTCACTCACTTGCATTTTAACTATTTTCCTTTATAAGTTCAGTCTTTTAGGCGTAACAGATGCGCGGCCGGATCTTGTAAAAGTTCTTTGCATCTGAGTCTGGGTTTGTGCTGGCACAGCTGGCTGAAGATCAGCAGGTCTATGTGGCTGTGTCCGAATTGTTTCCTCTGGTGGGTAAGGCACATCCATGTCACTCTCTCTCCTCCTCTTTCCTTTCTGCAGAAATTAAGCGCACTGTCTCTCGCCTGTTGCGTCTTATTATACCTTGCGGTATCCTCATTACATATGAGATTGGAGCATGTTGTTCAATCACTGTTGCAGCGATTCCTTGGTCAGAAATTCAAACATTGTCCCCTGTGGTGAATGGTGACAAGGATCATGCTCTTGCTTGCTCTTAGCTTTGCTGCAACTTTCAAATTGCACTAATGTTTCCTTGTTGGGAAGGAGGGGTTGGAGTAGTGTTGACAATATTGGAATTGTTGTTCTCAGCTTTCTGCCCATCAGAAGTTCTCCTGGGCTGTATCCACTAGCTAGTAGTGTGGATTGATAAGCCAATAGTGCTTGTTAAGGATCATTTGCTTTTGAGAGCAGTTGTGGTTGTCGTGGGCTACTGGTAAGATGTTGGAAGCCGTATGCTTTTTCAAAGCTGTTGATAAGGTGGAACTGCTGTATTGTGGTCCATTGTCTGACACAACTGTCTCAGGAACTCCGTGCCATGTGAACACCACTTTCAGTGCTCCACAATGGCTGTTGAGGATGTTGATGGCAGCTTGTCAACCTCCACATAGTGGGAGTAGTAATCCACAATGAGGTGGTATTGATGTCCCTTAAGTTCAGAAAGATCAGTAGCAACCTTCTGCCATGGGTAATCTGGAAAACTGGAACCTTGTAGGGGTTCTACTGGGTTTCTCCGGATTTTTCTTCACACATCACATCTGTCAATCAGAACTGCTAATTGTGTACTAAGGCCTAGCCAACAGACTGTTTGTTTGGCCCTCTGCCTGCTCTTCACATTGCCCTGGTGTCCTTGATGGAGTTGTTCCAGTACTGTTGGTCTGAGAGACTGTGGTATCACTAGTCTGGTTCCTTTTAGAGGAAGCCAGAAGGGTCTCAGTTCATCTGGTCCTTTAATATGTAGCGGCCATCCATGTTGACAAAATCTCATGACTTGTTTGCAGATGGGTTCTTCTAGCAACTTCTCACGGATCTGGTCCAGTCTTCTTTGTGAAGCTGGAAACATGATAGATACATGAGATTTGAATCACTATTGGTGTTGTCATTTTGGCAAGGCAGTCTGGACAGTGCATCTGGCACTGAGACGCCCCATAGCCCAAAGGATGAGGCATTGGCTGCAACTTTGGTGTCCTTGTTTGGATAAAAAAACTGCTGTGTTGACACAAGCTCTGCTTTCAGCGATGAGATTGTACATTCTTGTGCAGTATCCCAAGACCACAGATCTTTCTGTGACAGAAGCTCACGAAGGAGTTTGTTTTTTTTCTGCCAGATCTGGAATAAATTTGCTCAGTTGGTTAGCCAGTCTTAAAAAGCTACGCACTTCTGAGATGTCTGTGGGCTTTGGCATGTTTTGAATGGCTGACAGCTTGTCTGGGCCTGGTTGTATTCCTTTTGAGGATAACTTGTGGCCCAGAAATCAAACCTCTGCCTTGTTGAACTCACACTTTTTCACATTTAAGGTGATTCCAGCATTCTGTACACTTGTCATTGTATAATTCAATCGTTGGTCGTGCTCCTCGCATGTGCTCTCAAAGATAAGGATATCATCCATGTAGCACACAATTCTGTCTAAGCCTTCCAGGACTCTTTAAGTTAAGTAGGGGACTGTGACACACAACCAGGATTTCCAAACAAACAAAAAAAAAACATTAAAGTCATCTACGATTTCTTGAAGGTTATAATTGTATTATTGGGTGTACCAAACTGCTGTCTTCTGAAAGAAAGAAAATATGACAAGCACCACACAAGTTGTCTGTGTTCCCAGTGTTATGAAGAATTGTTAACACCTACAGTAAAAGCAGGATCTGTTTGGTGTAGCTGCTGTACATGTGCATGTCTCTCCATGGGAACAGCCCTTATAAATATTGAAGTCTAATTTTGCAGTTCAAAATTGTGAACAGCTTTTTTTTTATTTTACTATCTGCTTTAACAAGGTTTCAGTATGCTGTACTACACCTCGCTGTTTTTACCATAGTACCTTTATTGTTTGAATATGCTGCATACAATGAGCCATTTTGTTACATTCACCTCTTGTGCAGTAACAGGCACCTGGTTATACTACCTATTCAATAACACCATAGTATACTATATATAATGTTATTGCTGTATATGACTACACTGCACCTGTAGGTAACACACACCCTGCATATAACACGAGTACACTTAAATCATGCAGCCATTCTCTTATTGTTACAGTATTCTCTTATTGTTGCAGCCATTCTCTTAATGTTACAGATATTTATTGTATATATCTTTATGAGTTTATTTATACCTGTGTGTGCTTGTTTACCACTTTTAGATATTATTTGTTATTTTCTATACAGGGTGATTCATAATTCGCGCAACATTGTTATTATGCATCATTTTCTACTTAAATGCTGACATTATTAAACAGCCCTCTGGTGGCCAAACTGTGCATACCCGAATGTCACTGTCATGGACTTTTTTCCTTTGCATATCATCCTCCACGTACCCTCTGGTTTTTGCGATGCTCTGACAACGTTGTGGGATTTATGTATCACCTGGCCTGCATATAATATGACATAACACAAGGAGCACACAAAAAGCACTGATGCACAGATGGTAGGAATCACAACTGCTCTGGTTATCACTTTTCCAGCTGGTGTAATTAAGTGGTAGTTATGTTTTTAAAAAGGAGGTACAATTGGGGGGAAACTTGGCAATTGGTTCAATGAATATCTGCTAGAAGTTATAGGGCTGGTAAGAGAGCTGACCACACCACCATCCGAGTAATGGGATTTTCCAGTATGCACGGCCAAGAAGCAATCTGAGGTATGCTGCGGATTGCTGAAGATATTAAATATCGAGTATAGAGTTACTGAGAGGAATAATAGCAACCAGTCTGAGCAATTCCCACACTGACACACAGTCTTTTAGGGTTATTAGAGCTACAGACACTGACTCACGCATCAGAACGCAGGCCAAAAGAACTGGGCTGAACTAAATCCTTGGCACAGTCTGCAGTAAGAAAACACAGAGTTCAGTCTGTGCAGTTAAGCTTTATTCTCAACACAAAACACACGTCTTTTTTTTTTTTAAAGTCTTTTGCACAAACATCCATGTGAACAGAGCTGCATTCTGTACTTGCCCGTTTTTTAAGACAGACATGGCCAGTAGAGATTTGGAAGGACTCTGGCACAGATTTACTCAGTTTTTTCACCAGTGCAAACACTATTTAAAAATGGGAAATAAAACAACTTTCTTGTGTAATTAAGTCCTTAAATCACAACTTTGAGTTTTTATAGAATGCTGTGTGGTCCAGTGGTTAAAGAAACAGCCTTGTAACCAGGAGATCCCCAGATCAAATCCAGCTCAGCCATTAAGCAAATCACTTAACCTCCTTGTGCTCCGTCTTTCGGGTGAGATGCAGCTGATGCATAGTTCTCACACCCTAGTCTTGTATCTTGTAAAGTGCTTTGTGCTGGTGGTCCACTATGAAAGGTGCTAAATAAAGATTATTATTATTTGTTTTTCATTCTGAAATACTGGTTCAATACTTTTTCATTTAGTTAGAAAGTAGTAGAGCCATGTTTGCGCTGGGGCAAAAGCTTAGTAATTCTGTTTCATTGATCCAATTCAGGCAATACTGTTCATATTGTATTTTTGAGCTGTTCAAATCCATTATCTTTCTTATTGTGGTCCAACTCTCTACCACTGAGCTACTCAATCCCACTACCTTCCACACTGCAGCCCAGCACTAACCACTGAGCTACTGAAATCCACTACCTTCCACACTGCAGCCCAGCACTCTAATCACTGAGCTACTGAAATCCACTACCTTCCACACTGCAGCCCAGCACTCCAACCACTGAACCTAATCAAACCCACTGCCTTCCACACTGCAGCCCAGTAGGACAGGGACCATAATCGATTAGTGTGTAAATAGCAAGAATTATTTTGTATTGATTATTTACCGCCTTTTAAAACCATATGTATAAATCATATTGTCTGATCATTCATTTTTAGCTACAAGTTAAATATAATAAAATACTGTAAACCTGCCAAAGACTAATAAGGAAAATGATTATACATGTGCAATAAGAACTTGTGTTGCATGATACAAGGTTTTCAGTTTTACCACTGCGTTTCAGAAACATGCTATGTTCCACACTGCTGCCCAGAACCAGTCTATTTAGGTACTCTAGTTATAGAATTCTTGAATACAATTCAAGCCCGATAGATATTCAAATCCACCGTTGCTTTCTGCACATCTGTCCACTTCAACCACAAGGCAATGTTTTTTCTTACACTACTTTGCAGAGAGTTGCAACGTTTGCACGCTTTGGAAGTGTGAGGATGTTAAGTCTGCTTCCAGTCTTGCCAATAAAAAAAAAGTGCCAGATTGCCATGGCTTACACAACAATAACAGAACCTTGTTCCAAGCATAACAGAAAAACAGCATGCCCAAAAGCCCTGCGTTTCCTCTGGGTTCCTTTTGAAAGAACGTGTCTTCAGTTCTCCTGGCCCGTCCAAGCAGCGCTTGCAGTGTGTGTCAGCAGCTGTGTCTGCACACTGACCCCATTGTTGAGAACGTGTGCAGCAAGCTTACGGAAAGAGGTGGGATGTTTGGACTAAAAAAAGAAAGAAAGAGACTTCACTTTGGACAAAAAACCTCCATTGAAAGGGGCCAATCAAAACAAGTTATTTTCTCTACTGTACCCCGATGTTGAAAGGGTGATTTCTGTGCAATGAAGCAAAATACACACACACTCATGAAAATAATATTCAACCAAAATGAGATCCAGTCAAACCTGTCAATTTATTTTATAGAACAGAAAGAATTCTGCAGTATCAAGAAATATTAAAAATTACAAAATAACTACATAATTATAATAATACAAACATTAATAAATAATAACAATAAATAACATTATTTTTTAATTCATTAGAAATCAATTTGGTAAAACACAAATTTAAAAAAATAAGCAAGTATTAGATCAAAACAATTATATTTGCAAGTCAGGTTAAAAAGGCTAGACTATAAAAGTAAGTCTTGGCTAAGAAAAATTGACTGACGCAGCATCTCTAATAGAAAAGGGCAATGAGTTCCACAATCTGGGGGCATTATAACTAAATTAACTTTCTCCTCTCCTTTTCAATTTTACCTTTGCTAACGTTAGCTGTCCTTAAAGTGCACAGCGGGTTATATGGGGACAGAATCTCTCTCAGTTAATCCGGTGCCAAGCCATTTAGTGCGGTATGTCAATAATAAGATGTTAAAATTAATTCTAAAACACACTGGAAGCCTGTGCAGTGAGGCCGACACAGGATTTAGAATAGTTCCAGTCAGGCCAACCCAGCTTTTAAGATGATCAATTAAACTAGCATGATCCACAGTATCAAATGCAGCACAGAGATCTAAAAGAACCAAAATGGATATAGAGTCTGCACTCATCAGTAAATCATTCACCACTGACAAGAGCAGTCTCTGTACTATGAGCAGATCGAAACCCTGAATGACATGGACATTGCTACTATCCAGAAATCTGTTGAGTTGTTTGACTGCTACCTTTTCAAGAATGGTAGCTAAGAATGGCAAGTTAGAAATGGGTCTAAAATTACTCAAAACAGTAGAATCTAAATTAGATTTTTTGAGTAGTGGTTCACGGGGCGTGAGCTGGGGTGTATAAGGATAGGGCAGAAGAAGCAGAAAGGAGCAGTTAGTAGGATAGAAAGTGGTCACTAACTGAGGGCGACGATGCCGACACATCTCAGGGGCAGAGGACCCAGCAACCAGGATAGCAAGACAGGATAGAAAAGTGGTCACTGACTGAGGGTGACGATGCCGACACATCCCAGGGGCAGAGGACCCAGCAACCGAAAACACATATGAGGGTTATGACTCGGGGAGCCGCCCCTCGAGAGGAAGTCAGTCCCGGAAGGCCGGGACACAAGAGGAGATGAGAGAGAGAGGTACCCAGCATCTGAGACTTCTGTAAAGTCGCGCTCGTTAAACCCCCGATTGGCCGAGATGTCACGTTGTCTGGGACCTGAAATAAGGACAAAGCATAGAGGTTAGTATGGGACTCGAGCACGAGGGCCACGTCCTGAAAGAAAGGCAGAATAGAACAGAGCCTCGAGTGAGGCAAGATAAGTGCAGGAGCTGCGACAGGACAGAGTAAGGCCAGGGGTCCGCTCTGACTCACATGGTGAGAACCCCCCTGAAGGTAAGGGAGGCGGATGCCTAACCCTGAGGTCGGGGAAGTGAGACTCACTTGCCCCCCAGAGACGACCGATGCGAATGCATGTATGAAAGGTGGAGGAAGGGAGGAGGAGGAAAACAAAAAACACTAGACAGCAAAGGTGCAAGTGATCAGGGCTTAAACAGAAAATAGATACTAATTAACGGGAAATTAGAAAATTAGAAGCCCCCAGCTCCACGCCCCCGGAACCACGCAGGCTAACATTTAAACAAAGCAGTTTTGAAGGCAGCTGGAACTATTCCAGTTGACAGAGATCTATTTATTATAGTAAAAACATAAATACATCTTTAAGGAATCTAGTTCGAATTTGACATAAGGAACAGGTGGCAGATTTCATTTGCATCACTAACATATTGAAATCCTTTAGTGTAATCAAAGAAAGCGATTCCATAACAGAGCCAATCAGTCTAGTGGGCACTTCTGGGAGAGGTCTCAGTATAATGAAGTGCAACAGATGATGGTTTTATTAATCTATCAATAGTTGAAAAAAGCACTCTAGAGCAGACGTGGCTGGTGTATAAGGGGTGTTGGGGCACCGCTCCACCAGTTTGAATTCAATAAGAATTCCCTATTTTATACCTGGCCGCTAGTAACATCATTACAGAAATCATTACTGTAATTACATTGTCTACTGCTACCACCGCAAATGAGCATGAGCATGTGCAGTAAGGACCTTGGGCTGGTACTCTGCTGCCCCTTTAGCACATGCGCAGCAGTGATTCCTGAGCTCTGCAGTGAATGGCATGAGTAGGTGAGGACAATTTCATTGAAGATATAAGATGATGCTCATCATACAGACGTGTCAGTTACATATTGTGCTGTATTCAAATTCCTGATTGTATAATGTTACTTGTGATATTCAGTGCCTTGCATAAGTATTCACCCCCCTTGGACTTTTCCACATTTTGTAGTGTTACAACCTGGAATTAAAATGGATTTAATTTGGATTTTTTGTCACTGATCTACAGAAAATAGTCCATGATGTCGAAGTGGGGAAAAAAATCTACATATTTTTCAAAATGATTTACAAATAAAAAACTGAAAAGTCTTGATTGCATAAGTATTCACCCCCTTTGCTGTGACACCCCTAAATAAGCTCCGGTGCAACCAATTGCCTTCAGAAGTCACATAATTAGTTGAATGGAGTCCACCTGTGTGCAAGTAAAGTGTCATGTGATCTCAGATTAAATACACCTGTTTCTGGAAGGCCCCAGAGTTTGTTAGAGAGCATATCTAAACAAACAGCATCATGAAGACCAAGGAGCTATCAAAACAAGTCCGGGATAAAGTTCTGGAGAAGCACCAATCAGGGTTGGGTTATAAAAAAATATCCCAAACTTTGAACATCCCCCGGAGCACTGTTAAATCCATTATTAAAAAATGGAAAGAATATGGCACAACCGCGACTCTGCCTAGAGAAGGCCGTCCACAAAAACTCAGTGACCAGGTAAGGAGGGCATTAGTCAGAGAAGCAACCAAGAGGCCAATGGTAACTCTGAAGGAGCTGGAGAGATCCACAGCTGAGATGGGAGAAACCGCCCATGGGACAACTATAACTCGACGCCCACAAAGCTGGGCTTTGTGGAAGAGTGGCAAGAAGAAAGCCATTGCTGAAAAAAACCCATATCAAATCCTGTTTGGATTTTGCCAAAAGGCATGTGGGAGACACAGCAAACATGTGAAAAAAGGTCCTCTGGTCTGATGAGAGCAAAATTTTACTTTTTGGCCTTAGCGCAAAATGCTATGTGTGGCGCAAAGCCAACACTGCTCATCACCCTGAGAACACCATCCCCACAGTGAAGCGTGGTGGTGGCAGCATCATGTTATGGGGATGCTTTTCATCGGCAGGGACTGGGAAACTGGTCAGGACTGAGGGCAAGATGGATGGAGCCAAATACAGTGAAATTCTAGAGGAAAACCTGTTTCAGTCTGCAAGAGACCTGGGACTGGGGCAGAGGTTCACCTTCCAGCAGGACAATGACCCTAAACACACAGCCAAAGCTACACTGGAGTGGTTTAAAAACAAGAACCTGAATGTCTTAGAATGGCCCAGTCAAAGCCCAGACCTCAATTCGATTGAGAATCTGTGGCAAGACTTGAAAATTGCTGTTCACCAACAGTCCCCATCCAACTTGACAGAGCTTGAGCAATTTTGCCAAGAAGAATGGGCACAAATTGCAGGATCCAGATGTGCAAAGCTGGTAGAGACTTACCCAAAAAGACTCATAGCTGCAATTGCTGCCAAAGGTGCTTCTACCAAGTATTGACTCGGGGGGGGGGGGCGAATACTTATGCAACCAACAAATGTCTTTTTTTTGTTTAATTAACTTTTGTGTCACAATAAAAATATTTTGCACCTTCAAAGTGTTAAGTATGTTGTGTAAATCAAATGGTAAAAATCCCAATTAAATCCATTTTAATTCCAGGTTGTAACACTACAAAATGTGGAAAAGTCCAAGGGGGGTGAATACTTATGCAAGGCACTGTATAATGTGCGTGTGTGAAAGAGAGAAATGTTATCGTAGTTACTGTATGCGCGTAGCTTTGAAAAAAACTACTCTGCCAAAACCCGTCCTTCTATATATATATATATATATATATATATATATATATATATATATATATATATATATATATATATATATATTTTAGTTTGTATATTAACACTCCACTCAGAATTCACCACCCGCTACTGCTCTAGAGTTATTTTTTATTAAGAGCAATAAGATTCAAGAAATAGCAACGCCTGACTGTCCTCAGAGCTTCATTGTACTTTAATAGATGTTGTTTCCAAATATCATAGTGAATGTGCAGTTTATTAACCCTCCATCTATGTTGTAATTTGCAACATTCCTTTTTTAACTTAAAATAAAAACTATATATGTTAATGTAAACAGATATCTTTAATTCACAAGTGGGCCAGTCTTTGAAGTATCCCCCAAAGACTAATTGTCTTAAGCAGAGAATTTTTGTTTATTCAAATCAATAATACAAAGCTTGCTCACACCTGGAAGTCTCTTTGAAGCTAGAGCATCAGTGAGGGTCTTTTCTACCAGAAAGAGACAACAGTCTATCTTGAAAGCAGACTTTCCAAAATCTCCACCCAGCCAGAAGATACTATTTCCAAAAGATCACATTTAGGTTTGAATACATCTTTATAACCTATACAATATAGATTAATAAATTGTATATATTTGTATCTGCCACAATGACACTAGAATTAGTTGAGGCAATTAAAGAAATATGATTGTATTTGAATGGCTGAAGGTGCATTCTTGTGCTTTGTGCTCTGTGCTCATCAACAAGAAGTGGTTGACTGAAGAACAATTACTTTGCAGACAAGGTCTGTCTTGCTAAAACTATAACTATCACTGACACTGTTATCTGCACCGTTATTGAATCGTATTTTGTCATATACTTGTACTTGCTAAAACCAAAGTCATTGTATTTTAATTTGCTCTTAATTGTATTAATACTTATACTGTGATTCTTAAAATGTATTTTTGTTTACGACTGTAAGTCACCCTGGATAAGGGCATCTGCTAAGAAATAAATAATAATAATAATAATAATAATAATAATAATAATAATAATAATAATAATAAAACCTTTAGTGGATGGATTTTAATTCCCTGGGTAGCACCAAGGAAAGGTAACTGTAAATAAAGAATGATCAGGGTAACAGAGTTAAAGTGTGAATAGTCTAAACATAGCTCCTGTAGCACAGTAATACAGATACAGTAAAGATTATAAAATTAATCAGACAATATTACAATATAAAAAATAAACCTTTCAGCCTAGGGACAGGCGTAGTAGCAGTGTGACAGTACGGTGGTTTGAGGTGACGTCATTGCGGGAGCGACTGAACTTGGATGTTCCCGGGCCACAGAGAGAAAACCAACTCCTCCTTGCGAGCCAATAAGCTGAATGAAAAGCTCCTGGGGAATTAAAGACTAATCTCACCTCTGGTGGTACTGTTGAAGAGATGGCCCGCTCTCCAGGCGTACTAACAATACACTGGGCCGGAACCATGGCAGAGCACAGCCGAGGGTGAGGAGTACCCAGAGACCGAAGCAGAGGACGGCAGTGCTCGGGTGAATCAAACGGTAGAAAGGGGTGAGTTACATGGATATTTATATGTTTTGATTTGTTACGATTAGATGACGTAATGTGTATTGTTGGTCCCTCCTGAACCTAAGTTAATAAACTCTATTTAGTCAAGTAAATATTTAATAAAAACTCAGCCTATTTGTTGCTCTCTGCTTCTTTAAAGTATTCTGTGTTTCTTGCTGTATAGGAGCTCTGTCACCACAGTGGAAAGAAGGTGGGGGCCTTGTAAGATTTGTGCTGAACTGAACCCAAGAAAACTGAACCATGAGCCCCTGCAATAGTTGCCTACTGCTAAACCACCCAGCTGCCCATTTATTTTGGCAATTTACATGTCAAAAATAGGCTTTTTTTGTTGCAGATTTTTTCATTCTTAACCCTCAAATAAGCAATTTGGACAGTTTTCAAAACAATTTTTGCTATATGTTTAAAAATACACACTTTTTATTGTTATGAAAAATGGAAATATATATTCTTTTAATAGAACTTAAGTAACATAACAACAATGTGTTTACAATTGTAGCATTATAACAAACCCTTCATACTCTCATCAATGCTAATGTCTTTATCTAGCACATACACATCAGAAAACTTGAGCCACAAATTTTCAATCAAGTCATATATTGTATCTTCCACAGTTTCAGGTACGGGTGTGTATCGCTGTTATATGCATTATTATCTGTAAAGTGTAGGTTACTTCATCAGCAGAATAAATCAGTTGTTTTGACCAGTACCAATCCTGACAACACTAACAAAGAAATAAATACCCTCATCTCATTCTCTGTAGCAAGCGTCCATTTTTTATTCCCAACTGTGCTTATGTAAAGATGGGCCGGTCTGTCAAGCACATTTTTTAGGGACTGCTGCCAGTGAAAAACAAAACTGCATACTATGGTAGTATATATTCTGCCTATTGATTTAGTGTAGCACATCAAAAGGACCTGAGAAACTTTTCAGATGCACAGAGAAACGCTTGCACGCTATTCTCACAGGAGTGACAAATTTGGACTCGCTTGCACTCCACGTGAAAATCACTGCTTTCACTTTAATATTTCTGCAAGAGCAGCACTCTGACCATGAAGTAGAAACAGATAAGAAAAATTGCATTATTCCTTCCTACAACTGTTATATTAGAAGAAACCTAGTTTTAAAATAAGACATCTATTTTATCAAGAAATGGCTTGTGTTTGTATTATAGCGAGCATCAGGACCGACACAACCTAGATGCAAGGCATATTTTGGACATTACCTGAGGCTATGGGGATGTGTACAGTATTGGTACCTCCACAAAATAGCACAGCCGATCACCCCACTAAATTTGCTGCACATTCTTTAGGGGGTATCTTTACCCAGGCCTGTTACAATATTTAATTTGAACTTGCCTGCATGCTGTCATTGTTTTCAAGCACGCACCCCCACCCCACCCCTTTACCCCATCATCGCCAGTTCCACTTGGAAACAGTTAAACCATTCTTGGAGTGAACTCCTTTACAAATGATTTTCCAATACTTTTTACTTTTTCTTCCTTTTGACTGTAAGGATTCCCTTCTGTTGGTCCATCAACAGAGCTCAGGTGCAGGTTCAAGGGAGATATCCTCACTATTTTCTAGTTTCTCAAATAGCAGGGTACATTCAGGCAGGTTGGATCCCGAGTCTCTAATAGGTATGCTTCACACAGCCAATACTACTCGATATGTGAGGTACATTTATTTATTTTTTATTTATTTATAGCAATCTGGGATGTTATTTAAGTAAGTCTGTTAATGCCAAAACATTTACACTGATGCAAAACCAAAACCAGGAGGATCTTTTGAGAAATGTGTAAATAGAATGCAGTAAAAACCTGTCACGCTTTAGTCGAATTAAATACTGTTGAAATGTGAAGCAGTTTTCTCAGTGACAGGGCTCATCAGCCCCAACGTCCAAACTGGAATGAAATACTACATTTTACCTAGGTTGCTTCACTCTTAGATGTGAATGTGCTAATTATTAGGTCATTAATGCACACAGAGAACATGTGCTGGTTCTAAAGATGGATTTAACTGTGAGTTAAAATAAAATTGTGCAAAACTGAAAAGAAAAAACCTGAGCTTTGTTCCTTTAAAAAATATGTTCTTTGAAACCAGGTGGAGTGAAATTATGTAAAGACATCTGTATAAAGCATGGCACCAATTTCATAGCCTTGTGAAGCAAAACCATTCCCTGGAAACAGGCAGTTCCCATGGAAACAGAAAGCTGCCAAAGTGCCTCCCTTCATTGTTGCCTGCCTTCCTATTGAAGGATGCCAAATCCCAAAGACAGCAAGCTGCATACTTTAGCCTCACAGTGAAATGCATAAATAAATGCAACATGCATTCTGTTATTTTGAATTGAGTAACCTACATGTCTGCATGACTCTTGTAGCATCTAGTAGAATATAGGGACTGACTGGCTTTTGTTTTGTAATGACTCTTCTTCCCAGTGGTCCATATTTGGTCTGGGGCATATCAAAAGGGGCTTGACCACATCAATGGGGTGCATTGTTTGTTTACAAGAAAACCCCCATAACCAGACACAGTAGCTGGGTCTGGGTCTTTGTGCTCCACAACGTTTTCATACTGCCCCTACACTTTTCTCCAAGTACGAGATGTGTCTTCTAGCTATTATGCAATATTACAAATGCTTTGGTCTATCCTTTTTTAAGGTAATTGATTAAGTGTTGCTTACTAATTTCCTACTTAATTTAAACAGCACAAAATGCATTAGAACACAATATTTTATTATTATTGTCATTACATTTATTTTAATATACACCATACAGACTTGGTTTCCATAATGATACCATATAACCTGGCTAATAACATTTACATTTTATGAAAGGGATGCAGGCTTTTTTAAAAATGTATTTTATAAACATGAATTAATAACATAAGTAGATAAGAAAAGCTATAAACGAGAAGAGGCCATGCTTGCCAGGTTGCTAGTAGCTGACCATAAAGGATCCCAATGATTCAATGTGGCTTAGTAACCAATTCCATCCACTTACCACCCTCTGTGTAAAAAATACACCCTTACCCTCCATCATAAGTAGTGAAATATAGCCAATCTCAGTAGCTAACCAGTGTTGTCAACCTTACACAAGTTTACCATGTTAAATTTGCACAAAATTAAATTTGTCATTTTGCTGTTTTCCTATGTTTTTTCATTTTTACCAGTTTAACATGGTTTGTCATATTTTTTTACTACGATTTATTCTACCTCTATGGGTTTCACCGTGCTTTTACTACGCTTTAATACACTTTGACATATTTTTACTCTGATAAACTTTGTACCAGCTGCTCCTCGTAATATCAGGTGCTGGAAGAAATGGTGTAGGTAGCTTGACAGGATACACCACCCTCTCGAGACCCAAAGTTGGCCTCAGCATAGTGTAAGTACTGTAGATATCTTTCAGAAGAGAAGTTAATAATTACATTGCCCACTTCCAGTAAAACAATATGTACATTTTATTTTGTAAAATGCAGAGATGTCTTGCAAATTTGACTAAATTCCAATATAGGTTAACGAAAAAGCAATCGCTAACAAAGTGTATCAGCATCTCAGTTGTTCTGTCCTGTGTCAATACAATATATAATAACAGATGTTTATACAGTCAGCAAGACCCTGAGACTAAATCCAGCTGTATTCATTACATAACAAGTTAATAAAGGGGTCAACCCAGTTTTCTTGGTTTTTGTACAAAAGGTATTCAGAATTCGTAATATGAATTCTGAATATTGAACCCAACTCACACCATTGGAAAGACTTTGAGTGGTCTTTGGTACCTCTCAATGTGTCTCACATATAGGAAGAATAAAGAAAAGAAAATAAAAAACACAGCGCTGTGATTTTGTTATTTGAATCCTGAGAGGTGCATTTAAGATTAACCCTTTAAAATAATGTTCGTCAGTATCTTGGAATAGCTGTTGTTCCTTGAATTAATTATGAATCTTTTTTTGTTTTCTGTATAACTTGAAAATAACTAGAAAATGTGTTCAGATTTTACTCCCAACAAAATTCTATTTGAAGTAATTGTTTTAAAGGGCTTCCCATTGAAATCTTGTATTTTCAAGTCCAGGTCCCAATGACATAATACCAGGCCTATTCCTGTCTATGCCCTGCAATGCTTGAATTAGCACAAACAACTCCAGGACGAACCAACCTGCCCAAATAAAATAAAATACAATATTCCATTGTACTGCAGACCCCCTAATTACAGTTGTTATTTGTTCATTAGCATGGACTTATACTTGAATGCATCACACTGTTTTAGCTTCTGAAACATTGGCATTACAAACAGCAATTAAGTGGTCCTTTAGTTTTGTTTTGGAGAATCAGACACCCCAAGGGTCTATTTACCAGGTATTCACATCCCTAAGAAACAACATTAAAAGGTCCTCATAATATCCCCCAGTGTTATATAAACCCATTACTGAACATGCACATAAAGCCATTCCAAAACAATTAAACATCTTTAACCTTTTTTTTTTTTACAAACATAAGGCACCATGTTGTATTTATGTATTGTCAATCCATCATCTGCATCCAACAAGCCTCTTCTTTTGTGATCCCATTACTTAGGTTTCATTTTCATTCAATGTAAATAATTCTGCTATTACATCTCCAGATCTTGGGAATCCATCCCTAGCAAAAATCTGCAAAGCACGTTCTGGATTACTGAAATGCAAGTGCCTCGCACACTGCATCCCTTTCAGTCTTAAGAACAAATGGCTTCTGAAACAAGTAAGTGTTTTATCAGAAGAGAATCTGCTATCTTTACCTTTTTTTCTCCCAATGCTGCAGCAGACCTTAGTCTCCTGACCCATTTCTGTAATATGCGATTTTCAGCTTGAGTGGCCTGCAGTTCCATAGCATCTCCCAGCTTCCTCTTGTTGCACATCCAATATTTTAGCCACCCCAGGCTCACCTACAGAAGTGCATGTCCTGTCCTGCTTTGGTGCTTCATGTTCCCCTGTTAGTTTTCCAGGTCCTGGCAGGTTGAGGCAAGGGTAAAAGGCATGCAGTTTGGCCTCGCCCTCCATCGGAAGCAGCTGACGGATGAGTGGGGAGGAAGAGGAGGAAGACGATGATGAGGATGAAGAGGAAGGAGCTTCATCGCACACAGAGAAGGGCAAGCGCAGGTAGCGGCCCCCGTAGAAACAGCAGCAGTGCTCAAAGCGCTCCTCCTCTCCCCGGCTCACGCGGAATCGTTTGCGGTAGTGTCCCTTGACAGGCGGTATGCTGGTGAAGCAGGCCCGAGTGGCTGGGTTCTCCCAGGGGCAATGGCTGGCCGATGGAGAGGAGGCAGGGGGCGGAGGGGAGAAGCACCAGTCACTCTGTAGCAGGATCTCGGCCCGCAGCCTCCTCAGTAGGTTGTTGACGAGGACAGAGCGCCGCAGGAAGGCCTCGGGGTCCTCGATGAAACGCAACTTGTCCAAAGACACCCGCAGCACGTGGGCCCGCTCCTCGAAGGCTGGCATCACCTGCAGGGAGGGAGAGAAAGGAGGAGGCTATAGAAAAGGTTGTACTGTTTGACTACTTGTCTTGGTTTCGTATATGACTATGGTATTCATTCTGAACTTATGTAATGACTCACATGGGACCAGGATCTGGGCTGCACCCAGATCATACAGGTAAACTCTCGCTTTAGTGATCAGTCCCTAACTAGAAGAAAATAAAAGTTTAAAAATATGAATGCATGAAAAGGATTTCATGCAGGGAACAATCGATTTCAGGTTATCAATTCGTAATGACTTTTCCCAGGAATGCATGCAAAGGTGAACTTTTCAGTTAAACCTACTCTCTGGCAGCAGTTGTACAGGACTGGGTGGGAGTCCTCGTCTTCTACATACTTCCGTTTGAAGTATGCGATCCTTGACGTGGATACATGATCTGGTGTCTGGTAATGGGATTCTGTTGCCATAAATCACAAATGACAGATAAATAGGACAACTCCCCAAAGAAAACACGTTCTTATTTGTGTCCCTTTTTTTGGCCAAAATAAATGAATACATTTTTTTTTGCTGCTATCATCTAATAAAAATGTTACTGTTGTAAATTAAAAAAATAAGAATCCAGGACATCTATATGGAAGTTTGCCATGGAAACGGTTGCATATTTCACCAAAAACAAATTCTGCATGGTTTACAATTTATCATTATACCTGCTACCTTTTATTTTACCCGGTTTAGCTACAGTGAAGAATGCTTTCACTAAACTTTATTGTGTTTTTACCATAGGATCTAACAGCGTACCTTTCTTACAGCAGGAAGCCTTACATTGTGTGAACAGCACAGTATAAAACGCATCTTGCCTTCAGGCGAGCCAAGGCATAGTGACATCATATAAACTGATTATCACTCCTGTTACTGGTGAGCTGTTCATCATTCTTGCTCACTGTAGCAAGTTAGTAGCCTGGGATTTTTTTATTATCTCTCACACATGCTGTAGTGATATCACATATCATAGTACTCGCATATCATAAGCAGTAATTTACTTCAAAGGGGACTATTTCAAAGCGGCATTGCCTTAAACTGCAGTGAATTTGTTTATTTATGTACTACAACGCATTTAACCAAATAGCCAAGGGCTTTGTTCAAGATAATTACCTCCGGCCAATTGTCCTGCAGCACACTCTAGAGGAACAGGCCCGGAGATGCAGCCCTTGCTGCAGCGCTGTGACTCCCAATGGGACGGGAACCCTGGGATTTCGGAGTCTCCTGCAGGGGCAGTGTGGTCACCGAGTGTATTCATCGACAGGACCCGGGTCATCTCTTGTACTCGGCACTCTGCAGAGACAAACACAAGATAGCTCCATGGTCATTTCTTGGCTTTGTGTTAAACTGGAGCTTACCATTGGTAACTGTGAAACACTACTAAATAAAGAAAAGATCCTACTGAAGAATCACATCTTGGAGGCATTTTTGGCTTTTACTCAAAATCATCATCAGCATCATTTTTTTCTTTTGTAAAGGAAAATCGGTCTCAATAGATTTACCAAACTAAAACATTTTCAGGCTTGTAAGTAGTGGGTTTTTTTTTTCAAATTTTAACTAGCTGGAAAACAAAAGCATAAATTGTACCATATTACAGAAAAAAAAAAATCTCTCAGGAATAAGATAACCCTGGTACCCCATCAAATTACCTTTTAAAGAAAATAGAGAAACACTCTTAGCAGTAGAATGTGTGTTATTTATTTCTGGTTTAATTTACATGATATATTTTCTTTTATAAATTATGTTATATGAACGAAAATAAACATGTTCATTTTTTTGCCACCACATACATTTATTTGAATATTTGTGGATTCGTAGTAGTTTTCTTCACTTTGAGAATCTAGCTGCCTGTCTAAAATAAATCATAGTAGAATAATTGAAAGCAATAATTATAGCTTCAATTCCAACCCCATCACAGCGTAAAGATACAATAAATTCTACCAAAGGCTGGTTCTTAAAGGGTTAAATGATTGTGATTAGCCCAGTACAGTAGCACTACTGACAATTAAAATCCATTCTGGGGTAAACCTGGAAAAATTCTTCAACATACACCTTAGCATGATGTGTGGACAAATTACCGTAGAAACTAAAAAGCCTGCATTTTTTATCTTTACCATTTTTTCCTCGATTACACTGCTGTTGCACCTGGGTAGTTCTGGTGATCTTACCTTGTTGAAATGAAGTTGGAGTAGTATCTGTAGTAAGTCGATGCTGTATTACAAACGTGAAAGTGACTACCGCTCTATAAAAGGGTTACGTCGCGATCCCATGGTTTTGTTAAAAGTAAAGCATAAGACCTCTGTGCCTCCTCTGATATCCTCGAGCAGTCTCTGGAACCAAGCAAAGAAAACATGACCTATTTGGAAACTACTGTAGCCTCTTTGAACAAAGGGCTACCTTGTACACTATGACTATCGCCATGTTCTCAAGAGCAGACATTTATTACCTTGTGCTTCTCTTAGTCACACTTCACCAAATCTCTTTCCTTCCTCTGTTCCATCACCTTCTGCTTCCCAAAGAGGATATTCCTTTGTGAATTTCTGAGCTTCCCCCTGGTTGTATTTCCCTCCTCTTCAGTCTGTATGTAATCCTTGCGCACAGCCAGCTAATAATAAAAAGGACATTTCTATTTGTCTTTCATCTGATGAAAAAAATCTTCCCCTCGAGGCTTTTTTCTCTCCGTCTCTCTCGATCTCCCTCAATCTGTGTCAGTGTGGAATGCAATATTAAACGCACTCACACGCCAAAAAAAAAAAAAGAAAGCTGGCTTCTAAATTCTGATTACAGCTCCCACGATCAAACATTAGCTGCTCTTCCCTCCTCTTATATTTTTGCCTCTTTCTTTCTCACTCTAGCTGTCTGTCTCCCAACTCGTGTTCGGTTTGATCAAAACTTAATTGCAGTCCAAAGACACAAGAAGGGGGTTGGAGAGTGAGCCTCAACTACTTCAAACTCCTCTAGCACTCTGTTTCCAGTCAAAACATTTGCAGGGGCTGCGATGCTCTGATTTTCATTCATGTGATTGAGTCCCCTAAGGAAATAGACAACGCACACACACACACAACATCAAGGGAGGCCTGCAGAATATTAAACAGGATCAGTCAAGAATCACAGGGAGACTGAACTGAAATATGCAATCAAAGGTTTCTTTAAAGACAGGTCTGTACTAATCCACAAGCTTAACTACAGATACTTCCCTATACTTCCCTACCTGTACCTATTACTATGGTCTTGCCAGTACAGTGAGGACAGCATATTTCTACCAATAAAAAGAAACCTCATGGCCCATTGATATTTCTGTCACACAGTACCACAGGGCAGTTGCAAAGTACTGTCAGGTGAGGAAATTTAAAACATTTAAAACACATACAGTAAATACTACACCCATAATATTATTTATTTATGTATTTGGTATGAGGCTGTTGCAATGAGTAAGTGAGAATGAATCCTGAAATACATTGTGCATCTACCACCTTGCCTCAACATGGGTGACCTGCCGTGGGCTTTGATTCTACAGAGTGTTGTAGTTTGACAGTCTGTCTCCCCAGGTGAAAGCTAGGCTAGCTGTTTGATCTCGAGGGCTGATTTGGGCATAGTCCCACCCAACTATCAGAGCAGAGGAACTCCTCCCTGAGGCATGCCCAGGCAAACACTGTCAGCTAGGAGGGTGTAGCTCACTCACTGGACAATAGGTCACTCAGTTGCTTCCATAATATTCAACAACAACAGCAAGTTTTTCATGTCAGGACACCGTAAGAATTGAGCAATTGTTTCCACATTTTTTCCCACTTGGTCTCTGCAGGTGCTGAAACATGTCAGCTACACTAGTTAAACTGATGAAATACTACTGTAAGTTGCCAGCTTTTCAGTTATACCAGTTACTACCTGTTGAATAAAACAAATATTTTACTAATTACAGTGTTGTATTTGGGATCTGCTTCTGAGCGATGCCAAAGCCCCCTACTGGACATGGGTGTGAAAGTGAGTGAGTGTAATATATGAATAATAAATAACCTCGCCCCTTGTTCCACTTTGTTCTGGGATTATGGTGTGTACAACATGCCAGGTTTTCCTCAACCACATTTGTTCCACATCATTGTTTTCCTGTGTGCAGTCCTCTGGTTTTGGCTTGATTGCAGGCTTTGAAAATGCACAACCACAAGTATTCAGAACCTTTTTTTTCGGTTTGTAACAGTGCTGTATTTTCATGTGTTGCGACAGTTTTCTGTTACTGGCATGGTGCAGGGGTGTTTGACAAGGCTCTAAAACTATGGTGCACTGTGGCTTAATACCTTCAACTTCAACTCAAATGTTAAATAATTCAACAATGGAGAAATGTGTGTTTTATTTTCCCTTTATGACGTACTTATGACGAGTTTGTCTGCCTGTTGTGTAAAATGCACTAAACCAGTTCCACTTTTAATCACATGAAATTACGGGCTCAGTTAAGGCAGTGTCTCTGGTTCATGTGATTTCACAAATGTTTCTGCTATAAAACAAAAGGCTTAGACGTTTTTGTCAAGAAGGTATGTCAGAAGCATCTTTATCCTATTGCCTGAAGGTGACAGTGAATCACAGAGGTGTGTTTAAGTAAAAAAAAAAAAACAGACAGACACTAAGGTTGAATGCAAACAAAGATAAACTATAATGGATGAACGTAGTCATCAGTTAACAAGGAATAAAAATTGACTCGATTGTGGGCAACTGCAGCTTTAAATTTCCTGGAAATACAGTATTGAATCTGGCAAATTTGACATCTGTTAAGTACAGATTAAAGATCTGAGAAATCTTCAAAAGGCTGGAAAGGAGTTTTAGCTTTATAGCCACGTAACTGCTTTCAATGCTTGTAATGTTTCCTTGGTTTAACAGTGTAATTGTGTGTAGTAACACAGTACTTTCTGAAGGATATCCTGGCTGATATCATTGCAAATAGTGTAAGTTATTAAAATCAGATAAAAATGACATCACTGGTAGTCATTACTCGTGCTATTAAAACAAGTTCTTTCCATTTTATCTCTCAGATTGATTCTGGCATACAGATTATAGGCACCAAGAATAAAACATTAATTTGCTTTTCAAATCCCTCATAGCCACCAACTGGATGTTATTTCACTAAAAGTTTGAATTATTACAGTTGCCTTTTCCCCAAGGCTGGCTCAATACTTACTCCCGGTACTGCCTCTACACTTGTATGATTTAAAATGTTATAATTATTATTTATTTATTTAGCAGACACCTTTATCTAAGGCGACTTACAGAGACTAGGGTGTGTGAACTATGCATCAGCTGCAGAGTCACTTACAATTACGTCTCACCTGAAAGAGAGAGCACAAGGAGGTTAAGTGACTTGCTCAGGGTCACACAATGAGACAGTGGCTGAGATGGGATTTGAACCGGGGACCTCCTGGTTACAACCACTTTTCTTTATCCACTGGACCACACAGCCTCCTATGTCACATGGTTCTACTCTATAATAGAAAATTAATGGTATGGTAATGCACCTCCACTTTAATGCGTGATTGGTTACCTACCTTTGTAACTTTTTTTTATTTTTTTTTATTTACTGCAGAGTTCCACCTCCTGAATGAATTCCTAACATATTGCTGGAGAGAACTTTTAATGCCTACAGTATAAATATTGCATAAAAAATAAATCTCAAGCCGGTGATAATTTTTTAATAAACCTTATGCAAGTCGGGGGTCAAGAGGAACAATAAAACATTAAACAATTAACCCTTTGCATGTAACTGAATCTAAGGGCGCACTAGCCAAGCAAGAAGGGGCTGTTCATATTCGTATTAATGACCGAGTGTTCAAATTAATTTGTAAATTAGCTACAAATGATTTTTTTTTTTCTTTTTAATTCTTGGGTCGCAATCAATGGCTCTGATGTGCATTTGCTCTCACGCTTCATTCCTTGCTGCAGCTTCTGAATCAGAGCACCAGTATTAACATCACAGCAATTCCAGTCTGTTACTGATATTTGATTGATTTTAAACTGGAACACAAGAGGAGGCACCTTTTTCTAGAAATACCAGAATACCAAGACAGGCAAGTCCCAAAAAGCTAGACACATACTTCCTAAAGGTGGAGTGTGAGAAACAAAACTGCTTTTGGCTCATCAGAGTCATCTCCCAAAATAGTAACAAAACAAAACAAAGAGAAGAACAGCGCCCGCGATTCTACAAGGCCAGCTAAACAGGGACCTGCACTCTGGCTCAACCAGCCATTTCCTTTGTGATTTCATAGACTGCACCTTGCACCTTATAGTAAGCACTTAGTCAAGAGGTCGCTTGACAGTTCTGTCACCCAGTGCTTCTGTCACCTAAAGTGAACCCATAAGAGGCAGGGTTAACTGTACATATTAATGTGGTCGTTGTAGCTAACAAAATAAGGACTTACATCTTCCATATCGCGCACTTTGATTTGCTACACAGGTCTGAAATGTGCAGTTTTCAAAGAAACATGTGTTGTGAATTTTCATTTTAAATAATGATATCTGGCAGTATTATATGCACACTATTAGGCCATTCTCTGTTAAATCAGGCTTCATAAGCAGTATTATATATCACACTATTAGGGTGTTCTCTATTAAATCAGGCAGCTACACCCAGTTGACTACCTGCACCACACATCAAAATGATCTAAATACGTTCCTCTTTGCTTAAAGACATTTCACATCTGAAAGAAACAGAGAGAACCAATAGGGACAACTACGCCTATAATGCCAAATTTAAGGGACACCAAGTGTATGCAATTATCAAAGCAGTGATGTTGAAACATCTGCACAGTAGTGATATGACACCAGTATTAGAAAGACAAGTGGGTGACACAGTATTTATTTTCTGCTCCCAGTAAAATGGAACCTATTATAATTCAGTCTTTTCCAGTTTTGTCCTTCTAAGGGAAATAAACAGTGAAGGTTGAATTCCTGGCAAGTGACTCCAGATGTTGTTGGCAGAGACTGATGAAAAGCGGTTCCAATCTCAATACCAGGGCCAAGGGGCTTGTATGTCTTCGTATTATTTTTGTAAAAGGAAAAAAAAATCAAGAGAGAGAGTCATCGGGGAGGAAGCCTTTTGCATATCCTGCTGAACGCCTGCCAGTGTTTAAACTAGGCCGATTCCCTTGGTTGTCTGTGTTGAGAAATGCAAGCTGTACCACTAAACCAGCTCATTTAGAGCTCTCCTGGTGCTTGCCAGCCTTCCTGAACCAGGTGCCTTCCTATCAAGCCTGCAGTCTGGGGCCTGTGTGGCGTGGGTACAGGGCTTGATGTTGTCTTCTGATAGGGGGAAAGTCGGAACTTCTTAGTGACAGAGCTGTCCTGTACATTCTTCTGGGTTTTATATCACTATCATTGAAACTGCCGTTTTCATGATGATCAAATGCAATACCATAAGTCTTACAAAAGCCATCAAACAATCTGCTTTAACCATCTTTGCCATGTTAATTGCCAGGACGATTTTAAAAACAAGGTGGCTTGACTGCTTTTTTGGGTCTACCCTGAAATTTAATTTGAAAAAAATAAAATAAATTGCTGTTTGCACTTTTACAAACTCTTACAAAATTATTAGAGAAATGGCAGCCACATCAGTTTTAAGGTTCTTAGCAGCTGCACTTTGAGTACAAATACATTATGCACCCTTAGTTGTCCATTGCAATTTGAACAATGAGTGGACCATTTTGAATTGTGTGATGTGGGTATAATGTTTGAAGAAGAAGTTCACCAATTTAAGCAAACAAAGTAAATTCGCTTTTGCCAATACTCCTTTCTCGGACAGACCAAAAAAGTGAAAATTTTTAGAATAAGTGGCGAATGGGGGACCTGCCGAATTACCATCCTGAACCCTGGCACTCCATATTTCAAGATCAGCAAAACTATTCTCTACCTCTAGTTTATCCTACATGAGATGGTCGTTGTCATGTAAATTGCAAATTGATTCTGTGGCCACGGTAATTGCTATATAGTAGGGGTGGGCACCAACATCGATATTTTGATATGATATCGATATCTTTCGATAATAATTTCCATATGGCGATATCGGGGGTTGAAAAAAAATCACGTACACTCGCAGAGACATATTTTTTATTTCCAATAATGCTAAAAATGCAAACGCAGTATAATCAAGTTCATTTTATATTAAGATACAACAAACCCTATTCATGCTAATCATTGTCAGTCTAGGCAATCACCACACAATAAAGTACTATCTAACCATTTTATTCCATTGACTGGAGTTTAGTTAACAAACACTATTTGCATGCTGCATTAAACACTATTGGCATTATTTTGAAATATGCACCTGCGTCTGTGATTCATTGCATTTTGTCCGTGTGATTACTTCCGCTATTATTAATGTATTTTTAAAATGTGAACTTTCGGTATTATAAATGAGACGTACTTTTAAAACATCAAAACGCATCTCAAAATAATGGAAAATTCGGCATGACTTCATACTTAATACTTTAGAGGTGTCCTGAGTCAGGATTCATAGAAGATTCACCTACTTCTGGATTGGCTAGAAAATAACAACTCCGAAGTCTGTTCGCAGTGAAGTATAGAAATATTTTGGTTTTGAGGTGGCTGATGATGGAACAGTAAAACAATATAACAAGACCTTGTTTTTCTCCATGTATATTGCGAAGCAAAACACCACTGAGTTAAAGTAAGTTATTGCTTTTCATATGTAAATATCTGTTAATGTCTATACATGTATATATGTTTGATATTGCAATTGTGTTATATTGTGTTTTGGAAGACTTATCGATATTGATATCGAAATACGTGCACGATATTGATATATAATGTTCATATCGTTGCCCACCTCTACTATATTGTTTACAATGACATTACTAAGTCTATTTACTATTTAGTTTCGTAGCTGGTGTTCTATAGAATATAACCCAAATATAAGTATAATAATGTATGATTTCAATATTCTGTACACAGTCAAAATCAATAAATTGTAGGCCTATATATCAAGTAAAATTGCATAGTAACTTCTTTCAACGCTGAATACACTTCTATCTACATGGCAATGGCGTTGATATATGAGCCTATCCCTCTCACTTCTAACTGAAAACACCATGACAGCAATTCATTCATTCAAATTCATTTTTTGACACAGATACCAGGGACTGCAATAGCTATCAGAAGCTTAATGCACAGCAAACAAACCGACTGATGATAATGTCATATTTTCTAAAAATAAAAAAAATGGTTGCACATTGCATTAAACTAATAATGAGCACAGCTGTAGTTCCATTCTCCCACATCATTGTAAAGCAGTGGTGTATAGCATAACGCATGGTATGAGATGGGCTGAGCTAATAGACTGCAAAATTAACCTGGTGAGATTTTATAAGCGACGCAATGTCTATTAATGTATTCAATAGCAGACAATTATTCAAGAGCAGACATCTATATATTTCTGTAAAATATGTTGACCATAGAATTCTGTAAGCCGTAAATATCGATATACTACAAAGGTTTTAAATTGTGCCATACCATTTTGGCTATTAAGAATAAATGTTGCCTAAGGTGGAAGCTATTGAGTTTAACTCACATTGTACTGTATGTAGCTGGGAGTCGAGCAAGATGATAGTACTTCCAAGGTCCAGTTTTAAGAGAATTAAACTACATTTTACCTGGTGTCCAGTTTTCTGTGAATTCAAAATAATGAAAACCTGTAGAAGCATCCAAAGGAAATGGCAAAATTCATTTTTTTTTTCTTTCAGCTCTGATTTTAATATGTAAAACTTTGCCAACTAGCTGCCTAATCTCAAAACAGGTAGTCCCCAGCCTTGTCATTAGTACTGTCATACCCAAATAAACTCTTCTGCAAAACATCATCCTTTATAAATTAGGCACTTAACTTATATGACAACGTGCAATTTAAAGATGTTTAAAGATATAACTTCAATAGGAATCAACGTGCTTTGCATAAAGATGTGACGTTTATAACAGGCATCAGATTTTGTATTGCTTAAAATAGAAACCAGTGCACCTACCTTTTTCAGATGATTATAAACATTTCGCCCACACTGCAGTTCAAGTCAGATTAAGCCTTCTCGCACATCCCTTTTAACAAAGAAAGTACACGAGCTGAACAAGACTGCGATGGTGAAGCCAGAAAATCCTGCGGTCACCAGAACGGTTTCTCATTCAACAACACTTCGCACGGTGTTAAAGAGATAGCGAGAGGTACTGCACAGTACAGAACCGACTCAATCTCGAGTCACCCCACAGGTACTGTGCCGCGGCTCCGTCGATTTGAACATAAAGGTTGCTGAAGACGTCTACAAAAACGCAGGCGTCATCTCTCTCTCTCTCTCTCTCTCTCTCTCTCTCTCTCTCTCTCTCTCTCTCTCTCTCTCTCTCTAAGTAGTTTTTATCGACGCAATAATCTTCTAGTAGTGGGTGTGTATGCTGATTGACCTGCCATATCTTCCAAAGTTAAGAAACGGAGCACCTCAGAGCCAAACGCATATCTTTTGATAACTGTCATTAAATTAATGTTAGGAATTTTATATCTACTACCAAACTTGGACACGTTTGGTAAGGAAATGTTTCTCTTTTCTATAAACTCTACATAATCTTCATAAATCTATAGTTTTCATATTTAATACACACACACGCGCACACACACGTTTGCATTCCTATATTTATGGGGACTCATTGACTCTATATTTTTATTTACTATTTCTAACTCCAGTCAGACAAAACTCCACATAGGTTGAAAGTCGACAACAAACTCATTTATTACTTCTAATAATAAACTAGAGAGAAAAAGTTGGCTGACTTGTGCTTTCCTCACAGGCTGCTTAGCTCCGGCTGGAGTTAAAATTTAAATTTTAAACGATATTACTTTCTGAACTGTAATTGTTCTATGTGAGAAAATGTATTTCTCTTGTGTCTTTTTTCACAGAAAGACTAGCACAGCTACTGGGCTCAGAAGCTCTGTGTTGACTGATGGGCTGAGAGTGCTTGCAGTCTGTCCCACAGTATCTCCTTGCTGTCTTGGTGACAGCTTGCAGCACCATTATGAAGGCTGTTAGCTCTAACAAGCAGGCTTCACTCAGTCCCGTATTTGTACTGACTGTGTGGTTTTGCCAGAACCTATACAGGTGGGCATCCCTGTATACTGCTTCCTGCTGTAACGCGAACCGAGTAGACCCGTACCGAACTGGCCTGGTTCCAAACCACGGTACCATCCCTGGTCCAGTACCAGAGTAGTCGGTTCGGGTCTTGACCTGCTCCGTGGCTGTTTGAGCAGACTGAGGCAGCAGCTATACATTACTGTACACTGTGTTGCTGCTTGCATCATGCCTGGGTTTTATCCCTGTGACTTACTGTATGCAAGGCCATTCTGCCGGTTGCATGCCAAAGAGGCACTAACAAACCACAGTTTCTGCAAGTTTTGTGCAAATTTCTCTAAGCGCACGCTGGAGAAACGTGTGTCTCGCAGCTCTACAGAGTGCTCTATGTCCATTATACCAGGGGAGCGTGCTGCCCCATCACTCTCTGTTAAAGAGGTGGCTGCACCCTCTCCACTTAACTGTGCAAAGGGAGAGCAGACAACGTGCTCGGGGAAATAGCCATGTAGGAATTCCTCATCCTCCTCTGCCTCTCCTTCTCCTTCTCCAAGGAAGAGGAAGAGGAAGAATCACCGATCCAAGAGACCGACGAACTCCGAACAGCTGGAGAAACCCTGGTCAGCTGCTTCCCATCAGGGAACGGTGCTTGCAGAGCTGTTGCGTGACTATGCATTTGAACAAAAACCTGCTCTGTATCTCCACATTGAATGGACAGGCTGTGGGCAGGAACCTGGCAGCTATGGCTTTCCCAGGCAGGCGTGTCTGATGTGGATAAAGCATCACTGTTAGATGCCCTCATTACACCAGGGCATACCTTTGGTCCTGCGGTGGATGACATGCTACAGTGCTCTCACCGCACATGGGAGTCTACAAAGGAGCTGGTGTATCTGCTTCCCAAGTGACCACCCCAGTGTGCAAAACCAGCGGCAAACTGATGCCCAAGGCCCCAGCAGCCAGGTACATTTCACACTTAAAAGGGAACGGTAGGTTATTATTATAACCCTTACATTTTTCAATAGACCACACATGCCACTGTAAATTCTGGCAACGTCCATATGCTGAGCATGTTAAAAGGGAGTTACCGTCCTTTTGCACGGAAAACCACGGTTGAGTGCAAATTCTGACAGCTTTTCAGATGTGGCAACAATGTTTAACTATGGAGACATGCCGTAGATCCCACTTAATCCATTATTGAGCCCCATCCACATTGCCCTGATGAATGGCCAAGTTGTGCCGCTTGTACAAGCCAAGATGTGATCATACCAACTGCTAGCAATCATATTGAAACCCACAGATTAGTCTATAAATAAACCACCATCTACATTACAGTCTTCATGTTAGTGTCTCTTGACATTTCAGGAGCTGATGAAACTAGAAAATATTTGGCGCACAACACTGTCTGCGGTAATAGCTGGTTACTTTTCAATTATAGTTATAATGGTGAAAAGAAAATATATGCACTGATTCAGCTTGTACCTTTACGGACAATTCTGTTATCCAAATCCTCTCATGTTGCATGCAATTCTTCTCCACAGTTAGTATTAAGATGCTTTTACTAGGAGTTTAGTGTTTATATTGGTAAGGGCTAGCACCATCTAGAGCCAGGGTTTCTTCTAAGGGTCATAGGGACAGAGCCGGCCTTAAGGCAAGACAAGCGAGGTGGCCGCCTAGGGCCCCCACCCTTTAGGGGGCCCCACACTCAACCGGACTGCCATGAGGCTTTATGTGTTTGTTACAGGTGCGCAAAACACTCAGGATTGCAAATTTGGGGTACCTCTTCTAGCGCCAGCAACATTACATTTTGTCAGGTTTTTTTAAGTATTTTTTTTTATTCCTTAGCAACCATAGATGATAATAGTTTCTCATGGAGTCTGGCCTACTCACATGACCCACCCACACTCATCCACACACACAGGAGAGAAGGTTTGTGTTGGTGGGAAAGTGGAAGCAAACGTTGCAGAACACTTTTACACAGTTATCAATGAAATCTTTGTTAAGCAAGTCAAAAAAGGAATGTGGACAATAGTAGACTTAGCAGGTAACAAGACTGCAAGCCTCTCATTTACCGTGAAAGTTAAGCTTTGCTAGTTTATAAACACATTTTGTTGATTAAAAAATGCTGATGCTTTGGTTATGCATATAATCACAGATTTATGTTAACCAAATCAGTTGTTGCAGCTTATGTAAATCTAATCCATTAATCCATGCAATGTAGCTGAATTCATGAGCTATTGTTTCGTTAATATGTTGAACGTTTGGGCTACTCAGATATATATATATATATATATATATATATACTGTATACACACACACACAGCAATGACAATTAAACTACATCTAGCCACATCTAAAATACCATCTTTTTAAGTACATGTTTGTTTATTATTACAATAATATTTTAGGCTGTTATGAGTCTTGTCATGGATGAGACAGACGTGGCAGAATTTCCTTTTTACAAAATATTACAAATATGGGTGTGATGAGATATGGGGTACATTTTGTTAACAATATTTACTGTAACACAAAACACTAAAAACTAATTGAAGGGGGATGTTAATTTAGCATCAGTGTCAAAACAGTTTAGCACCAATTTTCGAAATGATTTGCACCCCTGACGCTGTTGCTGCAGCTCCTCATGTCAGCACCTCGCAGGTCTGAGTCCTGTGAAAATGCTGCAGTACATGCATGAAAACAGATTACCCTACAGATCATTCCAGTGACGGTTGCTTCTGGTGAGCGCAAATTTTCCAGGCTGAAATTCATCCAGACATATTTGCACTCAACGATGACTCAAAAAGATTGTCCATACTGTCAAATGAGAGCGAAGTTACCAAGAATTTAAAATACTCAGACTTGATAAAGGACTTTGCTGCCACTAAAGCTGGGAAAATGTCTTTGTAATTTCTTTTCTTATGTAATTTAGAACTTAAAATGAAAAAAGGATTTGACAATGACCAGGGTTTTTTTATTATTATTATTTTTATAATGATTTATTTATTTATTTATTTATTTAAAAAAGCAGATATTCCGTTTGTACCTGAGTCTGTCCACTTATTCTGTTAAAAAGAAAACAAGAGATCCCGTGTCACCGCATTGGTGTCAGAAAAAGTGCGATTAAATCATGCAACCGGTCTCTACAATGGATCAGACGGGGCTTACAGAGGGGGAGCTGTCAGGAACGATTACGAGACACTGGGCAGAAGGATAAAGTGAAAAAGGTGCCATGGAGGAGTTGCAGCAGCGAGAGAGACAGGTTGGTGAATTGCTGTCTGGAAAACGCATGGTGTGACATAAGATGGCTGCTATGCTAGGTGGCAACATGGACGCCACACTGGAAGAGAAGAACAAGACGAAACCTGACGTGACGTCAGTGCGGATGGAAGCTAGAGCGGCTGGTGCAGGGTGGAAAAGCGGCCATTTTGAGGAGGACCAAAACAATAACAAAGGGGCCTATGCGGCGCTGCATGAATCGGGTGAGCAAAACTGGCAAATGTTTAAACAGCAGTTTGAACAGAGAGCTATAGTAAATGAATGGAGCAGTGAGGTTCAATTGATGCAATTGATTCGCGGTTTACCTGAAGAAAAATGTAAAAAAAAGTCGCGTTTAAAAAAAAAAAAAAGCTGTAACATACGAGACTGTGATTGAATGCTTGGATGAACATGTAAAAGGCCCGACATGGCCGCGGCTCCACCGGTAGCAGGGAGAGTCAGGATGGGGCCACTGCAACAGAGCAGGCCTGCGGGGGAAACCAGGCCTTTGTGCCACCAGGACAGAGTGAAGGCTGGACGCTACGATGGGCGTACCTCCTGGAGGCCTACCGGGCTAAGTTTCAGATGGTAGCCCAGGCCAATTGCTGGAACCAGGCCGAGAAGGCAGTGCCGTTAGCAGCGGCCTTGGAGGGGGAAGCACTGAGGGCCTTACTCGATCTGAATAATGAGGAGCTAACAGATTATCGGGCTGTTGTCAATGCCCTGGATCACCGCTTCGGGAGCACTGAGCCAGCGCCTGGCCTCTCGTACCCAAGAGAAAAGCTGGGCGTGTTTGCTGCTACCTCACTAGGAAAGGCTACCCACACTTCGCAGCTGAGGTACAGGAGGACCTGGCCAGAGAGGCCTTCCTCCGGGGATTAACTCCCGACGCACTACACAGCCACATCAGGCTCACTGCGCTGGCCTCTCTGGAGCTTGCTTTAACCTAAGCCAAGATGGTAGAGGAGGTTTTGGAGGAGAACCAGCCTAACCGGGCCCTGGAAGGAGGACCTCCGGGCCGGCTGCAACCACGGGCCCGCCAGGCCCGGGGCCTAGACGGAATCGACTCCGAGGACCCCTGTCTGACCCCCGGGGCCATCTCTGCTGGCGCTGCAGCCAACCAGGCCACTTCCAATGCTTCTGCTCAGCACTCACCACCCCGGCTACCTTCCAAACTGACCTCCAGCAGGGAAACTACCAGGGACCAGTATAGATGGGACACCGCTGGCCCCAGCTTCAGCTGGCCCCACTGGTCAGTGCATCAGAGCCAGGCACACGGGGAGTTCCGCTGTACGATCGGGGGCAACCATAATTCACTGACCTCACAGTCCTGGCCTGCTTGTGGGGCAGACATTCACCGGAGATTACTGCCACACTGCTATTAGCATTCAAGGAGTACCCTGCCATGCCCTCATTGATGCAGCTTCTACAGTCACGTTGGTCCACCCCGATGTTCTACTGGAGGTAACTCGAATGGAGTCTATGGTTGTACACCTCTGTACGGTCACCCGAGAGGTCACACCGATGTTGGGGAGGGGCAGGTTTGCCATTGAGGTGGCTGGGTGAACTGTACACCACCCTGTCTGTGTTGCAGAAGTACAAGACCCATGTATACTGGGATTGGACTTCCTCCTGTTCACCGTGGGGCAACTGGACCTACAGTCCGGGACGATGAGGTTTCCGGGAGGGCCCCCCTTCGCCTTGACCCCGCCAGGAAGGGTCGATCAGAGAATGAGCACCCCTGTTAGGCAGATCAAAGAGCCTGTGGCCCCTGGCCCCTTCCTGCATGTCTGCCTCCTCAGGATCCGCCTACCCCCGCTGTTCGCCACCAGCCAGTCTTCACGATCCTGCCTGAGTGTGTGACTGGTCCTCACTGCTGCAGGAGGGCTGCTGCCCCAGCAGTCCCCGGAGGGAGAGATGGTAGTGGCGTACTACAGACGGACGTTCAACAAGGCTGAGTGCAATTACTGCGTGACCCGGAGGGAGCTGTTGGTCGTCGTGGAGTCCGCACACCACTTCTGACACTACCTATGTGGACTGCCCTTCACCATCTGCACCAACCATGCAGCATTGCAGTGGCTGATGTCCTTCCGGGAACCCGAGAGTCAGATGGCCTAGTGGCTTGAACAACTGCAGGCCTTCCAGTACACCGTGCAGCATCGGGCCAGAGACAGAGACACACCAGAATGCTGATGCCGTCTCGTCACCCCTGCGCTAAGCAGGGCTGTCAGTATTGCAGTCAGCGGGACGAGAGGGAGGCACACTGCCGGAGCTGGAGGGAGCTGTCTGTCGCGCGCTGCTGTCCGTGGAGTCAGGGGACTGGAGGGCACGTCAGGAGGAGGACCCGGATCTGAGGACCTTGCTGCAGTGGCTGGAAGAGGGGAGGAGACCTAGTTGGGAAGAGGTCACCCTGATGTTGCAGACGGTGAAGGGGCTGTGGGCTCAGTGGCCCGGGCTTGCCCTCCGAGATGGGTTACTTCAGCAGCACTGAATAGAGCTGGCAACAGGACAGGCATGGTGGCAGGTGACTTGACGGAGGAGGTGCTAGCCATGCATCACGGGACGCCGGGCAATGGGCACTTCGGGGTTACTAAGGCCTCTGCGGCGCCCGACAGGGCTTCTACTGGGGCCGGTGATACCACTGGAAGGGCCCCCAAGGTCAGTCCCGAGCCCTTTGCAGCAGTATCAGGTCAGCGCCCCGATGGAACGGGTGGCGGGGTTGACTTTCTGGGCCCGTTTCCCCGGTCGATCAGAGGGAACCGGTTCGTTCTAGTAGCGGTGGATTATTTTAGAAGTGGCCAGAGGTGTACGCCCTACTGGATCAGGAGGCGGAGACGGTGAGTAAGGCGCTTCTTGAGGGCTTCTTCAGCCGAATTTCGAGTCCAGGGTGTTCCGGGAGCTGTGCAGCCAGCTGGACATTTGGAAGAACCGCACCACCCCTCTCCACCCCCAGGGTGATGGACTCGTCGAACGGTTCAACCGCACACTGGGGGTACAACTGGAGCTCACCACAACCAGGGACCAGAAGGACTGGGACAAGCACTTACCCCTGGTCTTGCTGGCTTGCCGGTCGGCTCTACAGGACAGCTCAGCACCTCCCCAGAGATCGCCTATGGCTGGCCGCTAGATTCGCTGGGAGCGCCCACTGGGCCTGAGTACGCCCGGAGACTCCAAGACCACTTGGAGACCGCGCACACCTTCACCTGCAAGAACCTACAGGCCAGTGGTCAGCGCCAGAAACGGGGTTATGATTTCTGGGTCCGGGGACGCCACTGGGTGTACAGCCTGAAGAGGACTCAAGGACGCTGCCCCAAACTGGAAACCAAGTGGGTTTCTGTGAAATCTTGGATGGCAAAGTGGTCTACCGGGTCAAGCTGCCACCCTGGGTCCGCCTTCTGGTCCTCCACCAGGATTGGATGGCCCCCTACCTGGGCCAGGCCACCAGGGATTTACACTCTATTACCTGCGGCTGCATTTTAGTGGCTGGTTCAAATTGTTTTCGGTGTTTGATAGAATATTGTTAAGAGTATCTTTCTCTTATAAAGCTATTAGTATTTGGGGTTCTCTGGCTTATTCCCACTCTAAAGGATCTTCAATGGCGATACAGTTATTTTGTACTGACAGGCAATGGCGTGAACCTTTTAGCAGAATCATACCATTGATTGGTAAAGTTTTTTTTTTCTTTTTCATGGCACTGTTTTGAACCAAAGTCAATAATCCAATGCAATCAATGTAACCCATTGTAGCACCATGCTACCATTTCAGTACCAGTGTGTGTATTTGTTTCAGCTCTATTGTGTTCCCATTACTGGTAATGCTAGTGGTATTATGGTACTGGGAATTATTGCTGTTTTTCAAACTTTTCTAAAAGGGAATGATTGTAGCTAGCAAAATAATTCTTTAAATCTTGCACAAATCCTGTGCACTTCCATTTATTACATACTTAGGTCTCAAATGTGCAGTTTTTGAAAGAAGTACAGTACATGTTATAGTAAGCATTTTGATTTTAAAACCTGGTACTACACTGAATCAAATAAATCTTATTTAAGAAGTACATCTAAAAAACCGGATAGCTTCCTTTAACCCATTGTAGCACCAGATATCATATTTTCAAATGAAAATACATGTATTTATTTTAAAAATGCACATTTGAGACCAATTTGGCTAATGGAAGTGCCAAACGGATAGGATTTATGTAACTATTTTGTTAGGTATGATTTCCATTACATGAGAGTAGATGTTAAAACTTCATGCTGATTTGAACTCGGCTCTCATCAAGATAAGCACCAACTAAGACATAGCTTTACAGTAAACTAATGTGATCCATCTGCATCTCCATCTATTTGTATTTCTTATTTTGCCTCCCCAGTGCATCAGCATGACAACCGTCTGGATTGAGCTAAACAGGGTACATCTCTGGGGTCTTCAAGTGGGCACCTTCCATCCTCAGTGTTTCGTGGACTAGCCCACGATACCTCAAGGGGGCTCGACAGTGATTCTGGCATCCCAGTATCACGCCGCTCCGTCCCTCACTCAACTCAGCCCAGCTTACTTACCCATGAGATCCCCAGCCAGAATCTTGACATGACTTTTATGTCTTGGAAAATAAGAAAGCCCTTTAAGCTAGGGGTGTGCAGATACTCTGATTTTCCAAGTAATTCCCTTAATCGCAAAGCACCCTAACTAGATTCTTGACCTATAACCCAAAGTAATCAGTGCTGAGACACCAACATAGGCTGTGCTCCTTGGTGGCCCCCAAACCAAGGACTGGCCAAACTTAGTAAAGTTAATCTAAACTGAAATCTACCAAAAAACAAAATCCTATGAGATATGGCTGCAGGCTATTACAACATCTCTTTCCTGATCTCTGGCGTACACAGCAGGGAACTGCCTCTAACACTAGGTTTGAGCCATTGCCAACTGAGAGGGCAAAATGGACTCAGATGGCCCGACCTGGCACAGCCTGTTGAAAGCAGTGTTCTGTAACAACTTGGCGCAGCTTGGTTCTGGCTGTGAGAAAGCTTGTCGCCACACTCCACAGCCAAATTCCTATAGCCGAGCATGCAATGGGGCCCAGAAGTCGAGTTTAAGCAATATATATATATATATAAAACAGCCTTTAGCAGCTAGGCCAGCTAATTGTTTAGACAAATTCCTCCAGGGGTCCTTTTAAGGTTTAATCTGGACCTCAATTTCTTCCTTCTAAGTACCTGCTTATAGGGAGAACAGGTGTGTGTGTGTGTGTGTGCGTGTGTGTGTGTGTATGTGTGTATATCTATATAGTGTATATGCATTGATTACATACTTTACTGTAGATATGAAATAAGAACTTTTCTGCTTAGTCAGTGACATGAAGCAGAGCACATGTTTTTTATTGCAATGGATCTTCGTGCTCCTGAAGGTGTTGGCTCGAGAAGGAGGGAGTGAAGAAATGGGTATGTAAGTAGTGTTGTTTTTTATTGATTCAAGGCACTATTTTGTTTTTTGAAAGCTTTAACTTTAAAAGTTATTTAATACATGTGTTGTATTTATTCATCGAATCATCCAATCTAATAAACACAGTGCTGAATTAAGAAATACAAAAATTCAATGACAAACATTATGACTAGAAGTCATTTGAAGATATTGAAAAAGACTTGTAGTCTAAACATTTGTTACTGATCTTTAGTTTATTTTAGTATTTCTTTATTATTATTTTAAAACTATTTGATGGAGTAAAAAAAAACACTTCTTGTCTGTTATAGCTGCATAGAATGATCTAATGAATATCACACTTTACTCTGTCAATACACTTTTAAAAGTAATTATTTATAGTATTAGCAAGTTAAAGCTTTCTGAATAGTGCTCTTACTATAGGGGATACTTCATATAATCAACAATCCTCTATTATTTAATTTCTTACCTGTGTAATATTGTGTTATGTGTTTTAGGTTTAATTCACTGTTGTTGTAAGAAATCAGTCACTTATCCGACTGCGGTGGGACCAGAGTAAGGGTAGATATGTAAAAAGTCGGATGAATGAATCCTGTTTTAAATACCATTATACACAGCTGTAACAATTACTATATGCACACAATTATTGTTTTGAGATTCAGCTTTTACTAGGGAGCTCCCCTAAATCCCTTGTTTAGAAAGATACAAGGTATTAATGCTTGTGACAGAGTAGCCGTCTGCCGTGTGTGTGCGTGCATTCGCTGTTGAGTGACAGTCGAACAGGGTTTATTTACGTATCAACACATTGAACAACTCACGTGACACTACCAGCAATGGTAGCGCATGGAGCACATACAACACAGTGTACGAAAACTTTGGTAGGATCTACAATTTCTGAACTAATCTCGAACAAATGTGTTTTTTCTTACATCCACTTGGATCAGTGTTGCAGGTTTAATGGTTACTTCCTGGGAGGTGCATGATTAAGGCCCTGTAATAATCGCAGAAATTTTCTTTAAAATTCATGGCATTGTCATGGGTAAAGTATCGTATTTCGCGATGTGCATGGAAATATAAAATAAATTATGTGTACATACAAATAGCAAATATACAGATAAATGCATTGATATCAAAATTAACATCAAATTTACTCAAGCTCTTTACAATAGCTTGTGAAACGGTGTTGTAACAGCCTGTAGGTAAAGTGTATCTGCAAGTACAGCTTTCAGTTCCAGTACGTCAGGTGCATGTTCACCATTTAGGTCTTGCAAAACAAATAAAATGTGTAACACATACTGATCTTGTGCATACATGCCAACAGTCCCTATATTTCCTAGCAAATGTCTCGCGTCCCAGTGCATATAGGAAGAAAGTCCCGATATTTACACATAGAAAAAAAAAAACATTTATTCTGCACAGTAGTTAGTGAAAACCACATGCTGTGCTCTTCGTGCGGCCGACACATCTGCTGATCACTAACTTACAGGTATAAAAAGGTAAGAACACTTCATTGTGTCTGTGTTTACTGTCATGCTGGTCGTGCTGTGTTGAGTTGAGGAGATACGTCTATTATAATATGATAGGGTGTTTTTTTTGCGTAGGACCCTTCCCATGTGTATAGTGGGTATAACTAGGGAACTACCTAAATCGCGATTTCGGATTTCGGAAATCGTGAAATTGAGGGGTCACCGCGAAATTCACCTCTTAGGGGCCAATGCATACAAACAAGTACGGAGAGGGAAAAAAAACGTGTTTAAATGAACTACTGCACAACACAAGTGACTCAAACTACGTATCTTCCTTCTGCAGATAGCCCTTTTTTTATTCCTTCGCCGTCCTGTGTGCATTGCACTTAAGCAAAAACAAACAAACAAAAAATGTCCACAAGTAACATTTACAAAATAAATTCTCCAAAGCAGTTAACGTTCTTGTTTACTATTCAAATGACAAATTTTTAATCAGCCTATCACTGCGTCTTTACTGCTTTTATGTGACCTGTACTGTTCGGGAGGGGGCGGGACAAAGTTGGTGCTCCATTGTTTTGATTTAGGCCCTGTCCACACTATGCCTTTAAACCGTATTTGTTGCATTTAAGACGGCTTAAAAGTGCTAAATACGGTTTGCGTCCACACTACGCAGCATTAAATACCGTACTCGAGAACCGGACTCGAGACCACCTCAGGAGGTAGTCTCGAGTCCTGTTCTAATTAGATCGCATCAGGTAGTGCGATTTATCACAAGTGTGGACGCTGTAATACCAAAATACATTTTTTGTGTATCCTCCAATATCCCAAAATGCTTTGTGCTATGGTTGGCGAAATACTCAGAGCAGGCGTCCGAAGGACTTGCTATCAGTGTACACTCTGCACTAGGTATTCATTTTTATGCTTCAAAAAATCTGTCAGGACATCTATGTTAAACTAGTGGGGAAAATAACAAAAACACAACGTTAAATTAGGCGACTGCAAAAATGAAATTCGAGTTAAAAGTACGATCGGGGATGAACAAATTACGTAATTTGTCAGCTCTGTTTGAAATAAAATTAAGAGGACCCCGAATTAGGCTCAGGCAAGATATGAAGGTAAAAACAAAGATTGTTTTGTAATTAACAGCTTCTTTCTGAGTTTAATTATAAAACAGAATCAGCTCAATTTGTTTAAAGGGACTTCATCTGATTAAAAATAAAACTTGAAAACGTCAAGCCCTACTTGTGTGTGTGTGTGTGTGTGTGTTCGGATTTACTTTTTCCACAATACTTGTTATATTTCATTTATGCAATATGGACCTCTGTTAATATGGGGCATAACACATTATTTTAAAATAAAATACAGTGCATGGTGGGATACTATCGTATTAATTTCCACGGTTCGTTGCGCTGCTGGGAATTGTAACTGAACTATCCTAATGGTGTGTGGACGCATTAAGCCTGACTAAACATGAAACGGTACTTCAGTGTGGACGCTTTGAGCTGGATTAATTAGAGCGGGTTCGAGTACGGTTCTCGAGATCGGTTATGTAGTGTGGACAGGGCCTTAGGTTGCTAAAATCTAGTTTTCAGCATTGGAGGGAAAATAGTAGAAATGGACGACAAAAAAGCAAAGTATATTTCGGCTGATGATCGTTTTAAGATATTTCCCAAAGAAACTACATGTAGACTGAGGTAATTGTTTTACATATCTTAATGTGTATTTGGAGAAAATACGATCGATCGCTATAGTTTCAGAATCACACATTAAACAAAAGGCTACTTCAGAGGCTGCTGAACAGAACGTAAAATAAACAGCTTTCAGAAACCAAATTGTAAAGTCAGCGCAGACAAGAAGTTAAATCAGTACTAAAACTATCCAGCACAGCCACCTCGCTTCAACCTGCTGCTTACAGAATTTTAGACCCGAATAGCCACGTCTTCTTTGTTTTGACTCGGTACTAATAAAATAAATTATTGGATGGGACAAATAACATGACAACGAACGTGCTGCATACATTGACTTTATTAAAGTATGCCAGATGCCCTTGTGTAACCGAGTTTGTGGGCTGTTTCTAATCGATTTCCACATCTGCATAACTTAACTTCCAACCAATTCAGAGGATGCAGAACGTGCAGTCTCAATGTATGGGCAAGTCAACTGCTGGGGGATGCTGCATGCTTGCCTTTAACAAATGCCAGCACTCTGTTTTAGTAAGGAAGCAAGTACCACTATTTTTAGGCTTTATAGTGTTCCGAAATACTGTCCACTGACAAGCAACCAGACTGTTTTTTTTTAACCAATTTTATAATCTCTTGCTTGTGATAGTACTCGGCAACTTTAGGTAAGTGTTCACGTCTCAGCTGGGCTGATGAAGGAATCGCTCCACCATTTGCTACACTCTGTCTGAAGAATTTCCAGAACTTTTGGTTGTCCAATTTTTCAAAGGCGATATTTGCACAAACAAATGCCTCTGGCAGGTGAAAATGTAATAAGTGGACTTTTGGAATATGGAAGTCACCGTTTTTTGTTTCTTTGCAAGTTAAGCAGTTGCAGTACTGCTCTGGATTTCCGCCTTTCTCTTTTCTAAACGCCTGTCAACAGACGGGTTTCAGAAGTGATCTACAGAACGTTGCAGGACAGAATAGCTTACCTACATCGCTGTGTAAACTCCTGCTGTATACTGCTTTACGTGATCTGCTGCAGACACATTTTTAGCCTTTTAGAAACATCCATTTTCTTATTTACAGTATGTAGTACATTAATTTCCCGCATGATATGACATAATCACTGCACAGCACTGTGTGCATGGCAAATATTACACGCTGGCACATAGCAGAGCTATACAGTTTCGTTAATGTGATTTTTTTTAAAAATATATTTTGTATGAAATACAAGTAATTATGAAATTATTTTTATTTCTTAAGAATATTGTAAAAATTGCGGTATTGGGCTAATTTCACGATTTCCACGCAGTCCGTGAAATCGCGATTTTCACAGGGCCTTAGACATGATTCTGAGAGTTCTATTAGGGATCTGTGCTTGTTGAGTTAATGCCTAATTTATGGTATAACAATATTTCCTCAGTTTCTCTAGTTTTTTCAGAGCAATATCAACTATGTTAAACCACTCATTTAAGACTTTTTGAGTCCAATTCCTTATTTCACTATACAGCTATGATCATTCTAATTTCGTTACAAATTAAGAGATGCTTTCTGAATGATTATTTTTGGTAAGAAAATAAAAAAAATAGCAAATGGTTTTACTGACGTTTATCATATACATTTATTTCAGTCAAACTCATATTTTTTGGTAATTCGATGTTTAACAAGCTTTGCCGATTAATATTGAAAAGTAGCAAGTCTACCTATGACCAATGCGATTATGTAATTCTCACATTAACATATATTGTCAGTGAGTGATACTACAATATTTTGTGGTTTGCAGGGGAAGTCATACAGCGCAGGTTCCTGTCCTGGCTGTGTGAAGAGGCCAGTCTTCGCTGGAGATTCTGAAGGGAAGTTGGGTTAGGGAGGCAAAACCGGCAGAGACTGTTTCTCCTCATTGTGCTACAGCGAACCTTGTTGGCCAGGTGCCCTGTGAGCTCAAAGGCAGACACATGCAGGGCTAGCCTTTGTCCTCTAGAGGTCGACAGCTTGCTGGCATGCGCTCGCGAGTTCCTGGGTGAAAAAGGAAGCTGGCTCGATCATGGGATCGGAGGACGTCTATTGAACCTTCAGGTCTCCTGAGCTGTGTGGGGAATTGCTGCAGTCTGGGGGAAAAATGACTGGACATTCCAAATTGGGGAGAAAATCAGGAGTTAAAATAATTGTGCACATTTATTTTAGTTAGCTAAAGGACAAGAAAGCATGTAAACTGTCTTATAATAACTATTTAATAAAACACATGGCTATGCCCATATCAGATGTTTTACTCTTTGTATTTGTAACCAAGTGTGAGCAAGTGTCAGGACACCCTGTTAAATAAAAAAAGCAACATGGTCTGGACTTGAAACAGTATAGGATTGAACTAGGATCGGACTTATATTAACAAATGTATTCTTATTGTTGTTCAGATTCGCTTTTTATCATTTTCTTTTTCAGTCATCATACAGAAGTTAAAGAACCCCTTTGGCTAACCTCCAAGTACAGTACATCTGGTACACCAGAGTGTAAGCATTAACCTATCCTCTGCAATACTCTGCCTCTAATAGATATAAGAAATACCACATTTGTTCTACGTGGTGTTTCTTAATGATGTGTTTCCTACATCCACCAGAGGCAGAGTGTTGCTGGGGGGAAGATTAATGGTTACACTCTGGTGTACCAGATGTACTTGAAGATTATCCATAATTCTGAGAGCTCTTTTGAGGCCACAGGGGTGCAATAAGATTTTAAGTCACCAGGGTGTGATGACTGAAACAGAAAATGATGCAAAGTGGATCTAAACAACAATAAGAATACATTTGTTAATATAAGTCCGATCCTAGTTCAATCCTGTACTGTTTCTCTTTAATAGGTTCATCTTGATTGCACAATAAAGAATTGAAATCACAACACACAAACGCACAGCTTAATGTTTGAAGTGTTTATTTTAAAATGATGATATCACATAGAAATCCTCTTGTTCATAAACCATCATTTAAGACATTGTTACAAATCAACTCACTTCTTAAGAATTACATTTACACACATTGACGTGACATTGTCTTCATAATAATTCTCTTGACAAAAAATATAAGGCACCGACAGGATCGGTGGTTGTGGGCAGTATAAAAAAGTAAGAGAACTAAAAACAAAATGAGATATATATATATATATATATATATATATATATATATATATATATATATATATATATATATAAACATCTACTACACATACAAAATATGTTTGTCGTGTTAAACCACAGAAGTAAAACACACCTTAAGTAAAAGGTTTGTCAAATAAAAATTATAAAAAAAGAAAAGAAAAAAGAAAGAAAAGGCTTTGTGGCTTTCATGTGGGCAGAAGATGGTTTTATTTTGTTGGTGTCACTGGAGAAATTGGAGAAGGTCTGGCTAGCTATCAACAGGAGGGCTAACCTGGGTTTTTAAATGCTAGTCAGATAAGTCCAATTTTAATCATTCTGATTGGGTTTCAACAGAGGGCATGGTGTGTTTTGTAGGCCTCAGTTTGAGAGAACATGGCCAGGACAGGAATGCTGGTACAATTAAGCTGGCTTGGGAAAACTATAGTCGAGGTTACAAACATGGTTGTTTGATAGATGCTGGTTGCTCCATGTTGAATAATGTAGGTTTGAAACAAGGTTTCTTAAAACTTTATCAGTTAAAAAAAGTAGTGTTACTATGATCTGCTAGAAGAAGTCACACGTCCTTAAGTATTTCAGTTCTGCCAAATTTTAAATATTTATCTCCAAATGTATGTTCCTAGATGAGCAGGTTATTATATGGAGTCCAGTCTTGATTTTTTAATTTAGTGGGGCACAGCTGTGGCCCTTGGGATCTATTTCAGTCCAGGTCTTCATTCCAACCAGTTCCTAACTGTCAATTGAACCTGCTATGGGTCAATTAACTTACGTAGAAACAGTGATCAAAACTACGGGTTTACTGATTCAGTAAAGGCCAAAAGATGGAGACCATTGCTGTAGGGTCCAATTGAAGTACTGTTGAAACCTAGCGCTATCATGTGTAATGTGGGAAACAAGCACTAGGGGTATAATTTGAATGGTAATTTGAGATACCAGCCCAAGATTTAAAAAAAAAATCTAATGCAAAAAGTGATTCAGCAAAACCAATTACTTCACGATCTTTTCTAGACTAGCGTATTTCATACAATGTCATCCATAGTACAAATGCAATTGAGTACAATACAAGAAAATTAGATCATCAATGCTACAAAATTTGAACATCAATGCTATAGCGTTAAAACATCACTGTTAAGATCTGACCAATTTAATACAGCGATATTAGCCCAGCCCATTTGAAAATGAGATATCTACTGATGCATGGGGTCTGTGTCTGCATACCCGTGTCACAAGGTGTGGTTCACTGTTGTGCTTTATAGGATGTGCTTTGTTTCCAAACCATACCACTTCACAAGGCTGCACACTTTTTTTTTTTTTTTTTACGCATCAATGAGGATTAAACAAGACCAGAGAAGCTCCAATACAACCACTGACATTAGCACAGTCGAGACAACATCACATTCATTAACAGTTTCTCCATACAATTATTATGTTTCCGTGGGTTTGCAGCTAACAAATACAAGGCTAAACCAAAATGGGTTAGAGGGTGATGAGTTCTTGAGCAATGTTCAAACAATACATAAATTAATACATAACTTAATCTCTTCATAATTATTGTTAACAGAGTTATACCTTCCTTCATTTAATTATCTTGTTTTTCTTTAAATATAAAAATAGATAGGAAAAATCTATATTATAAAGTATATAGTATATATCAATAGATAGGATTTAAGTATCTTGATTAAAACACAATATAAGATTTGAAAAGATCACAAAAAGATTCTGATACTCGCATGGAGGAGAAAGTTAGCAATTACGTACTAGTTAGCAATTACGTACTAGACAAAAAAGCCTGACATGAGCCCATTTGCAGGGTACTGACAGAGATATGCCTAATTTCAATCTGCACCCCTAAACCAGTTTGTGATGCTCAATAGAATAGAATAGAATTCTGGGGCAAGCGCCATTTCTATCAATTCTACAATCCAATCCGTACCGGTACGTTACACAAAGCTCAAACATTTTTGTAAGTCCTCTTGCGACCCACAGTACAGTACACTGTCAAAAGATTAAGTGAATTCCATAGGACCCAAGGGATAATTCTCATTAATACATTTCTTAATTCACCTGCCATATTTCACTGATACTATAGTGAATTAACAGTCATGGGTTAATATCTGTCTCTAATGTCTTTCACATTAGGTAACTTCTTCCACCAGAGAGAGTTTTCTGCCTGCAATCCAAACTGAGGCTGACAGAGTCCCAAGTCAAACAGGTTTGATCTGGTTCTGTTGCCAATGGAAACAAACAGGACTGATTTCAAAACAATTGGTCCCAGTGGAAATGGACAAGCTTTGAAAATTGTCAACACAAATTTGATGTTTGTCACAATATCTCTGTTGTGCTACTGAGTAAAACCATGTTAATTCTTGTGATGTTCTGTACTGGTTCAAGCTGTTCACCATTTCCAAATGATTGTAAATGGCATAATAGTGACAATGGTATCACAATGGCAGTGACAATGGTATGATGAGCTACTGGTACAATGGCTCCACATGGTAACATTGTCATCTTTAGACACACAACAGTATGAACCAATGTGCACTAGTACTACTCAATTTCGGTCCCATTGTATCATGCCATTATCAATGCGCTAAAGTACCAGGACTACATTGTCATATGTGTTCCTGTCATGGAATGTCACTGTAAATTGACAGGAGGCTGTGTGGTCCAGGGGTTAAAGAAAGGGCTTATAACCAGGAGGTCCCCGGTTCAAATCCCACCTCAGCCACTGACTCATTGTGTGACCCTGAGCTCCGTCCTTCGGGTGAGACGTAATTGTAAGTGACTCTGCAGCTGCTGCATAGTTTACACACCCTAGTCTCTGTAAGTCGCCTTGGATAAAGGCGTCTGCTAAATAAACAAATAATAAATTGTTCTCTTACTACTGTCTACAGTGAAGTGTACTGTCAGATTAATCTCGCAGTGAGTCTGTGCTAGGTTTTCACTACAATGCATTGGGGGGGACCAGGAAGTACAGTAAGTATGTACTCCAATTTACAAGTGATTCTAGTAACCAGAGAACCATGAGATGCTGAAACTCCTTTACGCTTATTAACTTTTCAGAATTGTGAATTGTGTCCCGTTCCCTTACTTAGTGAAGAAAAACAATATAGAAAATGTAATTCACAAATTCCAGATTGCCAATAAAGAAAAACTAAATGAGCTAAAAGAAGGACTGACTCCCAGTTGGTAGATCACTAAGTGTGGTAAGCATCTTTCACTATAGACGCAAATACAGTTCTGGGATCTCAATTAATGAATTTCCGTTAAGGTTAGTACCCTACCAAACAAAAACAAATCCCTTAAGAAATCAATTCCTTACTCAAATATAATATTATCTAATATTATGGAAAATCTATAGTAATCTCAATTAACGAATTACATACTGTTGGACTCATACATCTAACATGATACAAATATATACACTATATACTGGTACTGTTAGGAGTATACTGTAAAAATCTTAAAGAATTCCACTATGTATTTTTTATAATGGGAGGGAGTCAAATATGCAAAGCCTAACCACCGAGTTTGAATGGGATGTGAGAAAGCGGGCCCATTTCTAGACATGTTTTGGCTACTTAGTGTAACAGGGCGGAGGCTGGGCTCGAACCAGCAACCCTGCACACCTCAATGCAAAAGAGCCAGGCTCGGCTGCATTTGTGGTTTTAGAGATTTTAACCTCATCTCATCTCACCGAGAACAGCAGTGCATCACACAACACTGCGTGTTACACTAGCAAGACTGTATGCAGCATGAACACATTGAAGTCACACAGTATCCACAGCAGGTAAATCATCTTATTTAAGTATAACAGGTAACACAACTAAGATACTATACCTAATACTCAGCAAGGGAAAGCTGCATTTAGCATAAAATTGACTTGTCACTTTAACTTTTCTAACTAAGCAATTACGTGCTGTAATGAAAAGAAATCCCTTTTTTATTTGTAGCAAGCCTGTTATAATAAGGTTATACTTGTATCCTCCTAATGACAGGATCCACCCCAGTCTCAGCTTATCACTTCAATATTTGGTAGAGACTGCAAGCTGGTGCAGCTATTGCCAGCTACATAAACAGCCTTGTGGTTAGAACACCTGTCTGCACAGCGGATAAAATATATGGTATTTCTTCACTGCCCTTTCCAAGGCATGAAGAAGTGTCTGTTTCCAAAGGGAGGGAATCTTAAGGCGGAATGAGTGAGGTGCTTACAGCAGCACCACCACCCAGTGTGCCGAGGCTATAGGAACAAGTGTCTCCTTAACAGTGCTTGCCTTACAAGTTTACTAAGGTAAGAAAGTCCTAGAATTTACAAATTTATATTTAGCTGTCAGAAAGTGCCATTAGCAATTGCTAACGCACAGCAGAGGACTCGTAAAGTGGAACTTGCGTGGAGAATGTTTGCTTAAAACAAACTAATAGGTTTTAAAGTCTTCACTACTGAATTATAACTATAGCTTTTGTTGGACCCAGCAGGACACTGCGAGCCTCACATGAACGATTAGATGCAAGAAAAGGCCAGAGATTGTTCAGGAGGTGCTCTGCACACAGCAGTCCTGTCACTACACCATAACCACAACTGTACTCTAGTGCGACTGGTTACAAAGGAAAAAAAACAACAGTACAACAATTTATGATACAAATAAATCCTTAATTAGCAGGCTTTACTCTGGTAGTGGTCACATCCCCATCTCATTTGGTATCTATTGTCTCAATAGGAAAAGGAATTGGGACTTGTAAGTTACCACAGAAATGATTTCATTGTTATAAGAAAATCATGGTTTCTGTTGGTCCACTCATCTTTTTCCTTTTGTCAAATTCAACTAAGAATGTGGAGAACATAGCGTTGTGTTTTTATGAACTACAAAACATGAGGCAACTTTCACTAAACTGTTCCTGGCAACTTTTGAAGCAATCCTCCCCCATGCTGCTCAGTTCAAGGATGTGCTTAGATTCTGTTTGTTTGAACTTAGCACCTGGGAAAACTGTCTTGAAAAGGTATATGGTACCTCTATGGATGTAGAAACACTACAGACTCAGTGCCATTATTGAGCATAAAGATCTTATTACTGATTGTATGTAAGACTGATCTTGTATTACTGATCTTATAGAAGTTATTTTTTTACTTAGGTGAATAAATATTGTTATGTAAAAAGCATGTACTGAACACCTGCATTTATAAATGTGTGTAAAAAATAACTCTTGTTGTACAGTATATATACCTTGTGTTTTACACTTCATCTCAAAGGGGGAATTTAAAACAGGGACTGAAGACAGAGTTACAGCATTGGATGATTGGAGAAGACAGAATGAGAAGATACTGACATTCCTAGCATCTTGAACTTCTATATTTATTAACATTCCTGTTTTCCCAGTCTATCCCCACCCTCAAGGATTTGAAGCCTCGAGCTTCTTTCTGTACATGCAAAGAATAAAAGCATGTTAAGCATGTGCTGCATTTTATGCAATTCAAGTAAGATTTTATCACAGATACTAGTGGATGTAATGGGGGGAGGAGAGGGGAGGGAGGGAGGGAGGGATTTCTTTGGCCAATCTCTAGCGCACCAGACTAAAGCAGAGATACATGTGTTTCAAGTTCTCAATATACAAACCCAAGTCCAAGCTTGTATGTTTGTTTTTTTTTACAAAAATTGGAATGCGGCTTACATTTAACTGGTATTCTTCAAACTGGACTTGTATCTACCTAATGACAGGATTCACCCCAATCTCAGTTTATCACTTCAGTATTTGGTAGAGATTGCAAGCTAGTGCAGCTATTGCCAGCTACATAAACAGCCCTGTGATTAGAATGCCTGTTTGCACTGTGGAGGAAATCTGTGGTTTCCTCACTGCCCTCTCCCAGTATTTGTTTCAAGGTGTGAATGAGTACCTTGTTCCAAAGGGAGGGAATCTTAACACAGAACAAGCCTGAGTAAACACCTTCTACCATAGTTGTGCCAACAGCACCCCTTTACTTCGTTTTTGTTTATAACGACAGAGTAATTACATCTGTTTAATAATGGATTACTGCACTTCAACTGCATCTGAAATGGGCCCAATTTGGATTAAGATTTGCCAATTTGGAATAAGATTTGCCGCCAATAATTATTTTGATAATTATTTTTACTGTTGTTTATCATTAATTATTGCAGGTACAGTAGTATAATTAATTATGCCTCAGATACAATCCTTGTGTACCAGCCATTAGTGCACATGTCCTTATATGCCTCATTCAAATTCACACTGCCCGCTGGAGTCTTGGCTGAATCTTGCATTCTCTTTACCCGTCTCTAGACGCAATAGTTCCCAGTGCATGTAAGCATTGTCTGAATGGCGTAATACTAAAACATGCAGTGCGGCTCCTCTGAGGGAGCATTCAGATTCGCTGCAGCATGTTCACTCTAGAGCCCTGGCTGTCCAGGTTCTGTCCCAGACACAGGGAAATTCATTACAATTGGAAAACGGACAACTGCAATTGTGACGACCTTTGAGGACCTTCTGTCCCTGTAACATGGGTATGTTGTCCAAACCTCCATAGCAGTGGCTATGGGATTTGAACACTGTTTAGAGTAACCCTGTCTCGTCAAGATTTTGGCTGATCATGCTACGTTTCCATATAGTCAACAGATAAACAACAGATGTTGAATAATCAAGCAGGTAGATACTACAAATAAAGCAACCAAGGTTCCTGTCTATCTCAGTTGTGCCACTTTGTGGTTCATGAGGACTATTATCAGATGAGCGTTGCTCATTCAGGGAATACAGACAAGTGTGATCTGAAGTCGGGCTGAGGCCAATCGTGCCAGAAGACACCTAAACCAGTTTTAAACACACCTGTTTCTAGAGCTATTTGTCCTGACTGCGCAATTATTTAATGCAAAAACCACATACATTTCAAATATTAGTTATCTTTAACATACTTTTTTTTTAGTTTTTTATGTGTTAATTTTATTTATAAATACTATAAAAAAAAACGAGCTATAATTTTGTTAATAATGTATGTGTGCTCATACTTTATCGGCGAGCATAGACTGGTGGATTGTGGGATGAGGCTGCATTATACAGTAATACTCCTTTAGTTTGTAACTTAAGTTACCTTTTTGGTGGTGTTATATACTTAACTGCTAGGCACTGGTAAGTTATCAAGTTAGTACAATAAAAAGTTAAAATAGAAAAAAAAAATGTCTAAGACATTAAATATTAAGAGGAAATTGTAAAGTTGATGTGTTGGTTATTGTTTGGTTTGGCTCGAGAGGGTGCACACAATCGAGTCTAGCTGTGCTCAACTGCTTTTGAACGTATAGCGGACAGCCAATCAGAGGGCAAGATTTTTGCTTCCTTTTTTTTGGGAAAAGGTTATGGCAAAAATCTTTAAAATCTATCACTGATAATAACAAAATTATTAACCTTTTTCCAAATATATAACCACTTGTAACAGAATCCTAAACACATTTTATTTATTTATTTTTTTGTTCCAACTGTTGTTATTTTTTTCCACACTTGATTTGTTATTTTGATGCTATACAAAAAACACGTCCTTGCTAACACACCACTGCACCACTACTGAGATGCTGAGTTTAGGGACCTGCTTCTTCAACATTATCAGACACAACTATTTGATTTCTTTCTTAATTTATTTTTTATAAACTGTAGTAGAGATACTGCCACGACTGTCCCCCAGGACCTCTTTGTAAATTAGTTGAAAGGCTCAATAGTTCTATCTAGGTAAGATGATAAAATACATCAAATAAAAAAAATATGAAGCATAAGCCTAAGACTTCCTGAAATGAGCCCCCCCCGACTGTCTTGATGGAATCATAGGCAGTATCAAAGAGAGCTGCGGAAGGAAAGTCAGAAGGGATCGCTAGGGCAACAGGAAGACAGAGACCCACCTGGAAGGGAAACTGTCAGTATCACAGTATCAGTATATTAATGACTTCTGCCACTTTGGTATTTACTAATGACAGCCTGTGACAGGGTACACCCCGCCCCTGTGTGTATGTATTATTTTGTATTTGTGTGTGTTATTATTATTTAAATGTGTGGTTTGGTGTGTTAAAAACACAATGTTTTGTTATTGTTATTTTGCAGCATGGATGGGGTTAAAATTCCCCATCCATGCTAAACTCGTGCAGAATGTGACTCCAGATGTCAAAAAATCAATCAATCTGGAGATCACATGTACAAAAAAACCCATCGCTTTTGCTGAACAAGGTTGGTGTTCAGAGAGGACAACGAGAGACGTGAGTCGTGAGATAAAGTAAGAATAAAAGCAATTAGTACTCGTGCTGGCTATAAACCAGCATGTTATCTGTTTTTGTATCTGTTTGTTTGTTTGTTTGGGCCACCATGCCATTTACTTTGTGAGAAGTGTTTGGTTTTGTTTAAATCTTTTATTTTCTATTAAACATGCACATCAGTGTTTCCATACCCCAGTACTGTTGTCTGTCTCTTCCTGGTCTGACATCACCCACAAGCCATCCGGGTCACAGTGACTAATTCACTGCTTCTCTTCAATGTCTTGGCCACATTCTTTAGATTAGTGTGGTGTTCTAGAGAGATGGGATCATACACTTTTGGTATTGTTTTTTTTTAAATTATTTTTATTCTGTATACTATCTACAAACTACTATTGTACCAGCTGAACTGCTATATTTGGTGCAAAGAAAGACACAGAAAGAGCAGAATTACTACTAGGTGAAAAGAAAAAGATCTAATACTGAAGACCTTATCCTGGTAGCTTGATTCATGAAGCAGATATTATTGAGTGACCAACATAAAATCTAAGATGCCAAACCACTCCTAAACCACTTTCCCACTTATTACTATACATAAGAAAACTATGGATAAACTGGAGCTACTGTTTGAATAATTGTTGGTAAGTGGAATGGAGATGTCTCTCATACACTTACCCCAATGGTCTTGGAGTTATCAAAGCCAATGACATACCTCGAGCAAGATCTTACAGGGATTTTTGAACTTCATGGGTACTGACCTACCAAATCTTGGAACAGTGAACTTGGTCTTCAGTGACGCAACTTCCACACCCATGTCACTGTCATCTTTACTCAACTCAATCATTCAATTCGAGGACTTGGATCATTAGGTGAAAAGACATTGAAGATATTGCTATAGAGCTTTGCAAGATGTGTTCTGAAAGCTCTGCGACCACTGGAGAAAGAGAGTCCAAGAGAACTGCTGTGTGAGATTGTAGCTTTGTATTATAAGACCTGAGAAACATGAATAGTAAAGGTTGGTATATACTCTTAACCCTTTCAGTCCTTATCTTAGCCCTGTATGTTAACATATGCTGTCGGAAATCACGCTGGAGTCTCATGGGACTCCTAGGTCCCAGTCTGAAGTAGTGTATAAATATATGTAAAAAATTAAAATGTTGTCCTGTTCTCATTTATACACAGTAAAGGAATTCATATTTTAATTATATAACTTAATTATGACAAAAATATTCAAGACTGAAAGAATTAAATAGGTCAGGTAAGTGTAAAATAAAGAAGACCGGGCATTGTGCTGTTTGTTTCGTGTAACTTTATAAGAAATGTATATAAAAAGGTTTACCAAAAAGAACAACGAAAGAAGTACATAAGATGTGAATTTAAGCATCTTTTTACATATAGACTCCAACTCTGTCTCTGCTGCGTTGTGGTACTCTGGAATATAAGCAGGTATAATCTGAAGCCTATTGTGCTTGAAGACAACTAAACCAAGGTCACCATTCTAACTTCAGCCTGCGTTGTAGACACACCTATTACTAACCCTATCTGTCTAAAGAGCACTGCCAAAGCTTAACAAGCTGCTTTGATAGGACTGTCAAATGTAATTTATGACAATACTCTCTTATAGTGGCTTTAAATAAGTACCAAATAACAAAACCCATCAAAGCACTAGTAGCAGACAATAAACTACCTAACATTTCTGGATGTTACTGAAAGACCACTGGTGTACAGCGCAAATAATCTACTGCAGTCAGACAACCTCCATACAGTAGTATAGCAGGAGCAATTCCAAGTTGTACCTTTTTGTTAGGGTTGTCTCCTGGTCCACCAATAATATCTGGAAACCAAGTGTTTACCACTACTGACTCCCTCTGCCAGTAACAGACCATCAAAGGTCAAAAGTCACTGGAGGCTGATGTTTATTGCCTTGGAGCTACAGTAGCTGACACTCTGAATGAGCACTTGGGTGCAAGGACATTTCAAATCTCTAAACCCTTGGATGGTTATCCCATGGTCACTGCTAAGCTTGTACTCAGGAGACGTGAGAGACGAGTTCAGAGCAAGATCTCGGTCCATCTAATAAAGGTCAGAACCACTGACTGAACCGATAACATGAGATCTATTTTAAAATCCTTCAAGTGCACTGCTCAGAGAGCTGAGGTATGTTCAAAACACATGATAAAGTTGAGTGTGTGACATGGGCCTGAAACTCGCACAACCCCTGCCCTAGTCTTGGGTTTCAGAATGTCCCTTGTTTAGGTATATTATGCCAATGACCAGGTGCAATCAAATATATCACATCATGGATGAGTCACACCTGAGTCTGTAGGTCTACTAATATGAGCTGGTAATGCAGCTATATGGGAGGAACAATGTATTTCAAGTCAAACTTCTGGCTCCTGATCTTTTAAATAATGCACTTAATTAAAGGCAGTTCTGAAACCCAAGACTAGTTTGAGTTTCAAGCCGCATGTAGGGATTAAACATCAGCACCTACAACGTGGCCTCCTAAGGGTTAAAACTGTTAATAATGTAATAAAACAATTGGATTAAGTCTTACTTTTACAAGTAGCAGCTCAAGAATATATACCCTTTTCCTTGATTTAATGAAAAAAAAGAATATTCCTATTGAACTAACATCTAAAAAGGTAAAAGAGTTGTATTTAAAGTTTGGGGATTGTTGCTCAGTGTGTAGCAAGCCTGTTCCCTTCGCCAGGTCATGATACGCTAGAACCTAGACCAATATAATCTACCTACAGTACAGCTCAACATTCAGTGTGCTGTGCTGTTGGAGGGGCTTCTAGAGCTGTAACTCTTACTGCTGACATTAAAAAATAAATTCATTTAAAAAAGGGAACTAAACCCTAGTACCCTAGCCTACTTCCCAACCCATGTGGGGATAAGATAACATGTATTGAGCATGCATGCCACCCTGTCAAAACCTCCTACCCTGTATTAACATTTCTACACTCCAGCATGAGGATCATGGGTGCCATGTCTGCAAGCTTGCATGGTCCAAGGACTGCCTTGCCAAAAAAACACATCACATTGCAACCACAGCATATGGAGAGATCTCTACTTATACACAAGGAAATACCTTGGATCCCTTAAGGAACTGAGGGCTTGTTGGACCCCCAGCTTGTAAACTTTGCAAGGTGTCAGCATGTCTGATGAAGACACACATGTTCTTTTGTTTGTTTGTTTTTTTCCTTTGTATTTGCTTTTTCACCCGAGCCAGTAAAGCCCCCCCCACAGCTCCCGATTTCCCACACCCAGAGAAACAATCCCCTCTCCCTAGGATTCTAGCAGGGTGTGCCACAGACACACTTGTTGTCCTTTTGATTCCTTCATCTCAGTCCAGTGGTTGAGCTCCTCGTCCCCCGAGCTGTTGAATCCCAGGGAGATCCAGCCGATCATCTCCTTGCGCTTCATGCTCCTCTTGTTGTAGACTGAGAGAACGAGAGTCACATCAGATAGCTGGAATAGCGCCACTTGGAAAACGAAAGTCTCCTTGAAGATGGGGTTGGGCTGGCCACGCTGGACGGATGTCTTACACTTGGACATTTCTTGTCCCATCGAGTTCAACAAGGTAAGCTTAACATAGGTATCTAGGAGGAGAATAGAGTTAGAGACATACAAATATACAATACATTCAATTATGTTAATGAATGCTGAAATAGTTTTAAAAAAAAAAGTATACTTGTCATTAGTTTACACAGAAGGCTTGTCATCGAAAGAAATGTTTAGATCATCTACATTTTCCTAAAATGTCATTATTACCTGTTTAATATCCAATTATGTGTGTTCTGTATGGTTCTCTAGTGTTGTTTTTGTTTAAATAATTATTGGCCATGCTTACCAGCTATTCCATTAAATATGGCTTCTGCAAAGACTCTTCAGGGCTGATTGTGAAGAAGTGAGTGTGTGAGATTTGCATGCAACTGTTGTAAGATTCAGGAGACAAGCATGCGCACACAGGTTTTTAAAGAGCTGTTCCTGAGAAACAAAACCAGGACACTGCACAAGAACACAACCAATCTCATTAACTACAGTATATATATATATATATATATATATATATATATATATATATATATATATATATATATATATAATGTATTTATTATTAAGGACTTTAAAGTTTGATTTCTAAAAGCCAATTGTCAACCTCTAATTCGATTTAGAATATATTTGACTGCGATGACTGTGGATCATTTAGGGGAACAGGGGGTTCCCGAGTGGTGCATCAGTAAAGCTCAGCTGAGTGCAGGATGTGCCCTATAGCCTGGAGATCGCAAGTTCGAATCCAGGCTATGTCACAGCCGACCGTGACCGGGAGTTCCTTAGGGGCGGCGCACAATTGGCTGAGCGCTGCCCGGGTAGGGAGGGCTCAGGTCGGCAGGGGAATCCACGGCACACCGCGAATCAGCAACCCCTGTGGCCGATAGGGCGCCTGTGGTTCTGCAGTGGAGCCACCAGATCTGTGTTGTCCTCCGGCACTATAGGTCTGGTGAAAAATGACGGCTTGGCAGGATCACGTTTTTAATTCTATGAAGATTAAGACTTATATTGGGAGTGGTTTCTTTAGATTTACATGAATATAAATGTGTAGTCCCAGTAAGCCAAAGCTAACCTGATCTGCCAACAAAGGACAACTATTATGGCTTAGGTTCTAATAACTAAAAATGTATAGCTTTCCAATTGCTTAAATGTAATTTGACGAACTAAATAGACTGGTCTTAATCTTGGGACCATCTTAAATCCAAGAACCCTTGTACATAATACGACTACTAACACTACAACTACGACTACCACTACTACAACTACTGCTACTACTACTACTACTACTACTACTACTACTACTACTACTACTAATAATAATAATAATAATAATAACTGTTTAAAACTGTTGTAAAATAATTAAATACATGAACAATTGGCATCTATCTATTAACACTTTCATATTGATACAATTCACACATTTCTATAGTGCCAGCAAACACCAAGCAAGCTTTTGGGCCAGCCACAGCACTTCAGCATATCACAGCTGCTCTAGAAGCACAACCAAGACTGACATGAGAAACACTGACAACAATGTTCTCGGTACGCTGCTGAAGCAATGATGTGAGCAATAGGGAACCGGGAGGAAGGGAAGTGAAGGGAAATGACACAAAGATAGCCTGGGGATGGATAACATACATGGCCCGAGATAGCAGTCTCTTTGTGGATGTGGTCTGAAATCGGGAATCAAATTGCAGAATTTCATTCAACCATTCTAAATTACACTATGGGACCTATTGCAGTTTACTGTTTAGTTTGTAAAAAGCATCATTGAAATTGTTAGGAAAAGTAATGCAACTTTTGCAAGAAATACCACTATGCTGCAGTTCGAGATCACATCAAACAACAACATTCTAATCACAGTTCCTGTGATGCTAAACAGCTTTTTTGATGGGATCCATTATACAGGGCACTTTTCACGTCTGGCTTTTAAAGGGCATTTTGCTGGAGCTGCTAGACAAGAAATATTTTGTACCAGTTTTTAAGCACTATCAGTAAGACCTACAATAGCTATTTGTTAGGGTCCCTAAATGTGGAGCAATTCATTCCATGCCTTGTGTGGCTTGTTGTAGATTTGTATACAGAGTTTGTATAATTGAAACACTGCCTAAAGAGTTGCACAGGATTAAGGTAATTAGCAACACTGCCTAGGCTGTTTATACAAATATTTTCTCTGAGAATCGCTTGTGTAGTGTGGCTGTCTGTAACCCTGCCACATGCTAAGGTTGCAACACTGGATATTTGGCCCATGTTTGTTGCAGCAAGCATCTAGTTACTGAAAGATCTTGACTAGGCTTAGTGTTGCAAGGTGAAAATGAATCCAGTCTATTCAGACACGTATGGCAGTACGCAGTATAACAACCTGAATCTTCTAAGCTGGCCAGTGACCAACATCCACAAGGAGAAATTGCTACTCCATAAATCCAGCTTGAATCAATACAGTATATACAAATGAACATATTCTGTCTACACATCCCTCTAGGGGTTGTCCTCTTTAATAGCAGACAGAATCCCACATTCATAGAGACAACATCCACCCATTAGTGGAGACTCACCTCGGATTATATAAACCTGTCCACCTATCAAGTGTTTTAGACAACAGAACAGCCCATCTGACAACAAGGGTTGGGAAGCAGTAAAAGAATCAATGACCAAGATGTAAATAGTTGAGAGAGAGAGAGAGAGAGAGAGAGAGAGAGAGAGAGAGAGAGAGAGAGAGAGAGAGAGAGAGAGAGATAGAGATGAAAGACGGAGAGAGAAAGAGGGTCACAGGTTAAAGTCATAACAAGGTAAACACTGTTCCTTTGACAAGATTTGAGAAGACAGCTCAAAAAACAGCTCATTTTCAAGAGAAAAAAGGCAAAAAAAACAGAAGGGACGGCAGGTGTATCTAATGAGTTGATGAATCAAGCTGAACCTGTGTGGTCCCACATGGCTGGCTTGTATTCCTTCATGCTTAAATTGTGCTAAAGCTTAAGGTCATACCTTTATGGGCGATGGGTGAGAATACAAAGCACGGGGGGCATGAATTTGGGATGCAGTTATATTATTTAAACAGGATAGCCAAGATTAGAAAACCACTCGTGAATGCGTCTCATCTTAAACTCTAAATCTTAAATCCAAGTGCTTTGAGAGACACTGTTTTAAATTGTGTATATTTGAGTTCTAGATAAAAAGCCTGTTAACATACTGTAGTCCTAATCACTCATATGCTGCATAAAGTTGATGATATTCTTAAATACGACAAATAGGGAGTTTTTGAAAACAACTTGGCCATGCCACTGCTCTGGAAAACCCATTCCCCAGGCAGGTGGAGACACTAGTCCTACTAGTACTGTCCTGTATCGCTGTGCCAGGAATGGTCATTTTGAGGTGGTAATGCAATAACACTTTTAGACATTGGTAACAGAGTCCTCACTGTACAACTACCCTGTAAATCCAATATGGAAAACCACAAGGCATCTTATGGATCACCCTGTATCTAATACACATACTGTAATATTACTGCAGAGCAAAAGACCAGTCCACAACCAAAATAATTTTAGCACGAACAATAATACACTTAACATTGACAGCATGATAAATTGTCTTTATAAAAACTTGGCATCCCTGCATCTAAATAACAAGACTAATGTCCAGCATGCCCCCCTGAACATTGACATAAAGATTTGACCTTAGAGACAAGCTGTATGGATTCTCTTCAACAGTTTCAGCAAGGCCTGTCAAACTGATTTATGTTTACAGTCAACATGAGGAAATAAAGTCTGTTAAATACTGTATGTGCTGTAGAGTAAATCAATTACATACCTTTTATTAACATACTGTACTTTGGCCTTCGTCATTGTATAGTATAGGATTTCAAGGGTTTTGACAGATGTATGATTACTAAAAGTAAACTACAGCTGTTTCTAAAAGAACAATCTTAAATATCCATTAACCTTTGTTACTCAGTGACGTCATTATGAGCCTTTCTAAACGTATTACAGAACACTGTGTGTGAGCCTTATTATAATAAACTCAATAATTTTAGTTAGTTGGATGTCATGCCTGTTTTAAATAATGTAGTTTGACAGATGTTTATGCCGCAAGTAGGAATACGGGGCCTATGCCTCCAGCTCTCCTCTATCTGAGCAGCCTACAAGCAGTCAAGCTTATATCAGCTTGCATCCCTGTAACATATCAAATATCCATCCAAATGCAATTTGATCTTTAAATAAAAGCACAATGGTAACCAGACCATATGTAAGGCGTTAAAGAGCGATCCTCTGTAACATAACAGGCAGATTAGGGAACAATGAGGCTGTGCTGCAGCTGTAATCTTTCAACTGGCTTCCACACTTCACAATACATACAGAGAACTTCACAACTGCTTTTTTTCTTTTTTTCTTTAGTGTGGCGGTTGTGGGTTAAACATACTGTACTGTAAGATCTGTCTGCAGTTTGTGTTTTAAAAGCTGAAAAATTGCAACGCTCCTTTATTTACTTACTGGGTGGTCTATTGGCTGTCAGGTTTTTGAAGTGGCTGCCTTTAATGACTTCTACGGAGAGCCTGCCAGTGGTGGCGTTGTAGACGAGGCCTACAAGGATCTCTGGCGTGGAGCCATGCGCCAGCGACTGGCAGGACGAGGTGGTCTCACTGCAGGACATCTCTGAGGTGCTCATCTGAGAGTCATAGCCCTGCTGGAACAGAGGAACACAGAGATGAAGGGGTTACTGAATCAGTAATACATGGCAATCAAATCATCTTATATACATTAGGGCTGTAACAAAGGGTACATTTTGACCTTCGAAGGTTCAGAACACATTACCGAAGGAAGGTTTGAACCGTTGCTAGTACTAATTTGCATAATTTACTGGTGACGTCACCATAGCTACTACTATATACTTGATTGAAAATCTTGTTATTATTTTACAGGTAATCGGTATAAATGGAATAAAACATTAATATATAGTTTTAAAATGTGATTTATAGAACAGTAATAATGTTTTTATCATTTAATAATGTCCCATGGTGACCCCATGCAAAGTTTGATTCTGGGGCCCCTATTCCCTGTTCTTACCAGAAATTAACCTTTTCTGCTTTCGCAACAGCAAAGCTGAATAATTCTGTTTTCATAATGTGGTGCACGATCAATATCTGCCCTTGTTCAGTCAAACGTCCCTGCGACATTGTAGAAATAAATATAATTTGTTTTTATTAATTTCATGTTTAGACAAGAAAAGCTGCTCTCCCCTGATGCTACTATGACAGGCACAATAAAAAGGTTAGGGAACAGGTCCAGCAAATTTCCCTTGTAGATGTAATTGAGCATTGCAAGAGGCGAGGACGATACACTGCACATGTATTCTTATTTGTTTCCGGGTTCACAGCCCTACGTGTGTGAGACACTATACATGTATTCTCCTCAAGTTTGCAGCACTGTTGTCGAAATTAGTTAATTTTTAAATGTTTTACCGTTTTTAGTGGCACATACGAACATGAACTTGCGCACGGCTTTAAACGTCAACACGTTGTGTTTTTTCTGTTTATGGCTTGTCATGTATAAATAAAAAGAACGATACAATATCACAATAAGTCATTCTAAGTGCAGACTTGAGGTGAATATATGTTTTTTTTTTATAGTAACTGAGCCACGACAACACGGGCTACATGCAATTGCATGGGCTGCATGTGCCTAAAACTGCCACTGGTTGTTTATGTACACGTAATCATGTATCATTGCTTGCGATACTTAAGCAATGATACATGACAGGGTGTGTGTTATCATGAGATATCAGCACGCCTTCAACCACCCAAGAAGTGGTGATATCTCATGATAGCACACAGACCCTGGAGTGTATTATTGCTATAATTAAATGGGTCTATCAGTGTGTTGTTGTTGGTAAATAAAGAAGGTTTTACATTTTTTTGTAATAATTTGTATTTGTGTAACCTTCCACTGAGAGAAAAAGTAGTTCCACAGTAACTCAAATTGTTAGCTTAACAATAAAACATTTGATTTTAAACTGCTTTGTATAATATTTTCTTTTTTGGGGCTTCGATAATAGTTTCTTGTTTAGGCATTCTAGATATTGAACTGGATGTTGCATTCATTGTTTCAACATGTATGCATGTATGTATGGGGTTTTGCCCAGCAGAGGGAGCTGCTGCTGTTGTTGTGACGTTTTGTTTTTAAATCAGTGTCAATGTTCTTTTCAGTTCGCAGAAAACTTTCACAGTCCATTTTGTCTGGCGCTTGGTGTTTTCCTCAGTTGTATTCATTTCTAGGTTGTCTAAATCTGCTTCATTTACCTCAGTATGATGAGATGTTGACATTTTCTTTCTTTTTCAATGTTTTCAGCTGCAGAACTTTTGTAGTTAATCTCAGGGATTGCTGTCATACTGACTGACTCGAGTGGTTTGGTTTACCCAGGCGTACAGTTACAGTTGGCATATTGATTTTGTTTACTGTAATGAGGCCGCTTCGGAGAAAGACGTTCCGCACTGTTGTGTTATCACCAGATATCTAATGGCTAGGGAGAAGGTCTCAGCCAATCAGAATCTAGTATTTTTGCCAATTATTTCTATCTGTTTTATAATCATACATATACAGCAGTGTTGGACAATGCAATTTTCTGTTATCTATTATCGGCTGTAAATTATCATGATAATCACGATTATCGGCTGAATAAATAAAATAGATAACATTTCTTGTAACATGTCTTGTCATTGCTAACTTGTTTACAAAATAAAAAAGAAAATAGTGTTTAAAAAAATGTTTTCCAGTTTATACAGTTCTGCAACAGGGCGAGCAGCCCTGTACATTGATTTGTTTATTTTATTTTAGAACGGGGTCCCCCTCCGCCCCTGTGTTATTTTGTATTTGTTTATTATGATTTAGTATGTATTTGTGATGGCAAAGCACCGCGGGTTTTGTTATTGTTTATTTTTGTATTTCTAGATGACGGCGTAGCAGAATGTTTTGTTTTTGTATTAAGTAGCGTGGATGGGAAGCCCCATCCACACAGTAATTAGAAAGCTTGTGCAGAAGGTGGCCATCTCCCGAATTAAGTGATTAATTTAGTTGCTAATCGGGAGATGGTCACCTGAATATAAAAAGCCTGCAGCTCTCCAGCTCGTGTGGGTGTACGAGAGGAGCATAGAGAGCGAGGAGGAGAGCGAAACAAAAACAAAACTAAAACGTAAAGGATCAGTGAAGGCTATTGCCCAGCCTGATCGTATATTTTGTGTTCGTGACTTGCTTTGGTTACATATTTATTTTCGCTCTGTGAGCAAGTTTCTTTTTGTTTAAACGTTTGATTTATTTTTGTATTTAAATAAAACGGCGGCCAGCCGCGTCATTTACTTTAACTGCAGTACTTGCCTGGTGTGTGTTTACCTTCCTGCTTCTGCCTGACGTCACCGCCCAGTCAACTGTCACAAGTTCAAATTGTGATTCAGAAATATCAGCTGTTGAACAGTTTCACATTCCAAACACAAATCGTATGTCACTGTAACCCCTGGTTGGGATCTTCATATACAGCTCTTGCTAATTTATTTTTGAACCCAAAAAAGTAGGGTTGCAACCTTTATAAAATAAAGATTCATTAATATTTACACTTTATGACTTGCAACTTCTTTTGCACACTGCAGGGTACCCCAACGTATCTTTATAACATTTATTCCCCTGGTCCCACCCTAGTCTGTTAAAAATAACTGCTAACTTTCTCCAAAACAAAACATAACTCAACAAAATACTTCCGACTGGGTGAACATCTTTTTACAAACTGTAGATAAATGAGAGGTTTCTGTTTTCTGTCTTTTTTTTTGTCTTCTATCTTTCTGAAACCCATTCCTGGACACCGGTGACTCAGTGGTCAGTTTTCTAAATAAAAATGATTAGTGTTAGCATGTATTTTATGTTTCATAATTATTCTACCATAACACTTCTCTTACATCTTGTACACTAGAAATTTAGTACATATTTTAGTGAAGCAATACTGCCGCTATAGGTACTCCCTCGGTGCTTTGGCATTATACCCTGCTCCAATGACGGTGGCGTCATTGATGAAGAGGCGCTACGTATAATGATCTGGTAGTTGATTTTAATACAACAACTTTTGTTTAAATACCGTGAAAATCATTGTATAGGTCACACTGGTGTAAAAGTCCCCTTAATTATTAACTGGGGATTTGTATCAAGCCAATATGTTCATTAAATATTTCTGTTTGTAATTAATTGAATGATTGTATTATGTAATAACTTAACACACACACAATATATGTTAAATGCTGATATATATATATATATATATATATATATATATATATATATATATATATATATATATATATATATATATATATATATATATATATATATATATATATATATATATATATATATATATATATATATATATATATATATATATATATATATATATATATATATATATATATACAGTACTGTGCAAAAGTTTTAGGCAGGTGTGAAAAAATGCTGTAAAGTAAGAATGCTTTCAAAAATAGACATGTTAATAGATTATATTTATCAATTAACTAAATGCAAAGTGAGTGAACAGAAGAAAAATCTAAATCAAATCCATATTTGGTGTGACAACCCTTTGCCTTCAAAACAGCATCAATTCCTCTAGGTACACTTGCACAAAGTCAGGGATTTTGTAGGCATATAGTCAGGTGTATGATTAAACAATTATACCAAACAGGTGCTAATGATCATCAATTCAATATGTAGGTTGAAACACAATCATTAACTGAAACAGAAACAGCTGTGTAGGAGGAATAAAACTGGGTGAGGAACAGCCAAACTCAGCTAACAAGGTGAGGTTGCTGAAGACAGTTTACTGTCAAAAGTCATACACCATGGCAAGACTGAGCACAGCAACAAGACACAAGGTAGTTATACTGCATCAGCAAGGTCTCTCCCAGGCAGAAATTTCAAGGCAGACAGGGGTTTCCAGATGTGCTGTCCAAGCTCTTTGAAGAAGCACAAAGAAACGGGCAAAGTTGAGGACCGTAGACGCAGTGGTCGGCCAAGGAAACTTACTGCAGCAGATGAAAGACACATCATGCTTACTTCCCTTCGCAATCGGAAGATGTCCAGCAGTGCCATCAGCTCAGAACTGGCAGAAAACAGTGGGACCCTGGTACACCCATCTACTGTCCGGAGAAGTCTAGTCAGAAGTGGCCTTCATGGAAGACTTGCGGCCAAAAAGCCATACCTCCGACGTGGAAACAAGGCCAAGCGACTCAACTATGCACAAAACCACAGGAACTGGGGTGCAGAAAAATGGCAGCAGGTGCTCTGGACTGATGAGTCAAAATTTGAAATATTTGGCTGTAGCAGAAGGCAGTTTGTTCGCCGAAGGGCTGGAGAGCATACACGAATGAGTGTCTGCAGGCAACAGTGAAGCATGGTGGAGGTTCCTTGCAAGTTTGGGGCTGCATTTCTGCAAATGGAGTTGGGGATTTGGTCAGAATTAATGGTTTCCTCAATGCTGAGAAGTACAGGCAGATACTTATCCATCATGCAATACCATCAGGGAGGCATCTGATTGGCCCCAAATTTATTCTGCAGCATGACAACGACCCCAAACATACAGCTTAAAGTCATTAAGAACTATCTTCAGCGTAAAGAAGAACAAGGAGTCCTGGAAGTGATGGTATGGCCCCCACAGAGCCCTGATCTCAACATCATCGAGTCTGTCTGGGATTACATGAAGAGAGAGAAGCAACTGAGGCTGCCTAAATCCACAGAAGAACTGTGGTTAGTTCTCCAAGATGTTTGGGCCAACCTACCTGCCGAAGTTCCTTCAAAAACTGTGTGCAAGTGTACCTAGAAGAATTGGTGCTTGATGCTGTTTTGAAGGCAAAGGGTGGTCACACCAAATATGGATTTGATTTAGATTTTTCTTCTGTTCACTCACTTTGCATTTAGTTAATTGATAAATATAATCTATTAACATGTCTATTTTTAAAGCATTCTTACTTTACAGCATTTTTCACACCTGCCTAAAACTTTTGCACAGTACTGTATATATATATATATATATATATATATATATATATATATATATATATATATATATATATATATATATATATATATATCAGCATTTAACATATATTGCTATGGACTTGGGTCTATGTAAAAAAAAACTGGACTGTTGCTGATAAATGTCTTTTGACTTTTTTTCTAAAACAAACAAAAACAAAAAATGTTAATCCTGTATTGTGCTTTGAAATGTAATTGACTTGCCTTAATGATCGGATTGCTGCTGCTTGTCCAATTAATAATTGGGTCCATTGTCCATCAATTGATCAATTATTCTTGGATACTAAGATCTAAAACTGATAATATGGCTTTATAAAAATGTTTTTTTTTTTTGTAAAATGTTTTGTTTTAAAAAAATGCTAATTAAAAAAAAAGTTAAATTCTGATTAAATCAATGTATTGTGTTCTAATACGTAACTCATTTTAAGTTTGTCTTTGTTTTGTCTCCAGTCGCATACTGTTTTTCAGCGTTGCGATTGCCGTGCATTTCTGCAAATTCAACAACACACAATTTCAAACCTGCTGAGTAGCATTTTGTTTTTTTGTCTGACTGTCTTACTTTATCCAGCCTCAAAGTCACCTGCATTATTATAGCATTGCAGTTACAATGAAAAGAAGACTTGATAAGTTTACTCGGCTTTCTAGTCAATAGCTGTTTGCTATGGATCCCAGGGGTGTGTTCAGTCTGAATGTTGACAAATCAATGGCTCAGGAGGGTGGGATAAGGAAATTCATAGAAACTGACAGCTGTTGTGTTAACAGTGAAGCAGTTTAGCTGTTGCGTTTTCATATTCATTTTATTTTTTTCTCCACGTACGCATGTGTCTGGAGGAGGTCAGTCAAGATTCTGAAAGCTTGCGTTTAACATTATATTGAAAGCAAGGGCTTCCACACAGGTGTGGCTCATGCGTTAATTAAGCAAATAACATCCCAGCATGCTTAGGGTCATGTATAAAAATGCTGGACAGGCCTGGATACCTATAATTATGGCTAGCATGGCTGCAAAGGAGACCTCAGTGACTCTGAAAGAGGGTGATTGTTGGGGCGTGTTTGGTAGGAGCTTCAGTCACCTAGACAGCTCAACTTGCTGATGTTTCATGGGCTACGGTGTCTAAGGTGATGTTGGCATGGAACTCTGAGGGAAAGACATCATCAGCAAAGGCCAACAATGGGCGGAAGCGCATACTCCAGGATTGTGATATCCGTGCATTAATTCAAAGTGCAAGGAAAAACAGGCGAGCAACTGCAGATCAATTGACTGCAAATTTCAACCTGGGACACGAGCAGCCAGTTTCATCAAAAACGGTCCCCCGAGAACTCCACAGAGTGGGATATCATAATGGCCCAACACCCTATTAAGTGACTTTATATTGGTGTTTCTTTTTGTTTTGTTCACTACCAGTTCATACTATAACAGCCACACATGGAACCCTCTATAGTGTTCTATTCAGGTGATGTAACATATATGTACAATAATGTACATACAGGTTCCATGATTTGTCACAGTAGACAGACAGGTGGTCCAACTACTGTATATTATTATTTGTCTGTATATTTCACACCAGGCTATACTGATTCCCCTGCTGTTGCGAAAGCAGAAAAGGTTAATTTCTAACACAACAAATTATCATCTAGATCCCTGGACTAGCCATTCCTACAGTATGGCTCCAATTTTTTATGAACATGTTTCAACAATCTTGACATGTGATGCAACATTGTTTTTTGTTGGGGGTGGGGAGAGTGAACAATATGGTATACATAACCTGGTTTACAGGCTAATCTCCTATGTATCCAACTGAATTGGGCACAATTAGCACCAACAAGTTTGGGGTAAGCTCATGGGACAAAATGGGAAAAACTGTCACTGGTCTGTTGATGAACACTGAGGACTTATTACTGAACAATACTGTCTTTTCCAGGTGAGATTTAAACACACATCATAATAATAATAAAGGTGGGGTGCCCTTAAATCAAATACAGCCATTTATAATTGTCTTGATTTTTGAAAGACACATTTGCTTGAGCACTGTGACCCAAATACAGTAATGTGGAACAGCTGTCTGTGAAATAAACCTTTGACACAAAACTGGTCTCCTCAAAAGCAGCAAACCAATGGGTCCTTTTAAATTATTGTTCTTACTTGCCAAACATGTAAGGATGCCTGAGACAGAAAAACAGGAAACTGGTAAAAAATATTCTCTTGCAGATCATTGTGGGGATCAGCAGGAGGCCACCACAATGAGATGGGACATTTCAAACTTTACGAAAAGGCTGCAATCTGATTCGTCTGTTTTGAGACTTGCAGCTGTTCTTAATAAACATTTTAGCCAAACATTTTTGTGTTGTCCTCCTACACTAACCAGAAACATGACTGAGTGAGATTTCTTAGGTGAATTGTTTTTGACCAGTGACGCAGGTTTAATGAATCAGACACCTAAAATAGATCTAGGGAGAAGGCTGAACATTGCAGGAATTTTTTCCATTCAAATGAATAGGCATACAAAAGTTTTGAATAAACAAAATTAATTATTGTTTTCATGTTGCGTTTTTTTCTAACGAAGCTGCCAAAATGAAAGTGGATTTTTCTTTTATGTTGAAGGAGGAGGTCTAAACAGAAACGTGGCAAAGACAAGATTTAAAAAAAAAACACACTTTAAAATAATGGATGCAATTCTGTTTGAATTTCAACAGTTATTCATGTAAAGATATGTTCTGGTGGGATCAATTGTTCATTTCTGACAGATCCTAGAACATCAGCCTGCGCCCCTATTCTATTCTAGAAATCGGTTTTAAAGTCACCTGAAGGACTGAACAGCCATGACGGTGAAGCGGTTTGTCATAGAGCACTAAAATGTGTACATCGAAAACTCTAGTGTGGCCCATAAAGGCAACTGCTTTCCATCATTCAAGGGTTTCAATCTAGGTGATGTTCAGTGGTATTTCCATTTGTGTCAATTACAGCATCCATTCCTGCCAGGATGTTGTAAACAGCTGATCAAAGCATCACCCCTGCAAGCGGCATATTAAAGACTCAGTTCTAGTATCAGTCTAGTCTTAGATTTGAACATGTGCAAGAATTAAAGTACATCTGTTTTTTTTGTTTTTTTTAAAAAATAAACAAACAAATAAGCAAATAAACTAAATTTATTGAGCCATCCAAAATCCATTGAAAAAAAAAGGAAAGCTGGTGCAATTCTTTCTACTTACAGTAAGATTACAGCAAGGCTCCAGGGTGACAGGGACCGACATCTTCCCCTGCAGGTTGAGCTTGGTGAGGTAGAAGATCTTCTCTCCCAACACCTTCTCCTTCTTCATGCGGCGGATGCTGTATAGCCGGAAGCGCACAGAGTAGTTGCCGATCATCTCGGACTCGATGCGGTTGAACTTGAAGGTCTCAGTGAAGACGGGGCAGGGTCCTCGCTGGATGCCCGTCTTCGCTCGCTGTTTCTTGGTGGGCAGCAGAACCAGGTGCACCTGCCAGGAGGTGTTGCCTATCCGGTTGAGTGCAGGGATGTCAGTCACTGCTGTCACCGTTACCATGAGCCTTTGCTCCCCCGAGTCGTAATCGAACACCACGTCCAGAGTGCCGCACTTAGCCACTGGCTCCAGTTCGTAGGCTTTCGGGAGTTGAGCAGCAGAGCCACGGGCAGACATATCCTGAAAGAAAGGGACAATGCACGAATTACACGCAGACTTAACTCAACATGGAGTGGGATTCATACCTAAGAGAATGTAAATATTAACTGCACTGGCGTGTTACTGAAAAGGCTGTAGGGTTTAAAACACAACATAGTACTTTCCTTAGCTTTCTGCCTAGTTGTACATATTCCTGGAATATCTTTTTTCAGCATAATCATGATTGTATTCATATTTTTATTAAAATATCCCTGGTCATACATCCATTTTGACCAGTTATTTTTGTTTCACATCAGTTAAGCATCTGGTCTTTCCATCAAAATGCCTTCAGAATTCACATTGGTGGCTTCAATCTAACCTCTTCAATCAGAAACATTTAACTGGTTCCTGACTCCTCTCCCAAAGTCCTACTTGATGGCTTCGGCACAGTTTCAGAGGGGCGGGAACAAGTTGATAAATCTGCATAATACCCAATTTCTTTGTTACTTTTGTGCTGTGATTGAATTAAAATTCATTAAAGACTAATGATGTCCACTAATGAAGTACCTTTCTCTGCCCCTGCCCTTGATCATAGAAAGGTTTGGATGTAACCCAGGTGTCTTGTTGACTGTATTGTCATTGTGATGCCCACATCCATATCTGGAATGCTGTCCCAGAGGGGGTCTCACTGCCCCCTGTCTCTTACCTCGGGGCTGAGGACAGCGGTGCTGTCGCTGGGGACATCTTCCTCATAGCCCTTGTTGAGGTAGCTCTCTGTCCCGTGGCCAGCGCTGCCCTCGCTGGGACACTTGTTGTAGGAGTGCTGAGGGCTGTCGCTGCAGCGGGACTGATTGCACTTGCCATCCCCAAGGTCAGAGGGGGTGCAGGACAGGCGTGGGGAGCCGTCGTCATCCTGGTAGGGGGGTGGCTGGAGCTCGTCCAGTGGGGGCGTGCGCCTCATCCTCTGGATACAGTTCACTGCCGAGAGATCAATCATTTTGGTTTATAATTCTTCTAGTACACATGATTATAAAAGTGCATTCACTTGACCTCTCCATATGTTGAGAGTGGCTTTATGGTGTTCAGGGGTGCGCACTTACAAGCATAAAACATGAAAAAAGGAGACATAAGACTTTTAAATTAATCACTGCTGAGCGTCTCTGGAACTTCCACAAAGAACGTTGCATTGGCTCTGGCCCTCCTGTGGGTTAGGGAAGCAAAATCATCAGGCTATAGGCTACTGCCTATGCAGACATCTGCAGGACTGGGTTTCCAGGGGCCAGTAGTTTTCGAGCCCCTGAGTACAAAGAGGTGATTGGTTTGGTGGAATTGGAGGACAGCCACTAACCTTCAGTTTTCCTGACCTATTGTGGGTGGAATTGTTCTGGTGAGGGAACTTAACTGAACATTCTAAATTGGGGAGTGTGACGGGGTGCCCACCCCTTGTGTGTATTTTTATGTATTGTTGTTGTTATTGTTATTATTGTGATTAAAAGGATAGTGTGTATTTTGTGTGCGGTTGGACAAAAGCCGTCCGACAATATTAATTATTATTAGAGACCGGTGAAAAGCCAGTCTCGTAAAGGGTAGCTGGCGTGGATGGGGTTAAATCCTCATCCCAATAAAACCTGTGGGAATGTGGCTGGAGCCTTAATAAAGTAATTGTTTAATTAATGGGTAATTAAGGCTCCAGCCACAGTATAAAACAGCCACTCCGAGCTCAGACAGGGACAGAGTTATGAGGAGAGTTAGAAATTAAGAATGAATGCTACCAGCCAGCAAACACGGTACTAATTGTTATAAAATAGAATTATAGTTTTGTGTTTGTTTTACTTTGGCATGTGTGCCCTTTTGTTTATTGTGTGTTTTTGTTTAAACTGTTTATTTTTGTTATTTAATAAGATACGGCTGCTGCCGTTTCGCCCCGTGTCATTCCTGTTTACTACTGCTGCCTGAATGTGACGTCACCACCCACATGCACCACTCAAGCCATCTGTGACAAGGAGAAAAGCACGGGTTTAATACATTGGCACATGTGTCTGTGGTAGGCACACAACACTATTGTATGTGGCTCCCAGTGCTGTACTAGGAAATTTTCAGTGCGCAATATTCTTTACCATCATACATTTCTTTGATTTTGAGGCTGCTGTGTATGAACAGATCTGTACCAAAAGAGGTGATTCTCTATACCTTTTGATTAGGATTAATGACTTCATGACTCTAGTCTAGATACCACTGAACTTAAGAACAAACTGCAGCCAGCAATCTCCTCCCTCTATTCCCACAGCTTCGAACTACAGCATGCCAAGAACTCTGTACTATCCCACCACACTGTACTTCTAAAATATAAATATATAAAAAGCCCGAGCAATAGTTCTGATAGGGTTTAAAGGATTGTAACAGCCGCATGGTGCACTGTGGTAGCTCCTACCAGTACAGAGGAGCTTGTGGATGGAAACCAATGCACAACGTGTATTCCGGGTACAGACTCTCTGGATGCTAAAGCTGAGCACTGTTAATTCCTTTTTTTTAAATGATTATAATATGACAAGATTCAAAATGGAAAGTTATACTGCTCCAATACAATTGCACAAGGCATGCTAAATAATTAAAATTAATTAAATTTGATTTCTGAAAGTTCCCTTGGGGCCTCGCCAGGAAAGAATTATCGGCCCAAAGGGAGATATCTTGTTTCAGTGTCTGGGAGTGTGTTTGTGAGTTGCAAGCCTCTTTACTCACTCAGAGTTCTGAGAAATAGGGCAGTGGAATTATTACACACTGGTAACACAAAAATACAAACAATTCTAAATACAACTACCGGTAAATTAAATAATAAATGCTGTCACTCTTTTTTTGGTATTTGTTTACCTGCCTTTAGTTTGATACCAGTCCTAAACATCTTCACATTTACAAGAAGGTCCACACTAATTTGGTACTTGATTTTAACCGGGCTATACAGTTTCTTCTTCTTTGCACTTTTTACAATGCTCACCGTCACTCAGACTTACCATTTGTATTTATATTTAATTTAATTAATATTTAATGTTCTTACCAGTCCAATTCATATTATGCATGTTTTGTATAATTATCTATTGCAGTTTCTGTTTAGGTTTACCAGGCTTACTTAATCACAGCTGCTTCTTCTTAAAAGACTCAAACTTACCAAAGGCTGGATTTAGGTGGCTTTAGAAATGACCACTAGGGTTGGGCAACTGGAAATTTCATCCCTTTCCACAATTTACTAACTCACAGTTTGACACAGTTGTATTTGCTAAACAGGTCCATCTAAGTCATTTCACCTCAGAAGTGTCTTCAGTGTCAAAGCATGTTACTTGCTGAAAGCTTGCCAGTCAACAGGGGAAGCAGATGGTTATTGACAGGAAAGAGGCATTGCATGGGTGGGGACGATTTTACACTCCATGTAAAATGGTCCAGGAAGTCCAAGACAGTCTAAAAGTGTGGCTTGCAAACAGAGATTCCTTTAACGTAGTCTAATACCAGATACCATTTATAATAATAATAACTACTATAACATGTGTTTGTTTTAAAACTGCACTTTTGAGACCAATATAGTGAATGAAAGTGCACAAAATATTTGTTTGCTACAACCACTTTAAAGGGCAACTGCAGTGTTTAGATATGCTGCTGTCTTATGTATTCCCTTTCCATGTCAACAACACAGTTGATACATTGTCAGCTGGTTATTTAGTTCAAGTCACTATAGTCAATCCTTGTAAAAGATTCCCTAGAACATCTTCACTCCATTATTAGTGTTAAATACCTTTGCACAGGAATTTCTGGTCTCTGAAAGATATAGGACTTTTTTAAAAACTTATTTTGGTATTAATACACCAGACTTTTATCAGCATAATAATAATAATAATAATAATAATAATAATAATAATAATAATAATAATAATAATAATAATAATTATTATTATTATTATTATTATTATTATTATTATTATAAACAATGTTACATATATATTTGCCATTATAAAAACACTTGCCACCGAATTTATGCTATTGTTGTGGAAAACCACACCAAACCATATTACTTTCCTGGCAGCTCACTTGAGTAAAATTGATTTAAAAAAATTGAAAATTGATGTCATTTAATTTGAAGTTGCACTTAAACATAAGCTACAGTGCTCGCTACAAGTTGGGACACTGTCCCAATATTTGCTGCTTAGTATTATTAAACTGCTCTGAATGTGTTTTTCCATATCAGCAAGTATAATATTGTAATCACACATCAAAAAGATGCACAGAGACTAATGCATGCCTTTGTTTCATCCAGAATTGATTATTGTAATGCACTTTTTTCTGGTGTCCCAAAACATGTGGTATCCCCCTTGCAGCTTATTCAGAATACCGCCGCTAGAATTCTGACTAAAACCAGGAAAAGTGAACATATTACCCCTGTTTTGGCCTCTTTACATTGACTCCCTGTGCAGTATCAAATGTTGCTGTTAACTTACAAGGCCCTGAATGGATTAGCACCTAGTTATTTGCAGAATTTACTGACCCTGTATCTTCCAAACTGCACTTTGAGATCACAGGATGCAGGGCTGCTGGTTATTCCTAGGGTCAACAAAAGCAACACGGGAGGTAGGGATTTTTCTTGTAGAGCTCCTAAATTATGGAATGCTCTGCCTTCATTTGTCAGGCAAGCTGGGACCGTTACAGTTTTCAAGTCAAGACTAAAAATGCACTTTTATAAAATGGCTTTATTATCTTAGTGGGCTTTAATGTAACTTAAAATTGCTTCTTTTTATGTGCATATTGTTATTTAAATGGTTTGATTGTGGCAGTTGTATGTGTGACATGCTATACAAATGTATTGTGGTTTGTTCTTTTTTCTGCTATGTACTGTACAATTCTTTTGCGATACTTTTGTATAAAAAGCGCTCTATAAATGCAATTAATAATAATAATAATAATAATAATAATAATAATAATAATAATAATAATAATAATAATAATAATAAAGGATCAGTAAGGTATATAAATGGTTTATTAACACTTTATAGATATTAAATGAATTGTTTATTAGAATCTCTGGATTTTTTTTCTGATATGCAGAGTTTCCTGATTTTTTTTTTTACAAATTCAGAACCAGTATTTATGTGAAAAATATTAAGGAAATTAAGGAATTATGGATGTGTAATTGTTGAACTGGAAAACCAAGATTGTGTAATAATAGAAGTTCTATACCACCACAGTTGCTACAGCAATTACACCAACAAGAAATCCCCACATGCAGTCAAAGCACAACAAGAATATCAACAAGACCTGTAAAGGGTTTGATATTGCCTTTCACCATCTGGCTGAGGAGGTCTCTATGTCATATGTTTGACAGTGTTATATAGAATTGTTGCACGATGAAGGAATCAAAGCTCCTTACAGAACTGAGAAGCTTAAGAATAAAATCTGTCATTCCTTCCTAAGATCTGTTGCCTTGGGGCTCCCGAGTGGCGCATCCAGTAAAGGCTCAGCTGGAGTTCAGGATGTGCCCTATAGCCTGGAGATCGCAGGTTCGAATCCAGGCTATGTCACAGCCGACCGTGACCAGGAGTTCCTAGGGGGCGGCGCACAATTGGCTGAGCGCTGCCCGGGTAGGGAGGGCTTAGGTCGGCAGGGGAATCCATGGCTCACCGCGCATCAGCGACCCCTGTGGCCGATAGGGTGCCTGTGGTTCTGCAGTGGAGCCGCCAGATCTGTGTAGTCCTCCGGCACTATAGGTCTGGTGGCATTGCTGTGGATCTGCAGTGCGAAAAATGACGGCTTGGCAGGAGCACGTTTCAGAAGGCGCGTGTTCCAGCTGCCGTTTCCGAGTCGGCGGGGGTGCGAGTGGTGAGCCGAGGATACAGATAATAATTGGGCATACTAAACTGGGGAGAAAACCGGAGTAAAAAAATTGGCAAAGACTAAATTTATTAAAAAAAAAAAAAAAAAAAAAGATCTGTTGCCTTCTGGCAAATTATGCCATTGTGGTTTTTGATCAGGCCATACATGCAAAAGCAGTAGATGTCATCTGGAAGAACCCTGTGGAATTCAAGCACTTGCATGGGAGGTTTTCACATAGCTTGTACCCTACTTGCTGTAATAGGGAAACACTTTGCAGATGCTGGACTCGGGGACATCCTTCTAGAATCAGAAATCATTGGATCGAGATCTATCAATGGAGTGCTAGAAGGCCGTCACTACACAGAGCAGTCTACATACATAAAGTTATTTGTTTTTTGGAACCCAGTAGCATAATCTCTGTTTTTTATGAGTTCAGTAACAGAAAATTCTGAGTCATCCAGCACTTAATATCTGCTAGACATGCTGTCAATAGCCCACCAGAACAAGTATATCCTGACTTTACGGACAAATAAAGCTGTGTGTCGTCCACATAACAATGGCAATTCACCCCATGTCTATAGATAACGTCACCCAGAGGAAGCATATATAGTGAGAACAACAGTGGACCCAAGATCGAGCCCTGTGGGACCCCATATAGGACATGAGACCTTTCAGATGTGTCCTCCCCATAAGAAACAAACTGCAAGATAGACTTAAACCACAAAAGAACAGTGTCAAACAGTCCCACAGTGTATTGAAGGCGCTTAAGTAGAATGGAGTGGTCTACAGTGTCGAATGCGGCACTTAGATCTAAGAGAACTAATACTGAAGGAGAGCCCAAGTCAGAGCTTAAGAGCAGGTCGTTAACTCTTACAAGGGTTGTTTCTGTATATATATATACATATATATATATATATCTAGTTGGGTTGCAATTATTCTAAAATTGTGTCTAAAAAAGATAGATTGGAAATTGGCCTATAGTTAGTAAGGACTTGAGGATGCAGGTTTTTAAGTACTGGTTTTACCACAGCTACCTTAAATGCCAGTGGAACTGTGAGATATTTACAATTTTTAAAATGTGGTTGCTAACAGTCTTAAAATATATTTTAAGAGTGTAGTAGGAATTGGGTCAAGGGAACAGATAGTGGTTCTCATCTGCTTAACTATTGTCTCCAATTGATCTAAGGTAATTGGAGAGAAGTACTGCACACACACTAAAAAGAAGATTCACAATTCAGTGTTGGTTTGGAACTGGAGGACAACAACCGTTTCATAGATTGTGACTCCTTTATTTATTTTGATCTTGATACTGCCTTAAAGGACCAGGTTGTTTAAATCAATTTATCATTATTAACAGCTTTATTAATAAAAGTACACATTTTTTGTTTAAAGCTAGAGCTTGACTCCAGCATCCTGCTTTTACCGTCTTTACTTACCAACCGACTACAGTATTTGACCATAAATGCAATTTATACAGCATAAAAAAAACTAAAATCAGGATAAGTAGTATCATTATGTTTATAAACATGATTAATAACCCTTGTTTAAGTAAACTGATCTTGTAGAAGTTCAAATTTTGTAGCTTGGTGAAACTGAATCCATCTCAGAAAGTAATTTAAAAAAAAAGAAACGCATTTTCAGATATGAGAAGTAAATTCAGAATATACTGTTGCCAAGCCAATTGGACACAAACTCAGTTTGGCAACGGGCAAAAATTGAATCTAGACATGTTAAGGAACAAAATGATAACAAAAAAACCTTAGTCTGACAGGGGGTGCAGCCAACTTGAATATTTCTGGGCTTGGCCCATGGACTATTGATAAAAGCAGTTAAAAGCTATTCGCTTGAATATGAATTCCGTTATGCAGCTGTCAGAACTAGTTCCTGAGGCCAGCAAAGTGCTCTAATTTCCACTCCCTGGGTTACAGAAATAAGAATATAAGAAGAACATAAGAAAGTTTACAAACGAGAGGAGGCCATTGAGCCCATCTTGCTCGTTTGGTTGTTAGTAGCTTATTGATCCCAGAATCTCATCAAGCAGCTTCTTGAAGGATCCCAGGGTGTCAGCTTCAACAGTATTACTGGGGAGTTGGTTCCAGACCCTCACAATTCTCTGCGTAAAAAAGTGCCTCCTATTTTCTGTTCTGAATGCCCCTTTATCTAATCTCCATTTGTGACCCCTGGTCCTTGTTTCTTTTTTCAGGTCAAAAAGGTCCCCTGGGTCGACATTGTCTATACCTTTTAGGATTTTGAATGTTTGAATCAGATCGCTGCGTAGTCTTCTTTGTTCAAGACTGAATAGATTCAATTCTTTTAGCCTGTCTGCATATGACATGTCTTTTAAACCTGGGATAATTCTGGTTGCTCTTCTTTGCACTGTTTCTAGAGCAGCAATATCCTTTTTGTAACGAGGTGACCAGAACTGAACACAATATTCTAGGTGAGGTCTTACTAATGCATTGTAAAGTTTTAACATTACTTCCCTTGATTTAAATTCAACACTTCTCACAATATATCAGAGCATCTTGTTGGCCTTTTTTATAGCTTCCACACATTGTCTAGATGAAGACATGTCTGAGTCAACATAAACTCCTAGGTCTTTTTCATAGTTCCCTTCTTCAATTTCAGTATCTCCCATATGATATTTATGATGCACATTTTTATTGCCTGCATGCAATACTTTACACTTTTCTCTATTAAATGTCATTTGCCACGTGTCTGCCCAGTTCTGAATGCTGTCTAGATCATTTTGAATGACCTTTGCTGCTGCAACAGTGTTTGCCACTCCTCCTATTTTTGTGTCGTCTGCAAATTTAACAAGTTTGCTTACTATACCAGAATCTAAATCATTAATGTCGATTAGGAATAGAAGAGGACCTAATACTGATCCCTGTGGTACACCACTGGTTACCTCGCTCCATTTTGAGGTTTCTCCTCTAATCAGTACTTTCTGTTTTCTACGTGTTAACCACTCCCTAATCCATGTGCATGCATTTCCTTGAATCCCTACTGTGTTCAGTTTGAGAATTAATCTTTTATGCGGGACTTTGTCAAAAGCTTTCTGGAAATCTAAATAAACCATGTCATATGCTTTGCAATTATCCATGTCAATGTTGCATCCTCAAAAAAGTAGGTTAGAGACGATCTCCCTTTCCTAAAACCATGCTGACTGTCTTCCAGGATATTGTTTCCATATAGGTAATTTTCCATTTTAGATCTTATTATAGTTTCCATAAGTTTGCATATAATAGAAGTCAGGCTTATTGGTCTGTAGTTACCTGGTTCGGTTTTGTCTCCCTTTTTGTGGATCGGTATAAGCACAGATATAATAATGGCGGACCGAATATTCACCCAAATTGAATTAAATGCTTGACACACTGTGACGGGGTGCTCGCCCACTTTTATGTATATGTATTATTATTATTATTATTATTATTATTATTATTATTATTATTATTATTATTATTATTATTTTGTGTTTATATGCAGGCGGACGAAAAACCGTCCGTCATTTTATTATTTGAGACAGGCGAAAAAGCTATTGTGTAGTTGGCATAGATGGTTGTTAAATCCCCATCCCTATAAACCTTGTGGGAATATGGCTGGAGTCTTAATAAGGTAATTGTTTGATTAATGGGTAATTAAGGCTCCAGCAACAGAATATAAAAGGACCCACTCTGGGCTCATAAAGGAGCTTAGGAAGATGACAGTAGACTGAGAGCGAGAGTGAGAGCGAATGCTATCCAATTTGTGAGATTCAAAGGTACTTGTTTTTTTGTGATATACCGTTAGCGTTTGTTTTATTTTTGGCCAATGTGCCCTTTTCTTTTGTGTGTTTTGTTTAAAGTGTCTTATTTTAATTATTTAATAAATATACTGCTGTGGCAGATTCAGCCCCGTACCTCCACTTGTTTGTGTGCTGCTTCCTGGAGGCTGACGTCACCACCTGCGCCACACAAAGCCGTCCTTGCCACACACACTTATGTAAAACAGTGCACTCATGAGTAGATGTCAAATGCCATGCACAAGGGCAAGGAATACAGTGGTATGTTGAAGCCTTTGATCATTTCTGGAATTTGCAGTCTTCCACAGAATCGCCATATTCCGCAGCTACACCATCATCATAATTATCATAAACAGACCTGAAATATAACTTAGTTTTTTGGTTCTGGTTTGGTTAAATTAACAGATGTTTAGTCTCCTTCAAAAAGTAGGAGTTAATTAAAGACTGGAGCTAAGGCTTTGAAAATGTGGCCCAATAATTTGACAGTTTCTAAAGATTTTACTGACAAAAACGCTTCATATATTAAATTGGAAATACTAAACCCATAAATTGTTTGATATGATTATGTTTACTTGATTTACATTTTTATAAGCCATTACCAATACAAATACTAAACTCATAAGATGCTCTACAGAACACTGCATATATCTACTTACAATGTCTGCAGTTTTTTGCATATTTTCCCCCAGATTTGGACTGTCTCTACTCATGAGTCACACCCTCTCTTCCAGCTGCATATGTCAGGCAGTATCCTTTATGTGCGCACATCTACAGTAATTAAGGAATGAGCCAAAATGTTTATCTACTTGACTTATTGTCTTAATGTATAATGATAACATGAATTTGTCACCGTTACTTCCACAGTTAATACAAATGTGCTGTAAACGCCTGATAGTATTCTACTCAATTTCAAATGATCACGCAAGTTGTTCTGCTTGAATGTAGCAGATTTTCTAAACTGGTGCTGCACGAATGGCTGTTTTTTTTTTTCACACTGAAGCCCCTCATGATACACACTCAGCCAGAGCAGCTTGTGTTCCAATGGAAGAGCAGCTCCAGACAGCCATGCAGATGACTCTCTTGAGGCACACATTCAAAGTAGCTGGAAAGCATGACTGCTGCATCTAGACAGGCTTTTTCATGGGCTGGGCGTTGGGGTTGTGCTTTGTAACTCAGCCAATATGATTTATTAATAACACTGCCAGATTTTCACTGACGATTACTTCTAAACGTACCTACTGCAAGAGAAGGTTGAAGGCTGTCAATTACAGTCTGGCCAACAGACTCCCCTGCCTCTCTATCTATCTGAAACATCACCCACTTCAATTGCTGATTTCTACAGAGCCCGCGAGGGAACATGAGAGAAAAAAATATATATGTTGTGCGCATGTCAAACTACGTTGTGTGCACGAGATAATATCTTGAGCACACGTCTTACTATGTCATGGCAACGAGATAGTAAGTTGTGGGCATAAGATATATATTTTTTCTCTCATGTCCCCTCCCAGCCTGCATAGATTTCACCTCAAATAAATTTCCTTTACTATACCATGATAAAAAACAAAAACCAAGAAACTGAAATTGAGGTAAAGCAAAGTTTGACATGGTAAACACATAGTATAGAGATACCATGGTAATTAGCCATGTTGAACAATTAGTCTTGCTTTAGGTAACTTCAAATTGCAAGTACGGTACCATAATAACTCTTATCTAGAGTTCTACAGTATTGTTATAAATGAATACACCAGTTTCAACCAACCATTGATAAGGTTTTGAGCCAAGAGATGCGATCCTAAAAATCAGTTTATTCTCGAATACATCTAACTATTCAAAAGCAGTACGAGGTTAGTATGCTTTATTATGTACTAATTTGTTAATGTATTTATTAAGCACTTGTAAACGGTATTGACAACATTTACAACAGTTTATAATGTGTTCTATTAAAAATATACAGTATTATGTGCTAATCAATTTTTAATCGGGGGAGGGGGGGTTGTTTGATGGTTGGATTGTGGGACATGTGGTCCCCCAGTACTTAAATTCTACCAAAGTAATCAGATTAGATCTTCCATGGTAAAATCATGTGCCTGGTAAAAACTCCTGGTAGCAAAAAATAAATAAATTATAAATCCTGTAAATAAATAAATTGTAAATTCATGTATCTCACCGTCATTGCCTGATTCCTGTAGCTGCTCCAAGCTTCTGCAGCTTTGGTACCACTTTAGAGGGCAGGGCTTAATCATGCACATACGGATTGCATATGTTTTACAATAGTGTTTTTAGTCTGGATGTTTCTATATAAGATTGTTGTTCTTATAACCTTTGAACACCTTGTCTGATTGATCTGTGAGTCTGTATATGGATTTGTTTTGGTAGGGGAATGAAAAAGACACAGTTAAAGTTTTTTTAGAACAACATTTTCCCCCAGAACAGCCCGAAAACCCACCCACTGGCTCAGCTCAGTAAGCATAATCATTTGCAAGCGCACATTGCTGTGAATTGCCATGTTGGGCAAATCCCCTTCTAATCATTTACAAACCTCTCCCAAGCCATGGTCTTGCTTCATTTAAATATTACATTTACTCCAGTCATTAATTAACCAAACAACTACCTAATGTAATTCAATGTCCCTTAAGCACTCAAGTTGTTTGTTTCTTAATTTTATAACATTCATGTTTTTTTTCTCCTTTCAAAAAAAGAAATAAAATAGGAGTAAATTAAAGACTGCAATAAATATATACTCAATTGTACATTAACGTTGAAGTGGAAAGACCAACTAAAAAATGGTAAATTAAGATGAAGAACAATACAAACAATAGCTAAAATCTGAAAACAGAAATAAATGTAATAAAGCAGAATGGCTACTAAAGCAATGCTGGCAGTGTTTTTGCCTGTTTAATTTGTGTCTTTACATGTACAATCAAGTATCTGATGGAAAGAGAAAAGAACAGACTTATATGCACACCTAGTGGTATACTATAAGAATAACATTGAAGGTTGATACACTGTCTTGCCACTTTATTAGGAGCTGTACCTAATATTGGGTTGGGCCACAATTTTTCACCACTTATTACTGTGATGGTGTCTCAAGTGATGTTAGTTGATTCAGTCATGTCTCATGGTGTATGGATGCATTATCATCTTGAAAGTAACCATTGTCATCCGGCTACGACCACAGCATGAGTTAAGTAAAATACATTACTTTGGGTGAAATTCCCCAGTTTTGTATTTTGTTTATTTTGATTTATTTTGTATATAAAAGTGCGCCACCAGGCACTTAGCCATAATTTCTAGTGCTTGACTACTTCCTGACCATCAGTCTCCCTGCTGCAGCACACTGTATATTGGCTATGTTATTACAGATACTTCCACAAAGCACTAGTGCTTGTACTGCTCTATATGCAGTACAGGTTCGATACTCCTATTTGTTCTTATTGTGGTTTACCCCAGTCTGCAAAAGAGGAGTTTGGCTACAGTAGATGAACATATCAGGCTTCATTTAAGCAACAGAAACCGAAGAAAAGGGCTTTACCGTCTGGTAAGACCCACCTTGTGTCGTTAGATTTAACATAACGAGAAGGGCCTTACCAGACGGTAAAGCCATCTTATGAGGGTTCTATTGCTATTAGAAAATGGAAATGTAAAAAAAAAAAGATAATTTAAAGTTTTTCTGTTAGTTTTTTTTCATGATTTTATGCAGCACTAGTTTTTTGTTGCTAATAATTACAAACATTTTCCTCAATATTCCATGAGTAATTCGGTTTGCTCAGAATTCCATCTGTGGTCTGGTAGCCTTCAGGCTTCATTATCCCAGCGGTGAACGATGTTGCGTTGTGGGTATTTCCAATTGCCTAAATAATACATCAATACATGCATCTGTTGTTCAGTTTAGGTACCTCATACAAAAAAGCAAACACGGTTTGTGAACTTTTGTAAAACATGTAAAAGAATAAAAGTCCAGCTACCTTTTTATTTTATTATTAGGATTTGAGTGCAGGTTTGTGTATTTGTGTAAGTTTCAGTATTTAAGTTACCGTTAGGTCATAAAATGTATTTGTTCAGTAACTTGTTCACAGTGTATTCATGAAGTTAATTCAAAGCCTCCTTCCTAGCTTTGTTAGAGAAAAGAGCACCGTCCTGTGTTGTTACTGTGATATGCTGAAAAAAAGTTGCTGAAAGTAAATCAGACTGCATCAAGTTGTTTGATTTTGTCAATTTGTCATTGAAATCAGCAAGCACTAACTTTATTTGCAATACTAAATTTAAATACACTAATCCGTTGTGTATCCGCCCGTAACATATCCACCCTAACCGTTTATCTGCCATGATCGAGCTCTTCAACAACGTTACCCACGTGTACAGCGCTAGTGCAAAATGGCTACAGGAAAGCGAAAGCGAGTTGTGCTTACAAGTTTGTTTGTTTGTTTTTTCCGTAAACCTATGCATTTTGCTTGTGTGAATTACCTGACACTAATGTAAGTGTATACAGGGCTGTGGCAGGGCAGGAGCCCTGCACATGAAGAGGCTTTTTTGTGTAAATCTATTTGTGAATGTTTGTAATTAATGAAGTACCTGACGCTCCTGGGAGAGCCTGCCTGCTGTGTGTGATTACCAGATGTGGAATCTAATCAGCAGAATCTATTCCAGTGGGGAGTCAGGTATAAAAAGGTTCCATTTATTCACCTCAGGGATGCTGTGGGTGTGCGAGAGAGAGAGAGAGAGAGAGAGAGAGAGAGAGAGAGAGAGAGAGAGAGAGAGAACCAGGACTGAATGCCGTTGAGTGAGTAAGCAAGTCAAAACCACCGACAGCCGGACAAGAACTTAGTTTATTATTGAACAGAGAACTTTAGTTAAGAGATTGTAAATCCCACCAAAGTGTACACTGTGTTTTATGTACTCAGTGCGCTACCATTGTGTTGATATGTAAATAAATCCTGTTCGCCTGCGAGGCGTATCAACTTCACAAGCATTAATACCTTGTATCTTTCTAAACAAGGGATTTAGGGAACTCCCTAATAAAAGCTGTATCTCAAAACAAAACAATAATGATTTAATGTATAGGACAGCAAGGAAGCAGACTTAGTCTACACTGACAGACAACATTCAGAGGGTGTCTACTGGAACTGAGATTTTCTTTAAAAAGGTAAAATACATGAATACTGTATTTATGTATTTTCTGGCAGATTGATTTGGAACAGTGATTAAACATAGTTTGAACGATAACATTCAAGGTCCTTGAAAGGACCAGAGATTAAGGACCTCATGTTGACCAATCAGGTTAAAGGAAATCTCTGATCCATTTTCTAATAAAAAATGGAAATGCAGAAAAATGACCAGTAAGCTGTTATGGAACATGTTTAATCATCTAATGCAAACACATATGTTAAAGAAAGTAAAACATATTTAATTTCTGGGGTTCACCGTGGTGTCTGTAACCGATTCTGCCAGGAACAGCATTATCTGCCCTCTGACATCTGCACTGTCTGAACAGCTCCTTTCTGCTCAAAGTCCTACTCTCCGTCCCACTGTATTTCCCTTAGCTGGTGCTGTTATCCTGTCCCTGCACAGATTCAGTGTAGATACTTTCCCCACCAGAGAATGTCTCATCTAAGGTATCCTCAGGAAAACAAGTCTCACTCCCCTCGGAACACATTCCGCTAGCCTGCCAGATGTCAGCTTCTACAAAGGATTTCAAACAGGTATGACTAAGAGCATCCGTATCAATAATGTCAACTAAAAGCAATGGTAACCAATGCATTCACATTTATTTATTACTAGCCCCCTTTTATTGTATTTGAAATATATATACATATTGTTTTTAAATGTTAATTCAAGGTTTAAAATGTCATATAGTCCTACACAAGGAAAAAAGCAATAATGTTACTCAAGCTAATAAGAGGTAAGAAAATTGATTTTAAAAGCAAGTATTCAGGAACAATTAGTGCACCAGTAAACAGGTAGGCTTACAATGCATTTACTGGTGTAAACACAAAGATACTAAGAGGACTGCTGTGGACACGTTGGCTGGTTAAGGTTAAGAGTCATTCTCCTGACCACTTGAATGGACTAAAATCAGTAATCTGGAGGAAGCAGCACTACATCCCTACCCCAACCCCAATACGTGATGCATGGTACAACTAGTTAGCATGCCTTGGAGCTATTCCAAAGAAGTGCACTAGGTGGTGCTGTGAACCAACAAAAACACCAGATCAGTACTGATGTGAGTTAAGATTTAAAGAGGGGTGAACGAAAACACATTTTTGCAATAAAGTAGGTGCCAAATAAAAGAACAGAAAAAACAGTGGACACTTGAGCTATAACGGGAAAACAAATTTAGCTATGCAATGGGAGTGTTATTTGCATTCCTGTGTGAGAGGGAAGCTCTCATTGTCTGCCGGCAGTGTGCTGATCTTTCAGGAGTAGTTAATTCACAAATACAACAATTACAATTTAAAATAAATAAATAAATATATAAACAAAGGGTTTATGATGCCTTACCATCCTCGGCTGAGGCCTCACTGCTGTAGCCGTCATACTCTGCAGACAGTGGGCTGTATTTGTGCCTGGTCTCCCACACGTAACCCTTCTGGCGCCGGCTGTCTGTGGCGTGTTCTCCCTGGGACCGGGACACCGCCTCCTGGTACTTTCCAACCACATCATCCTCGCTCTCTGAAGAGGAGCCTCGTGGGTCCCCATCCTGGTAGTTGTTATCTGTGAAACACAGAGGATCCACATGTTGTAAATGTGCTTTCCACAAGCGACAATATTGTTATGTGTGTACCTGTCGCTGTTCAAAAGTTCAAATTCAAGCTGAAGGCCAGGGTACACAACGGCTGTCAAAGTCTTTTCAGTGGACCTTCCTGACACTTACAGTATGTAGTTTAAGGTATTGTTTATCTTGTATTATTTTACAGATAGATTCTGCATAGTAAAATTGGTGCTGTTACCAGTGTTAAGCAGATCATTCAATTTACATTAATGCAAATAAAGCATCTAAACATACTGTAAATTGTCCAGATTTATATTGACACACATCATTTTGTTGCACTGCAACATGGACCAGCTTATATTCACAGTGAGATCTGAATTTATCGAAGATTATATTCAAGAGTCTAATCTTTTGGTACCTAACAAAGTAAGCTACAGGCATTGGTCTCCAATTTTATTTTTTAAGCAAAGCAGAAAAAGAGATGGCAAAAGACATAGACCATAGATATTGATGTAGACCGGGGGTTTCCAACCCTGGTCCTGGAGAGACCCTATCCAGCAGGTTTTATAGGTGTCTTTACATCATCAGTGGCTAAAGGTCTGGAGCACCTGTTAATCTTGACTAATTAAGCCAATAATTGGTTCAATTAAGTAACTGAGCGATTGGTTGGAATGAAAACCAGCAGCCACAGTATCTCTCCAGGACCAGGGTTGGAGACCCCTGATGTAGACCATACTGTCAATACTGTAGAACACAATAAGTAAAGAAAGAAAACAGATTTTTTGACACCACTGTCTGCCAATGCTCTCATTAACCAATATGTGTCTCCAGTTAGCTACTACATTAGTGCACTGCTGACTGACTTGATACTTTTATAGCACTTTGTTATATATTTTGTGATGCAGCTTGTGACACTCAATAGAAGCTACATAAAACATTGTTATTGTATTGTTTAGCAGTCCTAAGAAAACAGGAAAACACATCCATTAATACCATCTACACAGCCCTGTCAATCCAATAGCTGGCTGCTAATGGGGTGATGTCAGGTACTAATGAATGCAAAGTTGACATGGTGCTGGCTGAAGGTCAGACCACTCGGCTTTTTTGGAAAGAGCAGGTTTCTAACTCCACAGTGGAATCACACTGTTACAACCGAATGAGTACAATTCACATTGTCATTGAAGGGCATATGATCAGACTGGTGTCTCTTGAAAAAACGTTATGTTTTACTGCACTCTTCAAATCTACCTACAGTAGTAAACAGCTTATGCTAGCCAACTTCCCCTCACTAATCCATCCTGTCTAGCTACTAGAATGTAGTCCGAGTAAAACTTTGAGTACAAGGTACATCTAGAATAAGGATCTCTATCATAGGTGTGGTGTTTTTTCAAAAGATAAATATTCACTTTCCAAAAGGGAGTTCTGTATGTGATTTCATGCTGTGATTTGTATTCTCTAAAATACACAATGACACATTTTTATTGTTTCAACGTGAACTTGTCCATACTCTTGCCATGTCAGTCTGAGTTGGACTTTGTATTTTTGTTAGAAGAATTGTAATTATCTCTTTATTTATATAGCATTTTCAGGGTTTTCATATCTCCAATAAGCATGTCACCATAATCTATTTATTTGGGAGGTCGAAAAATAACCCTCTACTTTGGGAAAATGTCATTTCACACATGGAACACCACAGCCATGGCATTTGCTCTGCAGAAGAAGAAATAAATGAAGAAGTATACACTGGAAGAAGTATGCAGGCAGGCAACCTCATGAGGAAGGTTCATGCAAAAAGTAGCAAAAGCACCAGTCTCGATGAGATCAGCACACAGTAGTCACACAGTAGAGGAGGGCCAGATAATACCCAAGAGAGTTCACCATGGGCATCTCACCTTTACTGAGTTTCTTTTTATTGTTCTCTTTTTTGTCCCCTTTTCTCTGATCTTCCTTGGATGAGCTTTTACAGTTCTGAGGCTTGCCCTCTGCGTCCCCTCTCTTGCTTGTTGGAGTCTTACAGTGTTTCCCTGCTTTGGAGTCAGCAGACGCCAGCTGACTTGTATCTGATGTCAATGCCTTACTTGAATTCTTCTCCTCCTTCACCTTCACTTTCCCACCTGCCTCCTTCAACCTTTCCTTGGCAGCTTCAGAATCAGTGCTCGGTGGCTCCTGTTTAACAAATTCCAGATCATTTCGACTGCTTTTGTGTGTTCCATTGCCTGTCCCGCTTTTATTTTTACACAAACTCTCTGAAGGCTGATAGCCCTCTTTTTTCCCACCTGCTTCTTTTCTAACATTAGTGGAGTTGTTCTCCGAAATATGTTTGGCTTTTGTGGCTTTCAGATCACCCTGGTGGACTGATTCTGAGCCTTCATTTCCTCCTGAAGGGGTTCCTCTTTCTTTGTTTTTGCTGTCCCCTGATCTGGACTCGCCAGATTCCCTGCCTTGCTGAGTGTTCCTGTGTCTCTCACCCTTGCTACCATCTGTGGCCTGGGACAGATCACTAGACATGGATTCGGTAAATGTTTCAGTGGAACGTGTAGACCCTGTGCTGTAATCAGTGGTGTAGGCATCTGGGTCCCTGGACATATTGACAGAGGACTGCTGTTTTAGCTTTTGCCGGCTGGTGGCATTTGTCTGCTGGTGTTCCCCTTCCTTGTAGTTGATTGATCCCTCAGCCTCTTTCTCCTCCCCCTGTTTCACCACAGTGATGTCCGCTGTAGCCTTGCCGCTCTTCTCCCCTTTTGGATCTCCCTCCTCTTCAGTCTGCAGGTTGTGTATTATGGTGGTCACTTGCTCCGTGACCGAATCCCTCACTGTGCATGTAACGTCCCCCACAGCACTAGCTAGGTCATCCACTGCTTTGCTGAAAGAGTCCACAATGGAGGAGACAGAAGGCAGAGCCAGGTTTTGCTGGAAACTTTTGAAAAACGCCATTGTGCTTGAGAGGTGCTTTTTATTACCTCATTCAGATTAGGTTGTCGCTTTTACTTTTGCTTGACTGCTAAGCCTTTCTCAGACACACCAACTGAACCGAGAGTGGTGCAGTCATCCCTCCTAGCTCAGTGCTGCTGGCATAGAAACAGGAAAGAAAATATATAGTTAACAACATGCCGAAAACAAGGCAAAGGCATGACCCAAAGGAATAGGAAATGTTCTTTATTGCATCGCATGTATGTCACTCCATACCTTGGCTAAGGAGAGAGCACAATCTTGATAATCTGGCCAACTTTGCCTGAGCTATAACTGGTGGAAACAGCCTTGTTTGCCAATGGAAACCAGGAATGAGTATGTTCTTCCTGACACTGCCTGTCAAGATCTGGCAATGAAGCGAAGCCGCATTCCTTCAAGCCCTGGAATGTTTGAAACATGATTGGCAACAAATCAATGTATAAATCAATCAGAGCTGCTAAGTTAAGCAAGTCTTATGGCAAACATAAAAGTTTCAGATTTATCCTCAATTCTAAATTCTTATAAAAATTTTCAGCCAAAATAAAGTTTAAATCCTAATGATGATCTGTAACAAAATCAACACAGCGTTCCATCCTGCTTGTGTAATTAAGTGCTCAAGCATTGCTGACTAAGATCCGTTAGTCCACACAATGGAAACCTGTCTTCTTGCAAAAAATGATTCATAGCAGCCTCCCACGCTTTCATGACAAAGGCAGAAGGCCTTGCTCCTTCAGATTTAACATCCAGAATTTAAATTGATATGGCTCCGATATGGCTGTGTAATGAGACTTAATAAAAACAATTATTAAAAAAATGCATTGATTAGAATCATCTCAAGGTTTTCTTTTATCATAGTTAAAGAGTGAATTCAAAAACTCATTTGATTCATTCATGTATCTATGTATTTATTGTTCACCATAAACGTTACTGTTTTAAGGGGGGCAATAAATCACCCCAGACGAAAAACACCAGCAAGATTAAAGGAGTTGTAACCAATCCACTTTCTTGCACAATATTTGCACTAGCAATACCTGCCCAATCAATGACTGCTCCCCCTTTTTGAATATTGATTTTTTTTTTTTTGATTCTTCGCTTGTATTTCATACTTTAAAGGAAATATGTATATTTAGATATTTAGATTGTTAAATAATTGCCAAGTATTTTAATAAGATAGGGGTTATTTAAAATGTATATCCTACTGGGGCCTATTACTTTATAACATATACAGTCCTTTGATCAATTTTGGTTTCTAATTTTTATTATCTACAGATGTGAACAATTCAAGGTGAATATTTTGCAAAGCCAGCCCTCCTGCTGGGACCCCCAAACTGTACTCGAACCGGCGATGTCCAGACTATAGACGCATCCTGCACCCTAGCGAGTGCTTTTACTGGATGCGCCACTCGGGAGCCCATCCAAACTGTACTCTTGACCCCCAGATCCTAAATATGCTGTCCCTCATCGCATCAACAGTTCCTAACTTGTCATCTCCAGCATGCATTGTGCATCGACTTGGCTACCACTGAAAAAATAAAACCATCAAAGAAACTGTAGGTATAATATTGGACCACATGGTGGTGCAATGCGGCAAGTTAAAATTACAATAAAAGTAACTTAAAATATTTTAAAGGGTGGAGGATTAGGACTGATTTATTTAGTTACAACCCTGTTATAGCTACAATTAACTGATTGCGTTTTCCTTCATAGGGAACTGTAGTGTTCCAGTACAGTACATGAAATTTGCACAACCACCAAACTATATGAGAGCCGTAATGTAATGAATCAATGAGGGGTAAAGGGCTTTATTTCAGGTGCGTATATATTATCATCCATAACTATTAAGCACTTAATAGTGCTGAATTTAGAAATGCTAAAACAAACTTAAATTCAATGACAAAAGTTTTGACTAGAAGTATTTTTCAATGTCTTCAACAATAATTGTCAATTATATATTGATGCACATTTAGTATTAAGGAGAATGATTGTGGACAGGTAAGAAGGCTTAAACATACTTATATAATGTGCAAGTACTTGTGAGTGCTCCAACTGATGTAACTCCTAGGCTTTCACTAAAGGTGACTGTGAACTAAGGATTTTAACTGGAACTCAGGAAGAATATTGAGCATGTTTGTGATAATGACATGGAATTGCTCAAAAGTACCAAAATGTTCTCATACATACAGTACAGTAGTTCTAGGACCTTTATCACCCAGAACTGACTATTTGAACAATGGACTACTACAGCTGTAATAACAGACTGTGGTAGGCTAAAAGCCCAAAATGTAAATTATATGTGTGTGTTGGGAATATAGGGTTGGCAAGGAGGGGGTTAAAATCCTCCCGCCATAATGCATGTGAGAATGTGGCTGGAGGGGAAATTCTATGTTTGGGGGTTGGTGTGTAGGTGAGTTTGTAACTGTGTGTATACTGCCCAGCCTACATTTGCTGATTGTATTGTTTTGTTGAAAACCTTTATTTTGGCATTGTGCCTGTTTATTTGCTCCTGAATGAGTTTAATAAATGTGTGCTTAGACTGTAGCTTCTGTCTTTGAGTCTCTCTTCCTGTTAATAACATCTTGGGCCACAGAGCTATCCTGTTACACAGACACTATAAAAAGTAACAGCAATTCTGTCTGATAGCAACCAGACGATGTTATAACCAGAAGTGTAATAACATCTGACATCTTCTAATAATAAACAGGGTTAGCAAAATTGTGGTACTAGTCCTCAGGGGCAGATACAGAAATAATCCTTAGGGGGGCTTAGCCTGTGGAGAGTGGAGCCAAGGAGAACATTTTGCGGTTAAGAAGCTCTGACAACCCAGAGCAACCTCATTTTTGTTTTTGTACCGGCTGTTATCTCTGAAGTCATTATCATGACTGAGCTATAGTATAAATACATACATTGCTAATGTAGCTGATCCTGAATATTGTGCTGTGTTCTTGTAAATGTTTTATATGAGAAAAACTTTAATCAACACATGTTAAATATACCACACAAGGTACACACGAGAAATAAAGACAGCATTTATTTTGCAAGTGAACTAATTACATTACCATATTATAACAAAATTCAATGAAGAAAATAACCCATTTGTTACGTTTAAAATGTGTGTAAGATTTTTCACTATGCAAAATTGCATGTGAACTTTGGTTCAACTTTCCAGTTACAACAAAAAGTGTTGGAAGTTTAAACATAAAATAAAATAAAATAAGTTTCCTGATGTCAGCTCTACCGAACAATAAAACATACTAATAAGCTTTGGGTAAAACTGTTACACATCACATCCATTCTAATATTTATTTTTCCTAACATGTATGCAGTAAATGTCCACTAATGCTGCCAAAAACTTAAGGTGCAATTTCAGTAAGACTTTCAGCAATAAGGAGTTACACTACCCTAGGAGAATGAAATAAACAATATCCATAGTGGAAAAAATTAAAACAGCCATGTAGTATATTAGATCAGTTTACTGCCATGTTATTTTTCCTAGACCTGTATACAGGTCTGCAGTGTTGAAATAGTTCAAACAAAATAATTCACCTTGGGGCCAATGATGCAAACTGTGCTACATTCATGCTGTCCCTGGAATAATAATAAAAAACCATCCAGAGTTCTTTGTTTCTGCATTTTCAATGAGATGCAATGTACTGCTACTGCTGTCACTTTAAACAAAAAAAGTATTACAAGAATAGCTTTACACGAACCTGATCAAATCAAACTCATAAAAGTAAACTGATGTTTATGAATTCTTACCGTTGTGTCTGCTTCAATTATTTATCTACAACCCGAGAATTTGAACCAGAGATTTTTCACTCCGGTGTCACAGCCTAATCCTTTCATCCCTGTGTATTTTAGCCAAGGTTAATTCTCAGCCCAAGGCTAATTAATTCTACAGGGTGAGAATTAGCCTAAAATACAATTCAAGGGGGTGAGAATTAGCCTAGGTAAAAATTCACAGGGGTGAAAGTTAGCCGGAGGTGAGCATGAGGCTGTTCTCTCGTTGGTTACTAGTGATGACGTTAGAACATCTGCAATTGTTACAAATTACCAGAGAGAGAGAAAAATGTATACTGGTCTTTCTCTTGCTAGCCTGTAATTAACTAACAAAAGCATACTACACATAGCATACCACTGCTTCCGTTATGGAGCTTATCTGTAGAACCGTCCAAGATAACCGACAAATACTTAGCAGTTGCCATTCTGGTTAACTGGGTTTGACGCTCGGTCCTAGCAATAGCGTATACACTCCTGTGACTGTTTAGAATTAATATAGGTTTTCCCCACATTTAATTCTTTTGCCTCATCCAGGTCACACCTCTATTCAAAATCTGAATATGTTTGTGCATGCTTTGCAAGTGCGTGAGCTGTTCTAAAAAGTACTTTTAACTTTAAAATCACATAAGTGTTCATGTGTGTATTAATTGTTACTTGATTTTTCTTGTGCTTTAAAAATCTCTGTCCCAAATGTGCCACTCTGGCTTTTGTCATACTGGACACAAACCTTGCAGTACATCTTACAGTATTTTCTGACATTGTGCTTCGTGACACTGAAAGTGTAGCGACTAGCCTGACAATGTAACATTGCTGAATGAAACATTCTATTTTTTCTTGCCAAAAGCTGCAATGCAACTATGTTTTAAAATTGTTCTATCTAAAAAAAACGCCTTAGCAACAGTCTCTCCCAAATAATCGCAATAATTTGCATTTGTTGAAATGCAAGATTAATGATAGCAGCTCTTGTGTATGTTGTGTTACAAAAATGTTGAAAAAATCACTCCTGCAGCAAGCACACAATGTAGCATTTTGATTATTTCAATCATTCCCTTTTCAGAGGTACAACAATTGCGTACTTAAGAACATAAGAAAGGTTACAAACGAGAGGAGGCCACTCGGCCCATTATGCTTGTCTGGTTGTTAGTAGCTTATTGATCCCAGAATCTCATCAAACAGCTTCTTGCAGGATCCCAGGGTGTCAGCTTCAACAACATTACTGAGGAGTTGGTTCCAGACCCTCACAATTCTCTGTGTAAAACAGTGCCTCCTATTTTCTATTCTGAATGCCCCTTTATCTAATCTCCATTTGTGACCCCTGGTCCTTGCTTCTTTTTTCAGGTCGAAAAAGTCCCCTGGGTCAACATTGTCAATACCTTTTCAAATTCTGAATGCTTGAATCAGATTGCAGTGTAGTCTTCTTTGTTCAAGACTGAATAGAAAATTTAGCCTGTCTGCATATGACATGCCTTTTAAACCAGGAATAATTCTGGTTGCTCTTCTTTGCACTCTTTCTAGAACAGCAATATCCTTTTTGTAGTGAGGTGACCAGAACTGAACACAATATTCTAGACTAATGCATTGTAAAGTTTTAACATTACTTCCCTTGATTTAAATTCAACACTTTTCACCATACAGTGCCTATAGAAAGTCAACACCCCCTTGAATTTTTTTCACATTTTGTTGTGTCAGTGCCTCAGAGTTCCATGCATTTAAATGAGGATTTTTTTCCACTTATCTACACACCATACTCCACACTGTTAAGGGGAAAAAAAGTTTTTATTGAGAAAAAAATTCTTTATTAAAAATACAAAACTGAAAGATCATAAATGGATATGTCTCCACCCTCCTGAGTTAATACTTGGTGGAGGAGGCTGTGTGGTCCAGTGGTTAAAGAAAAGGTCTTGTAACCAGGAGGTCCCCGGTTCAAATCCCACCTCAGCCACTGATGCATTGTGTGACCCTGAGCAAGTCACTTAACCTCCTTGTGCTCTGTCTTTGGGGTGAGACGTAATTGTAAGTGACTCTGCAGCTGATGCATAGTTCACACACCCTAGTATCTGTAAGTCGCCTTGGATAAAGGCGTCTGCTAAATAAACAAATAATAAAGTACCTTTGGCAGCAATTACAGCTGTGAGTCTGTTGGGCTAGGTCTCTACCAACTTTGCACACCTAGATTTGGCAATATTTGACCATTCTTCTTTACAAAACTGTTCAAGCTCTGTCAAGTTCCTTGGCTATAAGGCAACAAAAGGTAAAAATTTTGAAAGGGGGTGTAGACTTTCTATAGGCACTGTCTATCTGAGCATTTTGTTGGTCTTTTTTATAGCTTCCTCACATTGTCTAGATGAAGATATTTCTGAGTCAACATAAACTCCTACATCTTTTTCATAGATTCCTTCTTCAATTTCAGTATCTCCCATATGGTATTTATAATGGGCACATACAGCATGTCCTAGGGCATTAACAATACTAACTTACTAAGTTCATAAAACTTTATGAAAAATTGGTAAGATGAATCAAATAGTTCTTGCAAAAGAGGTCTCTGTTGGAAAAAGAGTCCATTCCCTGAATCTGTATGGAGTTCTTAACTTTCAAATGTCTGTTAAATTTACTGGATCAACTGTTGATTCAAAATCATTGCAAATTATCATTTGTGTTGAGAAATGCTCTCCTCTGGAATTTGACTGGAAAGGTGAACAACGAGTGGTCGCGTATACCTGTCAGGTGCTCAGAAGCGCAAAGCAACAAAAAAACGGCAGAACTAGAGAGGAAGCAACCAAAATTTAGTGTTTTCTTCAATAGATCACTAAATCCTCCTGCTGAAAAAGTAAGATGTATTTGAAGTTGTTAAGTGTTTCTGTTATGTACATTATCAGCAGTAGAAGTTAAGTATTTTTTGTCTGTTTTTAGACATTTTAGAGATTTTTTCTAGTTGAAATCACATTTTATATTAATTATAACTTTACTTCCATTTAGTTTATTTTAATATTACATATATTACATTTCAAACAACAAAGTTGTGACATGAACTGAAATGTAGTAACAAAATAAATAATTTTTTTAATTATTTCTTTAGGGCATTGATACATGCACAGAATCTACCAGCAATGAAGCGTCAGGTGCAGTCAGTGAAAGTTCTATTGGTGAAGCGTCAGGTGCAGTCAGCGATAGTTCCATTGGTGAAGCATCAGGTGCAGTCAGTGAAAGTTCTATTGGTGAAGCGTCAGGTGCAGTTAGTGAAAGTTCTATTGGTGAAGCGTCAGGTGCAGTCAGTGATAGTTCCATTGGTGAAGCGTCAGGTGCAGTCAGTGATAGTTCCGTTGGTGGAGCATCAGATGCAGTCAGTGAAAGTTCCACTGGTGAAGTGTCAGGTGCAGTTAGTGAAAGTTCTTTGCTTGGTACTCCAGTATCCTCATTGATATCTACAGTTTCACTAAGCAAGTCTCCTCAAGTTTAGAAGTTCCTGAATCTGTCTTCTCAGGTCACACAAATCCACAACAGACATACAGGACATTTCTAAAACACCCTATTATGGTCCATGTCAACCAAGACTGACAAAATACCCTAATAACCAAAGTAATAGGAAATTTATTTTGAAGAATTTACTTGGTTAGAGTACTCCATTTCACAAGATGCAGAATATTGCTTTTGTTGTAGGCATTTTGCAGGATCTGCAGTTTGAAAAGGTGAAAATATTGGTAAGCGAGTTTTTATAGATGTTGGAGCTTGGACATGGAAAGATATATCTGCTCTGTTTAACACTAGAACCACCACAGCAGTCTTTTAAAATTCACTTTTAAAATTTAAATTACTGTGTGTGAAAGATACGCGGTTGTCCGTTCTTGACTTTTCCTAAATACATGTATTAAATACCCTGATGGCGTATGAAAGGCAGGATCGCAAAAATAAAAAAAAAATTATAATCCCCTCTACCTAGAACTGCCAGAGCAGTCATTTTGACTGCCTTTTACAATACATGTTTTTATTTTAAATATAACCTACAATATTCTATTTTATTTTTATATACAAGTCTGTTGTTATCTCTACTGGAACTGGCAGCCATCAATTCTTTTGTTTTGTACAAGGAATGCACTGTGGAAAATATCAGTAGGAGAGATTTCATCTTGAAGCTAGCCACAGCGCTTCGGCAGAAACATTTCAATCAGAAAACTGCAAAGCAGCAGGCTGCAGCAGCTCAACCTGGATTCTGTGCTGCACCAAGTGACACACACACAAGGGAAAACATATGGTACTTTCATTTTAAATGAAATACTACTTTTGTTTTTACAGTTTTGTATGTACACATACCTGTTTACACACTAAAATGTTTATTTTATTATAGTTGATATGATGTGCTTGAATAAAACTTTTGAGTTGTATCCGATAGTTTGACTTTCATTTTAATATTGATGTTGTTTAAAATGTAACCGTCAATAACTGCCGGCGGCGGTATTATGTATGAGTATAACCGCAGTGGTTCTAGTGTTAAACAATATGAAGCTAGTGAGCGACACATTAAGAGCATGGTTGCATGGTCTCATTTCAAGGATATTCAGTCTGGCTCTCGTCAGTCAGTTGCATCGTGTTTGTATTCAGTGACACAGCAAGAAATTGAGGAAAACAGAAAACATGTGAAGCTTCTTCTTAAAGTTGCAGTACTTTTGGGCAGGCAGGGTCTAGCATTTCGTGGTCACTCTGAAGTTGATAGTGCTTCAAATGCTGGAAATTTCATTGAAATGCTTCAGCTTATCGCAGAGTCAAATTCCACTCTCAAAACAAAGCCTGAACATCGGTATGGCCATTATACAAGTCCCGTACCAAAACGACTTCATTTCGGTAATTGGTAAACAAAACATGTTAGGGAAACCACTTGTGCTGAGGCAACTGAAGCGGAGTACTTTTCAGTTCTGGTAGATGAAACAAAAGATTTGTCTAAGAATGAACAAGTTGCCATTTTAGTAAGGTACTTTAGTGAAGGTAAAGTTAAGGAACGTTTGATAGGCTGTTATCATATGGAGAAACCTGTGGCAGCCGTTTAGCTGATTTCATTTACAAAGAAATTCAGCAAACTGGCTTGAACCAGTCAAACTGCATTGCTCAATGCTACGATGGAGCAAGTGTTTTGAGTGGTTGCTTTAATGGAGTACAGGCACGATTAAGGGGAAACGTTCCTCAAGCAATCTATATTCATTGCCATGCACATAGACTGGATCTTGTTCTTGGTGAAAAAAACATTGGTGAGCTTTTTTCACAGTAGTTAAGTCACTTTACACATTCAATACCAACAGCAACACCAGGTATCAACTTTTTATTGAGGCTCAGAAAGCTGAGGATCTTCAAGTTCTAGCACTTGAGCAAACTGCTGTAACCAGATGGTATTACTGGTATTGTTCAGTTTTAAAAGTTAAACTTCGCTATGGAAGTTTGCTTGCAGTTTTAGGTGTACTGTCAGCAGGTTCTGACAGGGATGCAGCAGCTGAAGCTATAGGATTATGAGACAAATTTCAGTGCTTTAGATCTGTTGTTCTTCTCCATATTGTAGAGCAGATTCTACATGCCACCAACAGTCTATCAGATCAGCTTCAGTCTAGTGATGTTTTGATTTCAAAAGCATGCTTGCTCTTCGAGTCAACTAGGAACGAATTACAAAGCATGTAATCTGATACTTCTTTCTCTAGCCTTTTGGTTGCAGTCAAGTCTTTTGTACAGTTTTATAATATTGAGACATCTTTAGAAATTAATGTGACAAAGTCAGGGGCGGTCTAGATGAGTTCAGAAGGTGTCATCACGACTGTAGAAGTTTCTCACAGACTCCACAATTGGGAAGAATAATGTGGAGAGTTCTAGCAGCACATCTCTTTCTTTTGAATTGAAGGCCAAAATAGAATACTTCGAAATAGTAGATTTCTTTCAGAACCTGATAGGCGCTCTTCTGAGAATATATTGCCGGGGTTTCATGCCATTTAGAAACTCCAAATTCTCTCTCCATTGTTGTAAGAATGTGACATAGCACGCACATTCCTCACGCTACAGGAAGTGTGCGGCCAAAACATGGCATGGTTAAAAAGGAACGGTAAAGCAGTGAAGATGCCGTTTGTGACATAAACTAGTGCAACTTTCTGCAATAACTAAAGGCCATACCAAGCAATTCTTTATTAACTATTGAGATATGCTGGAAGTAGCTCTGGCAAGATTATTTGACCAAATAGGAAAAAATAAGCATATAGTGCGAGGGGTTGAGAGATCTCTTCATTGTGTTTTTTTATTTTTTATTTTCTAAATTAATGTTTTTATGTGATACAATTTATTCAACATTTCAAATTATTGCCATTTGACTTTATAGTGCTTAATAGTTTAGTTGTTTTATAGCAAGGTTAAATACTGAAGCTACTACAAATACCTCTGAAATAAATACATTGAAGTAAAATCTCTTTAACCTAATTCATTGAGCAAGATTTGTTTTAGAAGAACGAAAACATGAAAATAATTTGTTCAAAAAGACAAATACAGGGTTTAACATCAGCTTGCTGCAAGACTTATATAACAAAGGTCTAGAAAGTCCTGGGTGGATTACAACATCTACTGTGAAATGTGTTGAACTCGTATGGAATACCGGTATACTGGATCCTCCATAACAACAACAACAACAACAACAACAACAACAACAACAACAACAACAACAACAACAACAACAACAACAACAACAACAACAACATATAACCACATTCTACTGATGAGAGCCTTGCACTGTCCATGCAGAATTCAGATTTAGATTATTATTATTATTATTATTATTATGTAGTGGGAAATGTGGGTTAGTAGGATAGTAGCCTATTGTAGATGTACTATCAATATTTAAAACATTTACTGTACTAAACATTTTGACTGGGTCATTTTGATATCATTAACCTAAAGTATATTTTAGCTCAGTTTGTAAGGATCATAAGGATAAGCCATAAGGATCAGAATTGCTGACGCTACAGCTTTGTAGGAAAACTTGCATATATTATAAAAAATATATATGCAATCAAAAAATGTTTAGCAAAAAATACAAGGATAGTACACAGCGCTCTCTTATGGAATGTTTTTTTTTGTATTTGTGTACCGCTATGTCTGGGTTTTTGTTGGTTACTGTGCTTTTTTTAATTGCATTTGTTCGCACGATATCAGCAGTCATGCAAGGCCAAATAGGAGCTCAGATAGATCATTTCGTTTTCAGAGGTACAACAATTGTATACATAAGAACATAAGAACGTTTACAAACGAGAGGAGGCCATTCGGCCCATCTTGCTCATTTGGTTGTTAGTAGCTTATTGATCCCAGAATCTCATCAAGCAGTTTCTTGAAGGATCCCGGGTGTCAGCTTCAACAACATTACTGGGGAGCTGGTTCCAGAACCTGGAAACCAGGACCCTGGAATCCAGACCATATTAAATTAGGTCATTTGCATTTGGAAGGAGAATTTCTCTCCCTAAAAGAAAACTACATGGAAACCAAAATTACCCAAAAGGTATTACCAAAATAACATAAGAAAAAGGTGAGACTTATTTTTATTTTTACATGGAAACCCCAGCTTTGTGTTTTTTCAGGGACGTCCAACAAATTCTAAATATTTTGTGGAAATGATTTATATTTAGTTGGGAATTACGATGATACAACAGATACCTAGAGCACAGTAAGTCTCCTACTAAAGCCTCTTATAAAAAGTATAGGTGAGCTGTATGGTCAAAGCTTAAGACACGAGGGCCAAGAAACATCTTAGACATGTTCACAGCCAGCTCTAATTAAACAGATGTAATGTTAATGAATAATACTACCTGTATGGTGTGGTGCTGTGACAGGGATTACTAGGTATGTCTGCTTTCTGAGACCTATTAAACTAACAAGATTAGCCAGATTTGGAAGCTACTTAGCAGAGTTTACCTTTCAAATCCTTGCCCGTTCTGTACTCGTCCATGCATGACAGGTTCCCGACGTTCTCAAAGCACAGTTTCTTGTTGACGTATAAAAAAAGGATGAGCATGACGATAACGAAGACTCCGACAGCTGATAGGAATCCCAGCGCCTCTGGAGACACTGAGAGGAAAGCAGACAAGAAGAATAAATAGAAAGCCTTGGGCAGCATAGCTGTGCCATGTCAAGGTCACAGACCTCCTAGTGGCAGATTCCATTAACAAAGAAAAATGACTTAAATTTCAACCTGTTCCTTTGTGACATTCAAGCACATTAACCAGATGGGTGGTATATGTACAGCTATGCATCACCCTATAAAAATGTTGCTTCATAAAATCGAACAAAACCTGCTGAATAATGTTACATCAACATATTGAATTACATACCACTTTGTAGTTTTCCACATACCTAATGAAAAGCGATATCATTTTGTAGTATCTTTAATTACATGATGTTAAATAAAATATCTAAATTATGTTCATATATTCATATATATATATATCTCAATCCTAAAATTGTAGGTGATGCAAAACGTTTGGTCGTAGCTGTATGTGTTTTGAACAGGAGTGTTTCCAGTGTGGGAATGTAGGGACAAAATACAATGAAACATTAAGAATGGCCCAAATGTTCTCTACCATGACCAACTGAACTTGATTCCACTTCTTTTTGTCTATTTGGTCACCAATCAAATAGCAAAGGCTGCCCCAGAATATACTGTACACACCATGGGCATGAGTTAACTACAACGTGAACGGCATCAATTCCCATGAATTTCCCAAGAAATGTATATAAATCCAAACCCTCCTGAACATTCCAGAAACTACTGATTAACTGGTGACCAGCTAAGTTGGGAATTAGAATAACATATTTACTGACCCTTTTACAGCAGTCAGCCATTTACTTTAATTGGTTATAGTTTATGAAACAAATAGTCCTAAATATACAAACAATTGATATTGCTGCATTGGACAATAACATATAAGTGCTCTTGCACGGGATGTTCCTTAAAGTAACTGTAGCTAACAAAATAATTCCATAAATCGTACCGCATTTGCACTTAATATGGAGTTTTCAGTGTGTGTATTTTCATTTTTAAATTATGTATTTGGTCCTACTTTAGGTTAAAGGAAGCTCTGTTTCTAGGCCATATTCTTAGGTTATCTGTTGCAATTGCACTTCCTGGGTCATTTCACCTAAGCAGTATCTTCTGGGTCAAAGCATATTACTGGCTGAATGCATGTCAGTCAATAGAAAGGCAGCACTGGTTATTGACAGGCAAAAGCCAGTGAAGGGGTGGGGAAAATTTCACCCTCCATGTAAAATTACCCAAGTGCAAAACAGTCTAAAAGTGTGGCATGCAAACAAAGATACATTTAACCTAGTGCAGTACCAGATATGTTTTGAAATAAAATTCTTATATAATGAATGGATGTGTATGGTGGAGAAAATGTAAGTCACTTTAATAACTATTTTTTTTTTTTTATCAAGATGCAACATCTGACAAACAATGGTGCATTTTAAAATATTTTATATTGATTATAAATTTGTAATCTTATTATATTCCTACAGAAAAAAAACAGTTCTAAATGCTTTGGTAACATCCACATTTTAAATAACATTTAGTGTATTTTTTTATTGAATAGAGGAAAAATAGTGACTAAGGATTTAGTAAAATTGTGATTTAGTGTTGGTATAAGATTTGTTCCTGGGTCATTTGGCAGTGGACAATGTGCAAATGATTGCATGCCCCTATCACCCCTTTTCCACAATGCATAGATACCAACAATTTAGTTGCTTTCACAAGAGCATGCACTACAATAGTGACCTAGAGTTTGTGTGTTTTAAATACTGAGCCACTAGCAAACTCCCCATTCCTCCACATGTAGCTTTCTCCCTCAGTGCTCCATTTAGCCTAATTAGAATTATTAATATCCTATTAGTGTTCCAGCTGAGAATGCCAGCCTTTATCCAAGACGCCTGTCCCACCATGGCCGCACAATATCTGATGACAGTGGCACGAAGTGAAAAACCATTTGGTCGATAATATCCCATGAAAGGAGTCATTACCAATTGATGGGATCTGGTACCAGCACAGGACCTGTAAATTATCTTTCTTGTAACAATTTGCATTCATGTAAGAGATCTGGCTGAGATCTGTGCCAGCCCTATTCTGAATAATAAAAAGCATGCACGGAAAATAACATTGCTCTGTGCTTGTTTGGAGTAGAAGGAAACGTAAAGATACACATACATAACATACTATATGTTAAACACGTAAAATAGTAACATACATAACCCCTGTCACAGCAATGAAAAAATCAGGTATATGGAAAGCATGACATGTACTGTACATTCACCAACCATTTGATTTCCTCTCAGGTTGATGATGTATTGAAACATTATTATTTCAATAGCTCTTTTTGCAAGACATCTTAAATATCCCATAAATGTTTCCAGCCTTCTAAATGTGGCCCTAATTGTGGAAATTCTAATCACAACAGTTATTTATAATCCAAACAATATAAATGAGCATACCCTTGTCCAGATAGACAGACAAAATTCCACCAGACATCAAAGCTGTGACCTGTATAAATTCCCCATATTCACCTATTCTAACTTAACTAGTAGGGGCTGATAATATACTGTGACAGTGCTATTATTCATATTTCAGAGACCTTTTCATTCAATTTGCAAAATATTGCATTGGAATCCCAAATGTCTGCCTGCATCTGATTTCTGTTGTTTAACTTGACAACATCAAGAGTGGATATTCAATCACCCCGTTTCAATTTCTTACAACTCAGCTATTTGTAGAACACAGCAAGTACACTGTAGCTACTAAACCTAACTAGTGCCCAGATTAATTACTAGAATGGGTCTGATGTGCAGCCTGGGGCATCTTGTGTACATAGCAAAACTGTCCAATGCCTGCGTGTTCTGGAAGTTAGAATTCTTGTTGTGAGAACATTACAAATTCATCTTCCTCTGAATTTCCTGGCAGACACACAAGCAGATGCTTGTATAGGTCAGACTAGTACTTTAAGGGCTGCCATCCACAAACACTTAAAAGAAATTCCAGGTGAGATAGCTACCAACTGGAATTGCAGGTTTTATTTAATACCGTTTTGGAGGTAGATAAGTAGGTCAAAAAATAATGGCCTCTAATTAGTCTGGGTTTCATAACCTGGATACTGTAAATCGTGTATTAAAATATTTAATCATGAGTGTGCCAGTAGATGTGTGTGTGCATAGCAGATGATACACAGTAGGAAGTGCTGTTATTCATACATAAACCAAGATATACTTTGTTGACAAGATAACACAACATAAACGCCTCGTGGCAAGATGGCGTCAGACCAGGAAGGAGGCACACACACACACACACACACACACACACACACACACACACACACACACACACACACACACACACACACACACACACACACACACAACACTGACACACACACACACACACACACACACACTGACACACACACACACACACACACACACACACCTCACTGACACACACACACACACACACACACACACACACACACACCACTGAGGTTTTTTTTCACCTACATTGCAACTGACTTATCACAAAATCAAAAATCCACCGCAAAAACACAGTATATCTGTGTTTTACCTGCAGCAGATGTTCTTTCCCTGGTTAACCTAACATGGCCAGATTCAATATGCTTTCAAGAGCAACTACTACAAGACCCGAACGCCACAACAGCCCACTTCACAGTGTGAGAGAGCAGCTGTGAGTGTGAGACTGCTGTATGCATACATGTGTGAAAATGCATGCAAGCTTACATACATTAAACATGCAAAAGAGGGAAGGGTACTTCAAACAGTAAAATACTGTGCACCAATGAACTAGTTTGTATGGTCTATAGTTTTGTTCATTTGGACACAGTGCTATATTTTATGCAAATGAAATGTAATAGTTCTAATCATGGGCTATGCCAAGTCAACTGTGTTTGATCTCTTAGTAATAGTTACCCTGGCCTCTAGTATTTTATACTTGGGGACAACTCATTGCTTTGTAGCCAACAGAGCTTTGCTCACGCACAACAGAAATAAAAAAAAAGAATAAAAGAATCTGCTGAATTCAAGGACAATACAAGCACTTGTGCACAACTTGCTGACCGTAATGTATTATTTGAGAAATGAGTTGTGCCACATGAAAGCAAATATGGATTTCAAGCAAGGATCCTTATGCGTACATGTATATTATTCATCACCCAGGAATTATTTACGTGAATATATTACCCAGAAAAAAAGCAAGACAGAAGAGGAAAAAAAACCATTAACCATCACATGATTGTTGCCATTTAATCCTGTCCAAAACCTAAACCTGTCGTCTCTGAAGACCTGGATTCAAAGCTGTTTACGTCCCAGTTTAGTCCTTAGGTATTGAGCCGTCCATCATGAAAACAACCACAGCATTCTGTGAAATTCTAAACAACTGTCAATCAGTGCGATAACTTTCAAATACTCCTTTGGATACTAGATAGATTACTCCTAACTGACTTGTTGTAATCCAAATTCACATATGGGTGGTTATAAATTTTGTTGATTAAAGTTCTCAGATCAATCAGCTACTATGAACCAGACAAGCTTAGTTGTACCGAACGTACATTTTCTTATGTTCTGGCAGCATGTTGTGTGCTCTAAGAAAATACGTGTTTCTTCTGTTAATACTGTAGTATATTGACAATGGAGCCCTCCATCACAACAGACAATGCAATACAGTATTATATAGACTACAGAGCCCATGTCGGTGGTCCTAGATTTCCATCATTCCCATTATTTGGTGCAAGTTTAGCTATATTTATCAACTCTCATAGTCCCTACATCTACAGCAGCTAGAATCTCTGCCAGTCATCCTGAATGTCCAGGCTTGCAGCAGCAACATTACAACTGAAACTCTACTTAAAAAGAAACTTAAATATTGTCCACTTGGTTAGGTTCCCACTGTGAGTCAGCCACAAGACAAAAGCCAGCAAATTTGGAAATTGATTTGTTTTATTTATTTATTTGCTTCCAGTCGCTCTGGAACTGAACAGGTCAGGAACCAGGAGTGTGTGTCTTTCATGTGGAATTTGTAATGGATAAGGTATCATGCATCCAGTTTGAGAGGGCTTAACCTGCATACCTGACCAGATCAAAAACACACTGCAACAAAAGTGAGAGCACATAAAAGCCATTAGCCGCTAATGTCTCCTTTAGTCCACTTGAATGGAGTCCAGTATACAATAGCTCTTCTTTTAGAAACTTTTCCATGAGCGTCAACATATATACAATGCTTCATTTTAATGATGATTTTGGAGTTGTTTTATAAATCTGGCACAGTCTGCCTTACAGAGAAAAGGGCATGGGGGTCTAAAGAGCAGGATAGAATAACCGAAGACTGTTCAAGTCAGAAAGAAACATAAACAAACCACAAAACTAACACACAATCTTACCTTTTTATCATGTACTGCATTCATCTGTGCATAAGGGACTGTTCACTTTACCCCACCCCACCCCCTCGCCGGTTGGTCCCTTCCGTACACCACCTTTAGTCTAGGGTGCTATTGTATATTTCTGCAGTTAGATCCACACATGACAACTTATTCTCCGGAGACAGCGCTGAGTATATTCCTCAAACACCAGGAAATTTGAAATCCAGCAGACTTTGAAATCCAAGGACTTTTTTTTTTTTCTATGCCTTTCTGGAAGTCACATTATCGAGGCACACACCTGCCCTGTACTGTGTGACACCATATGGTTATCTGCCTATATGTCAGCACTGCCTAAATTATTCAAGAGATTGATGCAACACTATCCCGTTCACAAATGAAGCCACCTCTGTGAGTGAGTTGAGGCTGCAGAAATGTCTTCCACATTTATATCCCAAATCTGAGGACACTGGCAGGTGGATTACATATAACCAAGAATCACACTCATGCCTCATACACAGTAAACAATACAACCACATAGATTTTATATTACACTTATCAGACGACTAGAAACACATATAATCACTTCAGCCAAATGCTTCTTCTGTATACCAGGTTTAGAGAGATTATTTATAAGGGATACAATGCCTGATATTGATATCCCTTTACCACTTGTTAATTTATGTATTCATTTATTTGCATAGCACCAGTGGCCATGTGTTATAACTGCAATTATTTCACTGAAATTTCACAGTGCCAGCAGATGACCAAAGGCTGTAATTGCAGAAAAAGTCAAATCTGAATTTTCTGCACACCTTATGCAGCAGGGCTCTAGTTTTTTAAGGGGGCCAGATTGGATCAAATTGTATACTGAACAAGACTTAAAAATGTTACCATATGAATAGTGCTTTAATAATAGAACAGTGTGAACATTTAACATTGCATCACAACAAACATTTTAAAATGTATGTGACATATTCATATTATAACTATAGACTATAATATATACTATGATATACAGAGCGAGAACTCTGTGACAATGTGGTTGTGCATTCAAAAAACTTTCATCACACAATGTGTGAGTGAGCCACTTAAAACAAAGAAACTTGTGTCTTTATTTCTGTTCCATCTCTGACACAAAAATGGAAACTTGAAATCAGTTAAAAACTAAAAGATTAGTCCCATGGAAAGGGATGTAATCATGTTTCTACATTTGGTTAATTTCCCAAATAATGTAATTTGATGTTTCTAACCAAACTGTTAATCTCCTTTGTATGGTATACTTTTTAATGAATCTCAAAACACAATCAATCAGTGCAAGATCGCAAAAGAGCCTCTACTTTTGAACTTCTAACTGCTGAGCCCTCTGGAAGTGTACTTCAAAAAGCTCCGTGTTTGGTTTCAAAATGCCTTTTCACATTGTATTCCTTAACTACTGATGCACATTCATTGCACAATAAACACATTGACTTTGCGTTCATTACAGTTGGTAAAATAAATAAGTATTTATTGGTTTTCTTTTTTACCAGCTAGAATAGAGAGCCATGTTTATATCAATTTAAAAAAAAAAAGACAGGAAAAAAATTGAATAGCAACACGAGTAAAAGAAAAACTAAAATCACCCACAGAGTACGCAAACCGGAGCTCAATGGGAACTGGCTTGCGTGAGTCATGCAGAATGGCTACTGACTGAAAAGGGGTGTTGTTATGCATGTGCTGCTTTGCCGGATACAAAAACAAAACATCACAAATTGATTTGCGATGCTACTGTTTTTGTTTTTTCTTTATCATATTTATTTGAGTTAATTTGTATCATTTTTGCTGATGGTCGGCAGGCTACTTGGTTGTCCCATGCCGGACGCAAGGCAGAAAGCCAGGGAGCAAATTAGTCTGTATTCACAGAAGCAGAGGCAAACTGATCCTTGTGGGGTTATGATTAGAACAACTGCTCCATTCCAAAGAGGTCAAAGCTGAATGCCAGGTAAATAATAGCCTTGATTAAAATGACAGATTTATTATATAGACTGGCTATGCTGCTAATTACTCTGTTATTTCTCCCCTTACGGAATGATTTTCATTGGCAACTCTCAATGATTCTATACCAAGGGGTAGATGGTAGCATAGGTGCAGCTACAATGCTAAAAAAATAATAATAATAATAATAATAATAATAATAATAATAATAATAATAATAATAATAATAATAAAAATAAAAATGATAATAATAATAATAATCATCTGTGGAATGGTACCATATTGACTATTTGGTATCACAATGATGTGCTGTCATTGCCAGTAAATGGAATAATTGTATGTCATTCAAAGTTATCAAACTGTTCTGTAAGGGTGGTTTTGGTTTGGTTTCAGAAGAGCACTTTGGACACAGACAAACTTGGGATTGGGAGATGGAACAGCAAATATTAGAATAGGGCAAGGAAACATTAGGGGTAGCTGGGGTATGGAGTTGGGCATTCATCCACACTGGGAAAGGGAGGACAAAGAAGGGGTTGTTAAACAACCATTGGTCAGAGCAGAGCAGTGGCTTGTCTTTTACATGACACACCAATGCCATTTTATTCCAGTGGAGCTTAAGTTGGGGGCTATAAAATGTTTTATTATGGGCTCTTAAATTGTGTGAACGCAATCAATCTAATTTTCTGAAAATCAATGAACATGATCTTTGTAATCAAAATGAAACTCATTTTAATTACTACTATATATTTGTAAAAGCACTGTCCAAGTCCAATGGCATAAAAACCCAGTGGTTAATTAAAAAAAAAAAAATAAACCGACGACCGTCTAAACAACTTGAAAGGCAACTAGACTTCTTGATTGAAAACATGTCTTAAAAAACAACCATATTCACAATCACACATATCAAAACATTAGCAGCAAATTTCCATTTCCCTGCCTCAGCTACTTTTTTTTAGCACTTTACAGCACCAGGGTATCCACCTGAATTGCATCAACAACTTATTTTTGCTCTAAAAAATTCAAGCTGTGGCTTATTACATAGGTTGTTCAGATCAATCCCTTATATTTCTTATGACTTAAATGAGTTGTATAGTATGCTATGTTTTGTGAAAACAGGATCTTCATGTTCTACAGATGCAATTTTATAAATATAAACAGTTTACATTTATTAGCAGAATGGTATAGTTTCTTACAGGCTGATTATTCTGACGTGAGGAATGCTGACCCTCAGCGCAATCCATCAAAACAGCAAACTACCAACATTTTCCTGTACTTTGCTTTTGGTAGAACTGCTCTGGTTACTTTCTGCCAACTTCAATATTGTGTAGATGGTTAAAATGGCCCCAGGTTTCTTAACACTGTCTAAATCTGACAGTGATGATATTTAAAAGTTTTGTGCTGTGGAAAACCTTGTGCCCTGACCAATCTCAAACACAGCCGAAAAAGAATTGAAAACAGCATCAGATAACTTTAGTTTCAGACATTAAAAAAATAAAATTAAATATTGATCATGAACTGGTAAAAAGGCATACATCTAGAGTAGACTGACCAGAAAAGACTGCTGTTTTCATCCAAGCTTTATATAATAAATTTAACTCTGGGAATGCATGCATGAAGCTTCCAAATGTGCGCTTTTTAGCATATACTGTATCTGACTTGCAAATGTTTGTGTGGTCTTCAAAATAATTACTCTACATCACTTATTTACTAAGTTAACTGGGTCATGGAAAACTCAGGAATAATGCTTTGTAAAGCAAAAAAATAAACACAAAAAACAAAAAAACATGCACTGTGTAACAGAAACAACTGAAAATACAGAATAATGTTCAATTTGGTTTCCAAGAAAATGTTTTACTCTAAGGCCCTATCCACACTACATAACCGATCCTGAGAACCATACCCAAAAATGTTTTAATTAATCCAGCTCAAAGCATCCACACTGAAGTACCGTTTCATGTTTAGTTGGGTTTAATGCGTACAAACAATATTACAATATTTTGGTTATAGTTCCTGGCAGCACAATGGACTGTGGGACTTAATACGATAGTATCCCACCATGTCTGTTTACAACTGAATAAAATCAGCTGAAAATATAACAATTTTAACTCTGGTAAGTGGAGAGTAAATATGTTGTATTTTTTAAAGTTATACTTAATAAGAAACTATTGGCAAAGATTGCATTGCATAATTGCAATGTTTTAAAATAACAAAACAAAACAAAAAAACAATATAACACACTGTTTGTTTAACAGATAAAGGCTTTGTAAAGCTGTAGTTTTCCTAAAATTTTCCTAAATCGTTCTAGTAATAAATCAGAAGCGGCCTATATTAATAGTAAGTGTTAGATCATTTCTTTTGTTAAAAGTAAAACAAACAGAATAATGCCACTTGGTAGATTACAATGAACAGTGAATAAGATTGATCATTTTAAAAACAAATTATAGACGTTAACTTACTTTACTGGAAGTCAACACTGTCAGTGCCTTCAGTTTCTTCAAAACTAGTATTTCCCAAACTTTACAGTACAACAGGCTGCATTGTAGGCCTTGAACCCAGTACTTTGTCAATCTCTTCAAAAAATGTTTTTCTCCCTTTTCCAGATCGTTTGTTCTGATCTTTAACAGCTTGGTATGTACTTTTCAGTTGTTTCAGTTTTACTCTGCATGGGTTTGGTGTTCTTCAAAAGCCTGCTTCTTGCATGCAAGTAGACATTTTATCATAAATGTGTGCATTTCGTTTTGAACTCTGAAGTTCTCCTTGAACGATTTCATCGCTCCAGATATCAATAAGTGCCTTGACTTCGGCATCTAACCATGTCATTACATGATCCACTTTTACAGCATAAGCCTAAAAATGGTACAGCAGTATTGATAGTCGTTCTCAACTCAAGTCCGGTATTAAACGCTGTGTAGTGTAGACTCTAAATGTATTTAGCACTTTTAAGCCGGTTTAAAGGCAACTAATACGGTTTAAAGGCATAGTGTGGACAGGGCCTAAGATAAAAACAATAGAGGGATTCCATAGCAATTCAACACGATTTACATTAAACTCAGTGATAGAAACATGTTTATTAGAGCCGTATAAAGGGCTTATCAACGCCATGAGCCATGAAACGTGTACATTCTGTTTTTGATGATGTAAGTACAGTACCAAAGCAGACCATTTTTTAACACAATTAATGGACATACAGCCAAGGGTATCCCCTCTTCTCTTCCAAATGCACACACCTTGCAGTTTTCATAAAAAAACTCATTACTTTTCTGCAGCCTGCGACAAAGTTTTTATATTTTTATTAATATAGCAGAAAAACACCTGGGATATACATTTCTTAACTTTTACTTGGAATAATGCATCCTTTGAGCATCGGTGTGTAACCAGTTCATGCTCCCTCCTCCAACAATGCTGGTGCTCTCATCTGAAATGTGTGGTGTATTGTGGGACCTGAAAACATCAACCAACATTACAGGAGGAACAAAAATATCTGGATACAGAAAGATGCTTACAAGAAGAATTCTGTTTCTCCTGGGTAAAAGCTGAGAAATGTAGAAAATACACATGAAGGCAGAAGCCAAAGCATTTGTTTACTTGACGTATTTATTATAATGTATCCATTTATGAGTCTTAAGAAGTTCGACTTAACTGTTACAATGCAATTGCTCAAGAATAACTATTGGATTGTGTGGCAGTGTGGCAGGGCGAAAGCCAGTGCACGTGTGCATGTGTTGGTGTGGGGAATATTGGGTTGGCAGGAAGGGGGTTAGATTGCTCCCTGTCAAAACACGTGGGAATGTGGCTGAAGCTGTGAATTGAATACATTATTAAATGATTAATTAAGGCTCCAGCCACAGGTGTATAAATAGGGTGATCACAGGTGTTAGTTAGTAAGGATAAGATTGATGTTGGTGTTAGAGGTGGAGGTGCATGTTCTGCTGTATTTACGTCCGTGTCCATGTTTCTTTACGTTGGTGAGTTTTGTTAAACCTGTTTATCTTGGCCACCGTGCCTTTTGTTTTGGTCTTGTGTTTTGTTTATTGTTTGTATTAAAAGTGTGCATTAACACTTGAAACTTGCAACTTATGTGAGTCTCCCTTCCTGGTGGTAACAGCCTGGCCAGTGACACTGTCCTGTCACAGAATGTAACCAGTCAACTACACTAGAAATATAGTGGTGGTAAAATGGGTCTAAGCCTAGAATTATGAGAGTTTGTGGACCTAATACCAGGTGCACAGGGTAGTGAATTTACAGAGTGGTGGCAGGATCAATAAAAAAAAGTTTGAAAGAAATGGAAACCAAAATGATTTTTTGAGAATGCTGTTGAGAACATGTATTTCCCTGCAGTTCGTTAGCACTTGTTTGCCTGGCTGCAGTTATGGGACTGTGCAGTTATGGGACTGTGTTTTTTCCACACTATGAGTACCCTCCAGTCAGTGTACTTATTGTGACAAGACTGAGACAGCTTCACCCAGGAATCACATACAATAAATTACCTTAGGACTTGAAAGACACCTCCACCAAGCCCCAAACACAGGCTATATCAAAGTCTACTGTTGCAAACAAGAGAAAAAGTAAAACAAACATGTCATAGTACTTATCAAGAATAACAGCAGCAGCAAGCCCAGATCTAAAGCTAAAAGTTATTGCAGGAAATAACCCATCCTGCACATCAAGGGACCAGCTCTGTCCCCTTTGCTTGGCTATTAGTTAGCAGTGTCAAGCCCCATGCAGGCTGGTTAAACTGGCTCTGCACCAGGTGGTCAAGAATGCTGTCTCTGTGATTGGATCTGCTGTGATGTGGATAATGCTGCTCGGAGAGGATACAAATAATGCTTCTGGACACATCCACCACAGAATATTGGAAAGTATTTTGCCAAGTTATACAACAGGTTCATATAGTATGGCATGCAGTTTGCTGATTAATGCGTGGGATCCCACCGAAATCAACTGTGCCGCTTAATGGGCTGCCCCTACATTGTTACTGCAGATTAACACCACAACTGTACTTTAAAGATGCCTTAAAAATTATATTAAAATTGCAATTTCACATCACTTTCATAACCCTAAACTTAACACTTTTGCTTCTAAACTGTACAGTATATATATATATATATACAAGAAACCTTCTATTATGATTATATCAGCACCACGCAAATGCAGTTTATTATTTCTAATATTATATAAATTACAATAATTAAAATTGCAAGCCTAGGGGCTTTTGCACACCTCTAGAGAGATGTAATCCTGGTTCCCCTCGTTCCGAACCTAAACACAGCTTACATGAGCAACTAAAATGTTTTCCTGTGCAGAAGTGCTGTAGGTCTATACCATTTCAATTGGAATTGAATAGGTTTCTTAGCAACCCTCTGGTATCAAAGTTAGTATTAATTGGCCATAAATTGCTCTGCATTCTTATTGATCCAAGGGGATGAACGCTGGACAGTCAGCTGGGTAGAAAGCTACGGCATATGCCTCACTCCTATCATTCACAGATAGCTTGGTATAACTAAGCATTTAGAAATCCATACAAGGTAGGCGGCTGGGCTTGCATACTGCCGATGGTACTGCGAGCAGCCATATAAAAATAACTGTAGTTAAAACTGCAGTTGAAGTGCAACAATTTGCTACTAAGGCATTGCAACCTTGCTGCTTCTATCTGTGTGCCCTGCGGTTTCTATGTGCTTCTATCTGTGCTCTGTACCCTACAGTGCAGAAAGTATTAGCTTTGTTAGAACAGTACTGTATGTCTTTAAGATGAACTCCATTAAAAAAGACCTATTTTCAGCTCAACATACACAACAGCAAAGATTTTGGTGCAAATCTACAGTGCAATGTGTGGCCCGCGGCAATGACAATATAGGTTTGTTCGTTCCCCAGCTTATTAAGATTCAGCATGAGAAATGCTGCAAAGCCACAACAAGTAAGAAGACTGGGAACAGGCAGACACAGAGCACATGTATAGACCCAACACCTGCTCGCACAGTTGTTGGATTCATGGATGAAATATATATAGGGCTTCTGATTTTCGGTTTTAACCGATAAAACCTGATAAAACACCCCCGATACAAAAAAAATTAAATCGGTGGATAGCCAATAAACACCGGAAAAACTGTGGAAATGGTTAATCAATTCATGTCGACTTTACCCTTTTTCCATTAAAAATAAAACCTACTACAAAAATAATATGTCCAGGGCAATGTCCCGCCTTCCTGACTTGCATCTATCATTGATTTGTTCTGAATATTTTAAACACGCCCCAACTACTGAGTTGCAGCAAATTCCTACATTTCTATTGGAGATTCCGCTTGCAAGATTACAATCAGGATGGAGGCTTGTTAGCAGGATTTAAAGCTGTATTACAGTTAAGATACAGAGGATTTAAAACAGAATTGTGGCGAAATGTATAAAAATGCCTACACACAAACTGCCCCAGAAGAATGTGCCCGTGACCATAGGGATTTCGTTGTGGAAGACAGCAAAGGAAAGAAGGTACAACTTAAGTGTGCAAGTACTGTCGAGTTACTACTATACTAACCAAAAACACTAATTTCATACAGTACATCAAAAACAAAAGCCCCGAAAAAAAAACAATTTTCATAAAACTCAAAAATAGCTAAAAATAAGCACCAAAAAATACAATTAATAAAACTTGAAAAACAGAAGCCCCAAATATATATATATAGCCCACAGAATAATGTATTAGTCAGAGTATTTTATCACACAATAATACAGTATCTCTAAAGTTGGTTTTGGGCAGTAATGCATGAGTGGTGAAACCATATATATATATATATATATATATATATATATATATATATATATTATTTCTTAGCAGATGCCCTTATCCAGGGGAACTTACAATATATCACATTATTTTTACATACAATTACCCATTTATACAGTTGGGTTTTTACTGGCGCAATCTAGGTAAAGTACCTTGCTCAAGGGTACAGCAGCAGTGTTCCCACCTGGGATTGAACCCACGACCCTCCGGTCAAGAGTCCAGAGCCCTAACCACTACTCCACACTTCTTTTATTATGCTGTTATTGTTATTAGTTTTTACTTCTTCATATTTATTTATATAATCATTGTTCATTATTACCACCCAGAACCTTTATCTGCTGGTCTTATAATGATGCTATCATCCTTTAGTAATACCTTTAGCGCTTCTTCATTCGGAGTTACATTTAGTTTACCTTTACTTCTAAGGCCTGTTATTATTTAATTTCTACTTCAATATACATGTCTAACTATTTGTTTCTTCCCTCTGGAGGAGTCCAATGGTGCTTTCTTTTCATTTTTATTCCATGTTCACACACATATGACAATGTCCTAAATGTGTGTAGCCAAATGTAAGCAACCATTATTCTTTTTTGCTTTTTCATTACAAGACCGCTCACCGCCTACAAATGGCTCATGTTTCATGGCTATTGTGGTTCGTATGCTGGAGGATTCAGATCCTGATTCCGTTTCGTTTGATAGCATCATTCTCAAGTGGTGAAGGCAAGAGGGCATGTACAGTTCAGATTTCAAACAGCTGCTAGTTTCTAATGAGCTCCCCTTCAAAAGCAATGCACTTAAGGATGCCTAGACGTTTTACAAATTAATCGCTGCTTCTGAATTTGCTTCCGAAGGAAGGAAGTCTGGGTGTCAGGATGTATTATAAATCAAAGGATCTCTATCACTCATTACATTAGAATTGCAAGAGTTGATATTATTAGTGATCTACCTAAAGCATTCCCAAACACAGAAAGACAAGTGCATGTTAATAAAAACAGAAGCGTCCAAAGACCTCATTGTATTTTTTTTCCCCTCACTTTGGTGGTGTAATTGTTTTGATTGTTTAAACCTCTTTTTTTTGTTGTTTATTAATAAATATGCGCTCTTGCTCTTCTACTGAAAAACTCCTGAGAGTAACCAGCCTGGGCCGTGATGCTATCCTTTCACACTAGTCAGGAAATGGGATAGCGCCCCCTGGTGACTGCAGTAAAAAAAAAAAAAGTTTAAAACAAACAAAACAATTACACCACCAAAGAAACATGCACTTGAGCAACCACTATCCCATCCCTGCTACTCACAGCCTTTACCTCTCTAATACCTCTCTCTTACAAATGATTTCTCCTGCTTTTATACCATGTGGATGAGATTGATGATCAATCATGCAACCGACATCTAGCCACATTCCACAGGTGTATTCTGCAGGGATGAAATTAACCCCATCCCTGCCAAACAAAATAAAAACACACTCCCACACTATTTACCCATGCAGGCTTCCAATATTCAGAAATGGCTTGGCTTTGGGTGGCAGTGGAGTTGTGGGGTTTGTTAGCCAGTGAATGCCACCTGCCCGTATATTTCTATTTGTATGTATGAGGGGTATTGTAGTCAGCAAAGGATATAACTTTCCATTTAAACAGTTACAATCACTCTGGTCAAGCCCCTCGGTCAGCTGTTCTGCTTTCTCAGCAAGTAAGGGTCAATTAATTGGTAAATTGTTTGAAACCCAATTTCAAAGAGTTCTTTCTAATTCCTCACAGGTAGTTAGTTACCTTAAAGTTTTGGAAAAAGGTGAAATTGTTTTTTTCTAAACCCTGTAAAAAAAATAAAAACATTTTCATATTCTTCAGTTCATTCATCTCTGCCCTTTAATTTTTATTCTAAAATCCAATTCTACACCTGTGAGTAGAAAGCTCAAAGTACAAGTCAAAGATTTGAAATGAGATGGCAAAGCCTCTTATGAAAGAAATTATTTTGTATTTCAAGCCCAAAGAAACAACGCTGCTGTCAGATACAGGGCTTGCTACCTATGTGGCGAGGGCACTAAATGTAGGTTTAAACATACACAGATAAAGATCTCTTTAACCCACAATATGTTCCCTTTACAAAGCAGTGGCTGGGGCAATTGTTATAACATCTTGTTTATTGTGTTGGAAAGGTTGTGTAACCTGAAATCAGAGACATTTCAGTTAGTCTTTTTTTTAACTTTTTAAATAAAATTATTGTACTGAAGCTTGTAGGCTTGCTCCTGTTTGTCTTTCAGGGGCTCAAAAAATACTGAAATATTGAGCTGACGGGTATCAATCATACCTGATGCCTTTTGGCTTTGGATCCCTTTATCTTCGCCCCACTCAATCACAGCATGTCGTCAGCTCAGCTGGTCGGAAACAACTCATAAAATGATAGTGGCAAATACCTGTTGTATATTTAACCAGTTTTATGGTGTACCAATGAAGAACCTCAGCCAATTACGAAGGAGATTTCACCCCTAACCCTTCTACCAACTCTAGTGATGTCACACACACATACAGTACTGCATTAAAAATCTCTAAATGGTTACCTAGCGCTGTCTCTTGTGCCATGCACTGTGACTCTGCTCTTCTCACACTGAATCTAGTTATCTGCACTGCTGCCTCTACCTGGAGAACAACAACAAAAACAAAAAGACCATTTAGAGATTACTTTGTTTTTAGGATTACTGCCTTATAGAGAACCTACTGTAAATGGTGGTACAGAATAAGACAGAGATGTTTTGCAAGGAAACAAAAGGCACGGTTTATTTACACTATTTACAGGAAAACAGAACAAAATAACAAAATAAATCAAAACAGGCCATAGAGTCCAAAGGGTTAATCTCCCCAAAGTTTCCCCAAAGTCCTTTCAGGGCAGGTTTTCAAGTCCCCCTTGTTTCCAGTCCTTAGTTCCTCCGTTCTCAGCTCACTGGTATCCCCAGGAATAAGCCTCTGTGGTGAGGTATAAAGGGAAACAATCTTGAGGATAAAAGTTAAAAACACAATACTCCCTTCTGTAGCCCTGGTCTCACTGCCTGTCTTCCTTCAAAGCCCAACCGGAGGCTCCAGGCAAGGTAGGTCCCTATATACTCAGAGGCTCCACCTCTCCAATCAGCCTGGACCTATAGACTACCAGTAAGGGTCCTTACCAACATAGCCGACCAGAGAGAGGTACCTCCTTGTATCTACCTTACCTGACCTCACAAAGACGACGGCCTTAAAAGGCTATCTCCATCCTCCATGTGAGAGGAGCCTACAGTTGACATCAGCGCAACCTATAGTCGGGAGGCCGGACATGATTCAGTACCTTCACCCTGTTACTCAACCTTAAAACAATGTCGTCAATGTCAAGACAATCCTGATAAGAGCAGACACTCAAATCTGCTGTTTAAAAATCATTTTTTTAATATTCATATAAATCTTCATATCTAAATATTTTTGCTTGCTTTATTTGTTTTAGGTGTAGGTTACAGCACATTTGGTTTGCTTGTGTGCTGTATGTTTTTTCTTTAATTTAGTGCATCACAAGGCAAGTGCTTTGGAAAATGTAAGAAGGAGTAGTGTAGTGTAGTGTAGTGTAGTGTTCATAGAGCCATAAACACAAGAAACATACCCCAGCAAATATTTCATAAGAAAACTAGATGAATGTGCAGACAAGACCCAGGGACTTCTTTTTGACACAATAAATAGAAGTGAGCTACTGGGTCTGCATAAACAGTGCCTGGATCTGACACATGTGAAAGTACAAACAAACCACAGAATAAGGAGGCAGAGGACAATAAACCCTGGATGAATAACTGATTAACAGTCCTTGAAAAGGGGCATTTTTGCCGGAGAGGTGGTGGTGCGGGGGGGTTCAACAACTACACACTGCACACATTTCAGTCTTGTCACTAGGTGCCTTCTATATTTGCCACGCCAGTCTGATCTCTGCGATTCGGGTTACCAAGGAAACAGACTTAACAATCAGTTTAACAATCTTACCTGCTCGGAATTATAACATGCACACACACAATAAAGAATGACTCATCCAGCCTCATGGAGCTTAAAAGCAGGAGGCATCATCTTTATTAGCACTATAACTAGGAGAGGAGCGTGGATGAAAGCTACAGTACATATTACAGTTTAATTACACCAGGGCAATTTCCTGATATTTCTCAAAACAAATATATTTCTCCTGAGACGGACCATTCTATTTTCTGTGCAGTTCAAGGTTATGTATGCCTTGTAAACACTGTGCAGAAAGACTGTTAAACTATAGGATCTCTTTTCAGTCTACCAATAAGGTTCTACCCAGAGGAGTTTCATCCAAGAATCCTTCAGTAAGAGAAAACCAGTACTGTGCAGAGAACTAGCCTACAGTCTTGAAACATGCAAAATCAATATACTGTAGAATCTCCTCACTACATCTTAAGCCAAGCCACTTCAATACAGAGTACTTGAAATGTATTGTAATTCAGCACACATACATTTGTGCAGTAGAGTTCATAGTCAAACTGAACACAGAACATTCATACCAAAATACAAGATATCAGAGACAGCTAGCTAAAATTATGTATGTTAATAACTATCCACACAGAATATCAGATGTTAAAAAAATACAAACAATCTTTCACTTTTTTGATGGCGCAGTAAGTTGCCCCTTTCCATTTGCTTCCTGTGCTTTATGTAACAGGACCCCAGCTGAACCCACATAGATTCCTATGTACAGTATACAATCCACTACCTGCTAGTATGGCACAGGAAATTAAAGAGGTTAAAGCTATTTTAAATAAACCAATAATAATAATAATATTTTATAATTCATTGTCTTAAATGATATCCCAGTTCATAAGAATAAGAAGACAATGTTGGAATCCTATATTTTAATACTGAAACGTGCATTGTTGGTTCATACGACCACAAAATTGTGTTGATCTGGAAAAGAAAAACTTGACAGGTCACAACATATACACACCTATATTTTCCAGTGTGAGCATTGTAATTTACTGTAATTGTGTTACATGATCTAATGATATACTGTACATATTCTAAATGCAAATTGCTCCACTTACTATGAATAAATTGACAAAAAAAATTCTTGACATATACTGCACTGTGTACACCATAGCAAGTGGCTTGTCATGAAAGGTGTCCCAGTCTCTATAATGTGCTGTGTACAATGTGTTTCCTGCCAGCTAGACTTAAAGTGAGTTACTATTAGTAAATGAAATAGAAAAAGACATAATCCAAAACTGCCTGACACAAGGAATAAGGGAGAAGCCAAAATATATTAACAGCCAGACAGCTTGTACCCTCCAGCCACCATGACTAATCTAGCTACAAATGAAGGGCTGTGTACAGTGCAGCAGCATAAGCACTGTGCCTTTAGGCTTTCACACTAACAGTTTGTTATATAGAGCTTTTTATTTAACAAATATTTTTTTAAAAAACAAGATTAATAACACTGATACAATCCACTGACACAGCTAGGAAAACTGGTTTATTAAATATAATCCACCCTGCAACCTTAATTAACCACGTATGGATTACCAAACGGTGAAGTGTAATTGAGGGGCAAAGCATTCAGTAAAACACTAGCAGTAAGATTATCAGAACTGACAGCTGCTTATTTAATACACATATAAATTACTACAGACAAGCAAAACCAGTATTGTACTGCAGTTTCAGCCATTTAAACTCAGTAGGCAGGACTGCCTTATTCTCAGAGGTTCCATTACTTTATTTAAAATTCTAATAACTTTAGCTTATGAATGTTGTTACCAAGTTGCATCAACTGGACATGCGGTTCTCTAGAGATGTAGAAATATTAAGTACGACATGCAATGCATATGACAAACAGACAGGTCAACTCTGTTAATAAGAAAGCCTAACCAAATTAAATTCCAACTACATGGTTCTTTAGAAATAACTATAGAAACATACAGGCGCCTCCACGTTACTACCCTAGTTTCGAAGGATTGAAGGTTTGCGAGCCAAGCAATGCCACCGTGTAAAGTAAATATATTATTATAAATAACATTGCCACAAAGGTGGCATAAATCCCTGGGGTACTCTCCTTTTTGTCAAAAAAAGGAGACATCAAAAACTAGCATGGACATGCATCTAAAATGATGTATTCTGGCAAAACCAAACTCCATTGTGTATGCAGGCCGATTCCCTTAATGCTGCTTCTTTAATAGTCAACATACATTCTTACAAGTATAGGTCGATAAATCACATTGGGATTTAATGAGGGAAGTGGAAACCTATTATGAAGCTTTACTACCCAGCTTGCAAAATATCTCACAGGAAAAATTGCACACAAGGGGCTTGTGGATCAAAATAAAACTGCCATCTTACCTTTTCTAATACAGATGAGCTCATGTACTCCACAGCTGCGCTCTCCACCTGTTGAGAAAATGTATTTTTAAAGTGACAATGGCATTGATGTCATGGAACCTAATATTATAATTATCACCAATCCAGCCTCCCAGGTGTTTACACTCTGGCATCAGTATTTCCCACATTAGATGCAGTGGATAATTTGTGAGTGACAGGAGTCCCAATGAGTACAAAAACTACTCTATTCTAAGCACTTCAATCTCTATCTTATTAATACACAGTCTTGCAGTAAGGGGGATAATATTATTATTATTTATTTCTTAGCAGACACCCTTATCCAGGGCAACTTACAATTGTTACAAGATATCACATTATTTTTTCATTCAATTACCCATTTATACAGTTGGGTTTTTACTGGAGCAATCTTGGTAAAGTACCTTGCTCAAGGGTACAGCAGCAGTGTCCCCCACCTGGGATTGAACCCCCAACCCTCCGGTCAAGAGTCCAGAGCCCTAACCACTACTCTACACTGCTGCCAACACACAAGGGGCTTGTGGATCTGTTTTCATTCTCTACTTTGTTGTACTAGACTTTTTCTGTATACATTTGGCCCCCAAACTAGTTTATTATTATTATCAGTAGTAGTATTTTTTTTTTTTTTTTTAAGATATTGTCAGTTACCAGTCTTCAGACAGAGCTGAATATTAACCAGTTCTTCAATACAGTTCTTCAAGTACAATAACATTTTATTTATTTTGACTCTGTATTTAAGTATAAATGTCACAGACAGCCACACTGCCAAACTCCTAGCCAATGTGTCTTGACCCTGGGTAAGAGCTCAGTTCAACATACGTGCCCTTTGATCTCCTAGAGAGGCTGCCACAAGTGAACACCTCGCTGGCTAAAATAAAAACCGCTTCAGCAAGTAGATATTTAATTTGCTTTGTGTTATTGTGTTTTTAATTGTTTTGCATATTTTTGTTTGTGGTGTGCAGTATGAAATAAAACGAACAGTAATTCTAAGTGCCTATGTATATTGCAGTTAAGGCATGCGCAGTTAGACAGTAAAAATGGGGAGCCAACTCCACGACCGCGATATTTTGTATAGCAAGGGGCGATCTGGGTGAATATATATATATATATATTTTTTTTTAATCAATTTATTCAGGGATTATTTTACATGGCTGATCTTTACTTTTATTGTCAACAGACAATGCTTCGACTATGATTAATTTTGAACCCTGTTTATGGACTCTTCGCAACCATCTTTAGATAGAACTTTGAGCTCAGTCTGTCATTCGCAGGCAGATAGGCATTTCTTGATTAAACTCGTTCTCAGGGAAATCGTAGTCTAAATCAAAACAACAATGTCTCACTGCTGAAACAGTTCCCACTTTTCTTGTGCTCTGTTCCCATTTTATTTTCATGATGCAACCAAGTTTCTCTGCTGTATTGTATTCAATTAAACAGGGCTGTTTCCATGGGTATGGACACAATTAATTTTCAGTGCTTTTCAAAAACGGCCTTGATTGAGGTACAGAATATGAAGGTCAGAATGATAACTAATTATTATTATTATTTGTTTATTTAGCAGACGCTTTTATCCAAGGCGACTTACAGAGACTAGGGTGTGTGAACTATGCATCAGCTGCAGAGTCACTTACAACTACGTCTCACCTGAAAGACGGAGCACAAGGAGGTTAAGTGACTTGCTCAGGGTCACACAGTGAGTCAGTGGCTGAGGTGGGATCTGAACCGGGGACCTCCTGGTTACAAGCCCTTTTCTTTAACCACTGGACCACACAGCCTATAACTAATACCTTTTTATAGACCAGAACGAGAAATTCATTTCTGCACAGTTCTACTGTACACATGCTTCCTTTTTTAACATTTCACAACACTAAATAAGGCATTAGTGAAGACATTTATTACTCATAGTTTTATCTCAAAATATCGTCCCTCTGCCAGTATGTCATTCGTCACTCGATTATTTTTGCATTTCCTACTTCGAACTATCATGTATCTTCCATGTGTAAGTGAAGGTCTGGGTACTGTTCGTGTCGTATTAGTATTGTTAATTCATGTTAGACAGCTGAATCTATGAAGTGGAGAGTCAATTAGCATATTTCCATACTGCTCACTCAACCACACAAAGCCCATGGTAAGGGAAGATGACAAGCACCCAAACTAATTTGGGAAGCACAGTATTTATTCATGAATAACAAAACATATATTGGAGAGTGAACTGATGAATGTTAGGTTTGATTAGGCTTTTTCTTTACAAAATTTACACTGGCCTACATTGCTATTAGAAAAAGTCACATGATTTGACATTTAGTGGAAGGTGTTCTGCAGACAGCTGCTCTCAGAACACACAATTATGAACACTATGGATCAAACTGGTTTTGGGGGCAGAATAATATTAACTAAAGGCTGTTTGCCTAACATAACAAAAAAGGCAATGTGGAGTGGCAAATAATGATGCTCATACTGTAGATTAATGGACAGTGGGTATGTGTTTTCAGTGTTTTGAGAGAACACTTTGTTATAAAAACTCGTAATTGAGCATGTTTTCTTTCTACATCATTATGAAGGCATACAAAATGCACATTTTCAAATCAATCCAACAAGTCATTCAAGTTATATAAGTGTGACATGCTATCATAAGAAACATCTACACAAGAAACCTTCAATGTGTGGGCTGCTAGCTCGCATACATAAGAATAATGCAAATTGCAGCCAAGGTAATTTTTAATTATAACACAAGGTACTGTATGGTAATTGACAATACTCTTCACTTTCTCTTTTAGCTTCTTAACCTAATGTCATATCTTTCTACTCATCTACTGTACCTAAACAAAATCATCTTTGCAACAGTGTATGAAATTTAAATTTACTTAACATTTAAGGGATCCTATTCAGCTTTTGTTCTGTTAGAATGGTAATATTTATACATATACCTCTGTAAACCAGTATAAAAAAAAACAGTCAAAGCACCAATAAGAAAAAGTCTAGGACTGTTAATTTGATACGTCTGGTATCCAGCAGCAGTACTGTACTGTATCTCCAATGAGCTGCACAGGAACACATACAGTAACACAGTGGCTGAGCAGCTGCCAGGATGCCTTTTGTGACGGAAGCACTGTGTCCCAGATGTCAGTGACATGTTCCGGAATGGCAACACACACCAATAACACCAGTTGAAGCAGAAAAGGCTTAGAAATAACTAGGTCAGTGTAATTTTTTCACCAATATCATGTGTTTCAACACTCACTTAAAAAAACACATTGAGGATCTCTAATATAAGTTTCGTTGAGATTAGCAGGATTGAAAGTACAGTAGAATCAGGCATACTGTACCATGCAACTACAGTAGTGCTATTAGTTCCTATACAAATTAGGAGTAATTTGCTGCCTAAAGATATCAGAGATAGCTGTTCTATTTTTGTGTCAAAACTAAAAAACATCCTGATGTCAATCAATCAATCAATCAAAACCTTTATTTATCCAGATGAGTCAATTGAGAACAAATTCACATTTACAATAACGACCTGGCAAGAGGCTCACAACACCACAGGAAACATCATAAAACAAATAAATAAGATGTAAAAAAAAAAAAAACTTTAGTGTTGTTAAGATGCAGTTTAACTACATTATTGCTGCCGCAATTCTGAGAAATATTACCAGTAACCAATTTTAACCAGGTTCATAGTTTTTAAATGGTTTTTAAACTTATAACCACTTAAAAGTTTAATTCCACTGTTCACTTGATTTGCATTAAAAGCAGAAGAGGAGACATTATTTTTGTATAATTCAAAAGGTAGTTGTTTAGCTGGGGTTGGTTTGTCACAATGTTTATTAAATTCTGAATCTGGTCGGCAGGATTATTAAATACAGCTTGTGTATTTCTTTATATCAATCACAAATTGCCTGGGGCTGGAAATAAAAAAAAATAATAAAAAAAAAATAAAATCCTACCCATGAAACAGTGACAATTTTTATTTGCTATTGTTTCTCTGCCTCAAGCCATAGAAAGTGATGGCAAGTAAAACAAAAATAAAAAAAAACTACTACTTTAAAGATACCAATTCTACCTCTCGCCATACAAAAATCCAAATATAAATAAATCACAAATTTCTCTGCAGCTCGTTTTGCCTTAACAAAATCAATCCATATTTAATGACACTTGACGTTTAATTTTACTATATATCAAATAGCACTCCATTAGGGACAATGATATAATTTATTCTTGTGTACAGTATATCTTTGTGATCATCTGTAAACCAAATTACAATATTATTTTTCCAAACCCTTTCATTCTGAATTCATAATGGAAATTAATTGGTTAGAGGCAGAGAGCAGCATGAAAATCACTGCTAAAGCCGGCGCACAGTGGCACTGGAACCATTTTTAAAGTGGGGGTGCTCAAAGCCATTGAGCAAAACTGTAACCCCTGTATATGATGGAAGCCATGCAAAGCCAGGGGTGCTGCCGCACCTATAGTTCTAGTGCCCCTGCCGGCGCATTACCATTCTGAAAAGCATTCCAAGAACTTACAGCATCTGCAATACTAATTGAAATGTAAACATCATGTCATTGTCATGTTTCACTAGAGCCAAAGTGTGCAGGATTACATTACTAGCAATAAAGAACATTAGTTTTATTCAGATGACCAAAATGATTCTTCCATCATTTATTTTTATTTTTAATAACTCTCATTTTTCATTTGTTTAAGAAACATCTATTAGAGATTAAACTAGTCTGCATGCCAATTATTGGCCTAGATCTTTTCCTACAGACTGGAGCATGCATTTCTAGGACAAACAAAATCCACATGTTTCTTCTGCATGAGAAATTCACTTTAACAGTGCAATCCAGTGCAGTTCAACAAAATCCTAAACTCGAACCTCAGAATTATCAGCGGTGAGTGACTCACCCAGGACATGGAGTACCAAGTCTTTTCTGACCCCTTTTAGACAAATACTCAATAATTAATCTATTTACTGGTATTTATGAACCGCAGAACCAAGAAATCACGATAACCAAAAGACACAGTAACTTTGAATCCCAAACTCACTCTGTGACCTCAATCAACATTTCAAGCCCACTTCCAGACACTGAAAGTTCTGCTCAGTTAGTTGGATTTCTGTCTCCACACTAACCTTGTCACTGCACACTGCCTTCACACCTCCTGTAACTGATCAGCATCACAGTCATCCCTGAATTCCTGCTACATGGCAATATAACCTTCGCTGACAGGCAATGTAACGTCCATCTTCAGCAGTTGTACGCAAGATTAAGTCATCTTGAACTTGTAACCCGGTCAGATTATGACTCATGACTTCTAAAACAGGGTCTTTTTAAGACTTTGATTAATACTGAACATGGAAAGCAGTTGAATTCTTAAAAAAAAAAAAAAAGTGCACCTATCTTGTATTATTTCCACCTCCTTCTACAAATTCCAAATTATTTCATTCATATGCATATTTAGATGTTGGCCACAATTTGAGAAAGTTAGCTAGACATACATATTTAAATTACCTGAAGCTTTAAAAATGATATAACATGCCATTCATTATTTTTTACAAATGTAAAACTCATGCCTGATAACTCCAATTAAAATTAATAAAAATTATTAAACATTCATAATAATATATGACTTACTAATGGTTACATATACCTAATGTATAATTAATTTTAAATGTGCAATATTAATAATCCTGCACATTTTATTTCTGGAAGCTATTTGTACAGAACTCTCATATCCCCAGTATGTTCTGAATAATATATGAAAAGCAGGCTCAGAATATTGACTGACTCGCATGGTGTGAGAGGGAATGGTGCAGCATTTTCATTTTTTTACAGAAATGTAGATTATTTGTCCAAATATGTCATATTTCCATTTGTGATTGTGGTTATATTTATTTGCATGTAATTAGGAAAAGAACGACTCTGAATATCGTGAGGACAGTTGCCATGATGATGTAAAAACATTAACAAGAGAAAGGTATTAACTTGTTGTCACACACATTCCGAATGATCACGCATTACTTGTTTGTGTCTCGTTACCTTTCCAACACACACACACACACACATAAAAGTATATCAAATAAAACTTCTACTAAGTACAAGTTTTACTACTTAAAAAATAGATATGCGTAACATCTAAAAATTTATTTAATTAAAGTAGTCTATAAATGTATGTGGAAGTGTGGGAACACGGGGGGGTTACACTACAATCCAATAAAAAACGGTATGATCCTTACGCCTATATCAATATAAGATTGAGAACATGGGGATATGTAAAAATACATACAAGTATCCTGAGCAGCTTCATGCACTGGCAGTTCTATAGGCAGAGTGCCAGGCTGAGCATCCTAATGTTCCTGTCCTATCTGCCGGTCCTTATACCCTGTCTCTGCTCCCAGAAGCCAGTGACTGCTGGTCTGCAGCTGCGGTAGAAGTGCCTGGCGCAGAATCCGCTTAACACACACACACAAGCACACACACACATTATAATGAAACGTGGATGTCTTACAATATTATAAACATTCAAACAAAAGTCTTTATTTAAAGCGATATGGTACATTTATGTTTTTTGTAAACTATATCCATTACTTATTGTACAATATGCAAATTGATGCTAACAATTCATTCCAGTTATGTGCGGTGGACGAAGAGGTGGAGCTCTGTTGTTCCTGGGACATCTTAAAAAAATTATAGAAAGAAAATACGACTACGACTACTGGTGCAGTCCCCAAACGTGCCTTAAATAGGACTACTACGACAACTACTACTACTACTACTACTACTACTAATAATAATAATAATAATAATAATAATAATAATAATAATAATAATAATAATAAGGCTAAAAGTTTGGTTAGTTGTGCTTAACAACATGCATTTATACAAACATTAATAGGCTATACGAGAGGTTTACATTTGCAGCGTCTTTGCATTCTTTCATGTGTGTGTGTGTGTCTGTGTGTGTGTTTGTTTGTGTGTGGTTTGGCATGGCTTTGCTGAGGAATAAGGTGAGATTCCGACAGTTAAACGGGATCTTGACTGCTGAAATCTCATGAGACACAAGCAAGATTCCTGATCCGGTTTACATGGGTTTTTACAGCTATTTTTATCGTGAGGAAGCGATTGACCCTGAACTTAAAGTCGCGCTGCCAAAAGGACGTCCTTTTGCTGTTTCACAATGTATTTGCATGCATTTTCAGTCGATGTTTACGTTCATGTAAACCCAGCCACTGTGAACCACAATTATTATAATATCAGTATCTATAGATACTGCAACCAGACGCCTGCTGTACCAGACACCGTGTTCTAGCCTCAGGATGGGGACAGGGCTACAGTATCTACTGTTGGTACAATTGCACTTCCAATGTTGTTTAACCTTGAGAATGTAAGTAAGTCATGCACACTGAAAGCTTTCTGCAACATAGTACATCCCAGATATGATAAAAAAAAGTATGTGTTTGCTAGAAAATGTTCTTCTTTAAAAAACAAAAAACATAGCAAATGGATTGTTGATTATTGAATAATTTAATCAGCTTTAACCTCAATGTTACTGTAAAGCAATAAACTACTTAACTCCTGGTAGATCAATACAAAACAAAAATGAAGCAAAAACAATATTCTGTATTTTCATTTGATATAATACCATACCGGTAAGTAATCTATGGCAATTCCCTCTGTCTATATTATGCTTAAATGCAGCACACACACTTATTTTGAAATAAGTAAGTATCAAAAGAAAAGCCAGACTTTCAACAACCCTTTTTTCTATGAAGGACATGCTTTTATTTCTAGCTTGTCCCAATTTTTCTTGTGGAAACTCCACTACCTCATTTAAGAAACCAGGACACTTGTTTTAAGTTCTCATGAAAGTAGAAAGTGCCCTGAGCTAGGGAAATGAAGAGCATTTCAAAGAGACAATAGCCTCTTTTTTCAGGCTGCAGGATATATGGAGCAAACCAGTGAGAGAAAGAATTCTCTTGAAATGGAGATTTCTCATGGAATACAAAAATTAACTAATAATTGTGTTCATTCCATCCACCCATCTGAACGTCTAGGAGGGAAAGCTGACCCAAAGTAGCATTTTTAACTGTTGATGTGCAAATGACTATGTATTTCACACCAAGCCAAGTTTGACCTAAGCTCACAAAACAATATTAATAAGCAAGTACAGTAGCTTCAAATTTAAAGTTTTTTTTTTCCTTAACTTCTTATAATGTTTACAATCATTCTGACTGATTCTTATTGCAATTGTACTAAGTCAACGAGTCCAGGAGTTACTCTGCAGCTCTAATTGCATGCCACAATGTAGGCTAGACTAGACAAAGTATCAATATAGAAGTAAGTGCCCACACCTTCTGCCAGCCAGAGAAAATACAAATAAAAATAATTCTATATACACACACACACACACAATATATATATATATATATATATATATATATATATATATATATATATATATATATATATGAATAATTTAGCTTGTATCAAAACTTTGGATATGCAAAAACTCCAGTGCAGTATCCCTACTTCCTTTTTTCATGTGAGACAATGCAAGTCATTTCTCACATGAAGATCAAAAAATATTGAAAGATTAATATAATAAAATAATTTCTCATTCATATGAGAATAATCTTATACTACAGGCAGCTGCATAATATGCTGTTCAGTCCCTGTGTCCTTGTATGTGGCTTCATAATACACAGACATGAGCTGCAACATTTGTCTATTTGACTTACAGTTTTACATCAGGATTCATGATTGAGTATTTGAAGTTATGGATGAATTGCCTAGGGCCTCAAAATATACACTCAACAGCAGTGGAAACTGATACAATCAAAATCTGTCACAAAGCTCTAAAACACAACATTGATTAAGGCTTTGGACAAACACTGTGCATATTAGTCTCATTATGGATATAATTACAGCCAACCCTTGCTGCTACATTTCTGTAATAAGCACTGATTTCATGTATAAATTTCAATAATGCAAATTATTAAATATCATCCTGACAATTCACTGAAACACTGAGCTACCCACCTTCTAGTCAGTAAGTGATAACTTAGCTGAGAGAAATCGCCTGTTTAATCACTCTGTTTAAGATGTACTCTGTTTATATAGAGGGATCTGTTAAACTCTGATAAAAGGTGTATGTATGCAGAGAGATGCCAGGGAAGAATACAAGAAAACATATGCAATGTCATGTTTCAGAGACATCAGCAGTGTAGTAAATTTCAATTTTACGACTTCACAACTGAAGAATTGCCAGTTGCTAATCAATGCAAACTGAATTCTTGAAAAGCTGGAAAAAGGATTATGGCTTGCATACAAAGCTAAACTGGTGAATTCAAACCAAATAGAAAATAGAACTCCATTGCTTATCTTTTCTCACACTAATTAACATAACGTTCAAAAAAATTTAAATTACATTGAACATGGGAATTGGCTTTTTCACAAGGCTTTTTACTCATTTGAATTGGGTGTCTTCTCATTATTTACTTTTTCAGTTTGATCTCAAGTATCATAAGCACATTCTTTACAAGTTGTCACATGTGAAACTGAAATGCATGAAAAAAGAAGAAAGTAGGAGGCCTATTTTTTTGTGCTTTAAGTGAACATTCTCATACCCAGAACACTGACATGAGTGCGTTTAAACTAGAAACCAATGCAAGAGCTGACACATAACTGCCTAAGACTTCTAAAACGTATTAAATTTCATTACAGCCTGACAGATCTGGACCAGTGTGCATTAGCCCATCACAACCTTTCTTTTTTTTTGTGGGATGTAATGGTTTAATACTTGTAAAGCATGTATCGATTAACAAAGGGTTACATGCACCAACCATGTAGTTTCCACTGTTCCACAGAAAGAGGATTTGAATTGTGTAAAGACTGATGTTTTCTATTCTCAAAGATGCAGACTGACACGCCTGCTTGCCAGACACGATTTTACAAATTAATGTCTGCTTGGCTTGTAGCCTGCACTTGGAATATTTTGTTGATTAACTGTATTCTAAGCATGGGGTAAAATGTAGAGCTGCAACACATTATGAAGTGCTAAGTGCAACTCATGCAAAGCACTATATTCAGTCTTCTGTAATGGGTTCACTCGTATTCATTCCTAATCTAAGCACTATTATATTTATATTAGAGTGTAAAAAAGCCCCTTGTTTAGGTATATTATTGAAATTACTGAGCCTGTAGTTTTACTAGCTGTTCATACAGCTTTAAGGGAGAAACTCCTGGCTCTTGATCATTTAAATAATATGCGTAATTAAAGGTACTGGGTGAAGGGCTAGTGTGAGTTTCAAGCCCTGTTCTTTTTAACACACTTCCCATTTACATATATTTTGTTTTGCTTTCTTTTATACATTAAGGTGCTTTATTAATGAAGGGAAGCACAGAAACAAGTCATTGCAGAGTTCTTTAATTAAACACAAACTGAAATCTTTTCTAATCAGTAATTAATTATGTAGTGCATAGACAACTGAAATACGGCAAAAAGTATTTACTTGCGTAATCTACTGTATGTACTGTACTTTTGTCCTTTACTAAAATATACATAGACTCAAACAAATGTTTTGTGCGATAATCTTAAATTAATTTGTTAAGTGTGTTCATAGAATGCATGTGTACTGCAGGCTAGGTTTTAAGCTGCATGTAATTGAATGATTGATTGAAAATTTGATAGTGTTTACAAGACTCCTAGTATGTCCGACACCGACGTTTCAAATTTCTTTAGTTTGCTCCTGCTTTAAGTTTTGAAATTAATTTCATGCTATAGGTTCAAAGCATAAATGGTACCCTCAATATATTTACCATATTGCTTGCTCACCACAATCTCTAGTCTGGTGTCAGACGTACATTTTTTGTAGGTCCGACACCACATTTAAGTGTAAATGCAGCCTCCTGCTGCTCATGTGCAATAAGAGATCACTTTCAACTTCCTGGTATTATTATTATTATTATTTATTTATTAGCAGACACCCTTATCCAGAGCGACTTACAATTGTTACAAGATATCACATTCTTTTTACATACATTATTATTTTACATACAATTACCCATTTATACAGTTGGGTTTTTACTGGAGCAATCTAGGTAAAGTACCTTGCTCAAGGGTACAGCAGCAATGTCCCCCACCTGGGATTGAACCCACGACCCTCCAGTCAAGAGTCCAGAGCCCTAACCACTAATCCACACTGCTGCCATGGTTGAACAAGTGGTGTTAATCCACACTCATCCAAAAATACAGGGCACACTAAGGTAAGAATCATTGGTAGGAAATACTAGTAAGCAGGTATTAAATGGGATGGGATTTTTTTTCATTCAAAATGGCTTAGTATAGCCTATATGTTGTTGTTCTTCTTGTTGTTGTTATTATTATGATTATTATTATGATTATTATTATTATTAATTTCTTAGCAGATGCCCTGATACTGGGCAACTTACAATTGTTACAAAATATCACAGTACAAAGTATCACATTGTAAAGCATAGCATTTCAGAATATCACATTACAGATAAGAGCGTTGTAAAAGTACAATAAAATCAGCAGCAAAAGATCAAATTCATACCTGAAATGGAAAATATGTATACTTTGACATCTTACATATTCTTATTATGCGTCTTTTTATGCCACAAAAACATGTATTATTATTATTATTATTATTATTATTATTATTAAATGCACCTTTTTGCAATGACAAGCCAGTCCTCTTTGGGGGTAGGCATAAAGAGGGGGACCAGTTTTTCCCAGATGGCGACACATGTGTCTTCTACGATCACAGCGACAGTAGACACACCAACACGATAGCTGAAACCAATGGTGGTATATGAATCAGCAGTGGCCAGAAATCTAAAAAAAATAATTAAGTTCGGCCTACTGTTCAATACGGAATTGTTAAAAATATAGAATTTTTTTATGAAAAAAATGTTATGTTATACTATAATAAAAAATAAAATTCAATTTAGTTTATACAGAATTATAATATAGATAGATCTCTTAAATTATACCTTTGGGAGACTTCTGGGTCAATATATCTGTACCTTATGGGTATAAAATTAATTGGGGGACATATATGTGATATGTCCCCGTAATATTTTACCCCTTTTTTTAACTTACACAGTGGGTACCTATGTGTATTTATAGCAGTGAATTAGTTTTGATTTTATACATTGTATTGGAAATTACTGTTTTAGAAAGTACATTCTAATGTCGCCTTGGATAAAGGCGACTGCTAAATGTCTGCAATAATTTGTGGTGAGATGGCATTCTAAACTGTGCTACTTTGTATTACTACCTTTTGCGGTTTTAAATACACTGATACATTGTATCGCAAACTAGGGGGTTACAACAAGTATATTCTGCTGCACAATTATTTGTCTTTTAAAGCTCAATACAGGAAACCATAGTACTGGTGATAAAAGTGAATATACATGTTTTTACAAGACTGCACATATAAAGCTTAAATTACTTATATTACTCACCTCAAGCAGATGGCCAGACGTTGTTAACGACTTACGGACTCTCAGAAGTTGGTTGATTTTTGTGTGATACTTGGACCAACCAAGTCAAGCAGCACGGCAAACTTTTGCCTGGTCATTCTGAAGTAGGTGAAGAATTTATCATTGTCTAGTTTCAGCTCTTGGACCAGACGATGATATTCCCCCAGCATGTTTCTGCTTCTCAGTATATCATTGACTCAAAATCTACGACTGCCACGACTTTTACACCACCGATGTGCTACATATAATAATAATAATAATAATAATAATAATAATAATAATAATAATAATAATAAGTCTTCCTCGCTGTCTGCCATCTCGACTTCTTGAGCATCACGGCGTCAAAATACGCTGGATGTCGACGTTTTGAGTTTTGAGGACCTTAAGGCAAAGAGACTAAGCGCTCCCTTTAAACTAAATAGTACCAGACACCATATTTTAAAATGAAAATGCATGCTATAACATGTGTTTCTTTCAAACTGCACATTTGAGACCTATGTAACTAATTGAAGTGCAACATTACTAGGATTTATAGAATTATTTTGTTAACTACAACCACTTTAGAAATACAAAGCAGGTGTGACATCAGTTTCAAGGTTTGGAAAGCAAACCTATGTGAAACTGAAATGGGGGGAAAAAACACAAAATCAAATATTGGGAAAACTGCACCAACAACGGTTGATTGTGAACATGACAAAAGCCCAATTGTTGTGCTTCTTTCAGTTTAAAGATATGATCGTCATCATCCAATGTCTACGAAACAGCATCCTGACCTCTATCAGATGGGTGCTCGAAATAATGATTCAGGCTAACAAATGGATGTTGATTGTGCAAGAGGTCTGAGGCCACCACAGATTTGAAGCGCTTGATAAAATCTGAAAAATGCTTCCCTCTCCGAGTGATTTGAAGTTAATATTCCCAACCACATTCATAGTAGACATCACATCCACACAGATTTATTAGCACTAACACTCTGCTTTGTTTTTTTTATGATCACAATTTGTTAGATTTTTGGCTCAGGGTTTTACGATTTTAACTAGGATAAATCCCCAAAACACTGCTCCTCCATTTACAAGCTAGAAAACTAATTTCACTTGATTCACAGTGATGGTCATGTATGCCTGGAAGGCTTTCACATCTACATCACTTCCAATTCCAGAACCCATCCGCCGTTATCCACGGTCATTTTACACCATAAAGAAAACGACAAACAAGAGAAGACCATTCAGCCCATCAATGCTTGTCCGGTTCCTAGTAGTGGATTCATCTCAAACCTTTATCAAGTTGTGTCTTAAAGGATCCCAATGATTCAGCATCAAGAACATTTTCAGATTCCAATGCCTCCTACCCACTGTACTACAGTGGTTGCCAGCGTCCGCTATTTAAATGTGATAATACTGTCGCGGTGCGCAACCAGGTTGGCAAAATACATGTTTTTTGCATTCCTGAAACAACTTAGATGAGGAAACCCGCGTGTATGTGCCATCTGATTCAGTAGGCCACAAAAATTATTCTACAAACAATACATTTTTTTAAATGGTGGGTGGGGTTAATTCCTAGTTCTGTGTAACCAGCAAAACAAATTTCATACAATAGTTAAACTAGACAACATAATACATAAAATATAATTAATAATCTCACTAGTTGTCCTACATTTTAATTCTTGCACATTGTCGACTTTTGTCACCCTTGGGAAATGTGTTAAGAAACCCATTCATTAGGTTACTTCTCGATCTTAAACGTGCACACAGCTGCACAGTAAGTGAAAATAAATGATGAACATTTAAAACTATTAGAACATAAGAACATAAGAAAGTTTACAAACGAGAGGAGGCCATTCAGCCCATCTTGCTCGTTTGGTTGTTAGTAGCTTATTGATCCCAGAGTCTCATCAAGCAGCTTCTTGAAGGATCCCAGCTTCAACAACATTACTGGGGAGTTGGTTCCATACCCTCACAATTTTCTGTTCTGAATGCCCCTTTATCTAATCTCCATTTGTGACCCCTGCTCCTTGTTTCTTTTTTCAGGTCAAAAAAGTCCCCTGGGTCGACATTGTCTATACCTTTTAGGATTTTGAATGCTTGAATCAGATCACTGCATAGTCTTCTTTGTTCAGGACTGAACAGATTCAATTATTTTAACCTGTCTGCATACGACATGCCTTTTAAACCCGGGATAATTCTGGTTGCTCTTCTTTGCACTCTTTCTAGAGCAGTAATATCCTTTTTGTAACGAGGTGACCAGAACTGAACACAATATTCTAGGTGAGGTCTTACTAATGCATTGTAAAGATTTAACATTACTTCCCTTGATTTAAATTCAACACTTCTCACAATATATCCGAGCATCTTGTTGGCCTTTTTAAAATGAAATTGCATGCTACAACATGTGTTTCTTTCAAACTGCACATTTGAGACCTATGTAACTAATTGAAGTGCAACATTACTAGGATTTATAGAATTATTTTGTTAACTACAACCACTTTAGAAATACAAAGCAGGTGTGACATCAGTTTCAAGGTTTGGAAAGCAAACCTATGTGAAACTGAAACGGGGGAAAAAAAACACAAAATCAAATATTGGGAAAACTGCACCAACAACGGTTGATTGTGAACATGACAAAAGCCCAATTGTTGTGCTTCTTTCAGTTTAAAGATATGATCATCATGTCAAGTTGCATAAATACACACAAAAAATGAATCATCAGATGGTAGCAGGATATTTATTATGCTTACTGTCCTGTCCCCACACATTTTAAGTAGGGCTGCAATGAAGGGTACATTTTGACCTTCGAAGGTTCGGAACACATTACCGAAGCAAGGTTCAAACCTTTGATGGCACTAATACGTTATATAGAACAGTAATCATGTTACTTAGACAAAACAAAGCTTTATTTAACAGTCATTGTTCCAAGCAGGTTATCAGTCAGTCACAATTTACTACTACTAAAAATAATAATAATAATAATAATAATAATAATAATAATAATAATAATAATATGAACTTACGCTTGTCAAGTGACCCCGGAGAGTGGTTGTGCCTCCATGTTACATCAACAGTCGCTTGCACAGTTTGCATTTAACTTTTTTTTTTTGGTCGTATGGGTATTTAACAAAAAAATCCCAGACAGCAGAGGGATTTCGAGACATTTCTTATGCTATACAACGCTTTGCTGTCGAGATGGCTAATGAAGAAATTAAAGGTCTGCCTCTGGATAACACAAGCTGGGGGGCGACGGTGCTCAGTTTTCAAAATTAAAATTATTAGTGTTAGCGTATATTTTGTATGTTTCAAACATATTCTATCATAGCACTTCTCTTACACTGTCTTGTACACCAGGTATTCAGTACATATTTTACTGAAGCACTACAACTGCTATAGGTGCTTTGGATACTACACCCTGCTCCATACACGGCAGCGGCACCATATAGACTTGCCACGATTTGGTAGTGGATTTTAATACAACTTTTGTTTACATAATATGCATTATATACAAATCAAAAGATTGAATTTTGAATGTGTGATTTATAGTATTCACAAATTGTCAAACGGTTTCTGTTTACAGAGAAAAAAAGAAAAAACATCTGACAGTGTGTGAATGCCACCTGACGAACCTTCGAAAGTTTAGAACTACCTTCAAATTCCTGGCTAGCAAACAAACCTTTGAACGCAGCCCTATTATTATTATTTTTTTTACTATTAGGCAACGTTTAGCCGAATAGTTGTTCAACTTATAGTAAAATTCAAGCTGGTCCCGGAATACAGTGCAGTATAAAAATGACTCAATGTAAGCTCTGCGCTTTGATATTCACAAGCTTTAGCATTTCACATCCGCTGGCCAAACACTGTTTCAGTAGTAATATGTAACAAACCAGTTTCTAGTCAGATAACGCCGTCTAGCAGTTAACAAAACTGCATATCGCTTCGTATTGACTTCAGTTTTACCGCTGGGTACAAAAACTCTGGTCTTGGTTTCTGTGCTGAGCCTTTATATTTTTTTAAATATTGGACAGAGAAAATAATAAAATAACTTGTACTGTGCCTTATATACTATATGTATTTAGAATTAAAAAAAATATATTAGATTGAAACACTGATCCGGTGAGAGTTTTTTAATCATTGTAAATCACAAAAGCAGAGATCAAACACCTGTACACTTATTTCAAAGCTGAATTGTTATATTACAGCAGCAACACCTAACGTCTTGAGGTCGTTAAGGCACTCCTGATTTAAAACCTAAAAAATTAAAAAGCAACATTGGTAGGGAGCAGAGCAACATGTTTTAGGAAACTTTTCCTGCCCTTGCTTTTACAACCATTCTGTGTTTTCCGTAGTTTCATGACAAAACAAGTCCGACCATGACATTCCTATTAATTTTTTGTGATGCTCAACTCATTTTTCAAAGCAAGTAATAAAACGTCTAGACAGAACTGATTGCATAGCTTTTATGCCAGAGACAAATAAAATATGTATTTCCCCTTGAAAATGTCTGTTACCATTACCAGGAGATTCTTAAAACAAGTTCTCTTAAGAGATTTTTTTTTCTTCATTATTGTTATTAAAACTGTCATAAATGTGGTTGTTCCAAAAAAGAAAAAATTACATTGGCTTCTTTAACAACAGCCTAAAAGAGTGTTGTGAATTTCAATTTCACAATTGTGTCACCACCACAAATATCAGGAAATAAGCAATGTATTGAGAGCACCAAAAGCAAAAAAAAAATAGATTCTCTGAAAACATGCATGTGCTTGTAATTTAATACTGTGTAATATATAGGCACAAGGCTCCAAATAGAGAACCAGGGTTCATTTTCTTCTTAACTGTTTTAAAGATATTGTTTTTGAGGAATATTAAAAATGTTAACCTTTTCATGAGCAATCCTGGTTAGACACGATTCCTTTGTTGGGCTGTGTCTGACATTCCCCTTCAGACACAGCTCAATAATTTGAGAAAAATAAAATATGAAGAAGATCTAGGCCCTACTGTAATTACAGAGATAGTGGTATATATACAGTGCAAGATATTGGCATCAGACAGCTGAGGCTTTGACAAGATTGTACTAATTTGTAGAGGTGTGTGATAATACTGATATACTGGTATATTGCAATATTCATCAGGCAATAATCAGTATTTGAACAACAATAACAGTATTTTTGGTTGAACCAATTCAGGGAAAGGTCTACAGGAAAATGTCGGCTATTATCTCATGAGATAATCACTTCCCGCGAGAACTCATAATGTGAGCAGTGCTAACAAAAGAAAATATGAGCTGCTTAAATTCTGCAAAGCAAAGTCACATGTCTGGCTGTAAAAAAGATGGCTGCATCATATCAAACATTGTGGTATGTTGTTTATTCAAGGCTGAAGTAAAATATGCTGGCTATGTTATGGCAAATATCGCCCTCCCCTTAGTCCTAAACGAGTCACGTGGCGATTTCGTTTCATATTTGTCATATATTTGTGTGTTTTTTATTGGTACTTAAATCATACTGTTGATACTTTTCTTGCTTTTGTTCTTTATCATCTCTGGATGCTTTACATTACATTGATCTGCATGTGATTAAATGCATCACTTTTACAGTAAAAACAAAATAAAACAAAATATGGTTAATTACTATATATACATACAGTGGTTTGCAGAAGTATTCACCCCCTGCAAAGTTTTCACATTTTGTTGGCACCTGAGCGTACTCCACGACGCTTTCAAATTAGACTTTACATGTAGAATCTACACAAACTACTCCACAGTGATAAAGTTAAAAAATGCATAAAGAATATAAATAAGTACGATTTACAGAGAAAAACTGATTAATCTCAGTTGCATAAGTATTGAACCCCTTTGCTACTGCAGCCCTAAATCAGCTCAGGAGCAAATGATTTGTTTGAAAGGTCACAAAATTAGTGAAATGGTTTCAGCCTGTGTGTACTCAAAGTGGTTTAACTTGTAGATAATTTCCTTCAGGTATATAAAGACTTTCAAGCTGCAACTCACATAGTGATCCAACAAAGCAACCATGAAGACCAAGGAGCTTTCAAAACAAATCAGGGATAAAGTGGTAGCGAGACACAGAGCAGGAGAAGGGTACAAAACCATTTCAAAGGCGTTGATTATCCCTCTCAGCACAGTGAAGGCCATCATTAAGAAGTGGAAGATGCATCATACCACCCAGACACTACCCAGATCAGAACACCCTCCCAAACTGAGCAGCTGGGCAAGCAGGAAACTGGTTCGGGATGTCACTCTGAAGCCAACAATGACCTTGAGAGATCTGCAAAGTTCTGTGTCTGAGATGGGAGTCAGTGTTCACACATCAACAATAAGCAGGTCCCTACACAAAGCTGGCCTGTATGGACGGGTGGCAAGAAAGAAGCCATTACTCAAAAAGCCTCATGTTAAAGCATGTATGGAGTTTGCGAAAAAAAACATATAGATGATACTGCAGACATGTGGAAAAAGGTTTTGTGGTCAGTTCAAAAACTGAACTTTTTAGTCTTAAATTCCACGCGTTACGTCTGGCGCAAGCCCAACACTGCACATCACCCAGTCAAGACCATCCCAACAGTCAAGCACGGTGGTGGCAGCATCATGTTATGGGGATGCTTCACTTCAGCAGGGACTGGGAAGCTTGTCAGGATAGAGGAGAGAATGGATGGTGCAAAGTACAGGCGAATCCTTGAGGAAAACCTGTTTGAGTCAGCCAAGACTCTGAAACTGGGGAAGAAATTCACATTTCAGCAGGACAATGACCCAAAGCACAAAGCCAAAGCTAAACTGGAGTGGTTGAACAAGAAGAGAATTGATGTTCTTGAGTGGCCCAGTCAAAGTCCTGACTTGAATCCAATCGACAATTTATGGCGAGACTGCAGAAATTGCAGTCCATCGACGATCCCCAACAAACTTATCAGAACTGGAGCAATTTTCCCATGAAGAATGGGCAAAAATGTCACCATCCTACTGTGCAAAGCTAGTAGAGACCTGTCCAAAAACACTCATAGCAGTAATTGCTGCAAAAGGTGCTTCTAACAAGTACTGACTTAAAGGGCTGAATTCTTATGCAACCAGTAAATTTTTGTACATTTTCTTTGCAAGTTTTGCTGACATTTAACTTCCTCCTCATATAACAGTGTTCAGTTAAACTACTACAGCTTTGAATAATAATAATTAAAAAAAAAAGTTTGTTTGAAAAACTGTGCATAAGTACCACCAATCTTACATATCATATGCAGTCCATCGACGATCCCCAACAAACTTATCAGAACCGGGTGTCTTACTTGCAGAAAGAAATTCAGTCCCAGTGAACAAGTAAAGGCCAATACGTCGATTTCAGGTCAGCAAACAATCACATCTATGCTCTGGGCGAGTTACCCAGCTAATTCAGCAACTGCAATAATGAACACAGAAAAGTGCACTTTTTTATAATTAAAGAAATCAGGCCATACAGAATGGTTGATTCTGCAGACTTCAGAGGCTTGGTGAATGTCCTGGACCCACGATACCAACTACCCAGCAGGAAACAATTCTCTGAGGTTATAATACCATATATGTACAACAAAGACAAGGCTGAAGTGAAAGCAGAATAGCAGACTGATAAATTGATAAGTGTTAACTTATAATGACTGGCATTTACTCACACATGTTGAGTCCAGAAAAAAAACATGTTTAATATAAAATGAAAATAAAGGTATTATTTATAATAAATTAAAAAATTGCATTTAAAAATCAATGTTTTTAAAGAATTTTAAATAGTGAATTCAGTGTTTTTGAAATATACAAAATTGCTATATGCATACAAATTTGATTAATAACTGTTCAGGTCTCATTTTGGTGGCAATAAAATCAACATCAGCACATTCTGCATTGAATTCCAATATGTATCACAACAGATATCGCAATATTGTCTTCAGTAATGCAATAAATAGGCATGTTAAGGTCAGTCTGTAAAAGGAGACTTTCGTGTTTAATGTTCAGAGTCTAAACCCACCACATCTAAACCCACACTGTCATTGATTCAAGGCAGAGGAAAGAATCTGAAAGGTACTTAAGACACTGGATAAAAATTAATGCGCTAAAGGAGAATATATTAGGCAATGTTTAGCCGAATAGTTGTTCAACTTATAGTAAAATTGTACAACAATAGTGTCTAATTTAAAATAAAGCCTTGCTACTGATGTTGTCTACTGATATTGTGTGTCCAGTAGCATGTTGCAACCAAAATAATATAAAAAATTAAAAGCTGCTGTGACACACTCATGAGGTACACTTCACAGATCTCTTAGATCACTATATTTCTAGAAAAACGGACACTGTTTTTAATTGCTGTGCACAAAATAATATAGTACCTACAATTAATTATACAACTGTAACTATAGTGTATAACTTTCTGCAGCATGCAATATTTTTGTAAGTAGTGTCAAAATCCTATCGCTGTACTGTGTGTTTGACACTGTTCTGCCAGCTGGATCTGTTACCATTTTTGGTGTGGTAAGAACAGTATCTTTAATTGATCTAGGGGCATTTTTTGGTTAAAATGCCTTGTTTTATAAGAGCTACATGGTTTCCATTAATTTTGTCAGCTGGGTGCATTTAAATAGGCTGCAGCAGGCTTTGACACCTGTCGCTCATCTCATCTTTCACTTATAAGTATTTTTCAATATTTTAATTCAGAACAAATAGGCATTATGTGAGTCAGAAATATTTAATTTCCCATGACTTACAGCAATTCACAAATAAAAAAAAGTGTCTTGAATGCTGTTGTTTGTTGTGGTAAAATAGAAAAACATGGTCTGATTAAGCCAAATTCCAAAAATTAATGTATCTATGTCTAGTTCCTGAGACTTTACAAAAACAATCTGTTCATAACAATGAAAAGTGTGACATAATATTTACCAATCAAATCCCACTACTACTGAATACAATACAATTTAAAATAAATATATATATATATATATATATATATATATATATATATATATATATATATATATATCAATACCATTTCATAAGATAATAACACACATTATTACAAGGCACTGGCTCATTTCGTTTTTACAAGTAATATAAACCTTCTAAACTAAAAAGAAAGCAGAACACAATTCATACAGCTGATAAAATAATTTTGAAAACAGAAAAGAGGTAAATATCAGCAAATGAGTTACAATACATTCCACTACACTGGTGTGACTGTGTTAATAAAATGGCAAATGAGACGTAATAGCACATATACTGCCAAATCAAAGTGAATCAATATATTGTGAATGACACACTCTAGCAAATGAAACTACCACAACAGACCCATGGGAACAAACGCAGAAAAGATAAGTAGTGTCCACAAAAAAAATACAGCTTAAACAAATTAAGGTAGGAAAACACATCTTATGACTAAACAGGTCGAACAATTGTTTAACAAAAAAAATTAAAAAAAGAGGCTGTGGTACGATCATTTTGAAAATAACAAGCACGTCTCCAGTGAATAACTAATTTGGCAGGGCTGATCTGATCGTCTAACACATACTGTAAAACTCTCGAGTTGCTAATCGAAACAGCACATAGCAAATCACCAGCATTTCCACATATGTTCTAATTCCATTAAGCACTTTCAAATCACGATTACAAGTTCCTTCAATTATATCACATCTACTCGTTTTCAGTTATCATCAGTCAGACAGTATGTGTATTTTTTTTTTTAAAGTTGTGAGCTGTGTTACTAGTCAGACTATTGTTGTTATTATTTTGGTGGGGGTTCTCAAATCAATAAGAATTTAACATCGTAATAACTGTTTACTTGTATGTTTTTGTGTTTGTTAACAACGACCCTAACTCGGTTAGCATTGATTTAGGTCACTGTGTTCCTGCTCTTTTCCTTGCAGGATAGGCAAGGAGCTGTTCATTCAGCACTACAAACCGCCAGCGGAGTCCATACACACTACACAGGTTTATCCAGTGCTTATCCTCCTCGTCGTTTCATCCCCATCACAGCCTAATTACAAACGACTAAAACTTTTACAACACTCAGCAAACTACCCTCTCTGCCCCTACCAGTTTCGGGTCGTGGGATCATACACGGGTAAATTCCCCAGCCCTTGTACATTTTCAAAATATCAAGTGGAAGTTATTAATGAGAAGCGAAGACCGTTATTGGCGTACTTACCATCAATCGCCATGATGTTCTATTCGGGCTCTACCAAACCGGCTGATAAAGACGGGGGTGGGAGAGTCGATTCAAATCTTTTTAAACAGGGGGAGACTGGAGCGTAATGAAATGGTTGCTTCCAAATCAGAGAAAGTATCAAATCAGAGAAGTCACCCGATGAGGCATAATTTAAAATATATTTAATTTAATTACAATTAAATGCATACTTATGTTTATTGTATAGGTATAATCGTAATATTTTTTATTAGAATTAATAACAATCCTATCCATATATTTAGGATGTGGTAAAGATACTATATGTATTTTGCTTTGTAATTTGGGGTGTTTGTATAGTGATATTTGAATTATCATTAATAAACAGTATTCTTCAGCCATACAACATTATTAATAAACAGTACACATGCAGAGGTGCCCATATAGTGACTCTGTCTTTTGATTTCAATACTGTATTATTTCTAATTTTGGCCAACATTCCCAATATTTTGCAAAAAGCTAGTACTGTCAGTCAAAGTAGACAAAACAAAATGCATTGACAATACATATTATCTGTTAATTTGTGCTGTTTTTAATGTTGCCTATTTTTTTGATCGTTGTCATGTAGTTCAGAAGTCATTAAGATTTAATTTTTTAGAGAAACTGCAGTTATAAATACTACCTTTACTCAAACGTTCTCAGTCACACATGCTTTACTATTTTATATATGGATTTTGAAGAGATGGATACATATGCTTTACTATTTTATAGATTGATTTTGAAGAGATACATACAATGTACTAATGTAGCAGGTAACATTTTTCTCCTCAAGTGTTAGAATCGTACTTTCTTACACCTTCACATTTCGAACTGTCTAAGGTTATGTAGTAATTACGATTTCAGGTGAAGGGGCGTTAATAGTGATTTTCTATCCACCTGGATAGCATGTTTAAAGACACAATCAAACGCAACCAAATTAAAGTTTGTTTTTGAACCATAAACGACATATTTTTATTTTAAGTCTTGAATATTTAGCGAAAAGCAATTAATGCAGCATATTGGTGTTTTCTAGGTCTCTTTTCAATAAGACCACTGGACTAAATGTGACCTGTAACACAGAAAGGGATAAGGTACTAGGAATAAACCACAAGTTTGAGTCTGCTGTGTAAAAATCAATACATGTCTCAGAGCTCACGACTCAAGTGTACTGAAGCAGACATTTGGTATTGATTGGAGGGTTTGCTAGAAAACTTAAGACATGAGTTCATTAAAAAATGTTTGTAATTTTGAAGTGAGTGTTGATTTGATGCTTTTATATTGTGAGTGTAAATATATTTGTAATGTTTAGTGTTAAAGACATAACTGGCTGGTCTGTGGCTGCTGTCTCCCAGGACCCCCTTGTAAGGGTGAGAAAAAGTTTCAAATAATAAAGTTAAATAAACATGTACAATACTGTATTGCCAAACCATATCCAGATGTTTAATGGAAATTCCTTCATAAATGTTTTCCACAGATGATTCCTGATCAATGGAACTATTCCCAGTTGGAAAACTGTTGACAACAAAGATGTTGTTTGTTGAAATGTGCAACTCAAAGGAGTTGCCTCGTAAATGCAGAGAATTTGATCATTGCCCCATTTCTGAGGTAATTTCAATATATAATCACCTGAGGTTGATAACATATTATTAGTTTGGTACATCACGTCTAAACTAAATTAACACAGTAAAACTAATTTGCTAAATTAGGTACTGGAATGTTGCATTCCATTTTGAATGGGAAGTTGAATAAATTCTCGTACATATTGACATGATCGATTCAAAGACTAACGGGTATTGAAAATACTAATGTAAAATAGACACTGTGTGATAAGCCATATTTAATATTAGTATATTAACCATGTATGCTAATTGTTGTGTCTCTGAGTTGAGGTGCACAGATTTAAGAAAAAAACTTCGAAGCATAAGGATGTTCAGAAGCTGCTTGCTTTAGAATAATAACTCCAGGAAAACAAATCGTAATTAAAAAAGGATGACACTTTTATTAGCAAAATAATACAACATAACATCACTCGCTCCGCTCCCAATCCACTCTGCCCGCTTCTTGCGTGGTGTCACCTTATCTAGTGTCCTGGCCAACCAATCACCTTTCAGAACAATTTGAGCCGTTTATTCCTAATATGGAACTAATGTCATTTATTAGTAATTTCCAGCTCTTAAAGGACTACATATCCACACTAATGATGTTATGGTCGTTTGACTATGCAATCAATGAACTGTATACTATTCATGCATATATCTAAACAATAGCCGTTACTTTCTGTAATATTAGATTAGTTGTGCACCCCTGTATATTCTTAAATAAACTGTTGTTTTATATTTCTGACACATTGTGTGAATGTCTGTTCTTGTCAAAGGAATCCGAGTTCTACATGACCCAGAACTTAAATATGGTATGTCTCATTTCTTTTAATTTAGTCGTCGCCAATTTTTTTTTTACCCCGGTTTTCACCCCAATTTAGTATGCCCAATTATTATCTGTATCCGCGGCTCACCACTCGTAACCTCTCCGCCGACTCGGGAAACGGCGGCTGGAACACTTGTCCTCCGAAACGTGCTCCTGCCAAGCCGTCATTTTTCCCACTGCAGATCCACAGCAATGCCACCAGACCTATAGTGCCGGAGGACCACACAGATCTGGCGACTCCACTGCAGAACTATAGGCGCCCCTATCTGCTACAGGGGTCGCTGATGCACAGTGAGCCGTGGATTCCCCTGCCGACCTAAGCCCTCCCTACCTCCCTCAGCCAATTGTGCGCCGCCCCCTAGGAACTTCCGGTCACGGTCGGCTGTGACATAGCCTGGATTCGACCCACTGGATGCGCCACTCGGGAGCCCCGGTATGTCTCATTTCTTACATTTTGACCTTCTTAAACAGGGCGACTAGAGACTAATTTATATTTAAATAAATTGTATACCGAATTCACTACAACTTTATTTGTGATGTTATGCCTTCTACTGTACCACAGTTTCTTACTTTAAAGCAGCTGTGTGCTCAATCTCACTGTCTTGCATTGATCTTGATATAGTGCCATACGAATGTAAAGAATGCATTTTTTAAAGTCCACTAAGTTCAGGTTATTGCTGGTGATTCATTCCACTTTTCCAGCAGCAACATGAAGCCAGCCTGTAAAATTCAATCTCATCTTGTTTCAGTTCCAACTGGGTCTGCAACATTCTGATTGTTGGGGACTCCATATTGAGAAACACAGCAAATCCAGTTCGCAGTTTGGACCCCCTTACTACAACAGTGTGCTGCCTTCCAGGAGCCTTTGTCACACACATCCCTGAGAACGTGGACAGGCTCCTAGAACGAACAGGAGACGACCCGGTAGTAGTCATCCACATCAGTACAAACAACATTGGAAGACACAGGCCAAGATCCCTACAAAACAAATTCAGAGAGCTAGGAAGGAAATTAAAAATGACATTAAAAAGGCCAAAACTGTGGTATTTTCTGGGATACTGCCGGCACCTTGCAAAGGAGCATACGGACAGCTGGAAATACATAATCAAAATGCATGGCTGAAATCGTGGTGCACACAGGAAGGCTTCACCTTTCTTGAACATTGGAGCACATTCTACAACAAGGACTATCTATATAGGCGGGACAGACTGCACTTAAACAAAAAGGGAACCAATCTACTCGGAGAAAGGATCCTTGAGGAGGTTCAGAAGCATTTATTCTAGAAAGGAAGGGGGGAGAAAACAAAAAAACAGAAGGGAGACTACATCAAAACAAGGGCAACAACTCAGGTAAGACATCCATTAAATTTATTTATCTGAATGCTAGAAGTCTCAGAAACAAAATGTTAGAACTGGAAGCTACTGCACTAACAAGTAACTAAGACGAATATAATATTAGTGGGTATACACTGTATAGGAAAGACAGGCAGGACAAAAGAGGCGGAGGGGTCGCGCTATACATAAGAAATAGTCTTGAAGCCCAGGTGTTAAATCTGGACAAAGAAAACAACACTGAATCAATATGGGTCAGAATAATGGACAAAAATTCAAAGGGCACAATAATAGGAGCATACTATAGACCGCCAAATTCAGACGCCGAGCAAAATAATCTGTTATACAATGACATTAGAAATGCGTGTAGCAAAAGAGAAGCCATACAAATGGGGGATTTCAACTTCCCCTGAATAAAATGGGAAAACCCAGTGGGGAGCACGACAGACGAAATTGAAATGGTGGAAATGACAAATGACTGATTCCTAATACAATTTGTCAAGGCACCGAATAGAGGGAAGGCATGCCTTGATTTAGTCTTTTCAAATAACAAAGACAGAATAACTAAAACAGAGGTCAGAGAACCATTGGCAAACTCAGACCACATGGTCTCATTTTAAGTAATTTTTAAAACCCAAAAAGTAATGACAAAGCTAAGGTTTACAATTTCAGAAAAGCTAACTATGAAGGTATGAAACAGAGACTAACAGAAGTAGATTGGAGTAAAATAGAGAAAGCATCCACAGAAAAAGGATGGCTGTTTTTAAAAATGTAGTACTAGAGGCGCAAAACAATTACATCCCAAAAGTAGACAAATCTAAATCTATAACATGTAGAAAACAGAAAGTACTGATTAGAGGAGAAACCTCAAAATGGAGCGAGGTAACTAGTGGTGTACCACAGGGATCTGTATTAGGTCCTCTGCTATTCCTAATCTACATTAATGATTTAGATTCTGGTATAGTAAGCAAACTTGTTAAATTTGCAGACGACACAAAAATAGGAGGAGTGGCAAACACTGTTGCAGCAGGAAAGGTCATTCAAAATGATCTAGACAGCATTCAGAACTGGGCAGACACATGGCAAATGACATTTAATAGAGAAAAGTGTATGGTACAGGCAATAAAAATGTGCATTATAAATATCATATGGGAGATACTAAAATTGAAGAAGGAATCTATGAAAATGACCTAGGAGTTTATGTTGACTCAGAAGTGTCTTCATCTAGACAATGTGGGGAAGCTTAAAAAAAAAAAGACCAACAACATTATCGGATATATTGTGAAAGTGTTGAATTTAAATCAAGGGAAGTAATGTTAAAACTTTACAATGCATTAGTAAGACCTAATCTAGAATATTGTGTTCAGTTCTTGTCACCTTGTTACAAAAAGGATATTGCTGCTCTAGAAAGAGTGCAAAGAAGAGGGACCAGAATTATCCCGGGTTTAAAAAGCATGTTGTATGCAGACAGGCTAAAAGAATTGAATCTATTCAGTCTTGAACAAAGAAGACTACACGCTGCTCTGATTCAAGCATTCAAAATTCTAAAAGGTATAGACAATGTCGACCCAGGGACTTTTTGACCTGAAAAAAGAAACAAGGAGCAGGGGTCACAAATGGAGATTAGATAAAGGGGCATTCAGAACAGAAAATAGGAGGCACTTTTTTACACAGAGAATTGTGAGGGTCTGGAACCAACTCCCCAGTAATGTTGTTGAAGCCGACACCCTGGGATCCTTCAAGAAGCTGCTTGATGAGATTCTGGGATCAATAAGCTACTAATAACCAAACGAGCAAGATGGGCCGAAAGGCCTCCTCTCGTTTGTAAACTTTCTTATGTTCTTATGTTGCACAAAGGTCAAAGTCTACGCTGTTGAGATATCTGGTACTTTAAAGAAAGTATTCATTTTGCATGTCTTACTTTCATGGTAGCCGATTTCTATTCCTGGGTCATTTAAAATGACTAATTTTACTTCAGCAGTGTCCTAGGGGCCAAAGCATGTTACTAGTTGCAACACAGTTGGTTGACTAATGACAGGAAGTGAGGCGTTGATGGGGTGAAGGGACAATTTCACTCTCCAGATGAAATAAGAATATAAGAACATGTTGACTAAGAAGACAAACAAGTGGAGGCCATTCAGCCCATCAGTTCCCCTCTGGTTCCTAGGAGATGATTGATCTCACCATTTTGTCAGATTGGTTCTTAAAAGATTCCAGTGATTCAGTATCAAAAATGTGACTAGGTCACCTATTCCATACCCTCACCACTCTCTGCAAAGAAGTGTCCCAGAATGTGTAAACATACTTAAAAGTAAGACATGTAAACAGCGCTTACTTTAACCTAATACTGTATGTCTTACTAAATAGTTACCCACAGTAAAAGCTTAGAAAAGTGTAATAAAGCATAGTGCTACAGCATTGGTAAACATTGTAAAGCCCAGAGAGGACTGCTAATGCATATAAAAAAAAAACATGGCCAAACATGTACTGTAAGTGTATAGTATAGCCATGGAAGAAGCAAGAGAAAACTACAAAATTACTGAGCAAATTTACAGTGGTACATTTTTCACTTTTATAAGAGTAGTACCGAATATATACACATATACATATATGTTTAGCGATCGGGCATTCACTTGCTGCAGCACTGTGGGACCGCTGTGACATTTCCCCTACTTGGCACTGTGCCAGCCCACCCTGGAACTCTGAACTGGCACTGGCACTACAGAAATGATCCTCATCCTGTGTATCATTCGATTATAATGAAGTGCACATTCTATTCCAATATTTCACGTGAGTCACCCTTTGGTTTCAAAGTCTGTTATTTTATACTGCAGAGTATTTCAAATCTTTGGGGTCTGACTCCAATCACATCATCTTATAACCTGAAAATCGCACGTTAGCTGTATGTCTCCCAGGTGGTGAATAAAGAAATTCAAATTCATAGCTCAGCTTGAACTGAATAATGCAAACCCAGAGAGGCTAAATGCTACTGTCTCACTAATGATAGCTTTTCCTATTCTTTAGAGCACACAGCTACCCACATGGACATACTGTGAATATGGTCAAATGTCTTATTTGAAAATAAGAAGTTAACTGTTATGAGGCAGTTCAAAGTTCTGCTGATCTGGATGAAAAGATCACCCAACAAACCAAGCGACTGAACCCTGGAGGTGTGGACCAGCCTAGGAAGCCTCTGACTGGACTAGGTGGGTGCCTTACTGTTAGGGACCACACTCAGGAGGTGAGGCAACAGATTTACTCCCCAATCCACGGGCGTGCAGAGGCCAGTGCAGCGTGCCGTGAGGGCCCCCAGCAAAGATTAGCAACTCAGCTCTACCGAGATTCCAACCAGCAAACTCTCGATTGCATGATTCACCCTGAAGACTCCGTAGTGATTTATACTAGGTGAGCCTCTGGGGACCTTAAGCAGCTCATCTATAACTGTATCCTAACTATGGTGCTGTGATTTACGCTACTTACTGCACTTCCACTGAATTCATGGTGCCGCAATTATTGTTCCTGAGGGAGATCTGTTAGATTTGATCCAAGTGCTAGCCTTTTCTAGCTTGTACTCATTCCAAATATAGTTGCTATGGCTGCCAGTATCGCCGTTTCATGGCTTGTTAAATCTTTGTTATATATTGTAATTAGAAAGAGGCTGCAGCACTTCACTTTTTTAGGATCCTGTGATGTTTGATCATTTAAAGTGAGTTTAATGATTAATGCTAATGTGTTTCCTGACATTCTGAGGGTGGTTTTTACAAATAATATATAAACCATTGATCAAGTTTAACAAATAATGAAACCTGGCATTTGTGAAAGCATGTCTAAGCATAGGTAAGCATTGTAAAGTCCAGAGAGGTATGCTAAAGCATATTAAAAAACATGGAAAGCTATGGTGAATGCATAGGGAATGCAAAATTACTTTGCACATCTATTGTGGCACTGTTATCATGTACAGTATACAGCAATTTAAAAAAAATACCCAATTTCTGCTAATCACCATGTTTGCATTTACAGTAATTTGTCTTATTTCACAAACTTATGAAAATAAATAGGGCCCTCATCACTTGCAAACTAGAGCACTGGTGGTTATTCCTTCATTGAGTGAATTAGCAGTTTTGTGCCATACATAGTTTCTGTATTGCAGTGATATACAAAACTGGAGACTATTATACTGGGTTTAGATAAGTTAGAAATTAGAAACATTAAAATGAATTAATACACCCACCTACTGAAATAAATTGTTTTATGATGGCCTGTAACAATAGAAATGTTTGCCAAAATGTATCAGAGACACTAACTCAGTTCCTGTTTTATAGCCTTCTTAAACATTGTTGTTACCGTAAATGTTGATAAGGATATCATCTACCAGTATATATTAAACACAACCTGATGAATCTAAAGACAGCAAACACATACAGTAATATTGTATACTCCTCTGCCCCGTGACTCTGAGGTTAAAGGAGGAAGGGTATAACGGGTAGTGTTGTGTATTCACTGCTGTTATGGATCTGACCTCTGTTGGTGAGATAATATTAAAAGCTCTAGAACCACTCTTGCAGAGGAGTCTGACATTTGCATAGTGGTTAAGACTCTTGATTACAGTGTGCTTGGTCAATGATTCACAGCCTCCATCCTGTTAAACACACGGGTGTTATCTTAGAACTGCGTCTAGCCTGCTACCATTCCCTTGGTACTATTTCCCCAATAGCCACTGAAGCCCTGCAGGAAAATGAAATATGGCCCCTTTAACGATTGGTTCGCAACAATAGGTAATGCATTGAACTGATGGATATAAAAGGACATGCTATATCACTCTGTATTTCAGGGTCCTTAACAGTAAGGAACAATTTGTTTGCTGGCTTGGCAGTCACGTAAGATTCATTACGTCTAGTCGGCATGAGTTATGGGGCTAGATACTTCTCTCCCGGCTTTAGGCTAATCTAGCTCAGGCTAGGTAATCATTGCTTGAAACCATTCCCACAGTCAGGGTCAAACAAGCCCTGGCATTACTACTTGACAACATGATGAACGGAGCACTGCCTAGCCAGTTATTTAGAGACAGGGAAATTGGTTGATAGGACTGTAAAGAGTGATTAGCAATCACTGGCATGGGTTCCAATGTCCATTCATCACGCACTGAAATGGATGTCAACTGGTCAATAGCAGTAGCAATTATATGATGCCACAGTTGACAGGTGTCAGGCATCACTGAAGAGCATGGTTGATCAGACCAAACTTTGGGTTCCAATTATTATAGAAGCAGCATAATCAGGGTCACTCAGTAAACTAATGCTTTCAATAAATTCCTGAAGTGGGGAAGGTGAATGAGACTGGGAATTGGGGGTTCAGACCATTTATTATTTTTTATTTAGTCATTTTGCAGATGCTTTTATCCAAAGCGACTTACAGAGACTTGGGTGTGAACTACAATAGGACCTCGGTTTTATATCTCTCCAAAGGACGAATGGATAAATAAAAAATATATGAACTGGACAATATAGCCTTCAGCCTTTTGCTTCATGCAATATAATTCCGTCAGACACCATATCCCCCTCAGGGACAATAGTTTTCCATGATACACCTCAACTCCACTTCATATTTGTATAATATTACATTATAATACATGGATGAAGGCTATATTTACATCCTGATCCATTTTTTAAAAATGCATAATACCACAGTAGTGATGTCAAAAAGTGATAATTCCTCTAGAGGAAAATATACTTGAACTTTGACCCATTCGTCTCCTCGAGACCATCACTTAAAAAAAAAAGATGTAAAGCTGGTACATTTGTATCTCAGAGAAACAGATAATGACATAGAATGTCTGTACAGCACTGAAACACTATGTTTAAAAAAAACTGTACTGCTGAACCTCGTCTTCTTTAATATTAGCATCTCCAGGGTATCCATGTATTTTAAAAAATAATAGATGGGCCTCTTCAGTGAGTTACAGGAAAACAATTCCATCTCAGGTTTCTGTGACAGTTTATAAATTACTCGACCTTCGGTCTCGTCATTTATGACGTCACAGAAACCCTCAATTAAATTATTTTCCTGTAACTCACTGAAGCCCATCTATTATTCTATATATATTCTTACAACTGGATTCAGTATATTCCTGACCTTGCTTAAGGGTTCCTTTAAACCCACAGAAATACAGATATAAAAAAACACAGTGATAGGACAAATAATTTAAACACTATTTGTAACACCATCAATAGCACATGAAGGGGCCACAAAGGGCACCCAGGGATAATTAATTAATTTATGAATATAATATAATAGCCTGTTGGATCTACAGTCTTACCCATAGCAAATGAAACTGACTAGCAACAGGGAGAACCAGTTTATACATTCATTACACAGCACATGTCCGGATAGCCGTATGCATGACCAATTTCTCAGACGTGAGGGGCAGGTCATTCTCAAGTGTTGGCCAGAGATGGCAGCTGATCTAATGTTTAATGCCTGTTCCTCTACTAGCTCTATAGACCCTGCAGACATAGCAGCTCATCAAATCCAGAGGAGCGGAGTCTGGTGTGATGAAGCATCACAGTACCGACTGCATACTAATCATAAAGAGACAACAGCATGAACAAGGGCTTTTGCACAACACCTTGTACCTGTGATTACTTGACATGTTTTTGCCGTTAAAAACTATATTTATCAATTTGTAATTTAAGCCACCCTGCCTAACCAATACCTTAAAGAATAAGAAGAGGGGTTCTGAAACATATAGGGTTATACGTCCCCACATGTTGCTACAACTGTAATTTGTCTTTTCATTAACATCCTGACAACTTTGTACACTTATAACTTTAAAGTCTGTTTCAAAGCTATTTTCAAAATGGCCGCTCTAGTGCACTGGGCTTAAGAGCTGTCTTCTAAATCACTGCAGGAAGAGCGATTTAAAAAAAAAAGAAAAAAAAAACATAACAACAAGCGCTCTGGCTGTTCTGTTCCATACCACATCATGGATCATTATTGCAGCATTTTTTCACACCTGCCTAAAACTTTTGCACAGTACTGTATATATAAATATTTATATTGTGACAGGGCAGAGCCCTGTGTTGGTAAAGTGTTGGTGTTTATGTGTTTTGGTGTTGGTTGGCAGGGATGGGGTTCATTCCTATCTCTGCCAAATACATGTGAGAATGTGGCTGTTCCCAAATTGGATAATTGGTGCTAATTGGGAACCGCCACAGGAAATAAAAGGAGATCTTGAAGCTCCGTTAGGGGGGAGACTGCTAGGGAGCTGGGAACAGTGAGAAGGAACAGTGTTTTCATACACTTGTAAACATACAGTACTGTGCAAAAGTTTTAGGCAGGTGTGAAAAAATGCTGTAAATGCTGTATGAAAGACACATCATGCTTACTTCCCTTCGCAATCGGAAGATGTCCAGCAGTGCCATCAGCTCAGAATTGGCAGAAAACAGTGGGACCCTGGTACACCCATCTACTGTCCGGAGAAGTCTGGTCAGAAGTGGCCTTCATGGAAGACTTGCGGCCAAAAAGCCATACCTCCGACGTGGAAACAAGGCCAAGCGACTCAACTATGCACGAAAACACAGGAACTGGGGTGCAGAAAAATGGCAGCAGGTGCTCTGGACTGATGAGTCAAAATCTGAAATATTTGGCTGTAGCAGAAGGCAGTTTGTTCGGCCAAGGGCTGGAGAGCGGTACACTAATGAGTATCTGCAGGCAACAGTGAAGCATGGTGGAGGTTCCTTGCAAGTTTGGGGCTGCATTTCTGCAAATGGAGTTGGGGATTTGGTCAGAATTAATGGTCTCCTCAATGCTGAGAAGTACAGGCAGATACTTATCCATCATGCAATACCAAGAGGGAGGCATCTGATTGGCCCCAGATTTATTCTGCAGCATGACAACGACCCCAAACATACAGCGAAAGTCATTAAGAACTATCTTCAGCGTAAAGAAGAACAAGGAGTCCTGGAAGTGATGGTATGGCCCCCACAGAGCCCTGATCTCAACATCATCGAGTCTGTCTGGGATTACATGAAGAGAGAGAAGCAACTGAGGCTGCCTAAATCCACAGAAGAACTGTGGTTAGTTCTCCAAGATGTTTGGGCCAACCTACCTGCCGAGTTCCTTCAAAAACTGTGTGCAAGTGTACCTAGAAGAATTGATGCTGTTTTGAAGGCAAAGGGTGGTCACACCAAATATTGATTTGATGTAGATTTTTCTTCTGTTCACTCACTTTGCATTTTGTTAATTGATAAATATAAACTATTAACATGTCTATTTTTGAAAGCATTCTTACTTTACAGCATTTTTTCACACCTGCCTAAAACTTTTGCACAGTACTGTATATGTGTTTTGGTGACCGGGAAACAGCTTAGCTGTCTGGTGATAGTTAAAACTTGCAAAGTTTAGTTAGAACTCCTGGAAGGAGTTAGGTTTTGGTTTTGGTTGACTTTGTGTAAATAAATAAATAAATAATACACAGGCACCCTCCTGTTTCACACTCCATTTATGGTTGTGTAAGTACTTTTAACACTGTTTCTCATTATATGTACCGCGGGCCCAAAGTGGCCCTCGGGGTCCTAAGGAGTGGCCTGCCAGCTGCCTCTGTATAATCCTGCCGCGTTTTGTACATGTTTTTTATATTACAGTATTTTTTTTTTGTACATACTTGTGTATTTTTCATTGCCTTTTCACCAGCTCCACTGCCGCTTTAACCTATCTACTTTTTTTTTTTTGCTATTAAGCCAATCACAAAATCTAAACCATAAATCCTACTCTTCTTATTGGTTGTTGCTCGAGAACCGCGTGACCACACATCAGTTCCCGCCGGCATCAATACAGCGGTGATAGCTACTGAGGTTTGTAATTTAAAAAGGGACTGAAAGGAGCCGTAAAAAATGGAGCATTTTTTAATTAGGAAAAAACGAACAAGATATGAAAATGAACAGCCTTCTACTGAAGCCACCCATACTGCTCCCAGTCAAAGCACAACAAGCGAGTCCCCAGCGCTCTTTGATTCTGAAGACGTTTCGTGCCAGGCAGCAAGTCCTCACATTCAACCGACAGAAGTGAGGCACACGTGTGAGGAGTAGGCCTAATAAAAATTATTCTCTTAAATACAGAAAATGTAACTCTGTCTGGGAAGATACATTTTTCTTTATCGAGTTAGAAAATAAACCCATCTGTCTGATTTGTCAGAAATCCATGTCCGTCATGAAACTGAGCAATCTGGAAAGGCATTTTAAAACAGTGCACAGCGATTATTCAGTCTGCTTCCCGATGGGATCTATAATTAGAAAAGAGCAAGTAAAGAAACTGAAAACATCCCTGAATTACCAGGAGCAGTTGTTAACTCAGGTAACTGGGCAGGAATCGGTAGTTACTGAAGAGTCTTTTCGAATTTTATGGATTTTACTCAAACATAAGAAAGCTTTGAGTGACGTGGAAATCATAAAGGCGTGCTTCATTGAATCTGCTAAAATTATTTATGCTAACTTTCCAAACAAAGAAAAAATACTGAAAGAGATCATGGCGAAGTTCTTGGTTCTGATGTATTTGAACAGCTGATAACTGACTTGAAGGAGGCGCCTTGCTTCAGTATAGCACTGGATGAAACAACCGATGTCCGAAATACTGCACAGCTACTTGTATGGGTACGTTTCCCAAAATAGTCAGGTGGTGTGTTTCGGGAGGAGGCTTTGTTTACTGCCTCTTGAAGGCCACACTCGGGGGCGAGATGTATGTGAGAAGCTGACAGATTTCTTTGATGATCATAATGTACAGCGTGATAAGCTAGTTTCAGTTTGTAGACGGAGTGCCTTCAATGATGTGAAAATGGTGCAGTGTCGCTGCTCAGACGAGCCAAAGGCGTTGGAAAGTTTATTTCATACCATTGCATAATTCACCAAGAGGCTCTGGTTGCAACGATAAAAGAAGGGGAACTCTCTCAAGTCATGGATCTTCTTGTGAAAACAGTAACCTGCGTGCACGAGCCTAAACCACCGCCTCTTCTGTGAGTTTCTCAGTCACTACGATGCAGAGTATAATGACATCATTCTGCACAGTGAGATTCGTTGGTTGTCTCATGGACGTGTACTTGAGCAGTTTTTGTCTTTGCTTCCAGTAGTTAAGCAAGGCAAAAACGAAGCGAAGTTTTCCGACCCTAACTGGATATTAAAACTAGCTTTTCTTACAGATATGACTGGGCATTCAAACACCCTGAATCTCTCCCTGCAAGGAAAATGTAAAATGGTGAGTGAAATGCTGCAGTGTGTGCTTTCCTTCCATAGCAAAGTGGGGCTTTTGATCAGCGACTTGCAAAGCGCAGAGTTCACACACCATTTCCCCAAACTTGCGTGCATCACCACTGAACGACCTGAGCTGAAGGATCACTACAGACCTGACGTATTTGGGACGTACATGACTCAGCTGAGGTAGAGGTTTGAAGCACTATTTGGTGACTTTTGCAATAGGAAGGTTTTGTTCCATTTTTTGCAAAATCCTTTTGTTGTACCAGTGAGAGCCACCTCTACTGAACTGGCACAAATGGGGGCAATTCAGACTCTGAACTTTTGGAACTTTAAGCTGACTTTTTGACATGCAAGCGATGCATTCGACATTCTCTGTGCCTGAATTCTGGTTTAAAGTACCTCAAGAAAAATACCCCACATTAGTACTCTGTGCTTTTAAGGGACTGTCCGTGTTTGGTAGCACATATATGTGTGAAGCCAGCTTTTCGGCAATGAACTCAATAAAGAACAAGCACCGTAACAGACTGAGGCACGACCGCCTGCAACACTGTTTGTGCGCCGCAACCACCTCCTACAAACCATGTTATCAGAATATTACAAGCAAGTTCACTCGTTTCCGAAGTTGCAACAAGTAAAGGTAAGTTAAAAACGTATTCTATTTTTAATGTTTGGGGATAAGGGGGTTATAATATGCCTATGTGGCCTGCCAATGATCGCAGAGTTACTTATGTGCCCGCCACAATATTTTAGTGGGGAACGCTGTTTTAACACAAGAAGACAATGTGCAAGGTCCTGGATTACTGCATGAATTTGTGTGGTGTAACTGATCTACTTATCCAGAAGAAATCAAGCAAATAACCCAAAGATCTTTCGCACCACTGAAATATTTAGCTTCCCTACCATGACAGCCTAATGAGGTAGAAAGTTGCTTTTCAGGTTAGAAATGCGCAATCACGTTAAAGTATTAGACATTGTTTGGCTTTACAATTCACTGTCAAAATAACTGTCTGTGGGGGTCCCCTGTGGTTCACCCAGTAAAACCCTACCATTGGGAGTGCAGGGTGACCTATGCAAGTGTGGTTCAAATCTGACGTGTTATGTTGCCATGGCAGAACCAGCTTGCCTCCAGGGCTCAGTAGTGCGATAACATCCTTATTTTGGTCAAAAACAGACATTTGGCTTGACAGTAAGAAAGGTGCGAATGGAGTGGTGATTTAAAATAGGGTTGAAAAATGGAGGTGGATTTTACAAAATATTTACCAAATAAATAATTATTTGAAAAACCCAGGTATTCTACAATGAGTCTCAAAAGTAAGCTCACACACCACTGACTATGAAGGCAAACATACAAACCTGAACACCTTCCAGTCATTGTAGAATATTGTTTTCTGTCTTTGAAATCAGTTTTACTTACATTCATGATATTTATTTTTTCTGCAAATCTGTATTTATTTATTTATTTATTTATTTATTTTTTAAAAGCACTGTAAAACAAGTTGATGCTGCTTTCTGGTACCTAACATGTGACCAACAGCACCAGTAGCAGATAGCAGCAGACTACATTTTCGTATCTATTGTGTTGTATTTGAAGAATAATTTTTATTACTAATTTTTAAAAAAAGCAGCACAACAATACAGAGTGCAGTGGTAATGTGGCTAACACTACTAACAGTTATGGAATTTGATTTTAAAGGTTATCTCCATTAAAGTATTTTCAGCTATCAAAAATAGTTCCATTACATTTCTCATCCATTCATTATATAGGTAAAACGAGCAGTTTTGAAACACATTTTGGAGCCAACATCCCTTCACTGGCTTCTTTCCTATCAATAAATAATCATCTGCTTCCCTTATTGACAGAAAGGTACCCTGACGAAGGCACTTCTGTGTTGAAACGTTAGTGATATGTTTTTATGAATTAAAGATATACAATTTTGGCGCTCAATTGAATGTGTGGTTGTCTCTTTCTCTGTACTGACTTATGGCTTCAGCCTTTGAACCTGCACGTCTACTTCGGTGTGCAGAGCCTTTTTTCTCTTTAATTTGTTTCTGTCAGTCACATGCTTTGACCCAGAAGACACTGCTGAGGTGAAATGACCCAGGAAGTCGAAGTGCAAACCAGTGGTGGCTCGTCATAAGAGGCTACGGAGGCTAAGCCTGCGTGTAATTTTGTAAAAGTAAAAAAAGCTTACCTTACGTCATGCTTTACAAGGTCTACGGTATTGCTATTGGCTAACATGTAGCCTCAAAATGGGTGGGATTCTGTGTGTATTCCACTTGTAATCTCTGTCTGTCAAGTTTTACTGTATTTGTATTGGCTACACGATGCAAGCTTGCGGCTAGCCTCTACCACTCATAATTAGACTTAATCTTGATATGCCTGTTGCCAGGCAGATTACGGATCACGTGTGGCTACCTCCTTAAGTTTCAATTTATGTATAAAATACGTAGTATATGATTTATAATGTTGTAGATCTGCTTAATTCATACTTCATTTTCCTTGCTTTCAATTCAATTTAAAAAGTAAGAAAACAAAAATAACAATAAAGGTCATCCAAAGCCTAAATTGGACCTTCTTCAACAGGAAGGACCAAAACAAAATTGCCTTTATTATTGCTCATGGTATGAAAAAACTTTTTTTTTTTTTTTTTTTTACTGCGAGTATTCGCATTTTTTTTTTTTTTTCAAACCGGCTTCCCCATGGATTTCTATGGGCTACAGTGATTTAAAAAAATCTTCCACTGACTGTTTTTTTCCTACAAATGACATCACTCAGATTTCATCAAGTAAGTCCACAATGTTTTTGTTATATTCAGTTGCTTGCCTTATGTGCTGTGTATACTATATTACATTTCTTATTAAATTACAAAATAGCTTTTGAAACATAACGTTTTATTGCTTATAATAAAAAGTGTGTGTGTAATTATATATATATATATATATATACAGTACTGTGCAAAAGTTTTAGGCAGGTGTGAAAAAATGCTGTAAAGTAAGAATGCTTTCAAAAATAGACATGTTAATAGATTATATTTATCAATTAACTAAATGCAAAGTGAGTGAACAGAAGAAAAATCTAAATCAAATCCATATTTGGTGTGACCACCCTTTGCCTTCAAAACAGCATCAAGCATCAATTCTTCTAGGTACACTTGCACACAGTTTTTGAAGGACCTCGGCAGGTAGGTTGGCCCAAACATCTTGGAGAACTAACCACAGTTCTTCTGTGGATTTAGGCAGCCTCAGTTGCTTCTCTCTCTTCATGTAATCCCAGACAGACTCGATGATGTTGAGATCAGGGCTCTGTGGGGCCATACCATCACTTCCAGGACTCCTTGTTCTTCTTTACGCTGAAGATAGTTCTTAATGACTTTCGCTGTATGTTTGGGGTCGTTGTCATGCTGCAGAATAAATTTGGGGCCAATCAGATGCCTCCCTGATGGTATTGCATGATGGATAAGTATCTGCCTATACTTCTCAGCATTGAGGAGACCATTAATTCTGACCAAATCCCCAACTCCATTTGCAGAAATGCAGCCCGAAACTTGCAAGGAACCTCCACCATGCTTCACTGTTGCCTGCAGACACTTATTCGTATGCTCTCCAGCCCTTCGCTAACAAACTGCCTTCTGCTACAGCCAAATATTTCAAATTTTGACTCATCAGTCCAGAGCACCTGCTGCCATTTTTCTGCACCCCAGTTCCTGTGTTTTCGCGGCATAGTTGAGTCGCTGGGCTTGTTTCCACGCCAGAGGTATGGCTTTTTGGCCGCAAGTCTTCCATGAAGGCCACTTCTGACCAGACTTCTCCGACAGTAGATGGGTGTGCCAGGGTCCCACTGTTTTCTGCAGTTCTGAGCTGATGGCACTGCTGGACATCTTCCGACACGAAGGGAAGTAAGCATGATGTGTCTTTCATCTGCTGCAGTAAGTTTCCTTGGCCAACCACTGCGCTCACGGTCCTCAACGCTGTCTCGCTTCTTTGTGCTTCTTCAAAAGAGCTTGGACAGCACATCTGGAAACCCCTGTCTGCCTTGAAATTTCTGCCTGGGAGAGACCTTGCTGATGCAGTATAACTACCTTGTGTCTTATTGCTGTGCTCAGTCTTGCCATGGTGTATGACTTTTGACAGTAACTGTCTTCAGCAACCTCACCTTGTTAGCTGAGTTTGGCTGTTCCTCACCCAGTTTTATTCCTCCTACACAGCTGTTTCTGTTTCAGTTAATGATTGTGTTTCAACCTACATATTGAATTGATGATCATTAGCACCTGTTTGGTATAATTGTTTAATCATACACCTGACTATATGCCTACAAAATCCCTGACTTTGTGCAAGTGTACCTAGAAGAATTGATGCTGTTTTGAAGGCAAAGGGTTGTCACACCAAATATGGATTTGATTTAGATTTTTCTTCTGTTCACTCACTTTGCATTTAGTTAATTGATAAATATAATCTATTAACATGTCTATTTTTGAAAGCATTCTTACTTTACAGCATTTTTTCACACCTGCCTAAAACTTTTTAAAATCACCACTTATTAAAATCAGGAGCTGCTACTGGTGCAAACAGATAATCCAAGAATAAGGCTTAGAAACTAAGAGCTCCCTTAAACCTAAGGTAGTACCACATATCATGTATTAAATGAATGAGTGTTATGACATGTGTTTCATTTGAAACTGCACATTTTAGACAAAAGTCCTGTTTCCACTGCCTGCCGGCCCGACCCTAAAAAAGGGTGTTTCCACTGCTATCATACCGGGACCTGTGAGGTAAAAAACACCACCATTCATTCAAATCTCCTATGATACATTATATATTATATAATATAAGCATTACTTGCATATGTCTGTATGTATGTGTTTCACTCGCATACGCTGGGAATTTCATTTTATTTATTTTTTTTGGCGTCCAACCCAAACCATTGTCCATAACCCCGCTACACATTCACCGTTATAGCCGATAAAATACATGGCTTTTTTAGACAAATATGTCTACTTATTTAGCAAAACCTTTACTATTTCATGGTATCATTAAAAAAATTACCAGATTTATTGTACTTTCTGTATAAACAGAAGTTCGACTACCATATATTGGGACATATTTTCACCTACATTACTTACATAACTCCTGAACAGGAAATGTTTGCTCAAACTTCAAAAACATGGTTGCTCTAAGGAGCAGACACATTGGTTATGAGTCCATGCAAGTTTTGTTGGAGCAGCATCAGTGGTTAGCCTACAGTGATACCTAGTATAATTTTCCGGCACTAATCCCAAATAGCCCTGCGATTCTCAAATAGCCCCGTTCTATGGCAGCAAAATAAAAATAGCAACAAACGTTCTTTCAATTGCAGCATTCATTGCTCGAGCAGTTTTTTACCCTGAACATAGTATTGCTACAGGTAGAGGCACCAAAATATGTTTTTTCTGGGCCAGGGCCAGCCCCGGCACACAGTGCGAATGAGGCCTCAGATTCATTTAATTATTTTGCTAGCTACAATTACCTTAAGGAAAATATCAGCTTTCTCACCAGTCTAGGTGGTTAGATGTTTGCTTCTAATAAAAATATACTTAAGGGTACATCGCAAAGGAGAAGATACATTCAAAACTTTTTCCTTTTTTTAGAAATAGGTTGTAAAAACATGAATTGTGGAAGAACACCTTAGGAACCTCTCCATTCATATTAATAAAAAATCCTCAGTTATACTTATATTGCAAATTGGGGTTTCACATACGTTTATATTAGATGGCTCAGAATTCTTTTTGTCTTGCTCATGATGCAGAACAATATCTCTGCAGCCTTTTTATATTGGGTTAATCTATTAGCACTCCATGACTGACTCCCAGAGAAGCAAAACTGGTTACAAAACCTCTCTCTGTATTCTATCATTTTCAGAAAAAAAGGTGAAAGGGGAGTAAAAGGGGAGTTACCTTTCACAGAGCCAGGATTTTCTTCCTAAACCCACTAAATAGCACCATCTTGTGGCAGGAAGTTTATTTTTTTAGACTCAAATATTCACAGAAAATAAGATTTTGCAGGTGCAGACTTGGAGGCAGGTTTCATCAGGAATAATGTTACGTCCCTCTTTAGTTCTGAGATGCACGGACACCTGTTGCGTGTCTGATTTAATTTTAGAAATGAAAAAGAAAAAAAAATTACATTCACTTTCAGGTTCAAAACTTTTAAATGAAAGCTTACTACCCTGATTGATGGGGCAGTCGCAAGCATAATCTTGAAACTTGGGGAAGGGTGGTGGGCAATTCACTGACGCACACGGGAGACAGAAGGTTTCATTGAAAACACTGCACTGGTGTCCAGTTTTATTATTTTGTTTGATTTCTTTTAGCCCGCAGAGGGCACTGTTGTCTGTGGCCTGAATACCGGCAACGGTAAACAGGACCACAGAAATATCAATACTGGTAAAACAGTTAAATGCTGGACCACTCACAGGTGCTCTGAAATAATAAATAACAAAAGGCGAAAGAAAAAGGGAAAATAAAACACAGTAATAAAACTACAAAATAAAGGGGCTGCTTACGCAGTGCCCCCACTGCCGCTAAGCCGGTCAGCTCGGGTCTCCGTCCTACGCTGTTATGCACTATACACTGGGGTGTCCAAGGTTCCCCTTCTACTCACAGACGTTCCCTCGGATATGTAACAATGTATGTTCTGTATTATTTTCTTTCTCTAGGCTGGCTGTCTTCCTCAGCCGTGCTTGCCTATTTTGTTCTCTCGCTCCAACCACTGGCGTTCCTGCCTGGTCTACGTTTACACTGGCCTTCTCAGCCAGCATCTCTGTGTATTCCCAATCACAGCCACCTGAATGCATAACCAAACGCAGTACTTATGGGCCGAGCAATCCCCCCAAGGCCCGCCTCTCAGCCACTCAGAGAGAGGGAAAGCCACCCTCTTCCCCACCTCTCCATGTCACTGCCATGACTGACAGGCGGATCTTACGAGGCTGCTGCCCTCTTCCTGCAGAACCACGCATGCGCCAGACAGTCAGCACAGACCTCCCCTGTTACAAAACTATTTGTTTGTTTTGGGGTTGTTGATTAAACCCGGTCTACCTCTGAAGTGATACACAGCTTTGTATGTTCACTGTTGTATCGTGGAAATATCAAATATTTATATGCATGTATTTATAGCTGGTTAAAACCACTCAAACGTCTCTCACATATTGGTATATTATGGCTGGGGCCTTGTGTTTTCCACGACTTGTCTTTTAACCTGTAATTTAGTCCTACAGCCACACGATGTCCATATAGCTTCCACAGTAAGCCACATAATGAGAAATCATTAAACAATCATCCCATTATGTTACTTTAATTATTTGAATTGCTCATCCCCTTGCTACAAAGTATGTATTAGCGGATTAATAAACAGAACACTGCTGATGGCTACTGATATTTATTTAACCCTTACATCTCTGTGAATACATATAACTAAGGTGACCACATGGCTCCGTGTTCAGCGGGACAGTTTGGGATAGTTCAGGCTTTTCAACACACAACCCAATGCATTCTGGTAAGTGTAGTCCTGCTTCTCTTAAAGGAAAGAATGGTACCTGAGAAAGATAAAACACATTAGTTATAGGTTTTAACTTACCTGTACATTTTTTACGCAAATCATTTTGTGAATTACATTTTCTTGATATCTGGATCTCACCGAGCACAAATATATATTTTGTCAACAGAAGAGAAGATATATATATATTTTTTTTTAATGGTTTTCCGATTCTGGCACCGATCCCTGAAGATATTATAACCATTTATTTGAATCTGGGCATTTGATAGATTCTGTAACATATGTAAGCTGCGTTTATTTGTTTTGTTTTGATTGGTTTGGTATTGTTCTTTGAATATAATGTAAAAAAAAAAAAGTTGTTCATAAGGAGCCCATAAGTGTTACTTATGTTTGCATGAAAGACAAACAAAATCCACTCTCAGTTCTTGTGTATTATATTTTGCTATTAAACATCGTCAGTTGGTTAGCCTGGTCTTCTTTCATGGATTGCCGTTGCTCTGTGAAAATGAGTCCATATGAAGAAACACTTTCAGCATCCACAAAATTGGTAACAAATATATTTTAGCCTTTCTTGCTAAACTTCATGGAAAGTTTTAACAGCACACTGTTTATTTATTCTGCTATCTGTGCCCTGCAACTCATGCTCCTCATTTCTCTTGGCCAACTGTTTAATCCACTGGAGATAACTGATTCTGTGTTGTGGTATATGAGACTAAGCGACAGTGTGAAGAATAATTTTGATGGATCTGTAGATGTTATTGACATGCTGTTTGGGCTCAGGTGCCAGAATGCCAGCTTATCCAGTACTGTGATTTCTTGTCTCATGCACCCAAAGTATTTCCTGATTGTAAGTGACAGATGACAAACCATGAAAAATGAAAAATGTACAGTTCTGTTGTGTGCTTGGAATTAATTTTTAATTTGAATATTTGTGCTAAAGCTCCTTGTGAACACATGCATGAAATATCTGAGTTTTCTTTCAGTAACCTGCTTTTTTTTAGTTCATGCTGAATTGCACAACATTCTGAAATAAGCCATTTTTTTGTGTTTGTTGATTGAATACCCTTCATGCTGATTTGACTTTCATTGTGCAGTAATAAAAGTATGTTTGTATTTTTATTGTATCTTATTGTATTTTTATAGAGGGCATGGGGAGTATTTACTGTAAATAGGCAGTTAATTAAAAATAGTGGGGGACTTCACATGTGTTAATGTTACTTCGCAAATGAGAAATTATGGTAACTAAATTATTTTTCTGTGCTAGGTCTGTTTATGTCAAAATAATAAAAAAGTATAATGTTTAATAAAAAATATGTATATAGTTAAAACATGATGTATACTTTGTTTATATGTAATAGAACGAATTTTAGTTGATAAAACAAAATAAATCAAAATTTGTGAAAAATAAAATGCAAAATTATAAATAATAATAATAATTTCATGGGGCTTTAGTTATACCCATCAGTGTGAAGCACCCCAGGAGGATATTGCTGCATGCATTAAAATTAATAATTTACAGTATTAAATATAATTATATGTATTATTCCTATTATTATCATAATATATGTTGTGTTTGTTGCACCCTTAAACGAAATGGCAACATGTGAAAATTAAAGTGGGGAAGAGAAACTTACCAAATTGACTGGATGGTTCGTTTGTTACTTCATCTTTGGACTGCTTCACAGACGAATCAGGGGTTTCAAGGCTTCCCCATGCTCAAGAACTAGGGCATGTACCTGGGTTGACTGAAAATGCTTAGTTACATAAAAATACCACACTTATTATATTCTTCTAAATACAATGTATATAGCAAAATGCGAATTATGTTTCGTTAACTGCATATTTATTGAGTTCTTACCAAACTGCTTACACACACAGGTAATACAATATTGATACACGTCAGCGGTACTGTAGATTGCTGTACATGATTTTTTGATAACTATTAAAAAGCAGCTCACACTCTTATCGTGAAAAGGGTGCTCTTCAGATTCTTTTAGATGTTTTTTTTTCGGTTTTTTGGTTAAACTGACTTTTCCTCCTTCGTTTACCCATCTTCAGTCACACACACACACAACCCACATGTACAATTTAAACTAGAGCTTGTACGTACATTACATCAGACTGCTGTAAAACCAGGGCAATGGGAGATTGGGGAGATTGCTACATCTAATCTGCGCGACACAACTACAAAAACTCGCATATAAATATAATGTTACTATTGTTATATGATAATTCACCTCGACATATATATGAGTAGCTTCTCTTAATAACTTGGAGACTATGTGAAATATATAACGTGCGTCATTTATCATTTAAAGAATAATATAGTACTAACATGTTTGTTTCGTGCAGTTTACCAATAACCGCACAGTACTTTTAGTTACTCAGAGTAAAAGCTGAGTACCGGTATTCAGAGAAGTTTTCTCTGCTGAAACAGAAAAGAACAAGAAGAGGTCACGTGACTGTACCCTGTGTTTTTCACTGAAGGCTTGGTCGGCCATCTTAATGAAGGCAACCTACTGCGAGTGAGTGTGGGGAAAAAAATAAAAAAAAAGTTATAATAATGCCCACATGTTGTGCAGCTTTTGGATGTTGTAATACGAGGAAGAAGGATTGCGGTTTCAGTTTCCACAGGTACGTTGTTAATTTAAAAAAAGCATTGCTCAAGCATTTTTTTGTTTTGTTATTCTTAAATCATTTTATGTAAAATACGTTTTGACCTGCTCCTTGTGCAGTAAAATAAATTACAATTGAACTGTCATTTGGATGCGCATCTTCTACTGTAAAATTAATTCAAACTAAACTAATTATTATTTAACATTTTTGTGCACAGCACAATTTACATAAAGTGAGACGCTTACATTTTCAAATTAAACATTCCAATGGTTTCTTAACTTACTGTTTACGTGTAGTATTATACTGTTGCAGGAGCAGAAAATGTTTGCTTTTCTTTATGGAAACCGAAGTTCTGGTTGTTGTTTGTTCATGTGCCTCTCTGCATTGCTTGGTTGAGCTGGATTAACTGGGGTCAAGATCCATCGTATCGAACACCTGTATAATTTCCACTTTTGAAAATCTTCCTTACTGCAGATGTAGAATGTTCTTTAAATGCTGTGCTCAACACGAATGCGCCTAGGGGATACCGTCTATTGTATTTTTCTGTCATTTATTTACAAAAGGGATAATGTGTGGGGCAGAGCACTGTTGTGCAACACATATCGATATGCACTTTTTTTTTGCAGAAATAGTTTATATCGTAAGAGATTAAGTATTATGATCATTGTTATGTTGTAAAGTATCCCTTTTGGTAAAATAAATAATTACAGTATAAAATTGCAGGTGGTTTGCTGTGAATGCTTTATTTATTTTTGTCTGTAGATTTCCACTAAACAAAGAGAGGAGAGAGAAGTGGATTCATTGTGTCAGAAGGGTCAATTTTAACCCTTCCCTGAACACGTTTCTGTGTTCAAAGCACTTTGAGGAATCCTGCTTTGACAGGACAGGGCAGACTGTGAGACTGAGAGAAGATGCTGTTCCAACCATCTTTGTGCTTCCAGATTGTCGTGGGAAAAAGGTAAGGCAGGATGCTGCTAACAGAGACGTGAAAGACATTAATTGTGTTCTGGATATCAATTGAGGGCAGCCAGCATACAGAATATATATATATATATATATATATATATATATATATATATATATATATATATATATATATATATATATATATAATCGAGTGATCCAGCACATGGTAACTTGAGAAGAACTTGTTCTTAATACCCAGGTTTATGGAAAATGAAGGGATTCACATACAAACCTGAAATATTTACTCTCTTTATCCTGCCAGCTCCAGGTCTCTCTCTCTCTCTCTCTCTCTCTCTCTCTCTCTCTCTCTCTCTCTCTCTCTCTTCCCCCAGTGATCTGTTTTTGTCATAGATGTCGCCCCATAGCCAAGCATTTTATGACTAGACCCTTGTCAGACCACACTGTATTTTCATCCTAACTTTTTATATAAGATCAAAAGTATACATTCTATGGGCAGCAGTGTGGAGTAGTGGTTAGGGCTCTGGACTCTTGACCGGAGGGTCGTGGGTTCAATCCCAGGTGGGGACACTGCTGCTCTACCCTTGAGCAAGGTAGATTAGATTGCTCCAGTAAAAACACAACTGTATAAATGGGTAATTGTATGTAAAAATAATGTGATATCTTGTAACAGTTGTAAGTCGCCCTGGATAAGGGCGTCTGCTAAGAAATTAATAATAATAATAATAATAATAATAATAATAATAATAATAATAATAATAAATTAAGAGTTTTTTTAAAAAAATCTAAACAATAGAACTTTGAAAAAAGAAAACACTCCCGCACACTGTATTTTGCCAAATCTCACTTTTTTATTCTTTAAAAGAAAATAGAAACTAACGTTGTGGTTGCAAGCCCAACTTGGAGAAGCTGTAGACACATATTAATAGAGGACACACATATGTCACAATCACTCAGCACAGTTAATTAGCATTTAACCTTCTAAGAACTAGTCACAGGATTCCAGTTATCAAAGTACAAACAGATTACATTTAAGAGGATATCCGCATATTACAAATCAATCATTAAACTTAATAGATTAGTAGATTCGTCATTTCCAAAAGGCAGATAGTAAAATAAACATTGTTATCCAAGCAATGCAGCTGTTGCTAACTGATCAGCAATAATAAAAGCTATACAGTGCATTACAAGGTAAGTTAGTCCAATTGGTAACACTGCAAGAATAATTGTTACATTCCTCTAATTCGTTGGTTCGAAGTGGCCTTTTATGTAATCCAATATAGTGTATCTACAAAAAAAATTATGTAAATAAAATACATTTTCATGGGGTCGAGTCACACTATTTTTTTTAAAGAATAAAAAAGTGAGATTTGGCAAAATACAGTGTGCAGGAGTGTGTTATTTTTTCATTTTGATATTTGGTCTCCTACGCACCTGTGATGAAACTAATCAGGAGTGCAGATGTTTAATTTATTTTGATAAACAATATAACTTTAAAAAAAAAAAGAATTGTTACCTTTGGTACCTGGGGTAAACTAAAGGGATTTTTATTTCTCACAATTTAACGTTAATTATTGAACCTATAGTTATTATACTCAAATAGTAAACTGCAATGAAAATTAAGTAATTTTTCAACAAGTTACAGAACAATAATACCATTGATTCATTAATTATATATACCGTATTACTTCGAATTAACGCCGCCCTCGAATTAACCCCTCACTCAGATAGCAGCTTTTTAATAGCCACCCTCGAATAAACGCCGTTTTCAATAAAGAAACGTAAAGGTTTTTTTTTACCCCTGCTCAAAAAAGAAAGAAAGAAAGAAAGGTGCAACTCTGGCTATGTACATGAGACTGCAGCCTCAATCCAGCATGTAATACAAACTAATGTGCACACACCTTAATAAGCTAATTTTATTTTATAGTACAGTCCCGAAAGACAACCTAAGATTGTGTTATTCCCCCCCCCAGCAGAGTTCCGTGCCAACACAGCAGGGGATAAAACAAGGGCTGTCTGTTTACCTCATCCTCAGCTTGGATGGTGAAAACTTAAACTCAGAGGAACTAAGAGCTTTGCCGGTCACTCTAACCGCTATCCGAAATATTAGTTAGTTGTTTTGTTTTCAAACTGATATTCAGAGGTAATATTTTTCATTAAGAAAAACAACTGCATCACACTCAACTACCGTTCTCTCTCCTCTTCTTGTCCTGCCCCATAGCAACCCATACACATTGCTGATTCGCTGGTACAGTACTCCCCTGACCTCCCAACTCTCACCTAATATGCTAATATGCTCTTGTTAACTGTCAGTAAATATACTGTATTCAAACCCCCAAAACACACAAGAATATATTGCTGCAGATCGGAGGCTGTCACAGCACCGCTTCTAAAATGCCTTAAATCATGTAATAAATTACTGCACTGTTGAAAAACCATAGTATTTCTGATAAACCCCTCCCTTGAATAATCGCCCCCCTCAATTAAGTGCTGCAGCCGTTTTTAACAATTTAAAATAAACGCTGCCTCGCTAATTTGAAGTAATAAGGTCAAAATAATTATGTATTATCCCCTCCTTTCTACATTTGATTATTACATTATAAGTCTGTCCACAATACAGATTTAAAAGTACAAACAAAAAATATTAATCACTCGTAGCATCTCTTCTTACTTGCATTGCATTCTACAAGGCCGATGGCAGCTACCCAAAGACACTAGGGAATCAAACATAGGCGATGGACGCTGCAAAGGTGTTTAAGGTGCTAACAATAGAATGTGGGGTTCATTACAAACGGAATGCTTCTCACTGTACAGTATATGGACAGACTACTTTTCTTAATGATTAATCATTCAAGAGTTGTTGTTTTATTGGGCCGATGAAAATGATCCATCTTTGCCTCTTTAAACTGTACTGGTAATTCAATTATTTGTAGGTTAAAGGACCACAGCAGACAACAACAAACAGCAAGGGAGAAATACCTGTTGGCAACAGCAGCCTGGCACCACCTGTTAAAACCATTGACATTTACCAAGACCACAACTACTGCCTGGCCAGCCTGGCAGCTGCAAAAGAGAAGATACTGGATTTAAAAGACCACCTGGAGGCTGCGAGGAAGAAACTCAAAGTCTGCCAACAGAGGGAGCGCAGGATGCATGTGTATTGGCGGGAAATGAAAGATTTGGTGTTGCACCTCAAAAGGAGTAAATTGATCCCGTCAGGTTTTGCATTGGAGGTCATAGCAAGCACACTCAGTGCCATGTCCTTAAAATCTCTGAAGAACGAAATGAAAGTTCTTACCAGTTCAGAACACTTACACAGTTATGACTTGAGACGGTTCTGCCTGACTCTGTACTTTTACGCTCCGGATGCTTACAAATTCGTGGGCTGCCACTTGGATCTGCCTCACTCCAATCTAGTGAGAGAATGGGCAGACGTTTCGAGTGAAACACCCGGGTTCACAGAAGAGCCCTTTCAGTGGCTTTCTCGTTACTCACTTGAGGGTAAACAGTTTTGCCTCCAGGTAAATGGTGTGAAAATCCAGGCAAACACACAAAGGGATACCCCTTTTGAGCAAGACATTGAAGCTGATGATTGTGTTGAGATCGAATCTGGACATGACTGCACCTCAGTTGCAACTGAAACCCTGGTATTCTTACTAGTGGCTGTGAATGCCGACTTGAAGTTGCCTTTAGGTTACGCATTAAACAAGGGGTTGTCAGCTGATACAGTAAAAAAACTGCTTCATCACTGCCTGTCTAACTTGACCGATGTTGGGATTGTGGTAAAGGAAGTAACTTTTGATGACACATCCACCCAAATTGTTAGCAGTAAAGTCCCTCAAGAACAGCTGTATTCCCTACTCTTTAGTTTAATGATGTCTCAAACACAGAAAATTCAGCTTTAACCTGATTCATAGTATGTCATCTGTTTCCCATATACTGCATACCATTTAAAACCATGTACGGTAGCAAGTGGAAACCACTGGTATAGGGATCCCAAGTGGCTGACCTGGTGAAGGTATGACAGTGTGGTGTGCAGGGTGTCGCGCAGTCAGGGGAGTGCCATGTTGCCATTGGCCCTTCACTTCCACAGTTTGGAGACGTAAATTCATCAGGGACTATTTCACCTCAATGCACTTCAGCAGCCGATGTTGCCCAGGTGCCTGGTGAGCTTGAGCCTTCAGGGGCTGACGGCATACTTGATGACTGGCTTAGCGGTGGTATTAGAGGACTGCTGTGCTAGTAGCTGCAGTGAGGGAACAATTGTGGAGAGAATGGGTTAAATTTAAAGACATAAAAAATATATAATGGTGTTCCTAGCTGCCATGTGTTTATTTTATAAGAAAGCATCCTCACAACAGGAGCTTATATGTTTTAGTAGTCATGCCATTGCCTATTTCAGCTACTAAACCAGATGCTGATATTTTAAGTGTTATAAAAACTCTTTGAGCAAAATCTAATGGTGCCCTTTAAATTTACCAGGGACCTAAGATACCTGCAATAGACCTTTAAGATATTGGCTTCCAATTCTATACATTCTGTAATTCAGTAGGTCAAGTTTGATCATTAACTGTTTGACTGTCGCATAACCACTGGCTATATCGGTGATCCACACTGCATACTTTGAGATGTGTCTTATATTTTGTTTTAACTTTCTCTTCATAAAGTACCATTACAAGTGTTGTCCAGCACAAACTGTTTCATAGTCACATTGTTTTAACCTGTGACCATATGAATGATCCAGATTTTCTTTTTACATATCTATTTTACTTCATGTTTACAAAGCATTCAATGTGATGTGCCATTTCCATTGCAATATGCCTCAAGTATGCATTCTTTCTGTTAACAACATTTCCCATTTCTAGTTGTCTATTTCTGAATAATATTTGAATATTCAGAATAATATGTGTGGGTTGTCTTCTATTTAAAAGCACTATAAATACACACACGTTGTTTTGACAGTTACATTAATGAACAGAAGAATCTTTCAATATGGAACACTGATATAATTTTCTTATATTGCACAATTGTGTGTGTGTGTGTGTTTTTTTTTTTTTTAAATAAGTTAATTGTAAATTCATATTAAAGCCTTTGCAGCTCAAAATAAGATGAGGAAGTTAAATGAGTGGAGTGATTAAGGAGGACTCTTATACCATGAGACCTATATATATATCGAGGTCTCTTATGGTAAAATATATATAAATATATGTATATTCTTTTGTAATTTGGAATTGTTTTTTATCTCATTTTCTCCTCAATTTGAAATGCCCAATTCCATTTTTAAGCCTGGCTCACCGCTGTAACCCCCGCGCTGACTCGGGAGAGATGTGTGCCGTCCACTTCTTTTCACTCTGCAGGCCCGCCCTGCAGCTGCCTTCAGAGCTACAAAGTCGGAGGACCATGCAGCTCTGGGCCGCTTGCAGGCAGGCCCGCAGGTGCATGGCCAGTCTACAGGGGTTGCTGGTGTGCGGTGAGCCAAGGACACCCTGGCGACTCGCCCTGGAACTCCCGTCCACGGCCGGCAGTGGAATAGCCTGGACCCAAACTGGCGATCTTCAGGCTATAGGCCGCATCCTGCACTCCACGCGGAGTGCCTTTACTGCATGCGCCGCTTGGGAGCCCCCAACACTATATATTAACTTATAATAAACAACTGAGGTCCTATTTAATGAATGTTCAAAGAGGTTCAAGCAAGTTTTTTTTGTTTTTTTTAATACAGTATTAAAAGTGTTCATATGTTTTCTCCTTGCAAGAAAAGAATTGTGGGGTAAGTTTATTGATTAAAGGGAAGCACTGGTGTTTCTAATAGTAGCATTGGAAATGCCTGTAACAGGGTAGATAGATAAAGGTATCATAAAAAGAATGCAGTAGTGGCTGCAAAAGGGATTGCAAAAATAATGAGTGACAAAACTGACATGTTACTAAATGGATAACATACACCTTCTCCCCATGTACATACACACACGTTCATACAGTATCTAAATGTGCAAAAATAAGCAAGACCTTTGAACTGACCGACCTCCTCCATATAGGTCCAGATTCTGATGTTAGCAATAACTTGTTAGAAAGAATGTGGTCCCAGGTTTGATCAGGGTAGAAACTAAGGTCGCATTCCCTTTATGGAATGTTCAATGAACGTGATTATGGCTCCGACCAGGCGTAGTACCGCGTAAACACAAAATTGCGAAAAGAGGGCGATGCAGTTCCATGTATTCCATTGCAACCTGTCGTGTACCACTTTGCATCACCAGTATTGGGTTTGAGATGATTGGTTGTTTTCTTGACCAATGGCAAGCCAAGTTCTCTAAAAATGACGCTGCAAAAACTCTGTTGTCCAATCAAAATGAATTCGTGTCGCCCATGGGCGGTCTATGTTCCTGGTTACAATGTACTCTTGACAAAGAAAACGGAGCACCAGAGTTTTCGGGATTTAGAGTAGAGCCGCAATTTCAGAAAGCTGGAAAGTAAAATATATGTATAGTTGTATATTTATTATTTTTTGCATACAAACCACACACATATATATATATATATATATATATATATATATATATATATATATATATATATATATATATATATATATATATATATTTGTTTTGTTTTTTTGGCGCTGCATTTTTGTTTTATTTTAATATGTGACATAATTCAGCGAGATAAGCCAAATTAGTAGAATATTGTATACAATCTTAGTTTGTAGCTAGTATTTTTTTAAAAAAGGTTTTTAAGAAAAATGCAATCGATTCAGATACAGTATTACAAGTAACAAAATAAAATAAAACTGGCTATCATGTAACTGGCTTTTCAGTCCCTTGAAGAATAGGCATTTCCTCGTTTTTTTTTTTCAATAGATGGGTGTGATTTTTTTTCCAAATCTTTCAGTAACGTGTTGTATACTGTTTACTGTAAATGTGTATTTAAACATTATGCCTACGTTGCAGATATTTTTAAATTAGGAAGCTCAAAATATAGCCTTATATTGCATGAATATAATACTTATTTTTCCAAGTTCATTTATTCATCAATCACTATTGCATAACGCAAAGAAAAGTGGTATTTATATTTATAGACGCTGCTATTACTGTTGCCCTGGGTATTGTGTTTTGTCACTGGAATTGTTTTTCATCAGAACAAAGCAAACAGACTACGTATATACAGAATACAACAATAGCCTATATTTTTGACACACGCAGTCCATCGCTTTGGTGATCGTATAAATCGGGAGGCGGGGTAATTGTTTTGTTGCAATAAACTGTTAATAAAAGTAGGCGTTGTTGTTGTTGTTTCATTTTAGATTTTACAATACATTTTTTTTTACCTTTAATGTTTTTTCGATCATAAACGTTTAAATACATTTGCATTTAGTGCATTTCTGTGTGTGTGTGTGTGTGTATTATAATTAAAGAAAACAGAAAACAAACATTTATTTATTATCATATATATATATATATATATATATATATATATATATATATATATATATATATATATATATATATATATATATATATCATATTTATTTATTTATTTGGCTTTCTTTAGAATTTAGCCTATTCCATTGCATTCTCTATGTTGTTTTGCTTTCCGCGAACAGTAAGGTGCTGAATTAGTGTTGCACACATTCGAAGTCCGATATGACGATTAGTTTAATGTCTTTCCACCAGTCTAAACCTAATATAAAATGCTGTAATGTCGGGTCTTTCTTTTTAAAAAAGACCCGATGAGAAGGATCAGTCACTTGCGCTATTTACAGACGAGTCCCGCTAATCCTGACCCATGTTGATAAATGTACTTTGATTCGGCTTGAATAGATCTTGAATCTCAGACACTGCTATTGAGCCTGGGTTTGTCACAGAATGATAATTTATGAAAGAAGTAATCTCCTGCAGCTGCCTGCTTTTACAGTACACTCCATAGCTAATACAATCTGAAACGGGCAATGGGTTTCTTGCAATGTCGTTTTTACAGCTGAATTCAGGGTTAAACTACAAACAGTGAGAAATGGCTGTGATACTGCAGATATTGCAGCAAACACAAATAAACATGTGTCTAAAATGACTGTCCTTCATCAGACAGCCTCACCAAAGCGTCATTTTATTCAAATGATGTATGCATCTGTCCCTGGTATTTATAACCAATCAGCAGACACATACTACTACTGCTACTGCTAACTTATTTCAAACAGCATGGAATCTCAGATCTTTATACGTGCACTTAGTGGGGTCTGTGCTTTATTTGCTTAATGGATGGGGTCTATTTTAATGATCTAAATACTGCCACACTTTAACTCTATTAATCCAGCAGGGGGCCCACCTCTGGGGTGAGGAAACTTTCATGAACACAATTTATTTGATCATAAAAATAAAAATAAACAGATTTAAGGTAAAGACCAGTACAATAAAACACAGAAAGTTATTTTTGTGGCTATAAATGCTTGTATTTTGTATTTAAATTGTAATTGCACCTTGCCATAATTAGGAAAGTTGGCAGTACCTACTGTACTGTAGGTTTTTGCATTATTCGCTGTTGGCCTTATTACTTGGTGGAGCAGCTAAAGCAGCTCAGCTGCCCCCTGTGGTCCAGTTGGGAACTGCACTAAAGTCAATTTGAGTGCAGCAGCCTTTTTAAATTCCATTAGTGGTGGGGACAGACCTGTTCAGGGTCCATATTGAGAAAACAGGGACCCTTATGTGCTGATTGTATCAGTCCGTCCATCAATCTGTCTGTCTGCCAGTCAGTTAGTTTAAACATGGTAAACTTGCCATGATTTTGCACCACATTTTTTTCATACACACCGTAGACTGGTTGGCGCCATGGCTTGCCTGTAAGCTGCCCAGAGCTGCATTGTCCTCTGACGCTGTAGCTCTGGGTTGGCTGCATGGCGGGCCTCCAGAGTGAAAAGACGTGGTTGGCTGATGGCACATGTTTCGGAGGACAGCGTGTGTTCATCTTCACCGCTCCCAAGTCAGCGCGGGGGTGGTAGCGGTGAGCTGAGCCTAAAATACAATTGGATATTTCTAACTTAGAGAAAAATGGGGTAAAATCAATTGGTGACTACTAAATTTAAAAAACAAAAAAAAAAAAAAACATTGTGTTCCTGGTTCTGTGTTTTCAGACAAGGCATGGGGAGAATGCGACTGTACCCTGATCCCCAGAGTCGAATGGGGAGGAGGGGTTGTCCCATGGACCTGCCCCCCCCCACCTCCTCCATGAGGGGACCCTACCCACCGATGCACAGATAGGGCTGGTGGGAACGTCTCAAAATATGAGACAGATGGAAATTAAAATGTAGTTATATTTGGATTAACTGCATTTATTTTAGTAAAGCTAGGAGGGTGGACTGAGGGTGCAGACCTCAATTTGCCGGTAGAGTTCATTCAAAAGTAAAGTATAACTATTCAATTGTGGTGCCTGTCAAAATCTCATACTGTACTTTTCTTGAGCCTCAGTGAATGCCTGATAAAGAATGCCAGTCTCTTCCAAGAATAGATCTCTGATAGGACTCTTGGAACAGACCACTTGTGGCAGGCAGTTTCATGTTAACTTTGGAATGTTTCCATGTTGATCTGACAAGCTCCCCCACTGTTGATACTGTCTGGCCCCGGAAATATTCTGTACATTGTGACATGATGTACTCTCTCTGTGTTTAGAAATGTGCACTCTAAGAACTACAAACTGGTGTTGTAACTAAGGCGTTTTGTGTTTTCTTCCCTTAACTAGCACCTATTTACTATTCAGTTCATCAGTGTCCAGGTCAACAACATTGTTTGTAATACCAATTTATTTGTTCCTGTCATTACTGGTTTAATGGTGTGGGCTTCATTGACCCCTTGCTACAACCCATCCCTTCACCTCCCCCAATTTTAGAAGTGTTTAGAAAATTGCTCATCAAATTGTGATATAACTTTAACATTATTTGGATATATTTTAAGTAATCTCGTGACTTAGTAAAGAATTGGGGGGTGATAAAAAAGAAGACATGCCCCTCAAACCAGCATTGTTTATTTTTTGTCAGGGTATGTACCGTAGTTTTAACACGCACCCATTTACATATTTCTGAGGATGATGAAGAGGGGTGCTCATTATGCATCAAAGCGTGCTATCTATAATTTGTTTTTCAGATTTGGTGTGTTTCCCGTGAACGCACACAACATACAAGGGAGTGCAGACACTTGCCACACTTTCAGTTCTGTGCCTGCATGTTTGTTGCCAGAGCACAGCTGACATGAAAGCCGCAGGAGATGCCACTAGAACTTTAATAATACTAAAATATACAGGCTTCCTCAAAAGCGGGTGAGAGTAGCGTTTCATGTAAATCAATGAGACTGTATAAGAACTACTGCAGCCAATAACATAGAATAAACAAATGTATTTTTGTGTGAAGTTTTGCTAATAGTACCATATTTTAATTGATGTCCCGTGCCTCATAGCAGTAACACTAGAGAAATGTGATTTACTAAGATATGCTAAATTAAAATGCATCAACTAATTTCATGGTACATACTTTGTAAATGCATAGTGTAACACAATTATGTAAGCTGTGTAAAATGTTACACAATAAAAAAATCAAAACACCAAATGAATTTAATGACAGCTGAGCCTATTGCTGAGGTTTACAAGCAGATTTGTATTTGTCATGAAATACTAAATACAAAACTGAAAAAAATGATACGTTCAACCTTACACTTATCTGCTTTTTCTTGCTCTAAGGCAGAGTTAGTAGCCTACTGTATACTGCTTGTTGTTATGAAGTATGCAGACGAATACCTGTTTCATGCCTGTTTTATCAATGTCAAATAGACTGGACACTAGCCAGCAAGTGGTTAAGAAACAATACCAGGGCGGTGAAAAGCATGTGCGTTATCCATAGGATCATGTAATACAACAGACTCATTACAAGAATTTCAAAAAGTGTGTGGAATGCACCTGTGCGCGGATATCTGAAAATAACAGGTAGAACAGAGGGGTGGAGACACATCTTTACACACAGAGTGGTGAGGGTGAGAATGGGTTACCAAGCCTTGTTGTTCTTGCTGAGTCATTGGGATCCTTTAAGACCCGACTTGTTTTGGGATCTAGAAATAATAGAAAATCCAGTGACAAACAGTCCTTACAGTATTGATACTTGTACGTAGTACTCAGTACACTGTATGTGTATGTGTGTATGTATGTATATATATATATATATACATACACACACATACACATATACATATATATATATAGTGTATATACTGTAAGGACTTATTATTCTGTTACATGAGAGGTCAAGCATACATACCAAGTATCACATTAACTTGCTCTTACAAGATTTCTTATGTGCAGCTACATTATGGTTGTTTGAAACTTTGTTGTGTATGATAAATAATTGTGGAATGGTCTATTTTACAATTGATTTAATTTAAAATTACTTAACATTTTTAAAAATGTAATTACTTAAGTTAATCTCGCCCACTGCCCAATTCTATCATATATATATATATATATATATATATATATATATATATATATATATATATATATATATATATATATATATATATATGCAAGTTTGTATATGTGTCAATGCCTAGATGACTGCTTATCAAATTGTGATAAAACTTGATGAGGAAATGTTAAAAGAATCTGGGGATTGATGGAGGTATATGCCAGAATGTGTATATAGGTTTAAATTACAAAGAAGTGCTTGCAGAGTGTACACATTCTTCTACTATTTTAACTCATTATTTTCAGTGCAGTATTTTTTTATGTTGGCACCTACTGAGTCATAGGACACCACAAACAAAATGCTATAGCCTGCGGGGCAGACAGGATTGTGGTAGCTGTGAGTTATCTATAGCACATGCCTTGCAGGGTCTGTCGCGTTCTCACGATAAAAATAGCTGTAAAAATCACGTAATCTCCAGCAGAAAGGCAATACAAAACATATACATATGCACACACACACAATGTACATTTATGGACTACTTTAACACTAAACCTGCCACGGTTATATGCATACCTACAACCGCCGACAGCAGTCATTATCACAGTACATTTTAAACATCATCAATATTAAAATGAAAGACAAACTATCAGATACAACTGAAAAGTTTTATTCAAACATCTGTACAGCCGAAACGCCGTATTTAAATGAACAATTAAACATAAAGGTTTTATTTTCTAACTTGCCACATATAAAGCAATACTGCAAAAAATGAAAAACTATAATAAAATAAACATTTCAAAAGAAACTAGTGTGTAAACAGGTATATGCACATAAAAAACTGTAAAAAACAAAAGTCGTTTTTAATCTAAAATGAAAGTAACATGATTTCTCTTGTGTGTGTGTGTCACTAGCAGCAGTACAGAATCCAGGTCGAGCTGCTGTGTGTGTGTAGGTGTTGGAGCGTGCATGTGTGTGTGCGTGTATGTTGGAAAGGTAACCAGACTAACAAGTAGCTAATACGCGGCGTAATTCAGAACGTGCGTGACAACGCGTGAATTTATTTCTCTTGTTATTTTTATCTTCATGGCAACGCATGAAGCTTTCCACACAATATTCAGAGTCGTTCTTTTCCTCCTTAGTAAGCAGACACGTACATTTTAATATCCCCTCCCCTAAATGACTATGAATTGAGTAATCTGCATTGGTACGAACACATTTTTTTTCCTAAATCAGAACTGCATTGCAACACATTTCCTGAAAAGTACGGCAAACAGTGAGAAAAACTGTCATGACTTGTGCATGTAAACGCCGCCAGAGTGTACCAAGGTTTTCTGACAGTTATTTTTGAGAGTTTGATAGGAGCAGACGAAGAGGACCTTAATAAATAAAGCAGGTGTTGTAAGATCTATATTGCCATTCAATGGAAGAAAACAAATTAGCAGTCACAGCACTAACTACAGTGTGCTAGATTGGAGAAGAGATGTTCAGAAATACTTTAATAGTTAGTGAGGCCCATAGAAAGAAAGAAAAAAGTTATGCTATTCAGCCTCCTTTTGCACAGAGCAGTGGGGAACCAATTTGTTGAAAGAGATGACTCCACACAATGATGCGCAAATAGCTCATGATCAAATACATTATCTGCTTTTTAAAACATTTACAAAATTGTTCAGTACTGACCTCTATTGCCAGTGTTGCCATTTCAGTCAGCTATAGATGCTGATTTCTTCTGTGGAGCCACATTACACAGTACAACGCAGTGTAACACGAACCAGACGTACTGGACTTCGGTACCTACAGTATGCTAAAGCGAAATATTTTTAGAGCTGGGAAGGATACTCCAAGGTTATTGTTTTCTTAATAGTCAGCTTAAGACATTACGTCTTGTTTACAGCAGATTCATCTAAGAGCTGGTTTAGATCAGCTGGCCATGAGGCCTGTCTGAAGGTGATCAGAAAGTGAATAAAGTTGAGCAATAGTACAAGTTGCACAGTTAAGTTGATAAGCACACTGTCCACTTATCCTTGTTGCACTTTGGGCACACAGCTAAACTAGCAGGCAACTTGGAAAACAGCCAGTTGGGAACAAGCCTGTATAAGCTGCTTTAGCTGAGTGCTCAAAACCATAACATATAAATAACTAGTTGCACAACTGCTGCTCAAAAATATCCACAAACAAGAAGTTGAGTTTTCAGATTGTGTAGGTGTACCTTTTTTCCAAACAACTTGCTAGTGTTAGCAGGTTCCCTGGAGTTATCACTACCTTATACTAGTTTGTGATATGAAAATAATCAGAACTCGTAATATCCATATTGTATTCCCAAGTGTCCTTACCGATTGCACTATGGCATAAAGACCTTGATATATGTTCTTAAGATTTTTACTCTGAGAGAAGACAGTAAAGACATACGTTTCTTTAAGATTTTTTTTTTTTTTTTTTAAATGTAGAGCATTCCAAAGCAATCCTGGCTAAACCAAAAACTGTATCTGTACTTTTTAAGTCTGAATTTTAATAAAAAATATTAAACTTTTTTTGTGTTGTTTGCTATTATCAATCTGTAAAGTCCAGACAGCACCATGATAAGGAGCGGTTTGAAATGTAGACCTCTCCTGTGTGCTCCTCTTTACATGGATGTACAGTACATTCATACTGTGGTAGACTCAAACCAGTTTGTAGTCTTGCAGCTGATTGAACGAACAGTAGGCCAGCGATCGAGTGCGATGTAACATGAGTGAAGCCACCACTTTTGCATGGACCGATTTTTCCATGTCTGTGCTGGTATGCTTAACTCATAACTCCAACTTGCAAAACCCTGTATTAATCACACATTTATTATCTCTCACTGGAATAAACATGTCTAATGTCTAAGGCCTGTAGAAATTCACACCAGAATTTGCATGAACTGACTGACCAGCAATTCAGTCCTAAAACCCAATATAATGCCTCATTTCCACTGTATAGCTGAGCTGGGCAAGGTGAAGCTGAAGTGTGTTTCCACTGACAGTCAGCTATACCTTTGCTATACGGCAGACAGTAGTATTTCATACCCAACTGAGCCAAACTGCTGTACTGAAGTATGTCATCAAAAGGCGTGTGCTGAAGTATTCTTAATTTTTTAAGTGTTTCCTGGCTGAATGTTATCCTTAAGGTAATTGGCTGCTCTTGGTAATTACACTGTGAATACAAAGTCATTACAAATTACTATGTTAGCTAGATACGTAGAAAATGTGAAGTTCATATATTTATTTAGAACACATACTATTTTATGTGTTCTGATTGGTCCAAATCAATACGTGTACTAAATGTTTGAAACGTGTACTAAATAACATGTTTTTGACCCGAATAGCCTTCTATGCAACCAATCACTATGGAAAGCCACTTGGGTCAAAAACACACTATTTAGTACACTTTTCAAATATTTAGCACACGTTCTAATTTTAATTTAGTACGTATTGTAATTCTAATCATTACACTTACTCACTAAAAATTGAAATGCACTGGGTAAAAGACAGTTTCCTTAGATGAGGGGGTGGAGGGCAGGGAGATGGTACCCAATGAAGACAGGACCTACCAGACAAGACCCTGCCAGTGAGTGCCAAGGATCTGGAGGAACACTTACTTCTGTAATGCGGACCACAGCAGCCTCCAGCAAAGAGAGAGAACTTCATCTGGGGTAAGACACTAATTAAACTGGATTTGTGTTACAAAGATGGGTCATTCCAGCTCAAGTGGACACAATTTTAAAGGTGTTTCTTCTATTTGTGGGTGATAACACATTAACCACACGTGATGGAGAAGATGGTACCAAGGCAGGTAGAAAAAAAACATTTTTTGAGTTGAGCCAGATATTCATGAAACTGTTATAGGCAGTTGTTAAATAAGCCAACAACAGTTCCCCAATAATAAAGGGTTTTGTAGTTCCATTGTTAACAATGCCAACACCATTAAAGGGGTGATGCACAAAATGAAATACAATCTGCATGCTCCAAGACACTCATGTAAACATAGTCATCTACCTTGTCTATTCAGGCTTTCTACATATACTTAATTACATATATTTGCTGGCTGCTCACAGCTACTAAAATGTAAGCACTGGTTTATACTGTATTTATATATTTCAAGTTAATACCTTTTTAAACAGACGTGGTTAAACTTTGCAAGAATAAAACATTTGGAAAGCTATTATTACAAAATGTATACTTCAAGATATTTTAAAAAAAGTTTTTCTAAGGAAGAGACTAAGAAACATTGGGGGAGAGATGGGGGTACAATTTAACTTCACTTTATCGAACATCCATCACCAAATGTCCCAATAATAAATACATAATTCCATCGTCATTTTCATATTGAAGCAAAATGCATGGAAAGTCAAAGACGACAAGTCTCAAAGGCCATATAAAATACATTTATTAACAGTAGTTTGGCCCCCTCCCACCTCTAAATAGCATCTCAAGGCAGAGCTGTTGTTACTTCAGATCCCAATAAAAGTGGATCCTGTGGTTTATCAGAAGTATATGTCTGGAGAAACTGTACATGGAGATGCCAGGTGCCTGTTTTGTTTGTATCTGTAGGGGGCAGGTATGCAGCCTTTTCAGTTCAACACAAAGACATAGCAGACTAAAAGTGCTGGACTGGAAGCAGCAACCTGTTTTTTCTGCCCACAAATCCAACACAGGTCACTGCCTTTGCTTTTCTTCCTCTTGAGATATTGTATTCCATACAGGTTCTTTAATGTGCTCTGGTAATTTTTCCAATAATGTCTGGGGGGGTGGGGGATGAAAAAGAAGAAATTAACACCTGATGTCTCATTGACCATTCACACTGCTTTCTGATGCTCTTCAATTCTAAACTTAATGCAAATACACACTCAGCCCATACAACACGTGAGAATGTGGCTGACACATGTAGTCTGTGCAGTAATTGAGAGTAAACAAAAAAAACTGGCATATTACTGAAATAAGAACGACACTACTAATAGTACATATTATGCAGCATGGCGTTAACACTTCATTGATATGCCAAAAGCATTTGATCTACAGGAAGGGAGCGTTTAATACAGTTTTTTATTTTTTATGTATGGAAATGGCAAATCAGCCTCAAAGAGCAAGAGCACAATGGTTTGTAGAAAAAAATGACCATGCATGACATGGGTTTGCACCTGAAAGCCCTATTTTTCAAACAGTAAGTCTGTTTAAGATCTGGTGGGTCTCTTCTCAGTGGTGTTAATGGCCAGTTTTTGTTCAAATAACCATTTATTTACCTGAACTCAGTCAAAGATACAGGTCTTGGCTTTACTCACTTGTCCCAATGGAATAGGTCGAGAACTCACCTTAGTCACCTCCATTGCAACCCCCTCAGGTAGGTTCCGCTGGATGTATTCCAAATAGACATCAGCTGTGCAGCCAGTCAAATGTTTCAGCTGTGCTCAGAGAGAGAGAGAGAGAGAGAGAGAGAGAGAGAGAGAGAGAGAGAGAGAGAGAGAGAGAGAGAGAGAGAGAGAGAGAGAAAGAGAGAGGAACAACCTTTTTAGGATCTCGCCCAGAACATTAAACAGTCATTCATAAAACCTACAGAAGAACTAAAGAGAGAAACAGTTAGATGAGAAGTCATTGTCAGTGTATTTCTACACAGAAGACATGGACAAAGCATTTGCTGAAACATTTGCTCAAAATTATTAACCAAGAATGGCTGCTTTGTTCTGTAACAACGCTTACATCTCCTGCCGTCTTCACATATTCTTTTATCAAAGTTAACTAAGAGAAGGAGATTCACAGCAAAAGTAATTTTTTTTTTTTGGATGTACTGTCTGTAGCTAGACAAGTCAACATATTGCCACTGCCCAAAAAACAAGACGTTACAAATACTGTAAAACAGGATTTTTTTGGCAGCAACTTAATTTCCCTAATGCCCTTCAAGGTCCATTTTACAATAAATGTTTGCGTTTCTTTCTTTTAATGTATGGCACATGTATAAATTATAAATTTCACAGCACATTAATTTTGCAGATTTTAATAAAAGCAAAATTAACAAACATTTCTTCTTTACAGTAATATATATATATATATATATATATATATATATATATATATATATATATATATATATATATATATATATACACAAAGTACTGTGCAAAAGTTTTAGGCAGGTGTGAAAAAATGCTGTAAAGTAAGAATGCTTTCAAAAATAGACATGTTAATAGATTATATTTATCAATTAACTAAATGCAAAGTGAGTGAACAGAAGAAAATCTAAATCAAATCCATATTTGGGGTGACCACCCTTTGCCTTCAAAACAGCATCAATTCTTCGAGGTACACTTGCACAAAGTCAGGATTTTGTAGGCATATAGTCAGGTGTATGATTAAACAATTATACCAAACAGGTGCTAATGATCATCAATTCAATATGTAGGTTGAAACACAATCATTAACTGAAACAGAAACAGCTGTGTAGGAGGAATAAAACTGGGTGAGGAACAGCCAAACTCAGCTAACAAGGTGAGGTTGCTGAAGACAGTTTACTGTCAAAAGTCATACACCATGGCAAGACTGAGCACAGCAACAAGACACAAGGTAGTTATACTGCATCAGCAAGGTCTCTCCCAGGCAGAAATTTCAAGGCAGACAGGGTTTCCAGATGTGCTGTCCAAGCTCTTTTGAAGAAGCACAAAGAAAAGGGCAACGTTGAGGACCGTAGACGCAGTGGTCGGCCAAGGAAACTTACTGCAGCAGATGAAAGACACATCATGCTTACTTCCCTTCGCAATCGGAAGATGTCCAGCAGTGCCATCAGCTCAGAATTGGCAGAAAACAGTGGGACCCTGGTACACCCATCTACTGTCCGAGAAGTCTGGTCAGAAGCGGCCTTCATGGAAGACTTGCGCCAAAAGCCATACCTCCGACGTGGAAACAAGGCCAAGCGACTCAACTATGCACGAAAACACAGGAACTGGGGTGCAGAAAATGGCAGCAGGTGCTCTGGACTGATGAGTCAAAATTTGAAATATTTGGCTGTAGCAGAAGGCAGTTTGTTCACCAAGGGCTGGAGAGCGGTACACTAATGAGTGTCTGCAGGCAACAGTGAAGCATGGTGGAGGTTCCTGTAAGTTTGGGGCTGCATTTCTGCAAATGGAGTTGGGGATTTGGTCAGAATTAATGGTCTCCTCAATGCTGAGAAGTACAGGCAGATACTTATCCATCATGCAATACCATCAGGGAGGCATCTGATTGGCCCCAAATTTATTCTGCAGCATGACAACGACCCCAAACATACAGCTTAAAGTCATTAAGAACTATCTTCAGCGTAAAGAAGAACAAGGAGTCCTGGAAGTGATGGTATGGCCCCACAGAGCCCTGATCTCAACATCATCGAAGTCTGTCTTGGATTACATGAAGAGAGAGAAGCAACTGAGGCTGCCTAAATCCACAGAAGAACTGTGGTTAGTTCTCCAAGATGTTTGGGCCAACCTACCTGCCGAGTTCCTTCAAAAACTGTGTGCAAGTGTACCTAGAAGAATTGATGCTGTTTTGAAGGCAAAGGGTGGTCACACCAAATATTGATTTGATGTAGATTTTTCTTCTGTTCACTCACTTTGCATTTTGTTAATTGATAAATATAAACTATTAACATGTCTATTTTTGAAAGCATTCTTACTTTACAGCATTTTTTCACACCTGCCTAAAACTTTTGCACAGTACTGTATATAAATCTTTTTTTTTTTAAATTAAAACTTGACATATCTAACATAGTGGTGCTTTTATTTATAATCAAAAAAGCAAAGAATACCTCTATACACTTGTAATAAGTCCGCATCTCATACTGCACTCTGTGTTTCTTGAAAATGTGAACTGATTTCAGGAGGGTCAGTCTTTCAATCTTCTTGGGCGGTTCGTACCTAAATTAAGGAAGTAAAAAAAAAATAATAATAATAATTAATCCCCAGGGACTTTATGGCTTCTATGGACTTCAATCTTCTTAAATTAAAAAAAAAAAGAGATTGTAGGAATTCCTTGAAATCCCTATTGTCCCATCTGGTCGAGTGCAGACCAGACAATGAAAGGACTAAGGCTATGATGGAAATAAGACCTCCCACTGCATCGGAGTTTCACCCATTCCAGATTGTACTAAGCTTGATTAGCCACAGTGCATAGGTAACAAGCTCAGGTCTGTGTTTTGCTCAGGTGTGTCTTTTTAAACTCTTAGTAAAACCAGGAATTAATCCAAATGCTATGCAATAGGAGTCTTATTGCCACTTTTATAAGGGTACTGGAGCTCTGACATTTTTCTGGAAAATGAGTGTGTTGTAGTCATATAGAGGGGGAAAAAATAGAGCAAGCAAGCAAGCAATTGTGGCCCCGTCCCCCATGTACTAAATCTGGAACCAGCTCAGTAGACACTTACACTTTGTCAATGTTAATGCCAAGCTCCTGTGCTGCGAGGGTTGCAAAGTACTGGTAACTGTCCAACACAGCTTTGTCGTGGCCTTTCACCAGCACTGCAACATTCTTATAAAGGCTGTCAGGTTCCTCTGTTTCAGTAATCTACAACAGAAACAGACGTCAATGGCAAAGCCTACACAAGCTACTAGTGTGGGATCTCCAATCCTCCAAGGCAGGGGTAGAAAATAATCAGCAATATTTATTTACACTATTATACGTTCAACTCCAGTAAAACAAAACTTACTGAAGGTGCCACAGTGCAGTGGTGGGACCCTACATGGATTCCTGCTGTCTGCACCCAGAGGGAGAGCCTGCTATTGCTGAAAGGGAAATAGGACACAATGGATTTTAGATCTTCTATACATTATGTATTGGGCAGCACAACAACCTTCTGGTGGTCTGCCCATTTGGCAAAACCGTCATTGATACAAGGGCCAAACCATGCGGTAAAATAAAAACAGGTCTCCCGTAGAAGGCAAAAATATTTACCAAAAGAATCTTGAAATGACAGAACTCCTGGAAAAGTCTAAGCTTGGTATTCTCAGCACCTGTTAATAAATAAATAGATAACTGAATTAAATACAACATCCCTCTACATATGCTCAAGTAGTGTTTCACAAGTTAACTGCCCAGTTAATGATAGGTTGAGGTGGGGCTATTGGCTGACTTAGGTCCCCTCTGATTTTCTGAGGCATGAGATGTTGGCCTGTCAGGAATTAAGGGTTATGATGTCAGGCTGCATGAACAGGAGGCACACTCCCTGGGTTTAACTCACCAAAGACCTTGCAGAATCAATTATTTGTAGCTTTCCAAATTATACAATTACAGAAGTACTGCAAAAACACAAGGAACTCTCAGTATATCTGGTTGTGCATGATTGAAATCTAAATTATTCTGAATTATTTTTGTCACACAGAAAGGGAACTTGCAATAAGATGCACATGATGGGACGATTCCACCCAGACCCTAATTACCTCACTCTACCCAAAGTTTACAGTTTTGTAACGGTATCAGACACATTGTTAATGTTTTTGTAAGGTACTGTAACAGTCACAGATCGTTGTTTAAATGTATATGTACAAAGATATTTTCAACAGTGAAGCGGAATAGCCCCGTCTCACCCTCCTAAAAAATACCAAACATGCAAGAGTTTTTAATTTTAGAGGTTGTGTCTGTGTAGCTAGACTGAAGTCAACGTAATGCTACTCCACAAAAAACTAGACTTTAATTGTATTGTTTATTTTTGTAAAATTTGGTGTATACAACATGGTGGCGTTTTAAACCTATAACGAAAAAAAACACCGTACACATTTATACAGAAGAATGCACCAAGGACATACCTGTTCTTTTCTTAGTCGATTTTGCTGAATACCAGTTTAAAATAATATACCAAAAAATGCACTAAACGATCTGACAAGAACTATTCATTCATTCATTTTCATAGTAACAACATGCCCTTGAATTAACCGTACTGATTGAATGTATACATATTGTAAACATGGCAGCGCCCGCTCATGACACATTCTCACTTTGTAAACGTCAGAAACAGATAAAAACAACTGTGGAATTGTGAAGACTAAGTAATAGTGTCGTGATTAACATTACCTGCCGCGACAGAAGCAGTCTTCTGAATAAAACGCTCAGGTCTTTCGATGTACAAACTGCAGCACACATTATTCCAGCTTCTGCCTGTGTGTTAGGGTTTTCCTTCCTGTTCACGTGGTACGTAACAAGCAGTTTCCGTCTGCTGTCCTGACACATAATAGCCGCTGGAGGGAGCAGTCATCTAATCAGAACAACTGCAGTGTAATTGAAGCCAATGAAAAGTACCATTTGCATTAGGCCCTAGGGTAGGCAAATATGTCAATTTGAGCCCCTAATAGGGTTGCCACCTTTTCTGCAGATTAACACGGACATATTTCTGAGTCAGCCTAGGTCTGTCAAAACTGCAGTAAATTGTAATACAGTTTAACACAATAATCATGCAGTATTATTACTGAATTATGTAGGTATTCAAGGAAATGCATGCACATGGATTAAGGAGTGGTTAACATGTAGAAAACAGAAAGTACTGATTAGAGGAGAAACTTCAAAATGGTAACTAGTGGTGTACCACAGGGATCAGTATTAGGTCCTCTGCTATTCCTAATCTACATTAATGATTTAGATTCTGGTATAGTAAGCAAACTTGTTAAATTTGCAGATGTCACAAAAATAGGAGGAGTGGCAAACACTGTTGCAGCAGTAAAGGTCATTCAAAATGATCTAGACAGCATTCAGAACTGGACATACACATGGCAAATGACATTTAATAGTTCTGGTCACGTCGTTACAAAAAGGATATTGCTGCTCTATAAAGAGTGCAAAGAGCGACCAGAATTATCCCAGGTTTAAAAGGCATGTCGTATGCAGACAGGCTAAAAGAATTGGGACTTTTTCGACCTGAAAAAAGAAACAAGGACCAGGGGTCACAAATGGAGATTAGATAAATGGGGCATTCAGAACAGAAAATAGGAGGCACTTTTTTACACAGAGAATTGTGAGGGTCTGGAACCAACTCCCCAGTAATGTTGTTGAAGCTGACACCCTGGGATCCTTCAAGAAGCTGCTTGATGAGATTCCGAATGGCCTCCTCTCATTTGAAAACTTTCTTATATTCTTATACTAAACAGTACATTTTTAATAAGATAGTGGAAAGCCTTTAAGCAACTGATGTATGTCAAAGAAAATATTAAAGGAAGGTTGGTGTTTCATATGCTTAAACAAAGACATTAGGGCATCCAGGCTTGTTAATTCGCAACACCCGGACAGGTGGCAACCCTTGCTCCTAAAATAAAGGGAATTATAGTATCCCCAAATCACTCCCTTTTATTATAATTTTTTTTTAAGCTCACTCATTTGGATAGTTTGATCACTGCTCTCTTCTGGCATCAGCCCCTTACAAACCAAAGATATGCCAGTGTTATGGTCCAAAACACTTTAAAGTTGTAGGTGTAAGGCCTTATATGATTTAATATAAATACATGCATTTACTATGCTATTACTTTATAATAACATAGTAAATGCAGTGGTGGAACAACCTTCCTATGGATGTCAGGACTGCCCAGTCCCTGACCACCTTCCAGCACCTCCTCAAGACACACCTCTTCAGACAACACCTGTAAAACTCAACTCTTCCCTTCTGAACAATATAGCACTCTGCCTTTAATGTACTTTAACTTGCACTTCTCTGTTCCCTATTTTACTGTATTTAATCCTGCACTTAACCCAATCTGTAATATTTTGTATTTCACCTGCACTCGTATCTAACCCTGATGTAACTATGAACATTGTTATCTGCTCTTGAATTGCCCCGATATCAAATTGTACTGTGTTTTGTATTTGCTCTTATTAGGACTGAAGTCATTGTATTTTGTATCTTGCTTTTTATTGTACTGTAATTCTTTATATGTATTTTATTTTGTATGCAAGTGTAAGTTGCCCTGGGTAAGGGTGTCTGTCTGCTAAGAAATAAATAATAATAATAATAATAATAATAATAATAATAATAATAATAATAATTAGGCTATATTTTTTCACTGTAAAATGAAAAAAGCAAACCTTAAAAAAACTAAATAATCGGTTTCTCTTATGTGTGTGTGTGTGTGTGTGGTGGTGGTGGTGGGGGGGTATGTTATTCTGTACTTCTAGAAAGAAATGGCTGCATCTATGAGACGGTCCTCTCATTAAAATGTTTGCTAATATTTTCAGTGATACCAAGACATTTTGTAAGTAAGGGTTTGAATGGGGTACAACTGACAACAAAAGTCTCTCTCTGCTGGCCCAATATCAAAAGTTATTATGAATAAAATAAAGTGTGATCTTCATGAAAGTTCTGTTCCATGCAGCTACTGGAACCCTTTCACTAAATGATGTCATCCAGGAGTTAAAAGGTTTATGAACAGGTACTTAAACATATCAATGTGTACTACATGCCTAGATGTTACCTATATTATATTACCCATATACAATAAAAGGAGAGCAGGGAGGTTCAGAAAGACACATAAAAACAGCCTTTCCCATGCTCCATTCACTTTTACGAGGAATCAGAGTGAGTACTATAATAATAATAATAAAAATTAAAAAAACACACACACTACTCAATTTCTTCTTTTATTATTACAGAAGGATTCCCGTCACATACAATTTGTTTATTTAGTTTCATTTTGAATTCTGGAAATGTGTATGGGGTGTGTGTGTGGGGGGGAAACACCATCTTATTTCCTTTGCAAAAATAGAAGAAAAAAATATATATATATGTGTCACATTTTTGTAAAATGCATATACATACAGGCTGATTCATAAACCACAAACCATAGGTACACTGAAAAACCCACAGGATATGCCAACATCACACTCCACATTGTGGACAAGCTGACCGAAATAAAAGAGTAACAATGTGCCAGGTCAGTGGCGGAGCTCATGTTCTGTAATGTTTTCTAATTAGGCTTTAGTGTATGAATCACTCTGAATATCATATATAGGTATATGATCAATATACAGATACTTCCTTGCCAAAACAGCACTATACTTCTGGGGAACAAACTAGTAGTAAAGTGCAAGACAACTTTCAAATAATATTACACAGGGGAATCCAGATGTTGGGTTTCAGAAATTGGCACATAACGACCAATAAGGCAAGTGTCCCTGAATTTTAACGGTAAAATCTGTAAGAAAACACATGAAGTTTTACAAGTTTTTCCCTTCTATTTCTAATTGAGTGTTTTGAAGATATGAATGAAGTCCCTGAATGTAGTCAACCCAGCAAGCTTATGTGTTAGAGCAGGCAAGGATACAATAAATACACGGCCACGCATGAGGACATTAACCACGACTGACTGATCAGATCTCAGAGCATTTCCTATATCTATAGACCTCTAGCCAGGCTTTCTCCAAATATAGTATATTCTATAAATGGGAATTGTAAGCCCTTTTTTTGTACTGGATACCACATGAGTCGTTCAGGTGTAAACCAGTACTTTGCATACCTTGACCTCATAATTTGTAGATCTGGGATTACTACTAATATAAAACCAACTACAATGCAGCCATTTCCAGATAATTTAACAGAGAAGAGCCTGGTTTGTATAAAACTGTTTATGTGATTATAGCAACTCTTTTTAGAAGTCACCTAAAGATACAAAAATACATAAAGTTGCTTAAAAAGTTAGAAAGTATAACTATGATCCAAGCTTAGTTTAATCTGCCTCCTCATATTTAAGGGTACTTTAAAACTTTTACCACCCAACCTTTCCATTGTACAGGTCCTTCAACCACAGTCACTTCCTGATCCTGCCTATCAGTACTATTACGAATGCTGTGGTATAGGATGGCCTAGTGCTTCAGTTTACTGATTCTGAGCCTTTTGGAGATATCCAGATTAAACCATATATAGTGCACAGTGCAACATTTTAATAAATTAGAAAGGGCAAAAACAAGTTCACATGCCATCATGTTGAACAGTACCTTACAAAACTGTCACAGAAGAATTTGGACAGTTCATATGAATACCACAGTAAAAGTTACAGAAATATATATATATATATATATATATATATATATATATATATATATATATATATATATATATATATAATTTTTATAAACTGATATCATTCATCTGGTTGCACCATTCTTAAAAATAATATGTATATAAAAAATTAAAATAACAACAACTCCCATCTTGAGAATACAAAATATTTACACCCTTTCTGCAGTAAAAACAAAACCACCCGCAGTTTAACTGATTTCTATAAAATAAAACAGATTTAAAAACCTATTTCTTTACATAAAATATAGATTTAAACCTTTGTATTTAGTTTTAAATCTTGTTTTTTTTTGCTTCAGAAAAATAGAGCAGTTTCAAAGTAAAACAAAAAAGTGAACTGTCCACTAACCCCCCACCCTTCTCACAATGGAAAACACCAAAAAAAACAACATTCTCCTTTAACCAGCAGTAATAGCATGAACAGATCCAGTGGTTAGTTTAATGAATAATTTGGATGGGTCTTGAAAAGTTATATCTCCTGTTAAGAACTCTTAAAAGACATGTCCTATGTGAGAAATCTTACTTAATACCCTTGTCACATCTGATCACATACTGTATTGTGCCTTTGCCTAACGTTATGTGAGATATAGGACTATGCTGATGCAGTACACGCCAACAAAGATCTTGAATCAAGTTCCAGCTCCTCGACACACATTCAGTTTAAATCATTGAGATTCAGACATAACAACCACAAGAGTGCAATGGATAGGACCTAACAAAACAAGAAACAACATGCCACATTCCTTGAAACGTACTTGCTTTACATACATGTTTTCTTTATTTTTTTTATATTTGGAGGAAAGCAAGTCCCGACTGACAGACTCTGAACACCACCTCGTTCTGCACTTTTCAGAATTTGTAGGTTTGTTCAAACCTGAGTAAACCAAGGCTAGTGCAGAAAGGGTTTAAGGGCTTATTTTTTGTTTTGTTTGACAACCGTATATGGAGGTAGCTACACAGTTCTAGAGAGGCCTGTCGTTTCTATGGGAACTGACCAGCAGTTTCAGTTAACGCTTTCTAGTGCCTGTGCTTCACTTGTCAAGAGTCCTGCAAGAAATCTACCACAAAGGTGCAGTGGTAACCTTGTTTACTTCTACATTGGCATCAGTTCCACACCCAGCAGGCCAGCCCTGATCTGAGGATTTAAATAGAGATAAACAAGCCTCTCTCTCTCTCTCTCTCTCTCTCTCTCTCTCTCTCTCTCTCTCTCTCTCACACACACACACACACACACAATCACAGAGCATTGTTCAATTCTGAGAATAACCGTAACCTGAAAAAAAGCTCTCCCCTCTCTTCGACCACAGTGCAATGATTAATTTTTTTTGTGCTCAGAAAATCTCTTGCTCTCTCTCACACAGCAAAGTTTGATCGAAGAGATCTGTTCCTAAGCTTGGAAGCCCCTATTCCTTCACACTGGCATAGCAACCGGAGACCCAAGCAGTTTTTATACATTCCTCAAAATCAAGCTTTGGCCAAATCAGCATTGTCCTGCATGAAGATTCCCATCATTCCCTAACAGGATCCACTGTAGCACCCCAGCGCTGCTCACTCCTCGTGATTGTCAACCGGGAGATGCCATTCGCTCATCCCCTCCACCCCTTGGCCCCCCTTCTCTCCCAACCCCAGTTACAGCCCCTCTTCGCAGTCCAGCAGGAAGTCTTCCATGTCCTCGGCTGGCAGGAGGTTTGCGTGTAGCTCATCGCTCCGGGCCCCGTGCTGCTTGATCAGACACATGTGGTCCAGGGGCAGCATGATGGGCCCGGTCAACACCTGGGCGCACTCCTGCTGCTGCTGCTTCTTCTTGCGCTCCTGCTCCTCCTGCTGTCGATGTGTCTTCATGTGGGCGTTGCGGCTCTTGATCTTGAAGAACACCCTGCAATTCAGAGGTGGGAAGTTTAATAAATCTCGAACCCCACCCATCCCGCTGGGGTACCTTAGGGTTTACACGATAGGGCTGTGTTTTTGCAGTTTCTTTCAATACCCAGCGTGAAACCATAGGTAACAAACTACAATACATCATTTTGCTAGGGCATTTTCCTTTTAATTAAACCAAACTCAAGAGGTTTCTGCATTCACCAAGTTTACTTTTCATAATGTACCCATTTTAAAATGTTTACCATGGTAAACTTGCTAAATATGTTTGGTTTTTATGGTGGTATACCACAGATAACTTTTCTAGTGTTACATTTTGTTCCTGTTATATGAAACTAATGATTCATGGCTACTTCCTCCTGTATTCAGCTTACGGACGTGGTTCTTCTGTTTTTTATTGTTCCGCAACATGACTCAGCTCTGGCACTGGCTTATATGACTGGGTCTTGATGCTGATCAAAACTGCCTTCCAATGAAACCAGTTTAATATAAACACATGCACCAAAACCACTGTGGCTTTATTATTAAATGAAACTAAATGGACACAGCAACAAGTTCTGGGTTTTAGAACACCCCCATTTTTCCAGTTTTTATTGAAATTTAAGCAGTTCAAGTCCAGTGAATAACCTGAAATGGTACAAAGGTAAGCGGTAAACTGCCAGAGGTTAAAAAAAAGTTTAGGTTACCAAAAACTGAAAAATAATGTACATTTCAGAGTTATACAAAAAGGCCTTTTTCAGGGAATAAGTAATGGGTTAACAACTTACAGCTGTTCTGCAGCTATGGAAGTAAATTAAGCCTTGAAAGTTGATGCTAACAATTCCTACAGGTGTCCCAACTTTTGTTGATTACTTACAAACCCTCTGTCTGTATAAAAGCAGTGTTGGAACAGACTGTATTACTACACCCTCTTAAGCATTATTTGGACAGTATTGTACTGCAGGAAGTAGTATATTGCTATCATAATGGCGAGAAAAAGGCAATTAACAAAGGAAGACAGACAGACCATTATAACCCTTAAAAGTGTAGGTCTTTCCTTTAGAGAAATTGCAAAGAAAGCCAAGGTGTCAGTGAGTACAGAGAGGTTGCCTTGTGCGTTACCAATTGGGACCCCAGTAACAAGTAGCTAGGGTGAAAAATTGAGGGAGAAACTCACCTCTATGTCTGTGTTGTAAGGGTCGACTGCGAAGCCGCCCTTAACACTCTAGTTCCAAAACTAGGGTTTTGAGATCCACGACATTTAGCCTGTATAACCTAGTGACAGTATGGGGAGTAGCCCACACCACCGCATTGCATATGTCTTTGACAGATGCACCCTGCAATAAAGCCCGCTAAGTTGCAAGGCCCCTGAAGGAATGGGCAGTGAGCTTTTCTGGAGGGGGAAGTTGGCTCATAGGCAGTCCTGACCATGTCTGCTATCCACTTGGACAGCCGCTGCTTAGACAGGGCTTGACCATGGAACTTCGCCCCATAGGAGACAAAAGACTGTTCAGATTGCCTCAAACTTTTTGTCGTGTCAACACAATAAGCCAGGGCCCGGACTGTCAGACTGGAAAGGAGGTGGATGGAAAGCCTCCAATTCCACAGACTAGTTGACACGGAAAGCTGAGATTGTCTTCGTCTAGAAGGCAAGATTGTTGCGAAGCGTGACCTTTGTCCTGGCCTCTGTAAAAATTAATCAGGCTTTCGCGATATAGAATGCTTCCATCTCACTCACCTGCTTTGCGGAGATGATAGGAAGCAAGAAAGACGCTTTATAAGGATAGAATGTTCAGCTCAGCTGAATGCAGGGTCTCAAATGGAGGCTTAATGAGTGCATTAAGCACCACATTTAGCCTCCAGTGAGGAACAATGTACTTCACAGGCGGCCAAAGCTGCCGAGCCCCTTTCAAAAATTGCCCCACCAGGAAGTGAGCTCCTGGGGAGACGAGTCACTGTTGACATGGCAAGCTGAAATAGCTGCCAGATAGACATTTAACGTGGAGGGGATTTCCTCATCAAAAGGTCCTGCAAAAATTGCAGTATAACTGCCATGGGACAGATCGTGGGGTCGGACCCACGAGGGAGACACCACGTTTGGAAGACGCCCCACTCTCTGGCATTCTGTAGGGAGTCAATAACCCTGCTGGAAAGTCCCAGACAGCTCAAATGCAGCCGTTGAGGGGCCATACCCAGAGCTGAAGGCGTGTCCGTGGTGATGACATCCCTTCTGGTGACATTGCCCAATGCTACGCCTAGACGTAGCTGTTTACGTCAAGAGAGTGCCCTTAGACAGAGGTGGGACACTGTTAATAAGCGGTCGCTGTTCAATGTGGGCTGGAAGACCCTGTGATTGAACCAGGCCTGCAGAGGGCTCATGTGCAGGAGACCCAATGGAAGGGTCTGGGAAGTTGCTGCCATCAGGCCCAGAAGTTTCTGGAACGTCACTACCGTTAGTGCTCTGTTGAGTTGAAAGAGCTCCAAGCAGACGGATATTCTCTGCACTCTGTCGTCTGACAGAGTGGCCAGCATGGACCCGGAGTCCAAGCACACTCCCAGATAGGAGGCTGTCTGGGAAGGTGTCAGATGGCTCTTCACATGATTCACTGTAAGGCCCAACCATTGGAGGTGGCCAGTGACGAGTTACATGTGGGCATCTGCCTGTGCTGGAGACTGGGCACAAATTAGCCAGTCGTCCAGATAATTAAGTACTCTGATGGCATATGAGTCTCGGTGGGGCCAAGATAGCTTCCATGCACTTCTAGCAGGCATGTGGAGCTAGGGAGAGGCCAAATGGCAAGACACAGAACTTGTACGCTGTTCCCTAAAAGGCGAACCGCAGGTACTTCCTGGGTGCTGGTTTTATGGGGATGTGCAAATAGGCATCTATGAGGTCCACCGTGGTGAACCAGTCGTCTGGCCTGATTGACTGCAACAACTGTTGCATTGTCAACCTTTTTAACCTCCTTCGGCTCAGATACAGGTTGACCTGTCTGAGGTCGAGGATCAATCTGAGGCCACCATCCCTCTTTGACAGAAGGAAGTAAAGTAATCTCTGTGCTTGAATTGCAGCGAATAGCCGGTCTGTGGTGCACTGATGCCAATAGTCCACATGGTTCCCTGAGAAGGGGCCTTGGGCCTGTGGCAGCAAATTCCTAGGGCTGCTGCTTAGACTGTGGCTTGGCCTGCGGCTTCTGTCTCTGCGCAGGGAAGTTATTAATGCTTCCACGGCGAGCAGCCACGGGCCGGTTCCAAACATCACCTCTGGCAGTGGGTGCAGCCGGCTGTGCCGGTCTTCCAGGCTGCTCGGGCCTGGGGTACCAGTTTGCCGCTAGTTTACGTACTGGAGGTAGTCGCTTGGGAAGCAGGCGAACCAGCTCCGTGGATTCCCGCGAGTGGTGAGAGCGCTGCAGCATCTCATCCACCGCGGGACTGAACATATGCCCTGGAGTGATCAGTCCAACAGTGGTGCTTTGTCCCTGTCAGGAACATGTGCTTGGGAAAACCAAAGCGAGTATCTCGGTTATGCTCTTGCTGCACGTGTGCCGAGCACAACGTTGCTGACAGGTCTGTGAGCAGTATCTGTAAAAAATGGTGCTGAGATCTGTGACTGCAGTGTTTTTGATCCCTCGGGGGCGGGGTCACGACTGCGTCACAGGCTCAAAGAGCAACTTTGGTATAAAGTATTCAAGATTCAGGGGTAAATACCCATTCAGTAATGGACACATTATGTACTTGAAAAGGAACAAACAAACAATCAAGCTGGTGACTTGCTACTGATCAGTCTTTTAACCGTATAAGTATTCCCACCCCCCACATACAGACTTCACAGATTCACCGCCAGGCAATACTGTTGCTGTGGTGCCTATCAGCAGTGTTGTGCTTCAGCACAAAAGCAAAACGGCAAGTGGAGGGCAGTAAAGCGAAACGTGTACATGTTGAAATGTGTAAAAGCAGGGGGTAATGGGCAAAGCAGCTGCCTTACTTTCCACACTCCTTACAGGGGAAGATCAGGGTGGGGTCGGTCTCTCCGCTGGTGGTGCTGTGAGCTGGGGAGCTCTTCACCGAGCTGTAGCCAGACTGGGACATGGCTTTGGGTTTGCCTCTCGGGGGCGGCTTTGACGCCTGGTTTGTGCCGCCGTGGATACGGCCGTGGCCGTTCAGTGCCTGCATGGAGCTGAAAGCCTTCAAAAAACAAACAGAAACACACGAAAAGTTTGACTTAATAAATATTATTAAAAAATATGTTAAGGTTTCACGTCAGGTGGCTGTTTTTTGGAAAAGGTACCATAGGCAGAGTTGCAAACAATCTATCATTAGTTTTGGAACACGTTTTATGATTTTTACGTTTTTATCGTAGCATAAGTATTTCTGCATAATAATAATTTAGATTGATCTCAATCCTTCTTAAATAGGATATTTTTACATTGGTCTTTGTTACCGTGGTAAAGCACAGGGCTACCTGGTACATCACAGATGAAATATAGTAATGCATTGTAAACCCATGTTTAAGCATGGTGAAGCTGGGTTAATGCATAGTTTTAACAACACTGCCACACAGGTTTACTATGGCAAACTCTTCTAAACATTCCTCAAGGTATAGCGCTCATATTCTAAATACTCACAGCTCCACAGTTGGGCATTTCACACATAAAGCAGGTGTTGAGCGGAACTGAGCCCTGGTAGGCTTCTGGCTCGAGGGAGGTTTTGCCAAGCAGGTCTGGAGACTTGGGAGCCTCAGGCTCCTCCTCTTCATCAGACTTCCTGTCCTCTTCCAGCTCATCCAATTCCACATCCTCACCCTCGCCACTCTGCTGCATGCGATTACAAGGACAGGATTAAAGACAATCTTTGGACATGTTTTATTGCATCCCTCTCCCCACACCCTTTGAATTGGGGGGAAAATTCCCAACACACGTCCCAATTGACCAGTCGAGTATAAAAACATCCAATGCACCCTTTTTGTGCTTGTTTCACATCCATCAACCACCTCCCATCCCTGCATCCCCATCTCCAATGAATTTGGTTCCTGATTGCCCTCATGGCTAGGCAATTGTCCCTTTGCCAAGCAGGTTCAAAGCAAAAATGTCTGCATAATAACATGTGCAAAATCAATATTAAATCTATATGACTCATGAAGTTGTGAGGTGATCTCCAGAAGTCTTGAAGTCAAGGATATCCACATTGTCATCAATGTCCTGTCTCCTGATCTGTGCCCCATGTCAAAACATTCTAGAACACCCCTTGACTTTTTTGATAACAATCTCACTGCTCACTGTGGCTGCCTCCTCCAATTGTCATAGTGTTTTAATAGATTTTAAGAAAGGGAGGCTCTGTTGCTCCTGAAACGATTTAACTGTCCACTGAACAGGCTAGGAAAAGGGGGTAGTCTGTCAATGACCACGGCATTGTAACAGTGTCTCTGTACATGATGCTGAGAGCCTTAATAAATCAGCAGTAATACAAGGCTAGGATTCATGCTTTCAGAGATGGATCTCAGTTTTGCTCTTTGTCTTTAATTCTTGGATTCTGTCTCACGATTACGTTTTAGTAGTTCGCCACATTTGCTCTCAGACAGCATGTCAGCAAAACTATAAAAGTACTAGAAGGATCACAAACATTGTGTTTTTCAAAGAGAGAATACAAAAAAACTAAAACAATCTCACCATGTCTTCGTCTTTAATGTCCGCCTGGCGGGTCCGCTGTCTTTTCCCCAGACGGAGCTTCTTCTTCCATGTGTAATAGTATTCCACACACTGAGCTACTGTCTTAGTCTTCACCTGCAGCACAGTGTATATAAGGTACGTTAAGTAAAAGTAACAACATAGGAACATTACAAAATTTACGAACGACAGAAGGTAATTTGGCCTATCAATGGTCCCGGTTTATGTGCTTGAAGTATTGGTTACGTTTAACTTGGTCAACTCCTTTTAAGATTGTAAAAACACGATTAGTCCCCTCACCTCCTTTCAGTTATTGTAGATCCTTGTTATAATTGCATAAAACCACCACTTTTATACAGTCAGCACTCGCATATCTGACACTCTACAATTTTGACTTCAGTGATGGTCAAAAGAGTGTGATGCATTTCTGATTATTTCATTTTGGCCCGTTCCAACCCTTGTCTTTTTCAGGGAACACAAAAAATATAGAAATGTCAAAAATACATAGCTGAAAGGACTGTGCTTTAAAATAAGTAGGCTTCCACTTAGATGTACTATAGTTGGTTTTGTTGGTACAGTATGATATTTTCAACAGAAGAAGTATTTTAATTCAGAACGATATGATTCTGAAAATATCACTCGCCAAAAGAGACGACTGGACACGTGAACTGTAATACAGTACATACTTTTAAATCCGGTACGTATTGTAGCAGTATGAAAAATTCCCCATTAACAATCCAACAGCAAAATGAAATCTAAATGTTACCCATGCACAGAACTGCGTAAAATGTAAAAGAAAGCAAAAAGAAAAAAAGAAAAGTTTCCTGTATTAAAACAGTATCCAAAGTCAGTATTCAAAATTGCAAAATATAGTGCTTGATAAGGACCTAACGTCACATTTCACTTGCAAATGAAAATGCACAAAAGCAACTAAAGATCACAGATTAAAAAAAAAAAAAAAAAAAGTTTGATGATTAATGGTTTTACATTACAGTAGCTGGTCTCATTCGCTTTGTTGCTGCTGCATTTCCCGTCAGGTAAAACTAGAGGAAGCACTGTGTAACTGCACAATAATGATTTGCACATGGGAGAAAAAAAAAGCGGGCTATGACAGATAATCAAATTAATTGTAACAATGAAGAGATGGGCTTTGTATCAGAACACTGGTGACGGAGTTGGAAATCGTGTGTGATGGGTAAGTGCAATAATTTGTTACATATACAGTACTGTGCAAAAGTTTTAGGCAGGTGTGAAAAAATGCTGTAAAGTAAGAATGCTTTCAAAAATAGACATGTTAATAGTTTATATTTATCAATTAACAAAATGCAAAGTGAGTGAACAGAAGAAAAATCTACATCAAATCAATATTTGGTGTGATCACCCTTTGATTTCAAAACAGTATCAATTCTTCTAGTTACACTTGCACACAGTTTTTGAAGGAACTCGGCAGATAGGTTGGCCCAAACATCTTGGAGAACTAACCACAGTTCTTCTGTGGATTTAGGCAGCCTCAGTTGCTTCTCTCTCTTCATATAATCCCAGACAGACTCGATGATGTTGAGATCAGGGCTCTGTGGGGGCCATACCATTGCTTCCAGGACTCCTTGTTCTTCTTTACACTGAAGATAGTTCTTAATGACTTTCGCTGTATGTTTGGGGTCGTTGTCATGCTGCAGAATAAATTTGGGGCCAATCAGATGCCTCCCTGATGGTATTGCATGATGGATAAGTATCTGCCTGTACTTCTCAGCATTGAGGAGACCATTAATTCTGACCAAATCCCCAACTCCATTTGCAGAAATGCAGCCCCAAATTTGCAAGGAACCTCCACCATGCTTCACTGTTGCCTGCAGACACTCATTCGTGTACCGCTCTCCAGCCCTTCGGCCAACAAACTGCCTTCTGCTACAGCCAAATATTTCAAATTTTGACTCATCAGTCCAGAGCACCTGCTGCCATTTTTCTGCACCCCAGTTCCTGTGTTTTCGTGCATAGTTGAATCGCTTGGCCTTGTTTCCACGTCGGAGGTATGGCTTTTTGGCCGCAAGTCTTCCATGAAGGCCACTTCTGACCAGACTTCTCCGGACAGTAGATGGGTGTACCAGACTCCCACTGTTTTCTGCCAATTCTGAGCTGATGGCACTGCTGGACATCTTCCGATTGCGAAGGGAAGTAAGCATGATGTGTCTTTCATCTGCTGCAGTAAGTTTCCTTGGCCGACCACTGCGTCTACGGTCCTCAACGTTGCCCGTTTCTTTGTGCTTCTTCAAAAGAGCTTGGACAGCACATCCGGAAAGCCCTGTCTGCCTTGAAATTTCTGCCTGGGAGAGACCTTGCTGATGCAGTATAAACTACCTTGTGTCTTGTTGCTGTGCTCAGTCTTGCCATGGTGTATGACTTTTGACAGTAAACTGTCTTCAGCAACCTCACCTTGTTAGCTGAGTTTGGCTGTTCCTCACCCAGTTGTATTCCTCCTACACAGCTGTTTCTGTTTCAGTTAATGATTGTGTTTCAACCTACATATTGAATTGATGATCATTAGCACCTGTTTGGCATAATTGTTTAATCATACACCTGACTATATGCCTACAAAATCCCTGACATTGTGCAAGTGTACCTAGAAGAATTGATGCTGTTTTGAAGGCAAAGGGTGGTCACACCAAATATTGATTTGATGTAGATTTTTCTTCTGTTCACTCACTTTGCATTTAGTTAATTGATAAATATAATCTATTAACATGTCTATTTTGAAAGCATTCTTACTTTACAGCATTTTTTCACACCTGCCTAAAACTTTTGCACAGTACTGTATATATATATATATATATATATATATATATATATATATATATATATATATATATATATATATATATATATATATATATATACATACATACATACATACAGTACTGTGCAAAAGTTTTAGGCAGGTGTGAAAAAATGCTGTAAAGTAAGAATGCTTTCAAAAATAGACATGTTAATAGATTATATTTATTAATTAACTAAATGCAAAGTGAGTGAACAGAAGAAAAATCTAAATCAAATCCATATTTGGTGTGACCACCCTTTGCCTTCAAAACAGCATCAAGCATCATTTCTTCTAGGTACACTTGCACACAGTTTTTGAAGGAACTCGGCAGGTAGGTTGGCCCAAACATCTTGGAGAACTAACCACAGTTCTTCTGTTGATTTAGGCAGCCTCATTTGCTTCTCTCTCTTCATGTAATCCCAGACAGACTCGATGATGTTGCGATCAGGGCTCTGTGGGGCCATACCATCACTTCCAGGACTCCTTGTTCTTCTTTACGCTGAAGATAGTTCTTAATGACTTTCGCTGTATGTTTGGGGTCGTTGTCATGCTGCAGAATAAATTTGGGGCCAATCAGATGCCTCCCTGATGGTATTGCATGATGGATAAGTATCTGCCTGTACTTCTCAGCATTGAGGAGACCATTAATTCTGACCAAATCCCCAACTCCATTTGCAGAAATGCAGCCCCAAATTTGCAAGGAACCTCCACCATGCTTCACTGTTGCCTGCAGACACTCATTCGTGTACGCTCTCCAGCCCTTCGCTGAACAAACTGCCTTCTGCTACAGCCAAATATTTCAAATTTTGACTCATCAGTCCAGAGCACCTGCTGCCATTTTTCTGCACCCCAGTTCCTGTGTTTTCGTGCATAGTTGAGTCGCTTGGCCTTGTTTCCACGCCGGAGGTATGGCTTTTGGCCGCAAGTCTTCCATGAAGGCCACTTCTGACCAGACTTCTCCGGACAGTAGATGGGTGTACCAGGGTCCCACTGTTTTCTGCCAGTTCTGAGCTGATGGCACTGCTGGACATCTTCCGATTGCGAAGGGAAGTAAGCATGATGTGTCTTTCATCTGCTGCAGTAAGTTTCCTTGGCCGACCACTGCGTCTACGGTCCTCAACGTTGCCCGTTTCTTTGTGCTTCTTCAAAAGAGCTTGGACAGCACATCTGGAAACCCCTGTCTGCCTTGAAATTTCTGCCTGGGAGAGACCTTGCTGATGCAGTATAACTACCTTGTGTCTTGTTGCTGTGCTCAGTCTTGCCATGGTGTATGACTTTTGACAGTAAACTGTCTTCAGCAACCTCACCTTGTTAGCTGAGTTTGGCTGTTCCTCACCCAGTTTTATTCCTCCTACACAGCTGTTTCTGTTTCAGTTAATGATTGTGTTTCAACCTACATATTGAATTGATGATCATTAGCACCTGTTTGGTATAATTGTTTAATCATACACCTGACTATATGCCTACAAAATCTCTGACTTTGTGCAAGTGTACCTCGAAGAATTGATGCTGTTTTGAAGGCAAAGGGTGGTCACACCAAATATGGATTTGATTTAGATTTTTCTTCTGTTCACTCACTTTGCATTTAGTTAATTGATAAATATAATCTATTAACATGTCTATTTTTGAAAGCATTCTTACTTTACAGCATTTTTTCACACCTGCCTAAAACTTTTGCACAGTACTGTACATACATACATACATACATACATACATACACACACACACACACACACACATATATAATTGAAATTGATTTGTTTCTTAATATAAGGACGATAGAACGAGACTGACGTGTATCTGAGTGCTGATTGTATACCTATACTTGGCCCAAACTATGCACATTTTCATTTTATTTAGTTTTGTGCCCTGGCTAAATGCTAATTGAAGCAACTACCAGATGAAACACCAGTGACATCGACATACACCACTGGTTATTGTACATTTGGCTTCAAATAGCATGGTGTTTTGCTTAATATACAATTTGAGGTCGCTAGGGTTACCTGTAGCTGACAGAGGTTACACATAGCTGTAGGAGAAGCAACGCTGCAGACAAAGGCAGATTAACTGCAGAATTTATTAAAGGATTTCAGAGCAATTATTAGTTCTACAGTGTTGGTTTCAACAATTTCAATAATTATACATTAAGGTTAGGCCTCATTTTTTCAAATTAGTCCTGAAAGCCCTTCAGAGAATTTCCATCAGGCAGCAGAGATGTAGCCAAGGTGTCTGTGTGTACACACGTCACACTTTAATTAGGAGGAACCTAACTAGTATTTTCAGCAACCCCTGGTTGTGGTGTTGCCCATTCACATTGCAACTGCCTGAGTATCTACAATAAAGGATGAATTTATAAATACAAAATTCAGCTTACTGTTTTCTGTACGAGGAAGAAGTCTTTATGGTGTGTGGCTAAGGCTTTGTTGAACTGCTTCTTCTCCAAAGGGGCCCATTTATCAGATCCTAGGAATGGGAAAGGATTAATGATAACTGGTCAAATTGTACATTGAAATGTGTTAACCCTGGACAAAGAAAAAACAAACAAACAAACAACAAACAAAAAAAACACATACCCAACACTGTCAATAAGGTGCAGATGTTTCACAGTGACTGGGCAAACAATTTGAAGACCTGTCATAGCAATAAGGTCTAGAGCCACCATGGATTGCTAGGTTGGAACTGATTTGACACAACCCAACTGCAAGGTGTTTACATTTTAAAAGAAAGTTACATGACAAATGATTACCATAATACCGTGCAAATCTGTGTAGGCACTTATGGTGGTGGTGGTGGTGGTGGTGGTGGCGATGGTGTTGGTGGGGCGGGGGACGAAAGGTGCTTATAAAAAGTGTAAAAAAACACAACTAGCAGTTGGAAATAGCAGTGGCAAAGTGCTACGTTGTGTACAAGGCCCCATGATCTCTTCCAGTCCTTAAGAAGAGAAAATTACTTTTCTACTTTTCAGATGTCAAATCTGCTAATTCCCATGTATTTACATGAGTCATCCCGAAGAACATGCTATTGAGTGCACGTTTCTGCAGCAGGCCCGGCTCTGCCGTGACAGGAGCCAGGAGGTTACATCTCTACACACATCAGCAAAGGAAGGAAGAGGCCATTATGTTATCTGTTTACATACTGTCTGTGTTTCAGTTACTTTACTTGAGGTTTTAGTCAGCGTTCAGATTCGTTCTTTAATCTCTTAAGTTAAAGAATAAGTGCAGGTCAGGGACAACTGCAAATATTTTCATAATAACAGGAACATGGGTTGGGTGTAAAGACAGTCAAATGTTTTCTGCCAAGGAAGATCACTGCCTGGGGTCAGATCAGAAATCTACATACAATCGTTATCCGAATTTATCAGAGTTGTTTTAAAATTATTAGTGTTCATTTTCAGTTCAGACTTAAAATCGACCAGTCTGTACTTGAGTCACAAAAAACTCTCAAAAGTGTCTGAGATGAGGGACAAAGTGACACAGTGTGCTACTTCCCTTGCCTTTCACCTATGGAGGCAGGTTTGAATCCACACTATTTGTCAAGAGGCCTAGGGCTGAATGGCAGAGGAGTGTTTAGTTGAAAATTGAGGTGTGTTCACAGAACTGTGAGGAAGGCTCTTATGTTGTTATCTGGCTCTGTGCCAAACTAAATATGTACAGGCCTTGACGGGAGTAGAGATGTTCTCTCTTTAATAAGCTTGGCCCTCTAGGGCAGGGTACGGGTATAATGATCAGTGTCAGGGCAGACTCCAGCGCATTCTAACACAACACAACTTTTTTTTTTTGTGACAAAATAAAGAGAAACCACCCTACCAGCATAGTGGTAATCAGCCAAAGGGTGAGATTTTGGCCTCATGGTCTTACACAATAGCAGTTTTTCCACAGCAGCCTGGGAAAGGGAAAGAAAATGGGAAACATTTTAAGTTGACTGAAAAGGATTGAGAATGTAAATATATTTCAACTAAGACAACAAGGTTGAGCTGTCCTTTACTCTTCTTGAGGCAGTCAATTCAGATGGGATTAAAATTCACCACATACACTGACCAGCTCAGAGTGACACTAAAGCAGAGGATAACAGGCTAATCCCCCACACATGAATTTATCCTTTACCAGGTTTTCGGCTTTGAAACCAATGACACCTGGTGCTCTGAACAAAGAAGGTGCTTTTGTGCACGAATGTGTGTGAACTATAAACTATGAACCCAGGTGTTTAATATCAATTTAAACTACCTGCTGCTTGCATGCTACATTTAAGTAGCATGACAAGTCCACTCACCCCTCCCATTACACCTCAGTAACTATCACCACTTCTTTATATTTGAGATATTAAAGACATGTTCAGCTGGTTTCACAGACCCTGTTTATCACTACTATTGTCACTATTATTCCAAGTTGAGCTAATCAGGATCTGCAATATGAGCGAGAACCAAACCATGGAACTCTGGCCTCACAACACATCTGAATCTGGCTCACTACATTGCGTCAGTCAGTACACTTTTTTTTTTTTAACCATACAGCGTCTAAGGCCGAATATCTTGCTCATCGGATCCAAATTACAGCTCTCCTGAGAAGCACTGTTCTCATCTTTACATAATCAGCCGGTCATTGCATTTCAGCTGCATTCAGTAATATATGAAGAATGAAAACAAAGAAAAACACAACCATAATCTCTGGAACCACCATTCTCAACTAAAACACAATGCCTCAATACCGCATGCGACTTGACACGTTCATTGCATGCAACATCAGTTGCACAGCTCAGGCTCTGCAATGGAAAAACAACCAGGCTCCTCCTAAGCAGCGCTGCGCTCTCCGCGTGGTCCTGGCGTATCCGTAACAGGTAACTCAGCATATTCATAAACAATACCCCCACCCACTCCCACTCTAAAATAAGCAATGCCCTGTATTTGTTCCCTGTCCTGACGCACCATGAAATCTCCTCTGGTCTCGAAAAGGCAGTGCAAGGCATATTCAGAGTTGGTCCCTCCCCCTGGAACCACACTGGAACAGGCCATATTGACGAAGTCTTCCACTGACGAAAGAAAACAAAACAAAACAAAAAAAAAACCCTTTCAAATCAACAGTTTACTTGACAAAGAAGTAGATCAAGAAAACAGTCTAAAAAGAAAAAGACAAGAAACAAATAATACAATTATAATCATTTGTCACTCATTAACAAACATACTCTCTCTCATACATATCACATTTCCGCTTACTAGTTTGGCACTAGACTAGTTTAGGCAGTTAAATAAAGTGACGATAGCTTCCGGTATATAAGAATAATGAGTAAAAGTATAATGTTAGGTTATTATCATAACCCCGGTTCCCTGAAACAGAAATGTAACCATTACTGCATGGTTGTTTACCTCCTAAAGAGCCGAGCCCGAGATGCAGTCATGCCAGCCCCTGAGGGTATAAAGGACTGCACGCACAGATCTCTGGGTCATTTTTCCTTCAAGCCTGCTGCAATCATGGATGTAGCGACCTTGACGGTTAATGGTTACATTTCCATTTCAGGGAACCAGGGTTATGATTATAACCTAACGTTCCCTTCCAGGTACGAAATGTAACCATTACCATAGTGTACCAAAGTCGTCACAATGGTAAGATTGCAGAGACTGGAATGCTACAAGGCTAAACGGCTGCCCTGTGCTTTACCATACGGAACCCAGTTACAAATAGCCAGGGTGAAAAAATTGATCGAGAAACTCACCTTTATGATCAGTCCAGTGATGCTTGCTGCTAAAGCACTAGAGGGCCGATGGTAGGCCCTAGATCTTCCCTCCCATTTGCTGTCAGAAATGTACTTATTAGATTATTTTACCTAAGCAACAAAATGTGCCAACCAATAGCAGAGTTTTGCTATTAATATTTGCCAATTAAATAGTTGTAAAACAAAATACAGCTTTTTATTGGTTAAAAAACAAACAAACATGTATCTCCAAGCTGACTGCTGAGAGACTGCGAATTTATTGTGTGTTTTGTTGTGCATCTGACGAAGAAGGAGAATCATTTATAGGTTTTACAGCTTCTGAGGCTGATAAAACATATAATTGGGCGAGCCTATATAGGAATCTGGAAGGGGATGAGAGCAATATCGATTTAAATGGAGAGGAGGATGGAGAAGAGGAGGAGGAAGATGGAGAAGATGACAATCTTTACCTGCAGTGTTATGCATCATGAAAACCAAACAAACAGCATAAACCATATATAATATAGCATGGCATAAACACCTACCAGCAATTTTGCACTCGATGCACGTAAAGATTGCGGTTACATTTTTTTTTCACTCATGTTTTTTTTTTTTTTTTGTAAATGAAACTAGCTGGTAAATAAATGTCTGTTTGTAGATGGAAATGTGTTGTGGCTCTGGTCTGTTGATGACGCTGCTTGCAGAAATGCCTAGTTTAATAAGTGTTTATGCAGATTCATTTTTTAGAAAGAAAAAAAAAAAGTCAGGATTTTTAGTGATTATTTATTCAACATTTATTTGTTTGTTCGATTGATTTGTAAAATGATGGATGATTGTAGGATAACATATTTGGCTATTTCATTTTTGCACTTATATTTATTCCTGTCATACTAAAATAGAAAAGGAAATGGCTTTTGAGGGCAATTATGTTTACCTGTGGTTCTGGCCTGTTTGTAGATAAATGCGTTGCTTACAAAATTTTGTATATTTTTTATATGCTTGCAGACCATCTGTGGTTTTTGTATTTTAAAAAGAACATGCTGGGAATTTGTATGCAGTATTTTTTTATTTTTTTAAAAGTGTTTGTTTGCATGGTTGATTCTGAAAATAATGGATGTTTTGAGGATAAAAATAACATTTGTATAACAAGATTTTCTTTGCTAATAAATATTTCTATTTTCAGTCCAAAAATTATATTAATAAAAGACAGAACAAAAAACGTTAATGTCTTAAGTTGTAATATATATGTTTCATACAATAAATTTTTATTTTTGGTGTAATATTAAGTAAATTGCTGCTCTATTACATACACGTTCATTTGTGTGTGAGTAGTCCTGTCGGGTACAGTGCAGCGGCCTTGCCTTAGTACCCAGAGGGTTAACGCTCCAGTTCCAAAGCCAGGGTTTTGAGGATCCACGACATTTAGTCTTTAGAACCTAATGAAGGTATGGGGAGTAGCCCACACCGCTGCACTGGAATAAAGCCCACGAAGTTGCCATGCTCCTGGTGGAATGGGCAGTGAGCTTCTCTGGAGGGGACAAGTTGGCTCACTCATAGGTAGTCCTGACTGTATCTGCTATCCATTTGGACAGCCTCTGTTTAGTCAAGGCTTGTCCTCATAGCAAGACAAAAAACAGTTTGGACTGCTTCCAACTTTTCGTCCTGTCAATGTAGTATGCCAGGTCCTGCACTGGGCAGAGTGTATGGAGCTGTCGCTCCCTGTCAGACTGGAAAGGAGGTGGATGGAAAGCCTACAATTCCACAATCTTCGGCAAAAAAGTAGGATTGGTACGGAGCATAACCTTTGCCTGGCTTCTGCAAAAATTAAGCAGGATTTCGCAATTGAAAATGCCTGCATCTCACTCACTCGCTTTGCTGAGGTGATTGCAAGCAAGAAAGCTGCTTTGAGCAATAACAATTTCAGCTCAGCTGAATGGAAGGGCTCAAATGCAGGCTTTATGAGTGCATCCAGCACCACGTTAAGCCTCCAGGGAGGAACAATATCCTTCATAGGAGGCTGAAGCCACCAAGCTCCTTTCAAATATTGCCCCGCTAGGAAGTGAGCTCCTGGGGAGACCGAGTCAATTTTGACATGGCAAGCTGAAATAGCTTCCAGACAGATCTTTAAAGAAGAGGACGATTTCCCCTCGTCAAACAGGTCCTGCAAAAATGGCAGTATAACCCGTATTGGAAACCTGTGGACACTGCTCTGGCATTTTGAAGAGTGTCAATAACTCTTTTGGATAGACAAGCCAGCTCAAATGCAGCTGTTCAGGGGCCAGACCCTGAACAGGGTCGGTTTGCCATAAGGTCCCCGTGCCTGACTGAGCCGATCACTTGGGCAGTCTCCAAGGCTGGCCGCTCAGGAGCTGCATCAGGGTTGAAAACCAGTATCCTGTGCCAATAAGGGGCTACAAGAAGCACCTTGGCTGGGTCCTGCCTGATTTTCTCCAGACACAGCGGGAGAAGGGCAATCGGTGGGAAAGCATAGAACACTTGCCTCGGCCACTTGTGTGCCAAGGCATCTACCACCAGCGGGTCCCCGCCTCCTATTATGGAGAACCAGAGGGGACCATGGGTTGATTCCTATCTCTGCTCTCCCAAACCTCTCCCAAATGAGGCTCACCACCTTGGGGTGAAGCCTCCGCTCAGGCACTGGGAACTCTCCTTGAGAGGAGGTCCGCCGACCAGTTTGTCACCCCAGGCAGATGTACTGCCCGCAGTGATAGGAAGTTCTCGTGTGCCCAGAGCAAATGCTTGCGGGCCACGCGATGGAGACCAGGCGACCCAAGGCCGCCCTGGTGGTTGATGTAAGCCACGACTGTTATATTGTCATGTCTCCCTCGATCCTCCTGCAAAAAATGCTGCAGGACCAGGTAAACTGCCTGCAACTCCAAAACATTTATGTGGAGACCCTGCCAAGGGGGGTTCCACACCCACTGCACCCCCACCACCATTTCATTTAGACAGTATGAGATACTGTCAATAGGCGGTCGTGATTCAACGTGGGCTGAAAAACGCTGCTGTTGAACCAGGCCTGCAGAGGGTGCATGCACAGGAGGCCCATTGGAAGGGTCTGAGAAGCTTCTGCCATCAAGCCCAGAAGAGTCTGGAACATACCATGAGACTACCATGAGCTCTGTTGAGCTGAAATAGCTCTAAAACGAGCAGCTATTCGCTGCACTGGTATGAAATATTTAGGAGGTAAACACCCATATAGTAATGGTTACATTTCGTACTTGAAAGGGAGCAAACGAGGTAAACATTAAAAGATCCACAACATGTTTGTAAAATGCTAAATTTGAGGTGTCCCCTGTCATATTTTAAATGTAAATATTTTAGAATTTGTTTTATTTGACTGAGATGCGGTTAAAAACCCATCCTTATGGGGAAGCATACGGGAACGTGGCCAGGTTAAAATTGGACAAGTGATTGCCAATTTAACCTGGACACTAGACTATAAAGAGAATTCAGTTCAGGGATGTCTACGTCATTCGAAAGCTTTGTGTCAAAGTGCTTACAAGTTTAAAAAGTCTGTGTTTAGGCAACTTTCTATTTTTTTATTATATTTATTTGAAAAAAATAAAACCAGCAAAAAAAACGCATCTTTTACTGTGTGGCTCCTGTTTTTACCTGGCCGTCCTGTCACTGGGACATTACAGGAACAGACAAAAGGGGTCATAGAAAAAGACACATCCAAGTACACAAATATGGTGAGAGAAATAAATAAAACTGACATGGTTTTAAAAAGCCAAGCAAGAAACTCCACCAGCACTGAATTACACGGACAAATTACAGTTCAAATCAGCGAGCGCTCATGACGATACCTCTCTGCCGAGCGCCGGGGCTCTGCAGCTCTGCTCTTGGTGTCCACACCATACTGGCCTTGTGTTGATCCCCCTCCACTGCCGAACGGCTCTGCAGCTCAGGAATGTGTGCCTGGAACCGGGGGCCAATGTTGATACGCCTGGAAGACACCCGCCACTGTGTTAGACTACAGCAGAGCTTCTCAAATTTTGTTTGGGGGGCCCCTTTTTAAAAACAACTTTGAATAGAGACCCCCAACTGAAAACTGAGGAAAAGGCCATTTTGAAGGAAATGCTAGTAATTCATAGAGGCACCCTCAGCCTGCTAGTTTAAATGCAAAGCTGCTTCTGGTAGCTCTTAACGTATTCAGCAGTTTTGCCGAAGGGGGTTAGCAATTGCCTTTTTGATTAACTTTATAATGATGGATGATTACCGCACAAAAAGAGATGTATTTCTATAAATTCACATAGTATTTATTGGATTCCCTCGAATGTCTCACTGGGGTTTGAGCGGCCTATTAGATAATAGAAAGGCATCTTACGGTTCAATGTTGACAGCCTGCTCTCCTGGCCCGGGTGTCACTGGGATGCTGCTTCCATCACCGCTACCTACCAAATGGGAAAAAAGACAGCTGTCAATCAACAGTTCTAATACTGCTCACCAGTGTAACACAGTGGGTCCGACTGAAAACATCCCTGGTACCACTGTAAATTGTGTGATAACTCGAGGCAAGTCAATCTGTACCGTGGTTATCCTGCCGTGCAGCAGTGTGTTACAGAGAGCCCTTAGGAATTTACTTTATACCACTGTTCGTAAACAAGAACATTTCTGCTTAAGACTTGTTTAATACCCCTTCCCTCTCTTAGGGACTGTATTAACAAACAAACAATTTATTAAAAGATTTTTTGATTGATAACAAGGCTAGTAAATGTCCAGTGGTTAAAAGGGCTTGATACCAGGAGGTCCCTGGTTCTAATTCCCACTCAGCCACTGACTAACTGTGGCCCTGAGCAAGTCACCTCCTTGTACTCTGTCCTTCAGATGAGATGTAAAACCGAGGTCCTATTATAAGTGACTCTGCAGCAGTTGTTGATGCATAGTTCACCCCCTAGTCTCTGTAAGTCGCTTTGGATAAAAGTGTCTGCTAAGTGACAAATTAATATGATAGGCTGTAATGTTTCAAATTGTTATATTGCTATACAATGTATTTTTAAAAACTTTCCGTCTTGAATTAAAATGATATTTAGTCAGAGCCTGAAAGTAGATGATTAGGGTTTGATTTGCACAGCACTGCCCTAATATGCTGATATCATTTGTGGTTGAGCAAAGTGCAGCAATGTACAGTTTAAATTTAGAGGGCAGAAGTCATTGAGGCACCCTGTCTCCAGAATAATATTCCAACAGGTCTGCACAAACATGTATTTTATTTAAAACAGGACATCTGTTAGCGGAGCTGTACTCACTGGCTCTGCCCAGCAGCACCCGGGGGGTGGCTGTTATGGGGGGCATGCCTGTGTAGAGGACGCTGCTGAAGAGGCCAGGGGCGTGTCGCACAGGGCTCAGCATGGGCGGGGGTGTGGGGGAATCTCCCCTGGATCCGTGGGGAGCCAGCTGGCTCTGGAACAGGATGGCTCCCCCCAGAGCCAGACTGAAGGAGGGCGGGGGGATGATGAGCGGGTCCGGGCGGTGCCGATACTTCTTCTTATCTGGCTGGCCACGCTCCACATTGACACCTTCTGCTTTCTCCATCTTCGGAGTCTTGCGTACAGACTTCTGGAGGGGAGGGGGGTAGACGGTTCACAGTTACATCTCAGTATAAATGAAAACCATCCAAACAAACACTTCTTTCTGGGCTGCCATGAACACTTCATCCTACTGGGTATATATTTTTAAATAGCATCACTATATAGAGAACTCAGAAAACTCTTTTCTATTAATGTACTTTTCAATGTGGCTTCCCAATAGTACTCTTTAGGATGCAGGTGCTGTTTTATGATGGTTTTGGGAATGTTTTAAATGTTTAATTTCAAACCATTTAATTAATTATATTTAAAACAAAGGGTACTTTTATGATAGTTCCTAAGTGTGCTTGAACAATAAATCGATTAACATTTTTATTCTAATCTCATTAGAGAGGGCTCTGCTAATCCCAGGCATCTCTTCTCAACAATAAATTGCATGCTACAACCTAAACACATTTCTGTATCTACTGGTTCTAGGGAGCATTGTGATAGGTTTCTTGACTATTTTCTAACTAAAATCAATAACATCATACAGGAATTGTTAGTTTCTGCCCTGCTTGCCATTCTGCCCCCTAATATATTGGCTTTTAACAGTACCTGTTTGTTTTATTTTGCTGAGGTTACTTCTTCAAGGCTGGTTAAAATAGTCACTAAAATGAAGCCTACCATTTGCTCCCTAGATCCAGTCCCTACAACACTCATTGCGTCACATTTTTCAGTTCTCAGCCCGGTGATGACTGATATCATCAACGAGTCACTGAGTTCTGGAGTAGTTCCACCAGCATTTAAATATGCCGTTGTGACTCCTTTATTAAAAAAAACAAACCTTGACGCAGATATTCTTTGTAATTGTAGGCCCATCTCTAATCTGCCCTTTCTGTCTAAAATCATAGAATGCGTAGTGGCTCAGCAGCTACAGTCATCTATCGGAATGCGACATTTATGAACCTTTGCAGTCAGGTTTTACATCAAGAAACAGCACTGAAACAGCCTTTGTTAAGGTTGTTAATGATCTGATCATGGCCATTGATTCGGGTGCTCTGACCATTTTGGTCCTATTAGACCTTAGTGCTGCATTCGATACCGTAAACCACGCCATTCCATTTAACCGCTTGGAATGTTGTGTGGATATTACTGGCATTGTCTTACAGTGGTTCCGATCATACTTGTCAGATCGTAGGCAGTGTGTTTCTATGGGAGGCTATACATCTGTCCCTAGCCAGTGTCTACAGGTGTGCCACAGGGCTCTATTTTAGGACCCTTACTTTTTACTATCTATATGCTGCCACTTGGACAGATCATACGTCGTCATGGTGTGAGTTTTCACTCATATGCAGATGACACACAATTATATTTTCAGACTACACCGGATACAAAGGTGTCCGTTTCAGCTCTTGATAATTGTCTGACAGATTAAAACTTGGATGCGGCAAAACGTACTACAATTAAATAGTGATAAAACTGAAGTAATGCTACTTGGCTCTCTTCGACAGCTTAGAAATGTTGACTCTTTTAGCATAGTGATCATTTTTGACCCGAGCCTTACTTTCGAGTCACATATCCGCAATGTCACCAAGGTATCCTTTTATCATCTTCGTAACATTGCTCGTCTGCGCCCTATGTTGCCTGTGCCTGATGCAGAAAGGCTAGCTCATGCCTTTGTTTCTTCCCGGCTCGATTATTGCAACGCGTTGTTTGCAGGTGTCTCCAAGGCTGCTATTAGCAGGCTACAATATATTCAGAACTCTGCTGCTCGCATTTTAAGTGGCACTAAACTGGGTGCACATATTACACTGGTTTTTGCACTGGTTGCCAGTTGAGAGCAGGATTTTAAAATACTGTTGTTAACCTATAAGGCTCTGAACGGCTTAGCTCCATGTTACATTGCTGAATTGCTTACACATTACACACCTGTATGTAATCTACGTTCCTCATCCTTAGGTTTATTGGCAATACCCAAAACTAAGCTTCGCTCCATGGGCAATAGGGCTTTTTGCCACTATGCACCCACTTTGGAACGACCTTCCTCAATCTATCAGGGATGCTAAGACCATTGATGCTTTTAAAAAACAGTTAAAGACACACTTTTACGTTAAGGCATTTTTATCATGATTTGGTTTTTGATTTGTGGAATTTTTTTTTATATTAATGTATACTCTTAATATGCTGTATGCATATATGGTTCTCTGTGTTTTCTTGTGTTTGTACAGCGCTTTGCGATGCGTGCATTTAGGTGCTTTATAAAATAAAGATTATTATTATTATTATTATTATTATTATTATTATTATTATTATTATTATTATTATTATTATTATTATTATTAAACGATTGTGTGCTGCCCCCTGGGAACTCCCGGCCACGGTCGGCAGTGGCATAGCCTGGATTCGAACTGGTTATCTCCAAGCTATAGGGCACATCCTAAAGATGAGAATAGCCAGTAGTAGACAAGTAGTAACAGCTTTGCCTTGCAGGTAGTGTGAAAAATCTGATAATTAGTGCTGAATTCAATTCCCTTTTAACGTGTTATTTCAAATGTTATTTTGTATAGAGCACAGTACATGCAGGTGGCTGAATGTAAATGCTGCATTTTTTTTTTCTTTCACAATTTAAAAAAGCCAATTAAATGATGTAGCCGGTCCCTGTTGTTGGGTGGTTACCCCACAGCCACTGCACTGCTCTCTCACATCTTGCTGGCCAGCATACACCCAGGAGTTGCAACTCCCCTTAACCTGCATTTATTTGAAGATACAATCCAAGTCAGAGACTATTCTTAGACAGTAATATGAAGGTCTTATAATTATAAATAATTATTTAACAGCTCCGACAGTTCAAAAGCTCAAAATGTTACAAAGGCTTAAAATAATCTCAGTAACCAAAACAGGATAGCAAAAACGTTGACCAAAAATAATGCATTTTGAATGGTTAATTCGATGCAAAAGGCAAGCACACATGCACAATAAAATACAGGCAAAATGCCAACACAAAAAGCTATGCATTCTGTGCGAGAGCTCTCAGACGTTCTCTTACACAGAAAGCCGAGGGCTGTCCAGTGTGGGGGGTGGAGGGGGTAGCAGTGACCGGACATTACGTCGCAACACTCACTGAGGAGGCAGGGTGGGCCGCTCCGGGTGAGTGTGGCGGCTGCTGCAGAAGCTGCAGGGAAGCTGGAGGCGAAGACTCGGCCATCCTCACCAGCACAGGCATGTCTCTGTCGAGGGGGCAGCAGGGAGCGGGCGAGAGGTCCGCGGCAGGCCGCACGGCAGGGGGAAGCTTTACGGGTACAGATACAGGCATGACGATGGGCAGGAGGGGGTCGACCTCTTTGGGCAGCTGCTTGTCCCCTTCATCCTGCACACAGACAAGGACACAGGTGTTCAGAACTCAGGGGAACAAGGATAGAGAAAGAGAGGAAAGGAGAGCAATACTATATTGCAGAAGAGGCAAAGACGCTTGGTCCACTATACCAAGACATTTAGTATTTGTCAGTTTCTATACACAGTCCTTTAGTGTACCATTTAATGTATACTAAAGTATGCTTTTGCTACTTGTATATGGGAGGAGAAAGATAGAGTGTGAGCAATGCTCTGTGTGAATTCATGCTCTTTACATTATTCTATTCCTGTTTTGTGTCTCTGATTGGTTTCTGAGCTTGTTTGCGCAAACTGAATTCTGCTCAGCTGCAATGGAGAGGAACTACTCAATATCCATTTTATTTTGAGAAAAGAAGATATATTCTAAAAGGGGACTTCTCTGCACTGTTGCAAAGGGTGCACTGTTACCCGGCTATTTCCAAGTTAAAGAATTTAAAAACAAGAACTTGGACTTCAGTGTAACTATACAAAGTTTCATCACAAAGAGATGACTGGCTTGGAGTGCCTCCACTATAGCCCGTCAGCTGGGATACACATCCCCAGGGGGTAGAATAAATCACAACAGAAAAAAAGCAACAGGGTAAAAGCACACAGATGAAGGCAGTAACCTGGCCTGAGATTTGAGATTACTGGAGTGATAACCATTGCTTTAAAATCAATTTTCTTACTCATCAATTACTTTATAATTTGGTGCATCACTTGTTTTTTGAGGCTATACAAATATAACACTGCTGTAGATAAAACTGCTGAATCCTGGGGCTGTTGGTCCAATTGGATTTTTAGCATTGGGGTTTTAACTAACCGAAAGCTGCCGCAGCAACTTCTCTTCTTTGAGCTGTATCATAAATTCCCAAATGAAAGCGTAAGAAAACAAGCAAGATTTTCAACACAACTAGCACAGTTGTAATGTTGCTAGTACCAATGGATTAAGAAAACTGATAAAAAGTAAAGGTTGCATTGCAACTGAGGATGCTTGAAGGTAACCATTATGGTTACTGAAAGTGAGCTTTGATTAGCACTCATTCAAAATATCCATAGAAAACTTTTGCACTTCCAGGTCTTAAATGTGCAGTTTTGCAATGAACACATGTTATAATTAACATGACTTCCAGTGCTACACTAGGCTAAATAAAGCTCTGCTTGCGAGCCATGCTTTCAGATAGTGTTAAGAGTAAGATGAAGGACCTAAGAAGTGCAAGAGTTAAATATTTTCTGCAAGTAAGGCAAGGAAACAGAACTTTCTTTAAACTAGTCTAGTGCTACATAGGTTTCAAAATGAAAATACATAATTTCTATAACATGTGTTCCTTTCAAAACTACACATTTGAGACCCATGTAGCTAATGGAAGTGCAAAACAGGTATGATTTATGTACATATTTTGTCAGCTGCAATCACTATGATAATTCAAGTGTAGTACTTTTATGATGTACATTGTCAATAAGTGAAGGATAGAAAGAGAAACAGCACAGAGGAACACACCGGCTTGTTCTTCACCTCCTCTCTCACCAGGAAGGCTGCGGTATTGAAAGAGAGAGACAGGGACTCAAAAACAACATTTCAGAGAACGCAAACATCACAAGACTCAAGAGACAAGCAGGTACAGTACATACAAGAGCCCCTGGACTCCCAGCTTTCTTCAACCAGTCACTTATTATTTGTTTTACTCATAGATAGCTGATCAAAGTACGTCATAGGAGGTATCCACTCGCCAGCCACGAGGAATACATAGATTATCAAAGGCAAGCAGAAAGGATTAAACAATGATCCACCTGAAATATAATGGAAATGTAATGCCTCAGATCAGTCTCATCCAGTGGTCCAGATAAGCTGCATACCTGCCATTTTTACCCATTACAAAATTCAAAACGCACGCACTAAATTTTAATTTAATTTGTAAAAATACGCATAGATATTTTGTTGCACAGCTTGTCTGCCTCCCCAAAAACTTCCATTAACAACTACGTCTCCCAGAATACAATGTCTTCAGTTACTAGGAAACTGTACGCAAGAAAAAAAACAACCCAACAAATGGTATCCAATCTCTGGCTAGCCCTGTTGTCTTTGCAGCCAATCACAGTAAGAATAAGAAAACTTCGAAGCTACAAAGGTTGAAGCGTAAACACCCCAGTCCAGCTGCAAATCCAACTGGAACCATTATCAGAGGCAACCACTAAAAAAAGGTGCCTATAACACTAAACAAACTGTTTTATAACATTAATGCATTTCCTTATTTTATTTATCTGTACAGCTTAATATTAAAGGTTTAACATGTTCACTCAGTTTAAGAATTGAATGTTAAAATAGAAGTAATGTAATTCATTTGCAGTCGAAAAAAATGCGCTGAGCCGATAAAGAACCTTGTAGAACACACGCATGATTGAACAGTAGTTCAAAGTAACATTGCAATTAAAATGGAAGGCTCTTTTTTAATGCTTACCCCATTACAATTAAAGATTCTACAGTATTTATCGAGATTACTCATGACTTCAAGGTTGAATTTTACCCTCTGAAAATACATTTTACTCTCTGTTGTGACCATAGACATGGGCTGGTCACGAATGGTAAATATGTGGGTCCTAGCATATTATGGTATACAGGACCGGGGCACTGGAAAGTGCCAGATTGAGCAGGGAAAGACTACATCTCCCAAGAGACAATGCGGGAGTTGTAGTGAATAGGGCCTACAAAAATGGCAGCCACCAAAGAAACTACAAGGGCCAGGAGTACATAGGGTTTAATTGAAATGTAAACCAGCACAGCTGCAGGTGTTTAAGAGGTGTTAGTTTTGTAAGTGGCTGGACTGGTTGATAATAAAAGGAAATTATCTCCTTTGTTCAGGGTCGAGCTGGGGGAGGCTTATGGTGGTTGTGGTTAGACTTTGTGGAGAAAGGAGAAGTTAAGGAAAAGACAAAAAGAAATACGGTGGAACAGGTTTAAAACTGTTAAGTAGCTTAGCTACCCAGTGGATAAGATAGATAAAGGGGGAGAGTGAAGTCAGATCTCCAAACGGAGATAGATATTGTTTAGTTTTGTTTGGTACAAATAAATATACAGGCACCATACTGGTCCTGTGATTCTATCTTACACCAAAGAAGACAGTGGAAACGGTCCTGCAAGTGGCAGACTTACCCCGGTGTGTCACACTGTGTTAAAATTAGAGGGTAAGTTACTCTCAGACCCCAAACCTTATCTGGAGCGCTGGTCTCACCTCTTCCTAGGTTAGTGCTGTCTCCCTACAGGGAAATATGGGAATGCCTAGATAGAACATGCCCAAAGATTTCCAAGAATCACACTTTATTATATACAACAGTTACGCCTGAACTCTCTGGAATTCATGTCTAGCTGTACCGCCTTAATCAGGGTTAGAATACAGACAATACAACTGACACGCAGCACTGTTCACACAGCTGAAATTCATATCAACCCTTCAAGACCAGCACATATTGTTTAAATTAAAATTGGATCATTAAATGTAAATATGGTAAGCTTACTTCATTCACAGAACCTGATCAGTGCTAATGTTGAACGAACTAGTAGTCCAAGATTAGTTTAAAAATCAGGAAAACCTGCCCACAGTAGTTTTATTTTTGTTCCTGCTGTGTGACGGCCACACCTCAGCATTTGTATTATTGTACTTCTCAGATTTAAGTTTAATCCTTGTGTTTTTTCACCAGATGTTTCGCAAGTTAATGAAAACACATATTATGTACACAGTCAGTTCATTTAATATACTGAATACAGGGTCACACTACAAAAAAAAAAAAAAACAGAAGCAAGCAACTGTGGACAAGAGACACCCCCTCCTTGCCATGCGTTTGCTGGCCCCCCCTGGCCTCCCTGCCCCTCACCTGCTTGAGGCTGGGTACGGTCCTCGTGCCCCCGTGTGACCTCATGTGGCCGTTGAGGGCGGGTAGACTCTTGAACTCCTTCTGACACATGGAGCACACCAGCTTGTTCTTCACCTCCACTCTCTCCGGGAAGCCTGTGTTATTGAGGACGCTGTGTACAGAGACAGAAACCAGTCAAGCAGACAGAAGATTTGGCTAATTACCAGGTTATGATCAAGTACAAAGGCAAGCCATAAAAAGGCATACACCAATAATAAAACACTGTTGCAATCACCGATTAAGCTTACTTTATGAAATAAGGCGACCACAATCATTTCTATCCCCTCTGAAACTGTGGTTAGTTGAGCGATTTTCAATTTACTAAGAGGGTACAGTGCATTACTAAAGACAACAACACGTCTTTTACCTGTGGTCAGGAGAGGTGGGATCTCGCCTCTCTGTTGTTAATGACACCTATGGAGTACAAAGAAAACTTTTTACCGTCAGGTTTGGAGTTCAGGCAGCTATCTAAAGGATGAAACAAGTAGACAGAGCGCAGTACCAGAATCAAGACAGTCCGCTGCATGGTATCACAGGTGCACTCAGCAATTACCGCAAGTAAACTAAATCCATGTTACTTGTTTCATATGAATTACTTATTGTTTAAATGACCTTTATTTGCAGCATTATTACCACTTATTGACAAACATGCTATGCTGTACAGTACTACCAGGTGCAGTTGGCAATGACAATGTCTTTCAAATCTAAAAACAATGCAGCAATGTAGTTACATGCTAGTTAGTGGCCAGATCATTTTCCCCCTTTTGACACACGCCTGTGCCTGAGATGAAGCTACCCGAGATGCCATGGAGCAATCTAAGAATCCAATGTTGCTTTATTAATATGTACAAACTAATTAATATCAAATACTGTAGTTACCTGGGGCCAAAGTGTACTGGGTGACTGCTGCTTCTGTGGCCCTTTGCTACTCGCCAGCTGCATGGTAGACAGTGCCTCATTGAGACACCTCTGCCCCGGCTGGTGTGGGGGGCTGGGGACACCCATGTTGGGTAGGACCTCACTGCAGGCCAGGCCATCGTTTCTGCCCTCTGGGAGCCCAGAGACAGCAGCGGCAGCAGGGACCCCTGGGTTCCGAGGCTGGCAGCCGGGCTCCAGGAGGTACTGCTTGGGTGGAGACTGCAGGGTATGCTCTTCCTGGGCCTGTACCTGCTGCTGCAAATGGATGTTCTGATGGTAGACCTGCCGATGATACTGCAGCTGGGTTGATGCCGACTGCTGCTGCTGCTCCTGATAGTAATAGGGGTCTGCCCCGGAGGAGAGCTGGATTTGTTGGACAGGGTGTGCTTGCTCCTGGTGAGCGTACTGGAGCTGCTGCTGTACAGTTTTCCGGTTCTGGTGGTAGGGTGATGGGGAAGACAGCGGTTGAATTTGCTGTTGCTGTTGTTGTAGTTGCAACTGATGCATGGCTGCTTGTGCTTGCTTGTGGTAATAAGTGCTCCGTTGCTGCTGCAATTGCTGCAGGAGTGCATGCGCAGTCTGTTGCTGGGGTTTCTGCTGTTGCTGCAGGTAGTACTGCGCTTGCTGATGCTGTTGCATCTGCTGCTGGGATTGCAGGCTTTGCATCTGTTGCCGTTGTTGCAATGCCTGCAAGTGCTGCATTTGTGCCACCCGTTGTTGCTGCAGCTGTTGCTGTTGGTACTCATAATAGAGCTGCTGTTGCACGTCTGTTATCTGTTGTGACTTGGGCTGCACTGCGTCAAAGGACCTCTGCATCTGCTGTTGCTCCACCTGGTACCTTTGCTGCTGCTGCACGGGTGTCTCCTCGTGCGGGTGGGGTTTCTGGGAGAGGAGCTGCCGCAGGGCTCTGTCTGCAGTGACGTCAGCCAAAGAGGAGGGGGAAGCTGACTGCCCGTGTTGCGCCAGGCTGTGACCGTTTCCACCAGTGCTGCCTTGGTGGATCCGCAGGTTCTGGTTGGCAAAAACCTGGGTGAAGGAATCCAGCTTCTGTAACACACTGCTCGTGACTTTAGGCTGCCCATCTGCAGCTGTCTGGGCTGTGCAGCTATACTGGTAGCCACCGACACTGCCTGGGTCTGTAGCCTCCCCAGGGCTGGACGAACCCCACATGAGGTTGGCCAGGCTGGCCCAAGGCCCAGTCTCTTTGGAGGCCTCCGTCATCCCGGGGAAGCCCTTGGCCGACACTGGCATTGCCGCCCCAGCAGAACTGTCCAGGGGGTCATGAGGAAACTGAGGGGACACTGGGGAAGACTGAGGTGGCTCCAAGCTGGACGATCCGTAGTTGTGGTTCAAGCCTCCACTCATAGTAGCCATGGGATTTGGCTGCTGCTGGTAATAGCCATCATCCGTGCTGTTCCCTGAGTGATTGGGCTTGTAAAGAGGCTGGTCCCCCATGTTGAGCTGTACTCGTTACAATGTTATTTATTTGTAAATAGAATTTAAAAAACAAAACAAAAAAATACATATATAAGAATTGGGACCTGAGATTCTCTGTGAGAGTGTTGGTTCACTGTAACTTTAAAATCTGTCTTCTTTAATAAAAATAAATGTTATTTTATATATATATATATTAAATCCTGAATTCGCTCTGCTGCAGCCTCACATTTTCTGCAGGCAACGATGCTCTGGGCTAAATGGCAGGAGATGAAACATTGTCTTCTGGCTAGAACAAAAACAGAAGGAAAGAAAAAGGAAGAGGATGAGATGACTACGGTTACTTTTGTTTAGATGTTATACAAATTTAAACATTTAGAATGTTAACCTCTTCAACTCGAGATACAAAGGTGAATGTGCAATCCAGGTACCAGATTTTTAAATTATTGTAGTTGGTATTTTGTACCCCTGAAATTGGTATAAAATAATAATATTCGGAAATTATGCATTTATTAAATTATGCATTTATAAAAATTTCATTAACCCTTTAGACTCTTGTGTACTAGATAATCATATTCAATAAAGCAAAACACACAAAAGTTTATCTTGTTCTACATTTTATTTTTGTATTAACAACAAAAACAAACTATACATACAGTTGTAGTCAAAAGTTTACATACCCCAATGGAAATTTATAATTTCTAGAAAATTCTCGAAAAAACAAACAATTTTAGGAAAAATCTTTTGTAGCAAAAGTTTTGCTTTTGTGGATGAGGAAAAAAGTTACAAGAAATAGATAATTATTTATTTCAGCAATTTTTTTTGTAAAACTCCAAAAATGCTAATTCAAAAGGTATTCAAACCCTGACAGGATAGGATATTTGTCAATGAGCTTTTGGCATGATTCTTTACTGATTTTTGACCATTCTTCTATGTGAAATTGTTCCAATTCATTTAAATTCCAAGGACTTCTCTTTATTATTTTTTGGTCCAGTGGTTAAAGAAAAGGGCTTGTAACCAGGAGGTCCCCGGTTCAAATCCCACCTCAGCCACTGACTCCTTGTGTGACCCTGAGCAAGTCACTTAACCTCCTTGTGCTCCGTCTTTCGGGTGAGACGTAGTTGTAAGTGACTCTGCAGCTGATGCATAGTTCACACACCCTAGTCTCTGTAAGTCTCCTTGGATAAAGGCGTCTGCTAAATAAACAAATAATAATAATTATTATATATTTCTTAGCAGACACCCTTATCCAGGGTGACTTACAATTGTTACAAGATATCACATTACTTTTACATACAATTACATTATTTTTTATATACAATTACCCATTTATACAGTTTTTTTTTTTTGTTTTTTTTTACTGGAGCAATCTAGGTAAAGTACATTGCTCAAGGGTACAGCAGCAGTGTCCCCCACCTGGGATTGAACCCACAACCCTCCGGTCAAGAGTCCAGAGCCCTAACCACTACTCCACACTGCTGCCCTGTTGCATACCAAAGATTCTCAATCGGATTTAAAGCGTGACTTTAACTAGGCCATTCCAAAACCGTGATTATTTATTCTTTAACCATTCTGAAGTAGATTTTAATGTGTGCTTTGGATCGTTGTCATGTTGGAACATCCAGTTGCGCTTTAAACACAAGTCCAGAGTGAGTGCTGAAGTGCAAGTGTTGGCGTCTATTATTATCAAAAATAATTTATTTGTTTAATCTCAAACTTGTACATTGTTAAAACAACAAAACATGTTAAATACACCAAGAGGTTTGTATCTGGCCTACTTTCAGCACACTTAAAATGATCAAACTTTGAATAACTTAATAACTGCATTAAACAAATATACATTACATGTAGGTCTACCTTAAATTACGTTTTCTATTATTATTATTTATTAATCCTAAGAGTCACTTTCATCGCTGTCACTTATTAGCAGTTCATTACGCTCAAGCTCCTCCTCATCTTCCTCAGCTTCAATGGCAATGACAGAGACCCAGCGTTTAATAGAGACCTGGTGTTTATTTACAATATTTGCCAGCAGACCCGGCGTGTATTGGGAGACAGGCAATTTGAAGTTTGAGTTATATTTAGTTATATATATATATATATATATATATATATATATATATATATATATATATATATATATATAGGGCATTATGACAGAGACAGACGGAATCTGAGCGGCAAATCTCAGTACAAAGAGGACCCGCCAGAGCGCTGTGTTTTTGGTTGTTCATTTGTGTAGCAGAGGACTAGCGAGTCGGGAGCTGCAGCCATGGAGCCAGCACGACTAGCACTGCAGAGCACAGCACAACCCAGCCCAACAGAGCAGCACTGCACTACAACCCAGCCCAACAGAGCAGAACTGCACTACAGCCCAGCCCAACAGAGCAGCACTGCACTACAACCCAGCCCAACAGAGCAGCACTGCACTACAACCCAGCCCAACAGAGCAGCACTGCACTACAACCGGAGCACATACCCATGCACTTGTGGATTACTGTACTGTGTTATTATTTTATGAAACCTTTTTGTTTGGGACTGAAAACCTGCCATTTTACCCCTATACCAGCAGTGTAAAACGGTGTCAGTCCCAAACAAAAATGTTTCACAAAACAATAACACAGTACAGTGAATATTATTAATTAAACAACTGACAATTTTGGTAATTATAAGACTGTTTGGACATTCACTCACCTACACCACTCACCCCCCGACAGGCATGTATACACAAATATCAGATTGAAAAAAAAACCAGAATAGACGGCAAACCTTGACGTTTCATTTGATGTGCATGCGTACGTCCTGGAGCTGAAGTGGTTAAGCACATTTAAAACCACATTTCGGTTGTATTTGTACAAACTACCTTTTGAGACATTGTAGAATTAATATTTTGTGTTTTGCTTCTTTGTCCCATTAAGTGAAATTCCAAGTATATAGGATGAAATGTAGGACAGATATACATGCAATTGCTAACTTCCTCCCTGATCTGGTAACTATATGTATCAAACATGACTAAGGTAGCTTTTTTTAATTTGGAGGAGAATTTGAAATTTGTATACCTCCATGGATAATCTAATTTTTTTTTTTATTGTTGCAAGTGGAGAATTCTGAAACGAAACAGATAATGTGGACAACAAATGCTGTATTGTTATTCACAACTGGTTTCAAGAGTGCTCCACCACACACCTATACCCAAGTACAGCATACTTCTTTGAGGACTGACAATGCTGAAATGTGAAAGACTCTCCCTTCAGTTTCTGTTCAGGGCACCATCAGCAATGAAAACATTTAAATACTCACTAAATGGGGGGGCCTCTCATGCTCCGCTCTGTTCGAAAGCCAGATGCACTGTCCTTTAGTGATGTACCAGGTGGAAGGGCCTCCAAAGAGCTTGTTTGTACAGAGTTTCTTCTCTCTTTGCCTGTAACAACCAAGCAGGAGATTGAAGAGCGATAGGACTGGCTCTACCACTCCTCTACAGCAGGGGTTCTCAAACTGGGGGACTGTGTCTCTGGGGGTGTTAAAAGGTTCAGGTTTTTTTTATTTATTTATTTATTTATTTATTTATTTTTTAAATTAAAGTGCACATCTTAACCTACTGTATAACAGGTGGATAATTTATTTGGGCTTTATTGCCTGTTTTGATTGGATCGCCAGTAATACTTCCACCAATCAGAGGGTTGCATACAGTACTTGCAGCGATCCTGCCCTCTGTCAGACTGGTATACAGAACAGGTTAAATAAACGCTGGACAAGGGAAATAATGTGTCAGATGTCAAAGTGATGAAGCTTGAAAACACTGAAAGTAGACTGGACATTTCCATCAATGGATTTTAAAAAAATGTGGAATTGATGATGCGATCAGAAACCCAGTGGCACTGTACACTGCCTGCTACTGCAGTAGGACTGTTATTTTTTATGTTAAGCATTTTTGTGTGCTCTGTCTTTCGGGTGAGACGTAATTGTAAGTGACTCTGCAGCTGATGCATAGTTCACACACCCTAGTCTCTGTAAGTTGCCTTGGATAAAGGTGTCTGCTAAATAAATAAGTAATAATAAGATGCTGCAGTTACATTGTAGGTGCTATAATGAGTTACTGTAAATGAGATACTGTTTTAGCAGACATTTAATTAAGTAAACATTTATTTAAATGTTTTAGGAATTAAAAGTATAAAATGCAAAACTGTGACTTTTTTTGTGTGGACGTGCCAAGTGAAAAAATCCCAAGGTAGCAAATACGCCGAATTTAATACCAGCCAAAATTTCCTGTTATACGCTATATATTAACTTAAAGCAAATCTTTATGCTGACACCTCCAGGCATGTCAAAGTTTGTAAATTGCGCTGTTCATCTGACTGGTGCCTTTTAAGCTTGCATATTTTTGGATGAAGTCTGCTGCCATCTGGTAATGTATGTTGTTTATCAGCTTACTGTGTGGTAAGCATTGGTCACAATCAGTAAACTGTAATTTGCAGTGTTAAGTTTGCTCTTATTATGATGGATTGGGAGCTGGTTCATGCAAAAGAAAAAAAAAAAACTAAAAAACAGCTGTGACACAGAGAAGTGAGAACCATTGCTACAGCATGGAATGGAATACACGCACAGAACTGTACCTTATTTCCTGAACAACTTAGGGAACTTTCTCTTGTGCTGGACATCTTAACTGTAGGTCGGACAGCTGCTTCAGACTATAATGCCCATGCCTACAACGTGAAAAAAAAGAGTTCAGTATCGTTTTAGAGCTGTCGTCTGTGTTGCCTGCTGTCAGACTTCACTAACACTGAGCATGCGAGCTGCAGCATGCTATTTCACATGTTACAACTACACAAATCAGAGGTGCAGTCACCAATTCCAGACACAACACTTGCAAAATATTTAAAATATAAACATGCTGAGTTCATTGCAGACATCAGCTGCATAGATTAACCAATTCAGCAGAATGAGGAAACAAACAAGCGCGTAAGACATTAAGTTACTGTTTTAGTATCACTTTAGTGTCTTAGCAAGTTGTTGTATTTTAAGCGGTTGAATATGATAGCAACCAACTTGCTCTTGAAGTGGCACCCACCCAGCAATTGGATTTGGCAACCTTTTTTTTTTTTTTTTGGCCTACGAGCCATTGGCTCTTAAGGCAAAATCTTTGTCTGGAGGCCTGATTTGTAATTTTGTTTTAAATAAAATGTATTTTAAAGAATAAACAGAAAACAGAAGCATATTTGACCAAAAGTGCAGCCAGGTGTTATTGCAAACACTTTCACACGCAAATGAGACAATTGTGTGATTTTTTTATGTTTTATGCTTCATTTACTGTATCGTGATACGTATCGTATCGTGACCCTCATACCGTGACATGTATCATATCGTGAATACACTGCCGATACCCAGCCCTAACTGCAAAGCACTTTGATTGTAATCATTTCCCTAGAACCAAGCCTTAACTCTGCAGGTCTAACTATAGTGCCAATGCAATATATAAAAAATCTCTCACAGTAAAACAAGAAAGGGGTCAAAAGTCTCAGTTTTAAGTAAGGTGCTGGCCTCTCGAACACACACACACTGCCTGAGAAGCCACTTCCAGTATGACTGCTATGCACTGTAGATCGTTTCCTGTCACATGTGTCAAGCTGGAGATGTAGATCAGAGTCCAACATAGAGTGCTGCTCTCCTTAAATGGAGTTGGAGGGAACCCCAGAGTAGCACTCAGGAAATGCCAGCTCATCTTCTTCAGGCAGCACTTGACGCAAACCAATTTGACTCTCCAGATGAAATGACCTAGGAAGTGTAAGACTTTCAGATTTCTTTAACTTAGCATAGCGTCAGATCTAATATTTAAAAATTGAAATGCATGTTTGCTATAACATGCACTTTTCAAAACTGCACATTTGAGACCTATATAATGAATAAATGTGCATAGCTATTTTGTTAGCTACAAATACTTTAAGCATCACAATAGAAGGCTGTAATATAAACCAGTGACCCAATGCTTTAGAACTGCAATCAGCAACCAATTTCTCAAATCGGATATCGATAGGTAAAAATGGTCAGTAAAAATCGAAGAGAAGATAATTTAAAACCAAGAAGCAAAAACAATAAATTGTAGATTCTTCACAAAATCGTTAAAATAAAACTGAAAACATGCAAGTGCAAATTACTATGTATAGTAATATAATAGCTATGCATGTTTAGCCATGGTGATCATTAAATTGATTATTTGTTGCATCTCCACTCATAATGTCTGTTCATTTCTGTGCTTGTTGGCTACACTTTACTGCTGCAAGCTGTTTAACTTGTTATACTGCTGTAAACCTGGAAATGGTGAAGTAATCTCTCAATGGAACAAAGTTATGAAGATCAGTAAAAACACTCCTTATGAAAATGCTGTAACCTGCTCAGCATGATCGAGGTGGGGCGCTGCTGGGTTTCTGAGAGACGGAAGTTATGAAAAGTAAAATGCACGCCCCGTGCCACACTGCATTAGATTACCTGTAAGAACCGGACCTGCACTACAAATCACCAGGCTGTAGCTCAGACAGGTGATGCATCCACACACATCAGAGAGAAACACTGCTGTTGTACACAGAAGCCTGTCCAGGAGGAGGTGTGGCTTGCAGTTACAGTAGAGGACCGTGAGCCAGGTCCATTGCCAAGACAGATAATTTACTACTCACCGTACTTCTTCCCCAAGCCCATTTTCTTTTACTCTGACCACTTGAAAAACTACTTACACAACTAATTTTATCCAATCTGAACGTCACCTTAGCGCTGCAACCCCATTAATGATCAGGAGGACTGAAGGGCAGCAGGCCTCCTCCTTTCCTTCGGTCGGGCCTATCGCCACCTTTTACCTGCTGAACCTAAGAAACGGATGTGACCAAATTACTGAACCCTGGGAGCAAAGGAGAAAGGGCCTAGCTTGGCTAGTCTCCTAAACAGCCTCCCCAATCCAACAGGAGCACAAATACATGCATGACTGGCAACGCCCTCTTACATGACTCATCCTGCATTCTACATGGGAAAACTTTCACAAGGGGAGCCACTTATAATTAATAATCCCAGTTTGTTTAAAAATAATTGAGGCTTCTTCCTTAAAAGTCCTGTACTGTGCTGTTTGAACCCACAGCCCATAAACTGAAGATATGATGTAAAGATCCCAATTATTGATTCCCAGATTCAAAGCAGAATGATGTATTAAGATGTCACATCCCTGGCAACCCTGTATGTTTCACTATGAATGCAAACTGTTCTGAAATTGTTTTATTGTGGGATTAGGAAACAGAGTTTGTTCTTCAGTGCAGCAATCACATCTACTGTAAACTAACTTGAATCAAAAGCAAAAGTATCAGTCAGACTTGCTCTAAAGGCCGACCACATCAAGACAGCCCCTTGAGTGCTTGTGACAGTTTTGACTAAAATTTCAAAATAACTCCCCAAGTGGTGGTGGTGGAGACTGAGGGACAAGGTCACACAGTATGCTTGCCCAGTGTTAATACCCACAAGCTGAACTGGGGTTCAAATACAGGATTCTGGCCCCTTTCTCCAACCAACAATTTTACATAATGAATTCCCATGGGTCTGTTTAAAAATGTATTTTTATTTTTTATTTATTTTCAAAAACGTAGTATCAGTAGTTGATTTATTTCTTTAAAAAAACACGACAGGGTAAAAATATCAAATACAAAAATAATTATATTGGTTCCCCTTTAAGAAAATACTCTAGTGTTCAATATCAATGGCATTTAGCTCATGGATATTACAGAATACACAAATGCAAGACTGCTCGTGGCAGCCAGTGCAGATACACATTTAAAGCTTCTTTTACAATGCTTGAAAGATTACTATAATGTGTCCAGACTCCACTGCAGGCTGAGCTGGTCTTGTAAAGTACTGTAGCAAGGTAACTGTGTCCACAGTGCAGTGCTGTTAATAATGTCCTGCAAGCTAGTCAGGGACCTGCCTGTGTAGCCAGCGCTCCAATACGGAGTAAGGATTTTGTTTATTTCATTTTGTGTATTAAAAATTGCACGTAAGCGCTAAAAATCAATTTCTGTGTGTTGGGTCTGATTTAAGAGGCAACAAATGACCGTGAGTGCCGGCTGTGTTACACTAACTTGGGATCCAAGCGAAAGAACAAACAAAACAAACAATAAGCTGCTGGAGTAAGCTATAGTTTGAAGTCGCCTTGGATAAAGGCATTATCTAAATGTATTAATAATATTGACAGTGAGTAAAAAAAAAAAAAATTGTTTTGATAGCACACGCTGCATGCTACTTATACATAAACAAATAATGTCAAATAATGTAATCTAAATGACTATGCAATAGTTGTTTTTTTCCACAAGATAGTAAATGTAGCATTTATTAAAATAAATCAAAGTAATAATAGCATTCCGATAGCCTACTGCAAATGTGTTGGTAGAGTGGGGTCTGTCATTAAAACATCTAGCTAAGTTGCATGTTTAAAATAAAATACACAGTTTGTCTTGCTGAAATAAACATCTATCCATCCATTCATTATCATTAACCGCTTACTCCTTTACAGGGTTGCAGTGAGCCGGAACCTAACCCGGTATACACAGGGCGCAAGGCGAGACTATACCCTGGACGGGACACCAGTCCATCGCAGGGCACCACACACACACACACACAGGGCAATTTATAGTGACCAATCAACCTGGACAGCACGTCTTTGGACTGAGGGAGGAAACCCGGAGAAAACCCATGCGAACACGGGGAGAACATGCAAACTCCACAGACAGTACTCTAGGCCGGATTTGAACCCAGGACAATGGCGCTGTGAGGCAGTAGTGCTAACCACTACGCCACCATGCCGCCATGAAATAAACATACTAAAACCTATTCATAGTTTTAAGTATGAACATTGTATACTGTAGAAACAAATGCCTTTACAATTCTTGTAGTACAATTGTTATTGTTTTAGCCCTATTCTACCAGTGACAGTATGTTGTTGTAGGTGTCATTAGGGTTGCACTGGAAACTAAAAAGGGAAGCAAAGCAATGGAAAGAGCAGTTGTTTAGTTGTATTAGTAGGTTATTCACATATGAAATGGTTATACTTTTTGTATTGTGTAGGCCTACAATAAAATACTTTTACAGATATTTTTAACCTTCTTTGGTGTGGCTTAACTTTTTCCAGTGTAGCTAAAAAACGTTGAGTTGCTTTAGCCACAGTGGCTAACTAAATAAAATCTCTAGAGGGAACGTAGAGAGGCAATTAATAATTATGAAGTCATTTTAAGCACTTCCTGCAAAACTATACAACCAGTAAGACTGTGTTAACTCTTAAAAGTTCATGCAAACTGGCACACTAATTTTGCAATTTACCACACTTAACATTACCATGAGGTTCACCATGGTTTTTTACCATATTTTTCTGATATTTGCCATGCTTGCCTGTACTCTAGCTTCACCACAGTAAAATCACCAGTAAGGACAAACCCACAGAGCAAAAGGTTAAGCTTTACAGTGGAATCTTATTAGCTGAAAGGGGCTCTTTCCACAAATGTAAATACAGTAACTAAGTAATCATCTAAAAGAAATCTACATCACCAGGCACAGTATTTTATTCCTTAACATGTACAGCTTTTATTTTAAGACAATATAAACTGTTTACCTTAAGACAAAAACATCATTTTCAGCTCTGACATCCAGTGTTGTGTATGTTGTGGAGTGGGTTACAACTTGATGCAAGCTTTTAAACTGATCTTTCATTATCAGAATAGCTGCAAAACTGCCTTTTTAGCAGAATATGGTTTTGGTGCCAAGATAATTTTTCAGGTTAATAGATTATTCAGCTGAGCACATTTCTTAGAAGTTAAAAAATAGACAATTCAGTGGAATCCCAGGAATGTAAATACTTCATGCTATTGTGTGGGAAATTATTTCTCTGTTGAATTAGCCAAAACTGATGTGCAGAAAAGAGGAATTGTACTTTTATTTTTATAGTGTGTTTACACTTACAACTCAGACTTGAGCTGGCTTAGAGTCGGGCGCTGAGGGTTCTGAATTCTTGGATGGGATTTATAAAACACACGCAATGGCATAAACATGCAATTAAGACATGATTTGTGGGGGCAATGTCTCTGTGCGCTTTAGCCATTGATGCATATGTAATTCTGTATATGCATATGTAATTCTGGGGCGTTTCTGAACAAAACCGCTAACACTGGGAGGGGATTTTGCAAATGAGGTCTATTAAATATTTTGTCTAATTTATTAAAGCTGCCGGTAATTTGTGGGCCTCGTATTTGCTTGATTATTTTAAGAACTTTGAAAAGCAGGCATTAATTTGCCACAGTCAGACAGTAGGCTATATAAAAGGCAAGGTGATGGGGGAGACTTGTCTGCAGCAAGGAGGAGACATCGTTTTCAAGGACAAAGAAACATTTAATAACATTTTGCAAAGAGATAATTTTTTAACCCTTCTGAACACGTCAGTTTGTAAATTGTGGTTTATAACACCGTATTGTTTTGCAGAACTGCAATTTTTAATATATGTTTCATAGCTTACATGACAAGAAAGAAAGTCTGCAAATAGAGAATACAGAATCCATGTAAAAAAAGAAGCACTTGAAAAGGTCTCCCCACAGTGGTACTAAAGAAAAAGTCTCATATACATGTAATACAATGAGGGCTCATCCTCCACCATTATTTTAGTAATGCCTACAGAATTTATGTTTTGTAATATGGCATTCTGGTATTTAACAATACTGGTTCAGGCAGTATTGTTAAATTAGAGTTTGAAAGAAAACAGTTAAAAAAAAAAAAAGGGCAGAGGGACAGATGACACAGTTACTTTGTAGCTGTAGCAAATACAGTACAGCTGGTTGTAGGCACATCTGAATAATGTAGCTTTATTATAGACCATACAGATATGCTTTAAAATCATACATCAGTCAGATATACATAAGAAATAGGAGAGCTGTAACTGCATAAGAATTTAAGAAGATATAAGTCGTATATGAAGACTGTTCGTATGAAGCTGTATGGAGTTATTGTTGTTGAACATATTGCTGTACAATGGAAGGATTTTCCACCTATTTGACTGTCATGGATGTAAGTAAATAAAACGTATTGTTTCTGAAGACTGAAAAGTCTATACGCCTGAAATTATTCTATACGAAATAATACATTGTAATGTATAAGCAACCTAGACTACAAACTCTGACGTGGTACATTTATTTATTAAGAAGCTACCACACATTCCATATTTTATTCCTTTGTCCTGGTGATGAATTTCGAGCATCTACATGTGTTACAAGTAGTGCTTGTACCAAAATCTCCACTTCCATATTGGTAAATTTCAGTTTTGGCTTCCGAGCATCATCATCACCATGGCTAGTACCAGGCTGAGGTCTTTGTGTGCCATTTTCTTTTGTAATGTGTAGCCTAAACACACAGGGTTGACCCAAACCCGCTATTTATTGTGAGAGGTGCGTAATTCTCCACCGCTAATTGTGGTAAGGGGTATTTAAATTGGTTGACTGCGGAATCGCCTGCTTTACCTAATTAGTCTTCTAAAATAGATTGTTATTTTGCCGCACAGTGCGGCCGTACTGAACACGCACATTACGTGGCTTCTTGCAGTCGGTTTTTCCCCTTTATAAATTTGGGCCTGAGTGTGTGAGAATGAGCTTCTTTTAGAGCTAGGACAGTAGATAAACAATGTTATCGCGTTGCTAGGATACACACTAGGCCTCTACATTTGCGTTCGACAAGCCACATCAGAAGTAGGCCTATTGTGTTCATGTTTTCATGATTTAAAAATTAAGGCAATATGTTTTTTTGTTTTTTTTTTAAATCCATTAAATCTACCTATTACCTTCTTTTGGTTCAAAGCGTGTTGTGTTTGGATTATATGTCAATATTATATAAAAAGAAGCTGAATTTAGTATGGTACTTAAATTAGTCAGGATTTGTGAGATTAATTACAATGTTAAACTAAAAGAAACACATGCATATTCTTTTCAGTTGTTAAAAACTCAAGTGCTTTGTGTTTCTTTTTTTATAATCGAAAATGTTCTAAAAAATAAAATGTCAAAATGCATCGATTATCGTTAATAAATTCCTATCCGATAATCAAATATGAAATTAGGTTGCTGATTACACCACTAGCGACTACAGTCCTTTTCGACCTGAAGCTAATGCTTATACATATATTCACATCACGGCACTTAACCTATACATTTTCAAACCACTGGATTGGGAAAATAAGGGGCTGAAGATCAATGAAGCCTACTTGAATCACCTATGATTTGCTGACGACATCCTCATATTTACTGCCCAGAAGAAATACAAACAAGAATACAAGAACTACATGAGGCCAGCATCAAGCGGGTTTGAAAATGAACCTGAAGAAGTCATGTTCAATAAATATACCACTCCACAGGCAATTGAAGTCAATGGGATCAAGCTTGAAGAAGTCATTAACTACATATACTTAGGACAGTTCAGCAACGGAGAATCAAATGTGCGAAATCAACAGAACAACAAAATGCATGGTTCTGAAAGGGAAACTACTCTTATGCCTCAAGAGGAAAGTCTTCAACCAATGCATGCTGCCAGTGCTAACTTATGGATGCAAAACCTGGACCCTCAATGCAAAAATGACTCAAAAATTACAAACGACTCAACGGAGTATGGAAAGATGCATTCTGGGAATAACAAGAGACAAGAAAGGAAAGGATAACAGCGCAATCAAAAGTATGCAATGTTATTAGAAGAGCGAAAAAAATGAAATGGCAGTGGGCAAGAAGAACAGACCATCGCTGGACCAAGGAGATATCAGACTGGATCTCAAGAGATATAAAGCGACCAAGAAGAAGACTTCCAGGAAGATGGCAAGATGAACTTAGGAAACACACCAGAGCAACATGGATGAGAGACACAGCAGACAGGCTTTTGTGGAAGAATCTTGGGGAGGCCTTCATCTAGCAGTGGATTGAAAAAGGCTGAAGATACACATATGAAATTGCGTAAATAATAAAATAAAAGAAGATACAAGGAGGGAGAAAGCCTTCACTCCTAGACAACTGCCCTACTTGGCTCCCTGTCAAACTGTGAGACAGTAAAATTCCTGGAATGAAAATAAGAGTGCAAGCTCTGCTTCTTTAGAAAGATTGCAGCTGCATACAGGAATAGCTGCTTTCATTGAGGGCTTTCTTCTGTTAACAAGAAAAGTCTATTGTATCACACACTGTACTGTGTTACTACATGAGATATGCTCTACATACACTTGGCAGGTATCATTGTGTTATCTTGGTGCCAATCCTTACAGCACCCACAATGCATTTTCTCAGATGAGATGAAGGATTAGATGTTAGTTTCCAAAGCCCTACACCTTAAAGGTGAAGAGCTGGAATACATGTATACATATAAAAGGGATCATTACAACATGTACAGGCTTCCCAGTCTGACCTTTTGATCTGTAACTCAAAAACTATTTGAGCTAGATACTCGTGTCTCTTTAATTGGTAATTGCATGAATTCATAAATTACATTAAAAACACAAAAGTAAAGTTAACCCTTAACATGGTTTTTGACCTTTGACCTGTGGGAAAAACCCCAATAATAAAAATCTGAAAAATTATGATATGGAAAGATTAAAAGTCTCTGCTTCACATTTACAAATGTACAGAAAGGTAATATTTTTTTGATTATGTGGGGGATTTTTTAATTTTTTTATTGTTGGTTAAAAGAAATTAGCAGTTGAAATTATGGGGACAATTTCAACATCTAGGTGAAATGACCAAGGAAGTGCAATACTATCTGAAAGCATGGCTTTCAAGCAGAGATTTCTTTAACCAGGAGAGTAGTACAAGATGTCATTCTTTTAAAATAACGTGTAATTCTTTCTAAATTGCACATTTGAGACCTACAGTATATAATTAATGAAAGAGGAAAATCACTTTAAATGGTCAATTCTATCTTGAACCTTTGTCCTGGGTTTTCAGCATCTCTTTTTTTAACATTAGTTGTGCACTCCTCCCAATCCAAACTCTTCCACCAACAGAAGAAAAAACTACCTCAAAAAATTAATTACTTCAGTGATGGCTTTGCTGGCCACAAAAAAACAGAACAATTTAAATCATTTTTTCCACCATAAACTGGTCTTCAAATTGTGATAAAAAAATCGCAGTCTCCTGTTGATGACCAGATTTTAATCCCAGATATGTTTTCATTCTGCAAGACTGCCTTCCACAGCATAACCACCTTCTTTGTCTGAAAATATGATCATGTTCATTGCAAACCTAGAACACAGATTCAAGTCAACGTTTACCATAAATTCACCATGCCTACACAGATTCAGCACTATTTACCAGAACCAGCTTCAATCCTCTTCCCTCTCTCCTAGGGCATCACAAACCGTTGTGAGAAATCCTCCTGGGACAGCTCAGATGAAAGCTAAGAATAAAGACAGGTCACATACAGGAAAGGGTGTTTTGTTTCTTGCATCTACACAGATACAATTTGCATTGGAATGATTGAAAACCTCTCTGAAGAAGAATTCAGGGCAGTACATCTGGCTAGAGAACAATGAGAAATGCTGGATACCCTTTGAGAACATGCTATGTAGTGTTCAATGCCCAAGTCTCATTTCAGCATCCACAAGAGGCTACAACTTGTGGCTTTTAAATACAACATTTCAAAAGAACTGAGAAAAAAAAGTGTAATTTACTGGTGTTACTTTTTTTCCATTATTATTCAGAATTTTCATTATTGGAATTTCTCAAAGGTCAAAAACTGCTGAAAGGGTAACATTTATTTTTAAAATGTTTTTCTAATGTCATTTATACATTCCTCATACAGTTTCCAATAAAAAAGACACCTAACAAGTATCTAGCTCAAACAGTTTTTCAGTTAAAGATCGATTAAAAGGTTGGGTGGGGTCCAAAATCAACCACATTTTGACCCCCCTCTATAACTTTTGACACCTTGACCCGATCAGGCTGAAAACGTAATTTTTTTTTTTTTTTCAATATTCTTTTAAAATGTAAACTTATACAGTATTTGAATACTTATATTTTAGAATTGACTGCAAAAAAATAAAAAAAGTTCAATTTATACTATTTTACAGCTAAAAAAAAAAAAAACAGGAGTAAAATAACCCCCCATTAAATTACCTTATAAACAAAGTAGAGAAACAGTGTTCTGTCCAGTAGAATGATTGTGTCATTTGTTTCAGACGTCATTCTTATTTTGGTTTTCTTTGCATGATATCTTTTTGATACAGTCATTTCATTTTTTGTTATTATATAACCGCATACTAACATGATTATTTTGGCCACCGTCTGTCGGAAAATCCAAATATCTGTCCCAGTGCTACAATTAGAAGTGCTTGCGTTGACTTCTTCGTCTCAGAAGCAACATCTTCTTTAAAATGTGAAAAAATGTCATACTGGTCTGGAATTCTCTCCCTCTGCCACATCAACCCCCCAAAGCTAGCATGCTGCCGATTAACAATTTGAAGACGCCAGCAATTTTGTTGTTCTTTTTTCAGCCCCTGGCCAAGGCTGAGGTCATTGAGACAATGAAACTAAACAAAAGAGCTTAGGCTGACTTGGTGTTGGTAGTGACAATGGGTTACCTTTGTCAGGGCAGCTATTCATCAATTTCAGCACAAGTTTTCCCACCCAACACCCCTCCTGTGCTCAATGGTAATAATCTAAACTGATGAGGTAGCACTCTGCTGCAGCTATTACCAACCTAGTCACTGAAAGGAAACTGCTGACTCGCTCACTGCCACACCAGACCTGTGAAAGTTAATAAAAAGAGGCTCCCCATTTAGAAAATACATGTGTAACAGGGCAAAGGACACCAGGTGGAGCAGTGTGGGGCAAAGCAATAACCTTTCACCTCTGGGGGACTGTGCTCCGGCTCACAAGTTAAATATGCTTGATGTTCTCAAGTTGTTCTCGGTTGACAGAAGTCCAGTATTGTGCAGACTGCAAGCATTCTGCTTGTAGCTAGAGAATCGTAGTAGGGTCATTCCAGTTCATGTGAACCAAACAGGAGTTATTACACTTCTCAAGTCAAATCTCACTTAAATAACCTATTGTTGGAAAGCCATTGAAAAATGCCTGTGACAGGGTGCCCCATCCCTGTGCATCTTTTGTGTTTTGTGTTTTATGCTGTCTGTTATATGTATGTATGTATGTATTGGTGCACGGAGTGTGGGTTATCATGGGTGATTTTAAATATATAGTTTTATTTAGGCACGGGGATTGCACAATCACTTCACGTGCAGATAAAGTATGTAATAGTATGTGAGCATGGGGAGTGCATAAAGTAGTTCACGTGCAGATGTGCAGAGATTCAAATTGACTGATTAGCAATTGAGTCTCGGTACAGCTGCATAAAAGAGCCAGTGTTTCACGCACACGGGGTTGGGTGTACAGTGAGTAGGTACGGTAGAGACGAGAAAAAAAATTAAAAGAAAACAATTGCTACTCGTGCTGGTTCAACACCAGCACGATACTTGTTTGGTTGAGTATTCGTTTTGTTTTGTTTGTTCAGTGTTTGTTCTGTTTTGTTAAAGCTTTTATTTTGTTCATTTATTATTTACAATAAACTGGCGCAACAGCGCATTTACTCACAGTACTGTTGATTACTTCCTGGCCTAATGTCACCACCAGCCAGCCTGTTCACAATGCCTTAAAATGATACAAGCATTATTTGTCTCTGTAACCCCCCCACATGAAAAAAAATTCTCTTACCCCCTTCAGACTCTTTCTACCTATGTGGGGGTGATAAGCTACACCGCTCTTCTTCTGCATGTGTGATACGCTGTCATTCCAATTGGGTACTGTTCTTTTCAGGACTTTTGCTGTCCCAAAACTATGGAAACTTCTCCTGTGTGCTTGTCACCAGATCACCAACTGTGGTCAAACTTGAAACCAATACATTTGAGTTACATTCCTTCAACCTGCCCTCTCCCACTCCTCTCTTCATAATTTTAGACCTGATTATTTCACAAAATTGACTGCATACAATCAAACAACACTCCAGATAAGCTGCGTACTGGGTGTTTTAAGCATTAAAAAAAAAAAAAAAATTCCATGCATAGCAATTTTGCTGCACAGCTTCAGTTCGAATGCTATCAAGCTTATTATACTCGTCGTTTCCTGGCATCTCAATGGCTAGAGCATGAATCACAGAAATGTCAGGACAGCAAATTGTAGCCTGTCTGGGAATTTCATTTAAAAAAACTAAACAAAAAAAACCCTGGAAGGTAAAGCTATGCAATAATTACAGTATTTTATGTTTGGAGAGAATTAGGGTGCTTTATATTGCTATAGCAAGGCGATCAATAAGGGATACAATATTATTGTTTTTTTTATTTGCATTAGTGCAGTATCGGTACAATTTTTAAAACATATTTTTGGACAATTTTTTTTTTTTTTTTAAATTTTATAGGTAGCATGTCTGTCGACTTGGAACAGGAGAGCACAAGAGACTGAGAAAGGAAGATTTACAGAAAACAACTATAAAAACTGGAACAGCTTAGTGGGAGGAGAGTCGGTGAACGCAGTAGATAACTACATCGAGAGTAGCAACTTCTTAGACTATAATTATATTAGGGCAAATGTTCTAAATTGTAGCGAAAAAGACATTGGTGTAAAATAAGGAAAGCCATGCAGTATTTATTGGAAGTACTCATAACTTCAAGATAATGCAACATTTTATCCAGTGTCTAAATTGGAGAGTAAATTACTCAATGACCCAAAAAGCTAATCTGAAACGCTGCATACAAAACTATTTTATCCATCAAAATGTAATAATCTTTTTTAAATTACTGTACAATATAGACAAGTCAGTCACTGTGGATGTGTTAAAACTGCAGTATGTTAAACAGACTTGCATGGCTTTAAAATGAATACATTATTTACATTAATATATTTTTTAGAGCCAAATTTTGGGCTAAAATCTGTATTGAAAAAAAGGGCTTTGAGTGCAGAACGCAGATGTAGCTACACGATAGATAGTTAGAATTGTAAATAGGCTATGAATAAGAATGTCTAATATCCAAACAGAAAAAGGGTAGTGAAACAAGCTATTTTGTGTAGCGAAACTGCACCCAAGTTACTCTTCCTCTGTAAAAGTAGTATGCAAATCTGTTATCCGACAGACAAGACTACCGTACTCCCTAACCCTGGACCCCCCTCGCTACAGTAAACTCCCTCCTCGCAACCAGCTTCCCAGTGAGACTCCTCGTTGTAAATCCTTTTAAATCTGAAGAATCACTCACTTTAATAACATAGTGTAAACACAATAATGCTGAGTGGTGATGCCTTTGATTTGACCGCACTGCATCAGATTAGGGGTGAGAATTTTGAATAAACTTATTTGAGTATTCAAGCACAACACATTGGAGTACTCTAGTTCTCAAATGTTAGTCTAATAAAACTCATGGGTTATTGGTTGGTTTTGTACTTTAATTATACTTGCATGACTAACTATTGTATTAATTAAAAATGCAAAGTAATTGACCAGTCAACTCATTTCACTTGTGACCTGGGTTGGATTCAAACCAAGCCTTCAGGAGTTTAAATGCTGGTTTTACTGTATCGGCACAGAGCAAACCAAATGCAGTGTGCATGGGTTTTTTCATAATGACCACTTGCATATTACACATGATACAATACTCACTGTAGTACAATCCATCCTCAAAATCCTACTTTTAATTACAAATGCAAAGTAATAGACCAGTCAACTCATTTCACTTGTGGCCAGGGTTTGCAATGCATTATGGGTATGGTAGATCAACCTTCTAGCTCTAAAAATCCAATTACATTGGCACCATTTATTTGGAGACAATTTTGCTTTTTTGATACTGTTACTCTGAAACACCTTTGCTGCGTTAAATTAACCTTTTTGATGTTTGGTACTGGTTTTATAACACTAGCTTTTTTTTTTTTTAAATGTATTTCTTACAAAAACACCTGGGTGTTATAGGGTTAACTACAGAATAGAAGAGAGCATGTAAAAGTCCTGTACTAAACAGTACATTGACAAGAAATGTTGTATTTCTTCTTTTTAAACTATATCTATCTATATTATATGACAAACACATTCTTTTTTTTAAAATAAACTCTCTAAAATGATACCAGATAGTACAGTTTGTGTCGGTGTGGATTGCCCATGTGGTTTTTGATACACTTTCCGTTTACTATACATGCTGCTTTCACTATGAATGTACAAGCACAGTGGCGTGCCAGTGGGGCTGACACCAGTTCCAGTATCTGTTTCACAACCACTACATGAAAAACCTTTGTCTAATGAAGCACAGTGAAATATGCCTGTATGTAACACACAGTACCGAGGGACGTTTGTACAAGATTCAGTGCATTGCAAAGTACTGCTTTTCTGGATTTGTTGGACAGCTACAGTATAGAAGTCAGTACCTCAAATAGGTCTCAGAAATTGACAGACAACGTCATGATGGCAGCCTTATGAAATTACAGCCACAAAAGGGTACATTTTTCTGTACAATATCCAGAATCAAACTATGTATGAAGGCAGTATCTCAAAGTGTTATGTCTTATCTCTGGAAACTAGACCATATTTATTTATTTATTTCTTAGCAGATGCCCTTATCCAGGGCGACTTACAATTGTTACAAGATTTCACATTATTTTTTCACATTATTACATAATCAATTACCCATTTATACAGTTGGGTTTTTACTGGAGCAATCTAGGTAAAGTACCTTGCTCAAGGGTACAGCAGCAGTGTCCCCCACCTGGGATTGAAAGCCACGACCCTCCAGTCAAGAGTCCAGAGCCTTAACCACTACTCCACACTGCTGCCCCATTTAGTCACTGGATAAAAGTGAAGAGTTTCTGTAATACTGAAAATATGAAGTCAGCATCTGAAATGATTTATGAGACACAAGACTTACTGTACAGGTTATCGACTCACCTCATTGGGGTGCTGAATAAACAATATGTTAAAACAAATAAAACAAATTCTAACAAAGTATTTAAATGGACTATTATCTCATATCACAGGTTTCTGACTGAAAAGTTAAGTTTGACTCATTGCCTGCACAGTTGTTGGTGGCTGAATCTATTCTCTAAAACGTATATCTCTTCAAATTATGATGATAATAGGGTACAGAATGAAGGTTCAAACCTAATTTGCATAATTTACTGGTGACCGTCACCATAGCTACTAGTTTGTATTTCACTGAAAATCCAATTATCTTTCAGTAAATCCATATAAATAGAATTAAACACTCACATGCAGTTTAAAAATACTTTATGTAGAACAGTAATCATGTTTTTATAATTTAAATCAAAATAAAAAACACATGTTTATCAGGGTTCTCCCGAGGCCTTTTCAGTATTCCTTTTGTTGTGATATTGTAACATAACATAAGAACATAAGACAGTTTACAAACGAGAGGAGGCCATTCGGCCCATCTTGCTCGTTTGGTTGTTAGTAGCTTATTGATCCCAGAATCTCATCAAGCAGCTTCTTGAAGGATCCCAGGGTGTCAGCTTCAACAACATTACTGGGGAGTTGGTTCTAGACCCTCACAATTCTCTGTGTAAAAAAGTGCCTCCTATTTTCTGTTCTGAATGCCCCTTTATCTAATCTTCATTTGTGACCCCTGGTCCTTGTTTCTTTTTTCGGGTTGAAAAAGTCCCCTGGATCGACATTGTCTATACCTTTTAGAATTTTGAATGCTTGAATCAGATCACTGCGTAGTCTTCTTTGTTCAAGATTGAATAGATTCAATTCTTTTAGCCTTCTGCATATGACATGCCTTTTAAACCCGGGATAATTCTGGTCGCTCTTCTTTGCACTCTTTCTACAGCAGCAATATCCTTTTTGTAACGAGGTGACCAGAACTGAACACAATATTCTAGGTGAGGTCTTACTAATGCATTGTAAAGTTTTAACATTACTTCCCTTGATTTAAATTCGACACTTTTCACAATATATCCGAGCATCTTGTTGGCCTTTTTTATAGCTTCCCCACATTGTCTAGATGAAGACATATCTGAGTCAACATAAACTCCTAGGTCTTTTTCATAGATTCCTTCTTCAATTTCAGTACCTCCCATATGATATTTATAATGCACATTTTTACTGTCTGCGTGCAGTACTTTACAATTTTCTCCATTAAATGTCATCTGCCATGTGTCTGCCCAGTTCTGAATGCTGTCTAGATCATTTCGAATGACCTTTGCTGCTGCAACAGTGTTTGCCACTCCTCCTATTTTTGTGTCGTCTGCAAATTTAACAAGTTTGCTTACTATACCAGAATCTAGATCATGAATATAGATTAGGAATAGCAGAGGACCTAATACTGATCCCTGTGGTACACCACTGGTTACCTCGCTCCATTTTGAGGTTTCTCCTCTAATCAGTACTTTTTGTTTTCTACATGTTAACCACTCCCTAATCCATGTGCATGCATTTCCTTGAATCCCTACTGCGTTCAGTTTGAGAATTAATCTTTTTGCGGGACTTTGTCAAAAGCTTTCTGGAAATCTAAATAAACCATGTCATATGCTCTGCAATTATCCATTCTCGATGTTGCATCCTCAAAAAAAATCAAGCAGGTTAGTGAGACACGATCTCCCTTTCCTAAAACCATGCTGACTCTCCCAGGATACTGTTACCATATAGGTAATTTTCCATTATGTACCCAGGTGCTTGTGAGAGATATTGGGGGTTCATATATAGAGGCTGTATGCCTTTAAGAAGAAAGTCATGATGGGATATCAGCTGAACATTGTCAGCTGACATACAAATGCATAAGTGCAGAGGTGCTGGATTATTATACTCCGGTTTCATGCAGCAGTTATGATGGTGACCAAACATGTCTGAGTACTGTTTTGTTAAAAAAAAAAAAAAAAGTTAAAATGAAAAACAGCTTAAAAACTAAAAATAAACGTGCTTTAACAAAATACTGTGAAAACTTAACATAAAGAAAACAATTTAAATGAAGCAATAAGCTCAATAATTAAGCTAAAAAGGAAGTGCAAAGGTTACAGTTTGTTTTCGTTTTTTTTTGTGAACTCCAATAAACCTACGTTATCTTTCCCCAGTCAAATCGTAGCGTGCTTAAATAAGCACGGAAATTTACCATAATAAAAAACAGTAATGAAAAAGAAAATGTAAAACATAAAAGAGCAACCAGATATAGTCAACGAAAGACAACACGTTATTCAAATTCTTTGTCGTATTATATATTTAAGGGAAGGCAAGTTTATTTTTCCGTTAAAAGTGCTCCCGGCTATAATGTTCTGCCGCCCGGCTGTACAGAATTCCTGGGGAGAACCCTGTTTATGTACACGATGCTGCTTGAAATTCTCATACAAATACAGCAGTAGTGTTGGTCGATAATGCAATTTTATGTTATGGATTATCGACTGTGAATTATTATGATAATCACGATTATCAGCTGAATAAATAAAATATAACATTTTCTTGTAACATGACTTGTTTCCTCTAACTTGTTTACAAAAGACAACAAATGCTTTCCAGTTCATGCATTTTCAATATTGCGCAAATTTTCTCCACAACTAAACATATCTCAATGAAATACTTCAGGCTGGGTGAACATGTTTTTTTTTTTTTTTTTCAAACAGTGAGTTTAATCTAAGCAGACATTCCTCCTGCCTCGTGGAATACAAGAAATACAAAAAATGTTCAAAGGTGTTGACATTTCAGTCATTGTTGTATTGTTCGATCTTACAGTTCACAAATGACTAATAACCTCTTGCAGTTCTTTTACAAAATCCAATCAAATACTGTATGCTGCATAATAAATAGACAATCCTGTGGTTACAAACAGCAATCTACTCATAACCTTGGAGGCAAGCTTGTAACAACACTCCACAAGCACTGTTACTTAGGAGACTACATAATACATTTGCAAATAAAACAGCTTACCTGCCTTGGGAAGAGACAGCAGTCATTATGAAAGCTACTGTATTGTGGTCCAACAAAAGTTGCTGCACTAATTAACTCATCTCAACATTGTTCCATGGGCTCCATTATGACTGCAATTCGCAGCCCTCAAATGTTACACTTTTACAACTTGATGTGATAAAAACAAATACACAAATTATAACAAATGTATTTAAATGGCCTTTTATCTCATATCAGTAGTTTCTGACTGAAAAGTCAAGGGCAGAACCCACACATGGAAAAATCTTATTCTGTGACTCTGACCATGCTGGCCTTATTAGCTCATTTGAAGACACACAAGCCTGTTGTGGTGTATATAGGACCAGCAAGATTCAGATCTAGTGGTTACAACACCTCCAGCAAAGCTCTGCCTCTCTAAAATGTAGTTTCTCCCCCAGATATGTTCCATACCTTTTTTTTTCAACCCTTTTTACAAATCGTATAAAGCTAAAAAAGACTTCTGATTCACTGCACTATAATTACATTGTAATTAGGTGTGTCCCTGATATACTGGTATGTGTACATTACGATATTGACTTAAGATTTTACTGCACTGGCATAAAAATACATTTATATTTCATCAGATTGTTGTTTTCTGCGTTATCTGCTTCCAGTACATTCTTCGTTGGGCAAGTGAATGTTTTTGGGGTTTTTTTTTGAGGTGCCAATACAATACTGCAGCATGCTGTAAGCTGCTTACCAACAATAGACTACATTTTGTTTAAACTGCATTTCTAAAATAAACCTAGTATAAACTTGTGACCTGTAGTACCTAATCAGTAAGGCCTAGTACACGGACCACAGCTCAAAATACTGCATGTCTTATCTTGTTAAAAGTAAAATTATTCATTTTATTTTACAATTACAAAAATATGTGGAAATTATATTTTGGAGCAAAGAGCTACCTAATGTTTGTGTGATGCCATACCGTCTATGTGAAGGCAATGACATTGTTACACATTAAAATTGGCATGTATAATATTTTTGTATTTATTCACATTTTTTACCCTTTTTAATATTTTCGAAAGCTGTGGTATTTTTTCTCCTTCTTACGTAACTGTGACAATTTTAAACCAACTTGCCCCCTAATTACATAATACTTTGTAGCATATTAGGGGGCAAGTTGGTTTGAAATTAGCATTGCTTCTGCACTTAAATTACCCCCTTTTTGAAATAAAAAAAATTGCAAAGTATTTTTTTATAATGTGTGTCCCTTTACATTTTTCTTCATTCACTCATTATAAAGCAAGTAATAATAAATCATCATCATCATCATCATCATCATCATCATCATCATCATCATCATCATCATCATCATCAAAAAAGGCAGTAACACAATTTAATTCCTAGACAATCTAAGATTTTTTTAGTATATTGATAAAATAAAATGTAGTATGTTCGTAACACATGCTCCAACCACTAGCTTGAAATGGACCCAGCTCCTAAAGCAAAGACCCGTATCATGCTTTCTTTACAAGTTCACGGACTGTCAGTGAGTGATAGGCACCATACCTCGGCTTCTTCAGGAAATGAACGCGATAGCAATGTGGAAACTTTTCAACGTCTACAGTAAGTAAGGACAGGAAGTACAACGCGGTTCAAAATCATTAACATGTTCTTAAAATGACAAGTAAAAACTTTTAATACAGCAAATTCCTACCTTGTATGTCACATTCAGAGAGCCTTGGAATCAAACCAAAATTTGCTGTGACTTGCTTGGGCACCACAATCTCTGAACCGAACTGCCCTTTTCTAAAATGTCACTGTGGTGGTAATATCTGTGCCTGTATCTCAAGAACTGCTGCTGTGCTTCTGACCAGGTCTTTGTTTATCTGTGTAGCCGAAACTGACAAAACTCTTTGAGCAATTGCCCTTGTACTGTATCAACACAGGGAAACCAGGAAAGTGTTAGATCCCTGTTTAATAAATACTCAATACAGTAAAAAAAAAAAAAAACAACAACCGTTGAACTGTAATCTTAATAAACTGAGGTGAATACCACACCAAGTAACTTCAAGTAATTTGTAACTACAATTACAATTTAAAAGGAATACTTCATGCCATCTACATTTTTGTGCTCTTTAATTACTAACCTGTTTAATACCCCATTGTGTGTGTGTGTTCTGTCATTCCCTACTGCTATTTCTGCTCAGATTGTTATTTACCATGCTTAGTAATTAATGTCCTTTTTCAACCACTAGGTGTCCTTAGTTATATTGTTTGACTAGTTTAGCATTGCTAAAACCATGGAGAAGTTATTTGCCAATCCTGCACTGCAAGGGTGTGACAAATGTTCAATTCAATGCAAACATATTCTGTTTGTTTGCTATAAAAACAAGGATTGGATAACAGCTGATGAATCTGAAAACTGCCACAAATGTAACTCTGTCTTTCTGTATATCTCTATGTCAGACACCTCCTACTGTATATCCTCAGAACATAAGGCAATTATCATAACCCTGGTTCCCTGAAATAGGAATATTAACCATTACACAATGGGTGTTCCCCTTTAAGACACCCGAACCTGAAAACTTTACACCAAAGACACTGGTCAGAGGAGGGTGACGTAGGGCTGCTCCACCTCCTCACTACTCACTACTCAACCTGACAGTGTCGTCATTTTCCTTCGAGAACCGCGAAAAAAGGATGCCATGACCTTGAAGTTAATGGTTAATATTTCTATTTCAGGGAACCAGGGTTATGATAATAACCTAAAGATCCCTTTCAAGTAAGGAATATTAACCATTACAAAATGGGTGAGTATACCCAAGCTGTCGCAAGGACATGGAGCACACATAAATAAGCAACAAGCCGAAGCTGCCTTGTGCCTGTAAATCACAAGATTAGAATGGACTCGCCTCTAATGTTCTTTCTCGAGGGTGGACTGGGAAGCCCCCCTCAGTACTCTAGTGCCAAATCCAGGATTCTCATGGGTCCACAACATTCAGTCGATAGAACCTGGCAAATGTATAGGGGTTGGCGAGAGCCCAAACTGCTGCCCTACATATGTCCTGGATCGATGCACCTTGAAAACAAAGCCCACGAAGTCGCCTGACCCCTGAATGGCCGGTGAGCTTCTCGGGTGGGGGCAGATTGGCCAGTTCTTACACAGTTTGTATTGCGCTTGTTATCCATTTGGATAGACGCTGTTTAGACAGAGCCTCCCTGTGACTCAGCTCTGTAACAGACCAAAAATTGTTCTGACTGCCTCCAGCTTTTCCACATAATACGCTAATGCCCGCGCATGGAGCTGGCTCTCTCTGTCAGATAGGAGCGGGATGGAAAGCCTCCAATTCCACCGACTGGTTAATGTAGAAAGCCGGGTTAGTAATGGTGTAACCTTTGTGCTAAATGCATGGGCTCAAATGGGGTTTTGTCAGTACATTAACACTGTTCGCTTAGGTCGCGCCTTGCGCCAATGCCCCCTGAAATAAAAAATGTCCCGCTGAATTTCTTTTTAACGCCCGTGTGTCCCCTTCCCAGACCAGACGCAATACCAATACGCAGTAAATTAATGCATTTTGTATTAACACGACATGTCTCACGACAGGCTAATCTTTTTTATTTGTTTGTTTACACTTAAGTTTTCATAATTAAACTCCCGTGCCATTATTCTCCAGTAGAATGCGCTCACACCCTCCCTGGTTACAGTCAGTTTCACAGTAAAGCCTGGACGACAACATCAGGCTTGTTAACAACATGGTCCAGAGCAAATATAACCTTGTATCCCTGTTACACCCAACCATTACTTCTGGATGAATAACTAATCAGCTTCGACACTGGCTGTTGAAATGTAGGGTATTATATTTGTGCTTAAATACTGTGAAGTTCATCCGCTGTAAACTTATCTATTTGCTAATATCTAATGTTTGGAGATATGAATTGACCTAGCAAGTGAAAGTAGCCTACGGTAACGTTATAAAATATGTGAATTTTGTCTCTGACAAAAAAAATGCTAAAATTCGGGGCCAAAATAATTCAGTATGTATGTATATAAAAAACCATTAAAAACGCCAAAAATGTCTTTAGACTGAAGCTCTCTTCAATTTCCCTGCCATCATTTGTGTGCTAACAAGCAGGGACATCCATCACACCGATACTAGGTAAGCGTTTTATTATTATTTTTTAATTAGCATCAGTACTGCACGTTTTAGTCAATAATATGTTTTCGTAATGAGGTCAGCTGTAGAGATGCATGGACAGTGAACTTCTCTTTGCCTTCTTTTCTGTAATTTTATTATCAATAAAAAATATACATGATTGCCATTTGCTATCACGGAATAGTCGTATGTCATTTCTGAGTGATTGAGGCTAGCATGGAGGCTTTGTTGATTTTAATTAATTAGTAATTAAATAAAATGATGTTGATGTTTCTATAACAACTAGAAACCTGTCTGAGGGACTATTTTTATCCAAAAGTAAATATAATATATTTTTTTCCATTATAATACTGTAACTTTTATAATTGTATCCATCATACACTCCAAGGCTTGTGCGTTTTGTTGTACAGTATCATTTTATTGTACAGACTTTTTATTATGACTATCTCAGATGGGGGTACGCAGTGGACTACATTTTTTTGGAAAGGGGTATGCAGCTTAAAAAGATTGAAATCCCCTGTTCTAATGTGATTTGGTACAATGAATATCCTCTACTCAGTGATACACCAGCATCACTGTGACACATTTCCCAATATTTTCCCCAAAAGTGACAGTGAGTATTGCAGAGACACCTTGGTTGTATCTACAGATTTACAGTTTTATTTTTTGTTCTTCAGAAAAAAAGGTCAGTAAACTCTGTTGGCATATTTAAAACAAACAAAAATAAGAAATGGTGGTTGGTTCTGAATCAAACATATTGACCCCCTCACTGAAGAAAATGTCCCCCTAAAATTTTGAGAGGGGGCCACTTTGACCCTCAGTCTGTAAGTCCTGGAGCAAACACCGCATTAAGTACTAAATTTAACCTCCAATGAGGCACATTCACCGGTGGCCTAAGCCACCGGGTGCCTTTCAAAAATTGCCCCGCCAGGAAATGAGCTCTTGGGGAGATTGAATTGATTTTTACATGACACACCTAAATGGCTGCCAAATAGACCTTTAGAGTAGAGGTGGATTTCCCCTCATCAAAAAGGTCCTGTAAAAATTGCAGTATAACTTCCATAGTGCATGTCGTGGGTTCGAAACCACGAGCCAAAAACCACGTCTGAAACACACCCCACTTGTAACCATACTGGGAACGAGTAGAGGCTGCCCTGGCGTTTTGTAGGGTGTCAATCACTCTGTTTGATAACCCCAGACGGCTCAAATGCAGCCGTTCAGGGGCCAGACCCAGAGCTGCAGGATCGATGGGTTGGGGTGCCACAAGGTACCCTGCGCCTGACTGAGCAGGTCGTGGCACATCGGCAGCTCCCATGGCTGGCAACTCAGGAGCTGTATCAGAGGGGAGAACCAAACTCTCCTGGGCCAGTATGGGGATATCAAGAGCATCCTGGCCCAGTCCTGTCTGACAGTCTCCAAGCAAGCAGGAACAGCACAAGTGGCAGAAATGCATAGAGTAGACGTGCTGGCCACAGGTGTGCCAGTGCATCTATCCCTAGAGGTCCCCCTTCTCCTTTTATAGAGAACCACAGTGGACAATGTGCCGACTCCTGAGAGGCAAAGAGGTCTACCTCTGCTCTCCCGAATCTCTCCCAAATGAGGCTGGGGACCCTCCTTGAGAGGTCCACAGCCCAGTTGGTCACTCCTGGCAGGTGAACTGCAGGCACTTCTGGTTGTAATGCAAGACTGGGGACTAAAACCCTACAATAAACACTGTAGAGTTAGTCAAGAGGTCTTGTAGATGTTCATTGCAGGAAACCAGGCTGACAACAGAAGTTAGGTTTGCAACCCTAAAATATTTTATTAATTTTTTTTAAGCAAACATAATATAAACAGAACAAAACTCAACATCAAAACTTTTAAAAGAAAATAAATCTAACGATGTACAGCTTAAAATAATAATAATAAAAAAACTCCTGAGGATTAATTATGGTTTCTTTAGACCAAAATAGCATGTAGGCTTCGTCAGGGCAAGAAAACACTTTCCGAGCCTCTCTCTACAAAAATGACCTCCTCTTCTCTCCAACCTCCCCCTTTTATACCTGAACTCAGGTAACTCCTCCCCTTGGAACCAACCAAGAATAGAGGAAAAAAAAAAAGTCTTCTAAACTACTCAAATGTAAATACAAATAAATAGTAAACACTTAACTAAACAATTCTAAATTATAATGCAAAACAAAAATAAATCAAAAACTTTCAAAACCCCATAAAACCCCCTACCTTAGTTAGATAGCCCCGACTACCTTCTACAACAAAACATGAGGTAAACTCACCTGCAGCCTCTATACAGGACTTATGGTAGCACAGAGGTCATACTAAGCCCCTCTGCATAAAATGGTCCTGCAAAGTGCTGGTGTAATCGCCATTACAAACTTTTACAAACAAAAGTTGTCATTTTCTTTTCGTTTAAAATGTTGTAATTCTCTGTTTGTTTTCCCCATCATATTCATTTCAGGTACCAAAATACTTTTAGTGCATCGCTATGAAAATGTGCACCTTTTCAAAGACAACCACTTTCAGCATTCAGTAGTTCTTTTTAAATTAATAACTATTTTCTTTTTTCCTTTCTCTTCCATATTTCAACCTGCTTCACCACCCCTCCACATTTACAGGTACATAGTTTTCTTTTGTTTATACCAGAGATTTACATTAGTCAATCAGTTTAAATCCACAGTAGGTATTCAATAATTGTTTAAGACAAAAGTCTTGTTTTAATGTCCACATACTTAGGCTCAAGCAAGGCTGTAATTTGTATTTTGCTTACGTGGGGTGGGACTTGCACCATTACAAAATACATTTACAGGGGTGTGCAATTCGTATTGCCTGACGACTGGGACAACAAGTTTTGTCGTTACACTTTGCCGTCGGTCAAGTAGTTTTTATTTATTTATTTATTTATTTATTTTTCCTATGTTCGTTCTGTTGCTAGAAAGACACTCCAGGTATATTTTTAGAGAGCCAGGCAAGTTTCTGAAAAATTGAATTGCAGAAGTCTATATACATAAACATTTTAAAGAGTGTTTACGTCCCACCCCTTTCACTTCTGACGGGCTAGCTGTGGGAAAAACGGATATTCTATTAGTTATAAAGAAACCCAGAAATGGATGCCAAGGGAGCCTCTGTATTTACATTTTTTGTAAATTTAGCAAATAAGTGATACTGCTTTCTTAATGCATTGACCTGACATTTAAATGCAGCAACCTAGTAAAGTTACAACAGTTGTAACTCCAGTCGCTAAGGTTATTGACGGATTAGAAAAAAAATTGTGTTGTGTACTGTAATTCATACAATTATTTTAAGTCAACTTTGTGGTTAAGCATGTACAGTATGTACCTTTTGAAGTTAAAAAAAAAAAGAAAAGAAAAAAGAAAAAGAAAAATGGTTTAGTGTTTAGAAGCATTTCAAGACAAACTTTCCCTGGCAAAAAAAAAAAAAGAAAAAAATATGTTAGTGTTGCTAACCTAGTTTGCTATTTACCATATTTACATTTTTTTTAGATTTAAATGCAATATTATTTATTTATTTGTTTTACTAGATATTATTTATTGGACATGCACAATCCCTCAATTTGTGAAACTATGATCGCAATTAAATGCTTATATACAAGATTGTGTACACTTTCATGGCAGTGTTTATGCATTAATTCTTTTATGTATTTATTTTTCAGTGAGAGTAGTGCAGAGAAAGAATGTTGTCCTCCCAAATAAAAATAAAAAAAGCCATCTGGGTATGAAACCAGGATCACCCTGCTGCAGCAGTGTTCCAGTTAGTCATCATGGGACAAGATGTTAGATGAGGAAAAATAGCTGTAAAATATTGTACTGTTTAGGAAAAAAAAGGATATAATAGAAATAAACAAAAGAAAAAAACATTGTGTTTGCAGAATTTGATGGAGCCTACTGTAAATATTGCATGCATTTTGGTAGAAAAACAATACAAAGTGCAGAGAAACTTGACAGATTATACACAAGTCCTTTAAAAAATCTGGGGTTCAGCAGTTACAAAACTGAAATAACATCAAGAAAAATCTGAATTCCACAAAGCAGCAGTAATAGTTGGCAATGATTTTGTATCTGTGATGCAACAAACTAAAACACCTGTACATCAGGAGTTGGAATCAGTGTGAGAGAGTGGCAAACACGCATATTTGAATAACTCCCAAGTATTCTTATTGTAGTTGTACTCCTAGTACAACTTACTGGCAAATGTGTTCCAAACCGCACTGAAAGGAACATTTCCTTAAAAGTATGTAATACATTTGTTGAGGTGAGGTGGGGTCAAGGGGAACCTTTTGTGTATTGTGAAGAATTTAGTGAACCCGTCAAGCTACAAGGCTAGATCCGCCCCTTTTAATCACTAATTGATTGTGTTCACTGTTAAATAAAACCAAAATCCTATAAGTTATGTTCTACTTTTGTTGTGTGTGTATTGTGTGACGGGGATGGGGCAAGTAGATTTTTCTAGCATTCTGACACCCCTGATTTAGCAAAACTCTTATTTGTGCAATTTCATTCGCTATATTGGGACCTTCACAATTACAAATAATTTACCGACAAGCCTGCCATATCCCAGCCATTTTCCAGTTAAAAATGCTAAAAATGGAAGGCTTTGCATATTTTGTCAACACATACAGTATACCATATGGGTATTTGCATCACAGGCAACTTGACCCAAATTCTTGTACAGGTGTTCATTCAGTGACAGTGAGCTTTACGTTCCTGAAATATGAGAAAACCTAAAATATACAAATGCTGTTCATACAGATTGAGAAGCAAGCCCTGTTCAGTACTTCATGCTAATCTTTTTAGCATGCAAATTGTAGTTAACAAAATAAACATGCCTAGACAAGCTAGTCGGGTACTGTACCAGCTATCTCAGTCCGTTAGCTTTGATAGTATTTTGAAAATAATGCAAAAGCATTCAGTGTGACAGTAAGGCATCAGCCAAGCTTCTGAAATGTCCAACAGTTCCTAAATGTATCCACACTAAAAAGCTAGTGTGCTGTACCGTCACAGCTGGCATTAAAACTGGGATATTTAATATCATCCACATTTTCCTAAAACTACTGACCAGTTTAATATCCTACTATGTGTGCTCTTTGTGATAATTATTGTGCCTGCTTAGATCATTCATTCTCATGCTTACTAACTATTCCATCAGAAGTCGCTTTTGAAAAGACTCATCAAGGCTCATTTCTTAAGAAAGCAAGGGAACATATCAGCTTTGTGCTGTGCACTCAATCCCATAGGATATATTCTGTAAACTGAAGCTGTTCAACGCTTATAAAATCAAGGCCAATAAAGATCTAAGAAAAAAAAAAAAAAAAAGTGAATCCTACACAACACCTAAAATAAAAGTATATTAAAACAAGTAAGAAATGAAATAGGGTTTTGCTCAATTTTTTCTTCTTTTTTTTTTTTTTTTAAGACGCAAACATTAAAAGTTTTGCCAGAGCTGTTCAAATGCCATAATCTGGGGGTACACAAAGACATGAAGCTGGTCAAGTCAGTGTGACCCTTCGGATGTTTCCTGGTTGTGTTTCATTCTTTCAGGTTAGGTATTAGAACAGTGCACCACGAGTTCACCAGAGCTAACCTTTACTGATGCTGCTCAGGTTGCAGCAGTGTCACCTGGGATGAAGGAACTCAATGACATATCGGTTTGAGACACGTTTTATTGTCTTTTATTTCCATAAAGTCTACAGCAACGTTATCTGTATAAAGTAAATTAAATACCAAGGCCGGTTCAGTTATGTTGTTCCTAACCAGAAGACTGGTTATTCCAAACAGACATTCTGGCATTTTGTGCAAGCTACTTATTCACATTCATTTTTTGTGTTCTGGTAATGTTACTGTAATAATAAAAAAAGTTAATAAAAATAATAATAAATGTAATTTTTATTATTAGGGCTACAACATTATAAGAACTGTCTCTTTGACTTGTGTTGTGTAGACCAGACATTTTCTTTTATATTTTATTTAGCCAATATTTTACGCCTTTTATTCTCGAGTCAGGACCACAGGTCTTGAACACATTTCTTAATAAATAATGTGCATAGTACTTGAATGACAAGTTGTTTTTTTTTCTTCTCTTTTGCATTGTAAGTTTTATAAGGAATAAATAATACCAGCATGGTAAACAAGTAATTAATTGGCTTTTAACGAGCCTTTCTCTTTACTATTTTAACCTTGTTCTCAGTTTAAGCACTGTAGAATTATATTTCTAAAACTGCATTCTTGAAAAATACGAAATTTGATTTTGTTGCGCTCCCTGAATCTAATGTATTTGTTTGCACTGAAAACAATAGAACATTGGTCACCTTAACAACTCAGTTTACTGAAAACAAAAATGAATGAAAAAAGATAATCATACTTTTTAGAGCTCCTTCATTTTATGTGTGGTCCAGTGGTTAAAAAAGGGCTTGTAACCAGGAGGTCCCCGGTTCAAATTCCGGCTCATTCACTGACCCACTGTGTTACCCTGAGCAAGTCACTTAACCTCCTTGTGCTCCGTCTTTCGGGTGAGACGTAGTTGTAAGTGACTCTGCAGCTGATGCATCGTTCACACACCCTTGTCTCTGTAAGTCGCCTTGGATAAAGGCGCCTGCTAAATAAACAAATAATAATAATAATAACATCAGAAAGTCACTGTGTTTTATCATATTTTTCCACCATTAACAAAATAGCATGCAAATATTTATCATATGCAATACATTGGGTCTTGTAATTTTTTTTTTTTTTTTTTTACTTGTGCAACTTTGCAGTGGTCTTCCCAAGAATACCTTTTTTTTTTTTTTTTAGAGAGAAATTGATGGTCTGTTTCCAGTTTAAATTTGCAAAAAAATAATGTATAATTAAATGGTAAACACCCATCAGATCGCAATTGATTGCACCTGTACCTAAATCTGACAAGAGTACCACTTTTTGGTATCACACATGTCAAGGCGTTTTCCTTAAGTTAGGCATGTATAGCTCACCTTCGAATTACAGTAGGAGCACATTTAAAAGGTACGGTTATCTATCTGTTCAATAGGGGTCGTGGGGTTGAGCAGCGGTGTCAGTAGCCACCTCTTCAGTGGATACCCATTGTCCCCTATCAACCAGCCTCTCAGACTGGCATCCTGCTGAAATGCAGCTGCCACCTGCGAATTAGCGAGGATAAACAAGTCATGAGCGGATCAACGATAGTTTGCATACACATTTGTGATGTAGTTGTTGGCATCACAGATCACATACTACTTGCATGTGGACAGAATAGGTCGCCTTACAATTTACGTAGAGGTGCCTATTCTGTGTTGGAGCGTGTACCTTAGTGCTACAAGCAAACAGTGTGCTCTCCGCATGTCTCATAAGAACATAAGAGAGTTTACAAACGAGAGGAGGCCATTCAGCCCATCTTGCTCGTTTGGTTGGTAGTAGCTTATTGATCCCAGAATCTCATCAAGCAGCTTCTTGAAGGATCCCAGGGTGTCAGCTTCAACAACATTACTGGGGAGTTGGTTCCAGACCCTCACAATTCTCTGTGTAAAAAAGTGCCTCCTATTTTCTGTTCTGAATGCCCCTTTATCTAATCTCCATTTGTGACCCCTGGTTCTTTTTTCAGGTCAAAAAAGTCCCCTGGGTCGACATTGTCTATACTTTTTAGGATTTTGAATGCTTGAATCAGAGCAGCGCGTAGTCTTCTTTGTTCAAGACTGAATAGATTAAATTCTTTTAGCCTGTCTGCATACGACATGCCTTTTAAACCCGGGATAATTCTGGTTGCTCTTCTTTGCACTCTTTCTAGAGCAGCAATATCCTTTTTGTAATGAGGTGACCAGAACTGAACACAATATTCTAGGTGAGGTCTTACTAAAGCATTGTAAAGTTTTAACATTACTTCCCTTGATTTAAATTCAACACTTCTCACAATATATCCGAGCATCTTGTTGGCCTTTTTTATAGCTTCCCCACATTGACTAGATGAAGACATTTCTGAGTCAACATAAACTCCTAGGTCTTTTTCATAGTTCCCTTATTCAATTTCAGTATCTTCCATTTGATATTTATAATGCACATTTTTATTGCCTGCGTGCAATACTTTTCTCTATTAAATGTCATTTGCCATGTGTCTGCCCAGTTCTGAATGCTGTCTAGATCATTTTGAATGACCTTTGCTGCTGCAACAGTGTTTGCCACTCCTCCTATTTTTGTGTCGTCTGCAAATTTAACAAGTTTGCTTACTATAGCAGAATCTAAATCATTAAATGTAGATTAGGTCTCCTTCCAGGTCAGCCTGAAGCAGATGTCAGTGACTGTTAGTCTGTCGAGGTGAAATTGCTGCATACATTGTGTGTGTCAGACAGGCTCAGAAAAGACAGATGACTTCTAAATATTTGGAGACGTCTCCTCCGCCTTTCTTTGTCTGGCGACGTAGAAATTATTTGATTACATTTTTATTATTGGTGTATTTGTTACCGTCTTTCCTCGCAATTCAGTTTATTAAAACATGTGATACGTTAGACTCAATTCACAAAGCTTCAACTTGTTAAAATAATCAAATAAAGCTTGGTACGCCTTAAATATTTTTTTTTAACTAATCAATTTACAGTAATTCCAGAATGGAGGTGAGAATGAGACAAAGGGCAGAAGGATATTCATGTTGTACAATTCAGACATCCTCTCTGCAGTATCCTCTTTCTGCTGTGCACAGATAAATGGATTAGTCAGAATGGAAAGACTAACCACAGCTTTCAATTATAGGTATTTCATTACTGTAACACTGAGCACCTCCTCAGAATTGCTATAATTAGCTTAAGATTTACTGTAAGAATGTGTGAAGTACTTTTGTTTGGCTGCCTCCAATATATTTCATCCCCAAGGGGGATAATAATCATATGAATCATCATTAGCTATCATCGGAAAAAAAGTCATTTACTCTTGTAAATGTTTTGACATGTTTCTTTTAAAGCTAACCACTGCATGTTTGGAAATATTGAAAAAAAAAGACCCTAAAAAAGATCAGTCAGTTCAAATGAGAACTTCATCGAAGGTCACAGAAGCTGAGGTAGGACTGGCCAGAAATATTAAAACCCATGACCCATTCAATGTATTACAACATTGTAAGAAAGAAAACCATTACCACCACACACTATAAGAAGTCTACAGTGGCTATACAAAATCTAAAAGGTAGCAATGTGGTTGTCCACCGGATTTGAAACATTTACTATTTTTAATACTCGCCCCACCCCACATGTTTACAATAAGCACAAACCGCGGCTGCTAAACTGCCAACACACTTCAGTGGTTTGTCACTAGCACTCACTTTTGTTCTTGTTTCAGAACAGTATCTAGATTAGACCAAAACTAAAAACGTAATAATCAAACTGCATTAAAACGAGTATCCAGGTGCAGGGTAATTAAGAGGTGCAGTCAGTCTAAAGTACCTTGCTCAAGGGTACATCAGCAATGTCACCCACCAGGGATTGAACCCACAACCCTCCGGTCAAGAGTCCAGAGCCCTAACCCTTACCTCACACTGCTGTGTCCGGGGTCTGTATTATAGGGGCAAACGAACAACCGTGAGTGGCGGTCAAGTTACTATATATATATATATATATATATATATATATATATATATATATATATATATATATATATATATATATATATATATATATATATAGAATTGGAATAAAACAATTTTCGTGAGATAGCTCTCTCTAAGTAATTCACTTAGGATAAGCCCAGTTTTTAGAGAGATACATATTACAACATGAAGTTGAACTCTCTCTCAACACCGCAGACATGGAACATTGCTATTGTAGTGTATAGCAAATAACAAAAAAAATAATAATAACTCCACTCTGAACTGCAGACCAGTAAACCAATTTTACTTGTATATAAATATATTATTTCAGGGTTATCCTTTTGTAAATCTATTCAGTGCTAAAAGAGTAAAGACGAAACTAAAATAAAATATACTGAAATTGTGATTATGAATCATATACAGGATCATCATGAGGGCCGAACGTAAGGGTACATTTTTACCTTTGACGGTTCGGAACACATTCCCGAATGAAGGTTCAAATCTTAGTACTAATTTGCATAATTTACTGGTAACCGTCACCATAGCTACCAGTTTATATTTGATTTGATCTTACAAGCAACCCATATAAATTGAATACAACATTCACATGTAGTTAAATATGTTATATAGAACAGTAAATCATGTTTTTATAATATAAATACATGTTTATGTACACGTAATTGATGCTGCTTGTGATACATACATATACAGTAGTGTTGGACAATAATGCAATTTTCTGTTATCAATTATCGGCTGTAAATTATCACGATAAATTTATCGTAACATGTCTTATTATTGCTAAAAATGCTTTCCAGTTCATACAAGTTCTAAATTGTGATAAAAACATTTTAGCTATTGAACAGTTTCACATTCCAAACACAAATCATATGTTACTGTAACCCCCGGTTGGGATCTTCATATACAGCTCTTGCTCATTTATTTCTGAACCCAAAAAGTAGGGTTGCAACCTTTATAAAATAAAAATTCATTTACATTTACACTTTTTATTTATTATTATTTAGCATACGCCTTTATCCAAGGCGACTTACAGAGACTAGGGTGTGTGAGCTATGCATCAGCTGCAGAGTCACTTACAATTACATCTCACCCGAAAGACGGAGCACAAGGAGGTTAAGTGACTTGCTCAGGGTCACACAATGAGTCAGGGGCTGAGGTGGGATTTGAACCGGGGACCTCCTGGATACAAGCCCTTTTCTTTAACCACTGGACCATACAGCCTCCTCCACTTTATGACTTGCAACTTCTTTTGCACACTGCAGGGTACCCCAACGTATCTTTATAACATTTATTCCCCTGGTCCCACCCTAGTCTGGGTGAACATCTTTTTACAAACTGTAGCTAAATGATAGGTTTCTCTGGGGGGTTTTTTTTTCTGTCTTCCAGCTTTCTGAAACACATTTCTTGGACACTGCAGAGGTGCTTGCCTCTGTGCTGTGACCTTTCAACTCTAGTTTATTTTTATTTATTTTTTTAAAGTGAAGTGCTCAGTTTTTTAAATTTAATTTAGTGTTGGCTTATATTTTATGTTTCATACTTATTCTACCATAACACCTCTCTTAAAACATGTTGTACACTAGGTATTTTATTGAAGCATGAGACCTACAACATACCTCTCCACTAATTAATATACAGCGTCCACAGATATTGTGAGCTGGTGTGGATTCTCTCTCAAATATCCTTTCATGTGTAACGGCTGTTTTCAATTTGTTCGCAGCCGACATCGTTGTTGTATTCTCTGGATGAAACTAGGCATGGTGAAATATGGTACGTTGTACAAATCATTTCTCAAAACTAAATAACCACTACAATGAAAAGTAAGAACAGGTGATTTCTAGGATGTACAGTTCATGCACGCTGTACACGACAATGCATTGACTATTTCCACTCAGCATACAAACATTATATACCTTGGAATTTCTGTACCCTGCTGGGTGCTACCGATTCCTGGCCTCAGTGCTGACCTCCATTGTTATAATATACTTGATACAGTATATTAATCTTCTGTGTTAAATTCACTTATTCTGCTCTTCACTTAAAGTGAAATAATTCAGAATAGGCAATCATACCTTCAAATTCTTTAGCCGCAAACACCTCCAGAAAACCCACTATAAATCATTGAACCTAAAAAAAAAAATAAAAAAGGTTACAGAGATGTCGATCAGGTATAAAATAATGCCTACTGCACAGCTACATAAATAACCATGTTGGCATTCTGTCATGATTGCTTTCTAAATGGCTATAAAATTGTAATTGTTTAGAGAAATAACCAGCAGGAGTATCTGTGTATTTCCTGTCCAATTTATTTTGCATTTTATCCTGATGCTCTGCCCTGCCCCGGAAATGTACCCAGCCCTACCACACGACCACTCAAAGGGAGACAAACGGGTCTGTAGTGCAGTCAGAAGGTTCAAACCAGCTCCATCAAATTACCATGAAACTGACCCAAAAAGTTGACCTGCATTCTGATTTTCAAAACATTAATGGATCTCAAACATACAGTACATGACAAATACATGAAATCAAAGTTTAATTCCATGAGCTTGTGTAATACATTAAATCAACAGCCACACCAAATCTTGTCAATCTAGTGGTGGTGGTGCTTTGGTTTCACTTTTTTCACTATGTTGCATAAAAGTTTAAAACTGTGGAAACCTGAATTTCACTAACTTATGTTTAAAAAAAGTAAGTAGCGGGGTTCCCCACGTGTTGTTAAATACATACCTGTAACTTCTTGTCATTGATGACATCCTGACAGCTTTTTACACTTATAAACTTTTAAGTCCATTTCAAAGCCCTTTCCAAAATGTCCGCTCTAGTGCACTGACAGTGTAAGGATTATTGCCCACATTGTCAAACAGGTAACACAGCAATAACGATCCATGATGCAGTACGGAACAGAAAAGCCTGAGCACTTACGCTTTTTTTTTTTTGTTTTTTTTTTTAAATCTCTCTTCCTGCAGTGATTTAGAGGACATATCTCAAACCCCAGTGCACTAGAGTGGACATTTTGAAAAGAGCTTGGAAACAGACTTTAAAGTTAAAACTTTGTAAAAAAAAAAAGTTGTCAGGATGTTAACAATGACAAGAAGTGTAAAAAATTGTCAGGAATGAAAAGAACAATTACAGATATGTTAGTTAAACAGTTGTTGTAGCAACACATAGGGACATGCAACATAACCCTCAATATACTAAATGTGTGGCCAATATCCGACTGGCTGTACACTACAGTACTGCTTGTGCCTTTCCATCCGAGGTGGACCAATGTCTTATGCCAATGTCACCTTGAAACTATTTAAAATGATCAAATCCGTCACAAAAAAAAGTTCATCAAAATGTGTTATTTTTGACAACTTCAGACATGTTTTACTGCATCATCATTCACACTGGTGTTGCTTGAAAATAAGCTGCTTTCAGGAGACCTACAGCTGTTCATCACTGTGAGACAGAGCACTCTCCATTGCTTTTGCCATTGCCTAACATGAACAAGCTGAGCTTCTAAGCTTTCCAACGATACCGCCCCTTTCAGTCTAGCTGCTACATTGATGGAGTAATAGACTCAAAATGGAACCTAAGCTGTGAACACCGTAGTTCTGGCTAGGAGTTCCGCATACACACACTGAGGTAGGTGGCTTTTACTGTCCCTGAGTAATATGTGTGCTACCTTCGGTGCGCTGGGGCCCCAAAATGAATGGGGCTGAGTTTTAAGAGTTAAAGCAAAAGTCACCGCTTGCAAAACACCTAGATCAGGGTTCTTCAACAGGCGGCACCCCGCGAGAGCCTTTCTTTTGCCCGTCAAGCGTCAGCTGTCTTTCATTACAAAAACTGAAATTGCTAATAGGCAAGATTATAAGGTCGCCGCTATCTACAGGGTATTTGCTTCCCCTAACAAGCGTTTTTTTTTTGGCAGCCTAATACAGGAACAAGTCAGGTGATTGGCCAAGCTTTAATTCTGATGAGCTATGATTTTGGTATGTGTCACAAATCTCCGCCCATTTGCTTAGTTTTAGTGCCTCATTGGTTGAGCAATGAGAGAAGGCTTCGTGCAATATGAAAACAGCGGTAATAATATTATTTTCTTTAGTGCGGCGAAACTATCTGAATATTCTTACAAACATTGCTGCACATTCAAGCCAAAAATCCACATCTGTGTCTAAAACGGCAAGTGTTGTGTGGGAGTAACATAAAAAACAACAACAAAGTGATGCTTCAGATTTGGCAAGCGAGTCGTGGGATACAGCTGCAGGTAATGCACATCAATCAAAAATGCATCACACTTTCCAGACACTGGCCAAACTAGCAAGGTAAATCTTACGTATACTGATCAACGCTTTGTTTTGTTGTGATCCTATTTTCTGTTATGAGGAGAGAAATAAACGAAAACCAAAATGGTGTTTTTTTTTCTTTGTACAATGCCCCCTTTTCCACATATATATTTAGAGTTTATTTAAGTTAAATTTGACAGTTTTCACTTGCATGCATAGCTTTAAAAAAAAAAAAGTAAACCCCAGTAATGCTATTACTTTATGAAAATGGTTCATGGCAGGGATGAAAAAAGAAGTTAAAAAGAAAAAAGCAATGTCTACTTATGTACTGTTTCTGCCTGAAATACACACGTGAAAAGTGTATAATCTTAAGTTTGACGTCCTCTGCTTTACAGTTAATTCAGTGGAAAAAACCAAAGCCTTCACAACCTATTCTGGAATATTACAGTTTTACATATTATTTTAGGATAAACAGTATTGGAAATTGCTTTATAGATTTAGGTGGGAATTGTGCAGCATGTGATTGGAAGAGGAAAATGAAAGTAGTTTTTGTATTCATTTAACTTAAATACGTTAGTAATGTACTTTAGCTTAGGTATTGTATTATGTTATATGACTGATTAACCTATTGCGTTTGATCTGTTGTAAGAGCAATAACTTTTTTTTTTTTTTTAAATCTTCCAAAAACACCAGATGTTTGTCTCCAGTTTATTGTAGAAAGTCTTGGGAAAGTTGAGCGGGGCTGCCTGTATGTTTTAAAATGAGAAACAGTTTGGTTTTACTATAGAAATACATGAAAAAACTTAAGTGCACATGTCTACAGTCCCTTTATTTTTCATATGATAACCCAAGTATTGTTAGGAAAATTAGCAATGCAGCCACCAGTAAGTGTTCAGTCACAGAAAATTGGCCGAAGAAACCTAGTCTGTCAAAGATCTTTTATTTGGGTTTAAAAACCTGTTTGGCATCAGTAAGAAATGCACCTGCGGCACGCCTCTCAAAGATGGCACGGTGGATATGCACTTAAGTTTATTTTCCTCTCTGTTTGCTGTCATGCCATGCATTTAATTTAGAAACTTTTCGTTTACATTTAAACACATTGGACCTAGCACATGCATATTTAGACATCGTGCTACACTAACTTTTAATCAGGCGCTTAATAAAATGCTTATACAACATAAGTGTTTTTGTTAGTTAACTTGAATGCTTGCTGCAAAGTAATTGTAGTGTACTGAGTTTCTATAATGCTTAAAGATAGTGGCCGAGAATCACGTACGAGAGAATAAAGTCTCGCGGCATTTAAAATATCCAGCACTACTTTTATTTAGTATGTGCTTTCATCACTGACACCCACTTCCTTAGAGACTGCTGTAGTGTTTCAGGCATTCTAAATTGGGTGAAAAATACAGTAGCTTGGTGTCTTAAAATATCTGAGGGATTTTCCCACACTGAATGTTGCAGATCTGCGGGAGCAACTTGGAAATGTGCGATCCTGCGCTGAAATTCAAGCCCTGCACTGAATTAACCATGTACTGTATCAGGCCTACACTTTATTGTTTATTGTGACCCTTCACAAATCCACTGCAAATTAAAGCAATGTGGCAGGAAAAAGGGTTCATTCTTACTGCACAACTGTTAATGAAACTTGACTGAGAAAAGCATACAGCTGTCTCCCAAACCTCAAACTGCTCTGTCGTTACACCCACAGAAACTTAAAAGTATTGCACTAGAACCTGAACAGGGCAGCCATATTAGGTCAGAGGTCACTGTCAAGGTCACCAATACATTTAGCATACAGAGTTTAATATTAACCCTGCAAATATTAAAGCAAGCCCCTCCCATGATCTCTGTGGTTTGAGGGTCTGGCAGTGCAGAAGAGGTAGCTTTGTAAAATTACTGCCATTCAAGTATTCCTTTTTCCTTGGACAATATCCACGATCAAACTAGAAAATCATAGAACACAGTTGTGGAAAGAGCATGAAGCTAGTATCTGAAAGAGCTAGGACTCCATAAAACAAATAGCCATATGGCCACAACATGACAGCCACCTTTGGTGACAAGTCAAAGTGAAGGGTACGGTTACATTTTTCCTGAGGGAGTTCCGTAACAGTCAGTATCTCAAATAGTGGTGGCAGCAGGGTGTTTATAAGCTCCCCACGTTCTTCACAATTTACTGTACCAGGCGGTGTGGGAGAGTGAATTAGTCCTCAACACCTTAGGTTCTTTTGTCACTGAAGGAGGCATCAATATTGTACATGTTTGTGCTTCTCCAGTTCAGTTCTGCGCAGATATGTAGGTTCATATTTTCTGTATGACCTAAACTCATTACCCTGTGGCCCAGACATGATTGTGCTTTCTACTAACTTAGTAAGCCGCCAGCACAATTAGTTTGAGTTGCTGCTAGTTTCTTTAAGCCAGCCCCTGCTCTGCGTAAGCAAGTATCCTGGTCTATTTCAATTAGCTCTTCTTTGGTGACAGTATCAATATTTCAATCTTGATTTGTATCAAGAATCTACTGTCTCATGTCACAGTTGCTCCATCTGGCATCCGGTGCTGATTAATGGGCGAGGTAACCATGTTAACCAACTTGTTCAAACCCTCAAAGATGCCGGCACATTTTTGCCAAGTAATGTTTCTGATAATTGTGAGAAATATTAAAATCATGCACTCGTGGTCTAAAACTTCACACAGTAGGCATATTAAACTTTATCATGGAACACAGGAACCAGTCGAGACAACCTCAGATAAAATGCTAAAAACGTATCTTTCATTACATTACTGTACAAAACAGAGAAAGTACATTACACAGTATGCAGTTGAATAAACATGAAGAAATGAACACTGTAGATCTAGTTCTTGTGGAAGGTGGAGACTGTTTCAATAGAGGCATACTATACAAACAAAGAACAGGAATCACAGGGTTTCAAACTACATTAAACAAAAGCCATGGTGTATTGCTATAAAAAAAGAGAACGAGAAAACATGTACAGTATGCAAGTTTAGTAAGTGTGCATCTACAGTACTATAAAACCACAAGAACTCACTGCAATTAAGCAATTAGACTAACACAGCTAAGAACTAAAAAAAAATAAAAATGTCCAGAAAACACAAACTGGCATTGGTGCACTGAATAAAGAACATGGTGTTGTAAAAGGATGTAAAAGTGGCTGCCAGTCTAGCACTCCTATTTGTCCTCCCCAAGTTATCGATGAATAAAATATACCAATCGCTCCCAGTGCTGCACTTCTAGCGTGTCCCTGCAAGCCACTTCAGGAGGTTACAGTACATGAAGATTACACAAAATTACGTGACTCATTAGCAAAGCGGTGATAGGCTACAGAGGGCATACTTCCAGGAAACTCCCAGAAGCCTGACACTTTGGTTTTCCTTGAGCACTGTTTTTCTTAAGACTCACTTAGCAATCTGTAAATGCTGTTCATTTAGGCTAGAGCTCTAAAAAACAAAAACCCCACATAACAAATAAAAAAAAAAACATTATAATCCAATACATGTTTACCATAATGTGTCCATCTTTTATACAGGAAAAATGTGAGACCTATGATACGATTGCAATTAACATTTATTGGAATAATTTTGTGAGCTCTATGGGTCTCATTTACGAAAGGGCACTAAACATTATGGCGCACCATAATTGCAATTAGCGTGCACGTTCATGATTTCCGTATTTACCATTGCAATTTTATTCATTGTCGCGCAAAACAGTGGGCATATTATGGAGCACACTGATTTTACTGTGCCACGTTATGCGATTTGTATGGTAATGCATGAAATTGTATTTAAATGAGGCATCCCGCTCTGAATAATGAGATGAGCTTCATTCACACCGTATTTACTAAATGGCGATAATCATAGTGAGCACCTTAAAGTGAGCGATAATTTGTTTGGAAACCAGGCTTTAACCACTGATAGGCGCACTATCTAAACCTATTTTTCTGGGCTGAAATCTATCTGGCATCATGGAGGCATTACTTGCATTAAAGTTCCTACATACAGCAGTGAAAATTACCTGTAAATAACAGTTATATTAAGCGTGAATAAACGTGAATGAATGTTATAATTTCTTAGATTATTTTATAGTTCATTACATTGGTACAAATCATAGAGTGGTTAAATAAAACACTGGACCAATCAAGGTATCATAATTTAAAACAACCTCCTCCACTAGAATTTCTAATTCCTCTGCGTGCAGTTTTAGTTTGCGTTGCCTGGCCCTGGCGGAGGGCTGCGACTGCTGATCGCTCATTTTTGGTCAATGTAAGCCATCTCCACCTTTCACAATCAGCCACTAACCAAACGCTACGCCTCGACTGCTGGGACTTTTTACATCACAGTGGTCACAAGTAAGTCTCGGACATTATCGTGCACATTAACTTATCACTCACAATACATATAGTGTGCATTCTATGGTATGTAAATTAGCCAAACAGTGTTAGTAAATGGGACAGTAAATTTAGATTTATGATGCACGTTAGGCTCACTACTTAATGTGCACGTTCCAGATACATCTAGTGCACTTTTGTAAATGTCTGAGATGCTTGTTTATGTTTTGGTATGTTTACTTGTGTAGTTTGATTGTGGTAATGGCTTTTTTGAGTAAACAACTTTTTCATTAAGTACTTATTGTAAACAAAATAAAGTTTACAAAGAAGCATTTTCTTGTTTTCTCACATTCTTCTTAACCACGGAAAAAACAGAACCGCGCAATGCAAACCAGTTTATAAAGCAGACATGACGCAGGTATTCTACCTGTGGGGCCGTAGACCACAGACAGTACTGACTCTCTTCAGAAATCATATGCGCACTTTCGTCTCCACAGCTCACATTTCTTTATATTGCATTGCACAACTTCTATTAAGTTCCTCATCATTGCTTAAAATGTATTGACGGCTGAGGGGTTAACTGTCTGGTACTGTAGTTGCTAATAAACTGGTAACTTCAGAATACTCAGTTAAGGCTGTAAAAGTAGCATAAGATGATAAACGGTAAACAAATTTTAAAAAAGTAGTATTTTACTAAGCTGTTTACCATTTATTGTATCCTGATCATATTATAAACTGCTGTCCAGGAATGTATACCATACATACCAAATATAATGACCATAAAAATATATAAATAAAAGTTTATTTAGTATTTTATTAATTCTGTAGGATGTCAAGTTTATTGAAAAAGTTCAAGACAAAACTTTAGGCTAAACATATTATACGTAGATATTTCACAACCTTACAGTCAATCAGAAATTCTGAGGCACAGCAAGAAACCAAATCGTGTTCTGTAGAAAATCGGCTTTGGCTGAGACTAAATGCTTTACTGTACCATCAGACTACTGTAGCATTCATAGATGATCAAATCTTCATGCTCTACATCAACCTGTCCTTGAAAACTTCAGAAAACGCTGTGCAGCAACAACAACTGTCAAGCACAATTATAGCTCAGAATCAGCATCATGAAAAATATAAAATCACAAAAGCCATGAACTCCATCCACAGGAGCTTGTACATGTGAAAGTGTAACTGTGACAAAAGAACCATATACACCCCCCAGTGAGGGAGAATAAACAAGACATCTCAGAACGGTCATCCACCACCAGAAAGCTCCATTGCAGAAGACAATACAATACATGGTAGACGACTGATAGGTACAACATCAGTATTCCCGTATTCCAGACTATGTCCTGAATGTCTGTTGGTGCTGCAGGCACAGCGTTGTGGATTAGAGGGTTCTTCCCATCTCAAAATGTTTCACTTTTATTTAAATTTGTACACTCTACTTTAAAATGTAGCTATCATACAAATTCCTGCAAACAACATAAAAAAATGCATAAACAAAGTGTAATCTACAGGAAAGCCCGCCGCACACAGCCTGACTCAAGCCGTCCCGACTCATCTCATCTCAACTGGCCGTACAGAGTTTGGATGAATCGTATCAGTGTGCGTGCCCTTAAAACCAAGATTATGCAGATTTCAGTTGTGATGTCTTCAGATTTGAAGATTGAACATGTTGAATCTTTTTCAGACGCAGTTTCGTTCAGATGTGATCAGTCTGTCTGTGTGCAGCAGTTGCTGACCAAGACTGACTGAGACCGATTAGTCATAAGGGTGTCAACCAATGGTGAAGCAGGTCTAAGTGACGTAGCTTATCATGTAACTTGCCACAAGATGGCGGAATATTGACAGCTTTAGTTCCACAGGTAAAAATACATTAGTCTTGAATTGCTCTGAGTGTCCTGAATTAAAAAATATCAGATATGTGCACATTTGAATAGGTTTTTTTAGGCGTTTACTAATCAAAGGTAATTATCAATTTACCTTTTTTTATTATCAATCTACTGGCAGCCTATATTTTCTTACCTCGCTAAAACAGAAGTAACCGGTGTGTCGATCTCCAATAGGTCACAAATCACAAGCCCCCTAAATCCACACGCTGAGAAAGAAAAAAACCGCCAAAGTCAAATAAAAAATCAACAGGTTGGATTTTATTTACCACAGGCTAAAGTGTAGTAGACAAGCTATACAAAAAGTCAAACACTGCCTGAAACGTTTGCACGGTGTAAATGGACAATTAATTAATAGGCTAAGCGCTTCTTTGTTGCCTTGCAGCGCTGTCTCCGCCGTCTAATCAGCATACGATGCCATGCATAATATGAGGGTCACTATGTTGGGCTAAGTTAATACAAAAATGTGTACAGGGCAGTATTAATTAAATCTGCATACATAGTAATCACCAGGATCTAGTTGTGGTCCGTCTAATTCAGTCTTAGCAGTGTGCGACACCCAGTCGGGAAAAACTCAATTGTGACGTCAAACCAAAACTGAGCACAACTGATCGCAAAATCTGTGCATACTCAGATGAGATGAGTTGGGATGGCTTGAGTCGGGCTGTGTGCAGCGGGCTTAAGAGACCAATCGTTTATGCCCCCAATCCCCACTTGGACTTGCACCGAGAAAAACTGGATTTATAAATGTTGTACTGCTTCCTCTGTGTTGTATACTCTATCTATACCCACATGATGGATGTCACAGTTGGACAAGTGGGATTTGTAAAACTAAAATAAAATATCCAGAGATCTGTATTGAAGGGTTTTTTTTTATGTTATAATGAGAGATTTATCAAAGTACTCAATGCAAAGCACTGTTTGCAGAATTGTCTGAACCTGTGGATCACTCAATTCAATGACCCGTCCTGGATATCGGATGCAATGCAACATCAAGCCAAACAGCAACTTTCTTAATCCTGTGAGCAAGTTTAGAAACCTGCATTAAATCAAACACAGTGCGACAATATCACTAATATGACAGTATCATCTTCTGACTTGAATGATTATATAATCTTCTCTACTTCAGCACAGCTACATTTCCAATGAGCTCGTAGTTCTATAATAATGAATCTGTGCAACTGTAGCTGCACACCTGGAGTCCCACGGTCACCCTGCAAACACTGTTGCTTCTATCTCACTTGGATTGTAAGAGTTTCTGCTCTACGCAGTCTATGCAGCACTCTGCTAAACATCACGTGTAGAAACAACTCCAGGGATGCCAATCTGATTTCCACTCCAAGTGAAGTACAGAAAGCTACCCCATGCTCTTTACTGAACATTAACATGACTTACTTCATAGGCATACTTTACGAGTTTACGGTCGCTACCCATTTTTGAAACATTGTTTGTGTTTTTGAACAGACAGTTAGTTCACAGCGTATTTTGAAAGTTTTTTTTTTCTTTTTCTTAGAAAACAGAAGTATGTATAACTCTACTCTAACACAGAGTCTGGTATTTTAGTAACAGGGGGGTTTCCCCCCTTGGCTGCAGGTGCAGAAAACAAAGAAAAAGGCTGCATACTACAAAAAATATATTTTGTATTTTTATTTTTTTTTTTATTTAGCGGACTTACTGCGTTTCAAAAGTCAATGACATAGTACGCTCCATCCAGGGTAAATAAAGCAAATGTCCAAACTGACCTTTATTCCAAACCACAACACAATTCTAATAATAACTAGGCCGATTTGATAATAGCAGCTGTAGAAACTAGGGCTGTAACAAAGGGTACATTTTGACCATCGAAGGTTTGGAACACATTACCGAACGAAGGTTCGAACTTTCGATGGTACTAATTTACATAAGTTACTGCTGATTGTCACCTTAGAGTTCATGTTTGAATGAAAATCCTTTTAGCTCACAGGTAATTCATATACATGGAATAAAACATTCACATGTAGTTTCAAATGTTGTTTATGTACACAATTAATGCAGCTTGCGATACTCATACATATACAGTAAAGAAAAGAATGACTAGGATGAGTGAGGGGTATTTTTCTCTGGTGTACTCCATCATTAAATTCTTGTAGTTCACACAGTGTAGTTTACATTTAGAGGATGCCACAATGAAACAATTTGCTTTATTTACGTATTAATTAAAGATTGAGTAATTTAGTTTGGTATGTAACTATTTCACAAACCACCACTTCCAACATCCTTAAATGTACAGTTTGGAGGTACTATAGAGCTACAACTACTGTACTACAAAAAAAAAAAAATCAAATTTAAAAAAGAAAGAAAAAAATATCTAAAATAAAAATAAAATAAGATTTTTGGACTTTTTAAAAACATCAAAAAAAAAAAAAAAAAAAAAAATCACCAACCCTGGCACAAACTAGATCAATGGAAAAGTTAAGATACAGTGAATCACTCAGTATTCAACCCCTATGTAAGATCTGAGCTTTACTAAGCGCCCATTATGTTTTGCAGTGGGCACTTAGTGATGGTAATCTACTCCATCTCATCTTTGCTGTTACAGTAAATCACAATGAACTAGAAAACAAGTGGCTACAGTATTTTAAATGTACAGGCATGACACCACACCTATAGGAATAATGTATTATTTTAATAATAAACCCAGCTGTACACTGTACAATGCCAAGTATTTACTTTTCTAGTTTGTTAGCAAACATACCTAGCTTTACTGTAATATTAATGATTCCTGAAATGAAGCCAGGGTACTTATTCAAGGGCAAGGGGAAACAGATAGCACAGTACTGCCCAGTGTGAAGGGTATTATTGCCATTATGAACCAAAACACTTTTTAGCATATAATGTACATAGATAAAGGGAAGCTTAAAGGTGTATTCATTTGTACACAGGGATGCACACAAAATACTCTTCACCAGCTCACTGTGATGAGTCGCACATACTGTAATTCACAGTGCAGTGCAATACATCTAAACTAGTGCTGGGACAAACAAAGGGTTTTCATGTTCGGATATTCGCTCATAATTTAAATATTCGTTTGAATATTCATTTGTTTTTCAAAAAGTAATACAAGCCATTATATTGCTCTGAACGCAGGCAGAGACAGCATAGCTGCAGGGGCGGGCTGCCGTGGCCCCTGTGTGTGTCTTTATTTTACAGCAGGACCTTACAATATGTAACACGTTAAAATAGAAAAATATTCCAGGAGTAAAGAATAAGTTGTGTAGGACTTACTTTACCTCAGTGAATTAACTACAAAACAAAAGGATGCCAAATAGTAGTTCAAGTTAAACAGTGTTTTATTTATTCTTGAAATAAATAGTACATAAAGTTGACAAGACATTTTATTTCTTTCCTTGACATTGCCGTTTCTTCACAGTAAACAATGGCCATCAACACACGTAATTTAATGTCTAAAGGATGGAGACATTTTACAGCAGCACAGCAGAGAGAAAAGCATAGAGGAACTGGTTTAGAGCGAATACAAAAAAGGGGAAACAGTGTAATCTAATGTATTTGACTTATAATTATATTAGAACATGTATTCTGTCATGTGTTTTAATATACAGTGCCTATAGAAAGTCTACACCCCCTTGAACTTTTCACATTTTGTTGTATCAGTGCCTCAGAGTTTCATGCATTTAAATAAGGATTTTTTTTCCCACTTATCTACACACCATACTCCACACTGTTAAGGGGAAAAAAGTTTTTATTAAGAAATAAATTATATATTAAATACAAAACTGAAAGATCATAAATGGATAAGTCTCTACCCCCATGAGTTAATACTTGGTGGAAGCACCTTTGGCAGCAATTACAGCTGTGAGTCTGTTGGGATAGGTCTCTACCAACTTTGCACACCTAGATTTGGCAATATTTGACCATTCTTCTTTACAAAACTGTTCAAGCTCTGTCAGGTTCCTTGGGGAGCGCTGATAGACAGCAATCTTCAAGTCATGCCACAAATTTTCGATTGGATTTAGGTCGGGGCTCTGACTGGGCCACTCAAGGACATTTACCTTTTGTTCCTTCCGTCCCAGTTTCAGCTTTCTTGCAGAGGGCAGCAGGTTTTCCTCAAGGACTTCTCTGTACTTTGCTCCATTCATTTTCCCTTCTATCCTGACAAGTGCCCCAGTCCCTGCCGATGAGAAACACCCCCATAACATGATGCTGCCACCACGTTTCACAGTAGGGATGGTGTTCTTTGGATGATGCGCTGTGTTGGGTTTGCACCAAACATAACGCTTTGCATTTAGGCCAAAATGTTCCATTTTAGTTTTCTCAGACCACAAAACTTTTTGCCACATGGATACAGAATCTCCTGAGTGTTTTTTTGCATACTTCAAAACGGGATTCAAGGTGGGCTTTCTTGAATAATGGCTTCCTTCTTGCCACCCTACCATACAGGGCAGATTTGTGGAGTGCTTGGGATATTGTTGTCACATGCACACTTTGACCAGTCTTGGCCAGAAAAGCCTGTGATCAGTCTCCTTCTTGCTCGATCATCCAGTGTGAAGGGACGGCCTGATCTAGGCAGGGTCTTGGTGGTGCCATACACCTTCCACTTCTTAATAATCGTCTTCACCGTGCTCCAAGGGATATTCAAGGCCTTTGATATTTTTTTTATACCCATCCCCTGATCTGTGCCTTTCAACAATTTTGTCCTGGAGTTCTTTTGAAAGCGCCTTGGTGCTCATGGTTGAGTCTTTGCTTTGAAATGCTCTACCCAGCAGAGGGAACCTACAGGAACTGCTGAATTTATCCTGAAATCATGTGAATCACTACAATTTAACACAGGTGGAAGCCACTTAACTTGGTGTGTGATTTTGAAGGTGATTGGTTACACCTGAGCTCATTTAGGATTGCTATTATTATTCATGTATTTCTGAGCAGACGCCAGGGGGTGGACACTTATCCAACCAAGATATTTCAGTTTTTATTTTTAATTAATTTTCTACAAATTTCTAGAATATTTTTTTCACTTGGAAGTTGTGGGGTAGGATGTGTAGATAAAAAAAAAAAAAAAAAAAAATATTTTAATTCCAGGCTATAAGGCAACAAAAGGTGAACATTTTGAAAGGGGGTGTAGACTTTCTATAGGCACTTTTATATGTTTTTACAACATTTATAAATATCAAGAAACAAGTGGCTATAAGCATATATACTAGTTCATCATTTTGTTTTTTTTTCCTTATTATTGATAATAATGGAATGAATAAACTATTATTTTATTTATAAATATTTATTTTGAGAAAAAAAAAAAAAAAAAAAAAAAAAATCGAGGAGTAGTGTCCATTATTGTTTATAAAGACCCTGAGAATAAACATGTATTATTGTAAAGGTCCCTCTGGTCATAGAATAATGTTTTTTTATATATATATATATATATATATATATATATATATATATATATATATATATATATACACATACACACACACACACACATGTATCTCTAAGCATAATACATAATAAAAAATACTTTAAAAAATAAATAAATACAAAATAAATTGTGTTGGGGGGGAAAAAAAGCTAAAAGTTTGTATGGTTTCTGAAGTACTTTATAATGTTCCAGACTTTATAGTGTTCTGGAAAAGAAGGACACCATTTCCAAGATGCTACTGAAAAAAGATAGATTTTTACTGAATTTTTATAAGAAGAGAGTCAACTACAGACTTTCCATAGAAATTACTATGTTACACACACCAATATTTACATTACATTTTTTATAATTTTTAATATATATATATATATATTATACATACAGTACTGTGCAAAAGTTTTAGGCAGGTGTGAAAAAATGCTGTAAAGTAAGAATGCTTTCAAAAATAGACATGTTAATAGAATATATTTATCAATTAACTAAATGCAAAGTGAGTGAACAGAAGAAAAATCTAAATCAAATCCATATTTGGTGTGACCACCCTTTGCCTTCAAAACAGCATCAATTCTTCTAGGTACACTTGCACAAAGTCAGGGATTTTGTAGGCATATAGTCAGGTGTATGATTAAACAATTATACCAAACAGGTGCTAATGATCATCAATTCAATATGTAGGTTGAAACACAATCATTAACTGAAACAGAAACAGCTGTGTAGGAGGAATAAAACTGGGTGAGGAACAGCCAAACTCAGCTAACAAGGTGAGGTTGCTGAAGACAGTTTACTGTCAAAAGTCATACACCATGGCAAGACTGAGCACAGCAACAAGACACAAGGTAGTTATACTGCATCAGCAAGGTCTCTCCCAGGCAGAAATTTCAAGGCAGACAGGGCTTTCCAGATGTGCTGTCCAAGCTCTTTGAAGAAGCATAAAGAAACGGGCAACGTTGAGGACCAGAGACGCAGTGGTCGGCCAAGGAAACTTACTGCAGCAGATGAAAGACACATCATGCTTACTTCCCTTCGCAATCGGAAGATGTCCAGCAGTGCCATCAGCTCAGAATTGGCAGAAAACAGTGGGACCCTGGTACACCCATCTACTGTCCGAGAAGTCTGGTCAGAAGTGGCCTTCATGGAAGACTTATGCCAAAAGCCATACCTCCGACGTGGAAACAAGGCCAAGCGACTCAACTATGCACGAAAACACAGGAACTGGGGTGCAGAAAAATGGCAGCAGGTACTCTGGACTGATGAGTCAAAATTTGAAATATTTGGCTGTAGCAGAAGGCAGTTTGTTCGCTGAAGGGCTGGAGAGCGGTACACGAATGAGTGTCTGCAGGCAACAGTGAAGCATGGTGGAGGTTCCTTGCAAGTTTGGGGCTGCATTTCTGCAAATGGAGTTGGGGATTTGGTCAGAAATAATGGTCTCCTCAATGCTGAGAAGTACAGGCAGATACTTATCCATCATGCAATACCATCAGGGAGGCATCTGATTGGCCCCAAATTTATTCTGCAGCATGACAACGACCCCAAACATACAGCTTAAAGTCATTAAGAACTATCTTCAGCGTAAAGAAGAACAAGGAGTCCTGGAAGTGATGGTATGGCCCCCACAGAGCCCTGATCTCAACATCATCGAAGTCTGTCTGGGATTACATGAAGAGAGAGAAGCAACTGAGGCTGCCTAAATCCACAGAAGAACTGTGGTTAGTTCTCCAAGATGTTTGGGCCAACCTACCTGCCGAAGTTCCTTCAAAAACTGTGTGCAAGTGTACCTAGAAGAATTGATGCTGTTTTGAAGGCAAAGGGTGGTCACACCAAATATTGATTTGATGTAGATTTTTCTTCTGTTCACTCACTTTGCATTTTGTTAATTGATAAATATAAACTATTAACATGTCTATTTTTGAAAGCATTCTTACTTTACAGCATTTTTTCACACCTGCCTAAAACTTTTGCACAGTACTGTATATATATATATATATATATATATATATATATATTTTTTTTTTACACATTCCACTAGGTATACTCTAGTCCAGCTGCCTGTTCTTCCAATACTGGATTATGGTGATGACTACAAAATGGCTTTGAAAGCTGCTTTGGGGAAGCTTGATGCTTTATACCATTCTGCTATAAGATTTATAACTGCTGCTTCTTATCTTACTCATCACTGTGATCTTTATATTATGGTTGAATGGCCTTGGTTGCACACTATGTGATTAGATCATTGGCTAAGGTTAGTTTATAGAACCCTGACTGGGAAAACCCCACTATATCTGCGCAACCTATTATAGTTCTCTGCTTCAGTTTACAATTTAAGATCACATTCATTTATTAGAGTGGTTCTTCCCAGAGTGTCCACTGTTTTTGGAAGTAATTAATTTCAGTTTGCGGCTCTTAATGATTGGAAAGAATTTCAAATCAAATTAAAACTACAGTTTTGTTTCGGAGGATGTTTTTTTTTTTAAATCGGAATCTGAATTTATTATTGTCTGATGCAGGTGTATGTACTTGTTAATGTGTTATTTATTTATTTATTTTTTCTATGTTGTATTTGTTTGCTTTGTGCTGCCGAAATGTTTGCCTTGTTGTAAATGAGAATTTGTTCTCAATCTTCTTATCTGGTCAAATAAAGGTTAAATGAAAAAAAATGAAAATGTGTGCACACGCATAATCTGGTTTGTTTACTTTTTGCTGTCTAAAACTTTTAAATAGAGCCTCAAGAGCTGTTGTGTTGATTGTGTTATACATTAATCTCGCATATCACATGGAGCTCTTTTTCATTTGCGCAAATTCTGGTGATGGCAAATAAGTGCAAGGTATTTTTGTCATTTGTAGCGAATACAAACATCTGGTTTTTGTATCCGTATACATGTCAAAAAATATTTGTTCGAATATTCAGATATTTATCCCAGCACTAATCTAAACACAAACACACTTTCCAAAATATACATTCAGGCGATGTGGCAGTTGCAAGCAGATATGTGTGGACTGACAGTAAAAGTGCCCCACTCAAAACGAATATTCCAGGTACTGTACTATGCATGGGGCCAAATAACCATCATTAAACTGTACTGTACGTGTGAAATCTGTTTAATTCTGGGAACTACTGTACCACAGTTTATCTTTATCCTGTAATCAGTTCTGTAATTCACGATTGGTTCATATTATTAAAGCTCCAACATAGAAGTCCCTTTTTAAGCATCTTATTAGCACTAGCATAACATCACTGGTGCCCCTTTAATTCCGTTGATTCTGTGCTTGCGTTTTATATTTCAATTGGGAATATGCAGTTGTCATGGGCTGATATCACCATTGCTAAAAACTCACAGCAATGGTCTGACCATGAATCTAAATCAACAGCAAGCAAAGGTACAGAGATGCAGCAGTTTATCAACAGCCCAATAACACAGGAAGTGATGGAATAGGAAGTGAATGTTAATAAAGCTCATTCGAGGCAAGAAATGGGTTTTAACTCTCTGCTTGCTGGTGGGACTTCAGAGTCTTGCTTAATATGGCAAACTGTTAACCACTATATGTTAAACACACACACAGAGTACACTATAAACTATTGGGTTAAAATACCATAATTCGTACAAGGCTAAACAAAGGGTAAAATCATTGGTTAACACTCCTTAAATTGTTATGTATTTAACATAATTATGGGTCTGACATCAATTATGAGAACCATGAGAGCTACTTTGAGAGTTGTACCCTTGAGCAAGGTACTTTACCTAGATTGCTCCAGTAAAAACCCAACTGTATAAATGGGTAATTGTATGTAAACATTATGTGTAAAAAATAATGTAATTGTATGTAAAAATAATGTAGTATCTTGTAACAATTGTAAGTCGCCCTGGATAAGGGCGTCTGCTAAGAAATAAATAATAATACTGTACAAAAGTGATTTATAAGCCAATTATAACCACTTTTCAATAAATAGCCTAAAATCCAGAACCTGGTTCAACAATTTATAGGTGGGGGAGAGGAGGTTGTTGCTTATGGCCAGTGAGGCTATTCAATTTAATAGTTGCTTGATATACAATGACTCACTGCTCATTTGACCAGTGTCCAGTTCTAGCTAATGTAACTCTGCTGAAGGTAGAAGGTACAATTTAATACTTATGTGAAAAGCAGCTACATTAGACCACCAAAACTGGATACACAAAAAAACAGGGCTGGATCTCAGTATTCGATGGCCTTGTAAACCTGCACCATCAGAATTACAGCATACAGTTAGTCTGCCAGTTGTTCAATCTGCTGCTGTTTAGACTATTAAAAGTGTATCCGACAGACCTACAGCACTCTTATCAGCTGACAAGTCATTAACCTCTGTAAACAGGGACTAAAGATATCAATATAGTAAACAGACAATATTTCTGCCTGCGACAGCACAACCGATTTAATGTAAGATTATCTAAATGCTGTATCTAGTTTTAATTGCACCAGCTTCTGAACAAACACAACAGCATTGTAAAATGCCACTTGCAAAATACAAACAAAAATGTTTTTTTAAATGTACAATATGTTCATAATGCTGATACATTTAACAGTGCACACAATAACTGGACTGTATGACTGCATCCTAAAATCAATGTACATTCCAGTTATTAAAATTAAGTGTAAAAGAACATTTCTGATAACAAAATGCCTTCAGAGACATTGGGGTGTGAAATCTGTGGAAAGTATGTTCTCCAGAATGGCCCTCAAATAAAGCAAGCTATTTCAGTTTACTCTATCATGCTGCAATTTATATAGTCTATTTCTTTTGTAATTGTGGTACACTTGGAAATTCAGACAGTGTAGCTCTTAATAGTAAGTAGTGAGGTTCAGAAAAAATATAGCGTTCCATGTCCCCACGTGTTTCTACAACTGTTTAAATGACGTACCTGTATTTTTTCTTTTGTTGTTGTTTACATCCTGACTGTTTTACATTTATAAATTTAAAGTCTGTTTCGAACGTATTTTCCAGATGTCCTCTCTACTGCACTCGGGTTTGAGTATAGGGGCGTGTCCTTTGATCACTGCAAGAAGAGCAGAAAAATAAATATATAAGTTCTCTGGCTTTGTGTTCCGTGTGACATCTTGGATGCGTTCAATAGACAGAACGTTACGTGGTGCTTTCTATTGAACATCCTGAACGCGCTAACACGGTGGGCGTTTCAAAATGGAGGTACAATACTAGTGTGGCGACTGTGGTGTAATTTCCCCACATATTGGACTTTTTGACCGACATATCCAGGGCATGAAGTTAAGGTCATGAAGGGCATAAACTTTCAAAATGAAAAACTACAAAGGGTAATTGGGCAAAAAAATAAATATTCAGGGTATTTTTACTAAATTCCTCACACACCACTGATTAATACATAGATTAGACTAGAGGCTTCGATACAGCCATACAACAGCACAAATAAGCGATGTCAGTGAAGGGAATGTTTAAAAAACAAAAAAAAAAACAACACACATTTTCAGGCATATTGAGTTTAATAACGATAGTGATCAAATGACTTGTTCAATCTGCAGTGTCGGCGTAACTGTACTTTGCTAACCGCTGTTATAAAACCTATACAAACAACGCGGTTTTGGGGAAAAAAAAAAGAAATTTATATAGTTTCACAGTTCTTGAAAGTTACAGTTGCAAAGGATTTACAGTTTTGTTATGGTGCATTGCTGGACACTCGAGTCAAGAAAAACAACGATGCTGTTTTAAGCATACTACACATTCTAACCTCTTTCGTAAAAGCACACGTTTTACTAGTTAAAAAGCAGAACTACATAAGGTAGTGAGAATTATACAAAAATAAATGAAAACAGAAATCGATGCACTTCAAGATCGTGTTTCGTTCACTATTATGTTATCTCTCCTACTTGTTTCATTGTAACGCAGGGAGCTGCTACTTGAACCAGGTCATTGCTACTTGCTGAGTTTATTTATTTTTTGGTGTAAGAATTTGAGCAAAACTACTAATTATCTACCTATCGTGTGTTCATTTTTAGCATTGGTGTTTTGGGGGGAATAACACCGAATCACAAAACAGCAACGGTCATTGAAATATATAAAATTAGCCATTTATATACACTGAAGACATGAAAGGAGTTAGAATGTGTATTGCACCGTTGCATTTTAAAAGCACTGCAAATTTTAAGCCTGTTCTGTCAATTAAATTTCATTCTGTCTAATCTTGTCCTATCTGCAGTACTGTACTTGACAACTGTAAGTTCACATTATTATGATATTATTGTTGGGGACGAATTGTTGTGCACCCATTGCTTACCTAAACATAAAGTAAATCCTAGAACACTTCACTGCTGCTTTAGACAGCTCTTCTTCTTTCTTTCCTTTTAAACGTTTTTGAGTTGACACGGGGCTCACAGACACAGAAATCACACAGTGACACTGCCAGTGAACACATGCGAGTCAAAAATCCTGGAAGCATGGTCATATTAAGCTCAGTCTAACAGCGTCTCTCCCTCTGTTTGCCAGTCTGTCATGGATGGCTTGAGTGGTGCGTGTGGGTGGTGACGTCACACCAGGAAACAAAACAACACAGGATGGTATGGGCAAAACGGTGCTGCTGTGCTCTGTGACAGAAATATAATGAATCTTGGTTGTAAATCTCCCTCCCGACCTGTGAGGGTGCTAAGCAGCGAGGACAGAGTTCTTTGGACAGGCTGACCTGACAGTTCTTTCCCCTGGTTGGGAAGTCAGTCAGTCTGGAAGAAGGCGAGACTCCGTTGCAAGAATGTATTGACCCGGAAGGGAAACAATGTAGCAGCCGCAGATTGTAAAGGCATTCATTTACCAAGGGGTCATGCGTGACAGCATATAAGGCGGACAGAGCATCGTAATCTGTTCCTTCGCTTTGGTTAAAAAACATAAATAACCGAGAAGGACGGAAAACGCCATGCATTGCTGTTCGTGAGTGTTCATTTGTTTTGTACTAATTATTGTTATTATTATTTAGACACTTGAATAAATTCCGGAGCTGTCGTCGGAGGCCATTAAAAAGCTGGAACAACACTGCACGGATTGTCATCAGATAAACTGTATCACCCACCTGGAGCACTACAACACGCACCCAGGACTGGTGACCAGGATTGTATATTGTGGGAGAGATATTGTTTATTATTATTTGGGACTGCAACCCGTCTTATTTTCCCTGCACTTTACACATTGTTGTGTTTTGCCAGGGACTTTTTTTTTGATCACCATACCTGGACTTTTGAAAATAAAAGCTCTGTTTTTTTTTCCCTTGGAATAACTCTCTGTTTGGTTCATTACGCACTGCATCACTCCTGCACCTGTACACATTAAAGCCACTTTGCCACAGCTCGTATTTAATAATAAACAAAAATAAACAAACAAACAGTTTAAACAACACACACCAACAGAAAAAGGCACATTGGCCAAAGCAAAATAAAACACACACTAAGAATTATTGTCAAAAAATGAGTACCTTTGTAGCATTCGCTCTCTCTTTCTCTATAGTTACTCTATCTTTTATATTGTAGCTGGTGCCTTAATTACCTTAATTACCTATTTAATCAATTACCTTATTAACCTTATTAAGGTTCCAGCCACATTCCCACAGGCTTTATTGGGATGGGGATTTAACCGCATCCCTGCCAGCTACACTTTGAGACCGGCTTTTTCGCTTTCGGTTTTCATCTTTCGTCCGTCCGCAACAATAATACATAAATAATAAAAGGGGCTGGCATCTTGCCACACCGTCATTAACCAATGCTACAGTAAGTCTTTCTTGTGGCTTAGTGCTGGGAGGTGCATAATACATTATGATAATGACTCATTTTCTCGCAGGATTAGATTAGACAGAATTAAATTCAATTGTGACAGAATGGGCCAGCTGACGAAGAGCACGTCTGTGAATGGGTTATAGATCAGATGTGCTGGTGCTGAGGGACACTGGTGGCAATGATGGGCGAGCGCTTTTTTTATATATATAGTTTTGCCATTTCTGCGAGATCAGGCTTCACAGTGTATCTCGGCTGAAGAAGCACAGCAGTATACGCTACACCGAAAACTTTTTCGTGGCAGAAAGGGGACACTAGAATTAGGGATGCAATAGGTTAAACGGTTAACCGATAAATAAATTCATACAGTTTTTACATAACAGTTAACATATAACACAAATTGATAAAATGTGTCCGGCATTTTGTACTTCAAAAGCAAATATCCACAACAACACATGTGCTCTTTACGCACTGCCTCTGTTCAAGTCCTCTGCCTGTAACTTTTTATTTGGCAACATATGACATCGGGTTAGGCACGATTAGTCGACTGAAAACATCTATCAAACTAGTCTCAAGCTGTCGATTTCCGGTGTTCGTACGCGGAGCACAGCAGCTGGCGTCAAAATAGAAAAGGGAGGAGTGTAAAGATGGAGCGCTCAAAACAAAGTTATGTGTCGAATACCTAAAAAAAAAAAAACATTTTAATTTAAGAAGCAGGCACGTTAATGTATTATTATTATTGCCACTTTTTACTTTGTGAAGTGGGTTCAAAAAGTTGCTTTATAAATATCAAACAATTGATAGTTTTTTTAAAGAAAAAAGTGTTGGAAACAGGAGTAATGAAGAGGAATCGAGTGGCACTGCAGCAAAAGAAGTGCCGACAACAACGACCTGATCAGCATTAAAAAAAAAAAAATTAAAAATAAGCTTGTGCTAAATGACTTCATTTGCAGATATTTTTGATTGCATTAATATTTTTAACTACAGGGGACAGATTACAGATTACAGATAAACTACTTGTGCGCTAAGCTAAAATAAGACTAAATATATGTGGAAAGGGTATTTATTTAAAGGGTATTTAGTGTGACGGTGTAACTACAGTTAAACGGTTAACTGATAGAAATCAAATAGTTTAAACTGATTTTTTATTAAACAATATTTACATACCTAGCTAGAGAACTAAGAGAACTTTACTAAAATTAGGTACTTTTTGCAGTGTTACATTTCTGTCTAACCAAGAGCACATTAAAAATAGAATGATACATGTACTTTAAGACTTAAATCATATTGGAGAGAAAAACAAACAAACAAACAAACAAACAGTAGTACAGAGGAACAGCTCACAGAAACACAGAATGTTGCAAAACAAAGAAACTAACTGCTAAAGTTATTCACAGATGTATTTAAAGCATCGTTGAAGAAATAATTTATTTGGAAAGTTTATTTGATTTGCTGTATAAAAATGTTACTGGGTTGAATAATTGGTGAAAAAATAAAAATTGTTCTTTTTGTGGAAAGTTTATTTTGCTGTACAACAACACTTACATACAATAGAAACATCTTAATTGCAAGTGTTAACTGCACTGTAGCCACCTGTAAATAAAGCATGCAATATGCAACAATCACAGTACTGAGGAACAATGCTCGTTTTCAATCCGTACAGGACTCTTGCATGTGTATGAATTCACTGCAGCTAATGCCATGGTGTTGCCTCTCGATGCAAGTGCAATAGACACATTAAAGCGCTCTGCCTACTGAACGCTGCCCATGGGTCGTTATTGCTGGGTTACCTGTGTGGCAATGTGGGCAATAATCCTTACACTATCAGCTATAATATAAACAAACGTAACATTTTACTTTAAACATTATACGTCTGTGCAGTAATAATAAAAACCAAAAAACAGTATTCATATTAGTTTATCTAGAGTTAGTCTTTGTTACCTGGATGGCTATAAACAGCTTGTTGAGTAGTAAAAAAGCACTGAAGTACTACAGCTACGTTTCAGCATGAATGTGACGTGAGTGTGTCTCGTTCACCAGAAGCAGTTTTATTGAACAAGTATGTTTACTAAATTTAAAGCAAAATTGCCTGTGTTGATGATTATATATGATAAGTGTATTGATTTGGTTACCAAACAACCAATAAAAGCCTTGCATGTTTTTTGCCCCGCCCCAAGCGTAAAACTAAAAATTCTCTGACAACATAGAAATTCCGTGTTTTTCCGCAGCAAACAGATTCCTAGGATCCCTGTTTATCAAGAAAAATTAAGTGCTTGAACTAGTAAAAACTTCATAAAATGTGCAAACATTTCAACGTCATAAGACTAAAGTCAAAACGTGATTAGATTAATTGCTATGTAATTAAAGAGCAACTAGGATGTTGCTGAGAGAGACCGAGCTTACTGTGCGTAGTGATTCAGTGGGGGGTGCTTTGTACAAATACCTGTCGGATGATTGTGTAGTTCATTAAAGCTGATGCGTTATAATCTGAAGCCAAAACTGAAAATAAATAAATAAAATCACAATACAAAAACAATAATAATCATCAAATTATATTCAAATTGCCCAACTAATAACACAGTCCCCTAAATTACTTAACTGAATCAAATCAACTCCTGCTCTTACCAGCTAAGACAAATGAGAGAAACTCATTTTGAAAATAAAATGTGTTCTATAGCTTTAAGCACCAAGCTTTTGGCAGTAAAGTTAGTGTATGACAGGAAATACATTGGGTGATGAATTTTAAAGATGTTACAGTATCTATATATTGATATATTTTATTAACCAGATTACACCATTTGGAGGATCAATTTGGGATTTTTTAAATTACAGTATGATCAAGGGTAAATGGCTCTGTGCACATCTGTGACGCGAGAGAGCACCAAAGTCTTCCTTCAGCTCCAATAATCCTTTTTTTATGTACAGTACAGGAAAAAGAATTGCTTGGGTTATTTTTGCCCGAAATCGAGAGGCAGCTGGACTTGACTGAGCAAGCGGAAGGGTAACCTCCTACGGCACTGAGACCATAATGTATTCATATTCTTCTTACATTTAGAAAGGGAAAGAAAATATGCAAAATATTCCAGAAAACTGGATGCTGAATCTGTAGAGTAACATTAAAAAAAAGCACTGTCATATTTTCTGGGGAAGCTAAAACACAGACACATATTAAACCTTTGCAGAGAAACAATTGAATGCTGGTCAGGTTCCTGGTAGACTAGCTGGTTGATCAGTGACCGTAGAGGTTTGACTAAATTACATTAATAACCCATCTTCCTTAAATTCAAGCTATAATAGTAATACACAGGGCTTAAAACTCTAACTAGCCCTACGCCCAGTCCTGGGTTTCAGAACAGGTAACCCAGGAACGGCTCATATAATTGAAATGACATACTCAGAACTGAAATCACACTTCTCGCAATATGAATCAGTCGGACCAGAGTCTGCAGCTTTACGAACATTAGTTGTATATGCAGCTATAAGGGAGGAACAAATATATATATATATATATATATATATATATATATATATATATATATATATATATATATATATATATAGAGGGTAGTTCTGAAATCCCAGGTCTGCTTGTAGGGTTCATTAGAGCTTCAAGCCATACAGTGCATTCTGTAGTTTAAATACCAGTTAATGTAAACTTCTAATTCTAGTCAAAATCCAAATCTAAACACTTATGCTCCTGCTCACCCACCTGAAACACTCCATGGGAATTTTTAAAAGCACTCAGTGTTTTACAATTAGCTTTAAATCACGTGAAAGCACAATGCTCACAGTCAAATCCAGTAAAACCTTAAAGTTAAACTGCTATGCAATAGAAACAATGAAAAGGATTACCAGAACTATAAGATAGAACAAACAAAAACTAAACGTGAATGATTGGTTTTATTAAAACTCAACATTAGAAAAACTGAAAATACACAGCATCACTGGGGTATTTATTTGACGCCAACTTTAATGAATTTTAAAATTAACAATGTCATGATAAGAATTGTAGGGCCTGTAAAAAAAGGGATGGAGTAAAAGGCAGAACTGTACTTTAATGAATTCAATTGCTTTAAAAAACAGCATAGAAAGTTACACACACGTGAGGAGAATATTTTAACAATCAGAACCGATTAATAACGCACTGTCATTACCCCGTTCCGGCCCAGAACCCTCTTTTTATCCGCAAAAAGCTCCCGGAACACTGGGTGCAAAGACGACGAAAATCATACACACAATACAACTAAGTGAGGACATCATAACACTATTGAAAAAAACCCACCCAACCGACCTTTAACTGCCCATTCCGTGCAATAAACAGCGGTATAGACAAAACCGCCCGGAACACGGGGTTCCGAAGCTGCACAGAGTATGAAAATGATACACACAATACAAACTGGATACAATGCAATTACAGCAAACACACTATCTTACAATTAGGTAGTTTACAACATGTAAGGAAAAACAAGCAAACAAAGCAAAACAGTTTAGATTTTAATATTATGCAGGGTGACTTCAAATACAGAAACCTTAATGCATTTCCCATTTTCTTCTTCAAAAAAATTAATTCGTTTTTACATTGTGTGTCATATGCATAAATAAATAAATACAATAAACAGAATAAACAAACTACATGTTTGTGTTTAATTTGGGAACCTCCTGTCTGAATACAAGAGAGAAATGAAACAATGTATTCTTGCTCTAAATGAGTTGCTGCTATATTAAACTACGTAACAATGTAATGCCTGAGAAAGCATGACTGAACCCTTGAAACAATGTATCAAATTGAAGTATTTGGCTCAAACGCTGTAACTAACAGATAGCACTAGTTTGTGAAATATGAGAATTGAAACAAAATTGTGTTTTAAATCAATTTGACTATTTTACATCCCTGGAATTTTTATTGTGTGTTTGTGTTGTACTTGGCCAAGACCTTATCCTCTGGCCCAAATGAAAGAACCTGGTGCTAACAACCTAAAATCTTTAACTTAATCTGAAGGTAGTGCCTTCAGTGGTGTAGACAGCTACCATAAATTATATTTTAAATCCAGCTTAGCCCTTGCTACAGTATGACCTTTATTGCTAATAAGTAGCGGAATGTTTAGTCACCAACGAGGTATTTACTGTTGAAGTCTAATTAAATATATGGCTTTCAAATGTGGAGCCATGCACAAAACCTGTGATTTTTAATCAATTTGCATGGCTTTTCAGTATTAGAAGGCTATATAGATTAGAACCCCTGGGGGTTATTTTTGAGTTTTAGGGTTTCTTATTAATCCTTCGAGATTTCAACGTTTATTTATGGTTGTTAGCCTGCTATTTAAAAAGGTTCTATTTGTACTATTTGGAACCCCTGAAATACGGTTTCTTGGAATAACTTTTTCAAGACTGTAAGATTTATAAACCTCACTAATATATTTTAGAATATTCCCGGAAGGTATTAGTAATAATCAGACACTTCACGCAAGTGTAGCCCATCAATCAACAAAACCTTTATTATTTAACTTCTAGTATCAAACAACATTAAGCCACAGCGGTCTGGAGTCTCTGCGTCAAGCAGTTTTGTGTCTTAATTATTCATTATTATTAATTAGTCATTTTAGAAGACGCTTCTATGCAAAGCGACTTCCAGCGACTAGGGGTGAACTATGCATCACAGTCACCTCCAATAGGACCTTGGTTTTAAGTCTCAAGGACGGACCACAAGGAGATTAAGTGATTTGTTCTGGGTCACACACAGTGTGAGTTGGGATTTGAACCAGGAACCACCGGGTATGAAGCCTTTGTCTTTAACCACTGGGCCACCTTACCCAAGCGTCATTGAATACCTAGCTAATTCACCTTTTTAACTCTCGACTCTCGCTCTAATGTCATTAGACGAGTGCATGACAATTCGTCCAATAATTACTCTGTAGCCTATAATATTCTGTGCACAGAGGGAGCACATTTACTAATGAAACAGGAGGAGGGAGGAGGAGGTGTTTTGGGCAGGGTGTGTTGGGGGCTATTGTTGGTTGTTCGGCAAGGGAGGGAGGGAGCAATTACTGAATGGCTGGATATTGTGAGCACGGGTGTGGAGTGTGATTGTGGGGTTATCTGGGGGGTTTATTATTGGGCTTTGTAGTGGCCGCCGGGGTATACAAATAACTTTTATTTGCTCCGAATTCCTGTTCCCTTGTTCTTATTAATTTAATAAACATTGGATTGAGATGTGTTGTAAAAGAAATCTGACATGCTCTGCCTCATTCGGACCCACAGGGGTTGTATCTTACATTAAAGGCTAATAAAACCCCAATCTCATCATGCCCAACAGATACCACGTTAAAAATGAGATCCAGTTTAACAACCTGACCTACATCTCACTCGTTTTACATTGCAATCTTAATATCACACATTTACTACTGCCGCTTTTGCATCTCACTCTCATCAACAACACTAGCTTGTTAAAAGTGAACAATCAACAATTTATATGTGGTTACACAGTCAACATCTTAAAAGTACACACACACATGTTTCTTATATTATGACTCTTAAAATATATACATCTAGTAATATGGATGAATTCTCTCTCTATTAGTGATACATGGACCAAGAAGAAGCACATGGGAACCCAGGAGCAAGCTGATCTTCTCTAACCCCTATATTCTCATCATTCAGTCTACAACAACATCCAGTGTACCACAAACTTACCAACACAACCTGGAATGGTTGTCAACGCAAAGCACATTCAGCAGTTTACAGAAGTCATGACATTTTGGAGAAATTAATACAGAGTTCTCAGCAAACTGCATGGACTATTAAACTGATTATTATAAAGTACAAATACAGAATCTTACACGTGGTTTCAAACAGCACCAGATAAACGGTTCCACATCTAAGACATAGAACCGTTTTTGCTAAATTTTGTTTTCCTGAGAGTATAACACATAGCTGAAATTTGATTCTAGTGCTTAATCACTAAAAACAATATCTGGTCAATAACATGATATTCTCTGTCGTCACTGAATTTGTAGGCAAATGTAGTGTTCCGATCCAGGACAGTATTAAAGTACTAATCAGTGGCCCTTTGCAGGTGTTGGCTGAAAAGTGTAGTTTGTATAGACAGTAAAAATCAACGAACATCCCCTCGGCTGAATACCCATTCTTGAATTTGCAGTAGATCTACTCATATTAACCCATTTCATGCAGGGAATGGGCAATTAAAGGTCAATTTTTGTAAGTATGTTACTCACTGTATTATGTGTATCTTTTTTTCATCTCCTGTGCAGCTTTATTAATCAAGCTGTTTGTTGCACACAATGGGAAAAGGTCGGTTCGGTGGGTATTTTCAATAGTGTTATGATGTCCTCACTTAGTTGTATTGTGTGTATCATTTTCATATTCTGTGCAGCTTCGCAACCCCGTGTTCCGGGCGGTTTTGTCTATACAGCTGTTTATTGCACGGAATGGGCAGTTAAAGGTCGGTTCGGTGGGTTTTCTCAATAGTGTTATGATGTCCTCACTTAGTTGTATTGTGTGTATAATTTTCGTCGTCTTTGCACCTTTGGAACCCGGTGTTCCGGGAGGTTTTTGGTGATAAAAAGAGGGTTCTGGCGCGTAACGGGTTAATGACAGCGCGTTATTAATCGGTCTGATTGTTAAAATATTCTCCTCACGTGTGTGTAACTTTCTATGCTGTTTTTAAAGTAATTGAATTCATTTAAATGCCATTCCGGGCCGTTTCGTTCCGGCTTTTACCCCATCCCTGTAAAAAATGTTGCCTTGCTTAGTCACAAAACCGCCGCGCGTTTTTCAGCATATTGTGTTTGTAGACATTACCCCACTGGTGATATTGGAGTTATATTCACGTTAAGATGACAACAACAAAATAAAACGTATCTTAGAATTATGCAGTACTTAAATTCTCAAGAAAATGCGTGGATTTCCTGGTTTACACATCAATACATATCAATTTAAAAGCAACACACAGTTTATAAAAAAAAAAAAAAAAAGCTTCGTGTGTCAAAATGCCTACGCTGGTCAGACTAGTACAGTTGCTGGTGATAACTTATTGGAAGCACGACACGCTGACCCTCAGTCCCCCCCACCTATAGTATAAACACAGTCAAAAATCTGAAATCAGCGACCTTTCAAATTTATGTTTTGTTTTCAAATCGGCAACCCCGATCTTTCATAGTAGTGTTTCCAGCAGAAAAATAAAATAACAATTTTAATGGACATTGCTCCTCAATTAATCGCCTCATTAAACACTTGCAACTCAAATGTGCCCTGTCCCTGCCAGTTTTTATTGACAATTGGCTGCCTAGGTAGACACTCGTACCTTGTTCCGCACAACACTTGGCCTAATCTACGGAGCTGAGTGCATGAATTATTGACAAAACTAAACCCCCGAGTCACTCCTCTACCCCATGGCACTCAAAATAAATTAATGCGACACCCTTCCTGACATTCTGCAACATGACACTCGCACATAAAGATAATTTTCCATAAACTATAATCAGCGGCCTCGCCTATTCCATACCGAAACTCTTGCAAAAAAAACTTTAATTCTGAAGTCAAATCCATGAAAATAGATTTATTATTATGATTGTTATTAGTCGTAGTATTATTATTATTGTTTTACAATAACCTACCTTTGACGAGCAAGCCAGCAAAGTGCAATGCATTTGGACGTCAAAAAGCACAGAATCCCGGACACGGTGGTGGTTCTGCTGAAGAAAATTGCCTGGTTGTGTATTGTTTAAATTTTATTTTCATGCAATTTTTAATCAACTTGCTCCTTCCCTCCCCTGCTGGTTGGTTTGAGTTTGTATGCCGCACTGTGCCCGTCCTGTAAACGGGTACCCATCCCCAATACAAATAGGGCCTGTCAGTTTCCCAAAAAGATTAAGATAAACTGCATGTTTGAAGTTTATAAGTACGTCGTATTGGGCCCGCTCAGTTGTGGCCCCCTTTGTCCTTTTCATATCATACAATCAAATATTACATGACAATTATTGTTGTGTATCCCTCCGCAAGTAAGTTCAGGTCAAGGCAGCAGAAACAGTTCGCTTCACAAAGCAGGAAGTACTGACTCTATACGAAGCTTGCACCGAAAGGCTTATGTACGGAAGTTTTTCCTTCATTTTTCTCGTTTCGTTTTTTTTTATCATTGAAACATGGAAAGAGGTCTAATTTATTACATTTTACTCTCCAAATTGCGTGTCTGTATTTATACAAATTTATATTTTTCAGTGGTTTCTTTTTCAACTAATTTTACATAGGTGCGTGGGGGTATTGCCGCTGCCTCGGTGTTGTTAAAGCTACAGTACTTTTTTCAAATATATATTTTACGCCTAGCTTCAGCTCCCGTGTGATAGACAACTAATTTGACGGGGTTATTTTTTAATACAGTATTTTAAGCCACTCTGTCGCAAGACTTAAGACATCCTTCAAGTCTTCTCACATAGTCTGCCTGTCAAATTGATGCCACTCAAACTAAATATGAAGTTTGACGAGGAGTACGTGCTTGGGTTGGGCAGTGCACAGCAATGTAAAGTGGCATGACTTTTTAAAAAATGTATATTCATATTTCTTTGATTATTATAATTGCAAATATTTTTTAAAGTAATGTAACAGTATAAAACCTGCAATTTATAGCACATACTTTTTAAAGTGGACTAATATCAGTAATTGTTCATGAGAAATTGTGCAGTACTGACTTGATATTTTGGTTAGCTATTCTGCCTGACCTCATCTCAACAAGAACCCCTTTGCAGATACCAGATTTTGGGGGGTTTGTTACTGCAAATGTGGTTACATTTTAGTAGTCATTCATTCATTGTAGCAAGTGGTGGGATTGGGCTGTATTCAAAACCTTTAATTGAATTTTGTTTTTTACTTTGGAGTAAAACATCCTGTCAGTTTCTTTTTGTCTTAGCAGCCTCTGTAAAGGCTTAGATAATACATACATTTTATTTGTTTTTATTTTTAAAGGGCATAACCCAGTGGAGGTAACCTTTTAACAGAGAATGAGGTTACAGAATTCAAACAAAACTAATGGTACACTGTCTTCAACATTAGAAATCAGAGGCTTCACCACAATCAGAATTAGGCCAAACGGTTTGATTACTAATTTAACACAAGACCTCCTCTAGTTCGATGTAACCTTAAGTGTATTGATTTTGTTCATGTCTTGTGTGACCTACCTTATAGTACTGTAGATATGGATATGAATACTTGATCTTTGCAGTAAACCAGTTATTTACTTTTCTACTTGCATATTCAGGTCTGCCACAGCAACAGAAGTGAAGCGGGCTGGGCACTGGGTTAACTAGTATAAAATACAAACACAGAAACCACAACACTGCACACTATTGGAAACACTTAGAAAAACAGTGGGTTCAATACACACCCGCTGCAGAAGGGAACTTAAAAGTATTGGCTCCATTAAGTTAATATAAGATCATTCAAGAAAACAAGTTAAATACAAACATTTACTGAACATTAGCCACTAATTAATATGACAAAGACCAAAATACACAATTTCTGGTAGTTTAACAAACAATCTTTATAAAAAAAATAAACACTTAGGCAATTTCAAATATTTATTCATGACAAAAGTATTGGCTATTAGCACCTTTACATTAACAGTCTGTAAAAATGTAATATATAACTATTACAAGTGTATATTAATTGATTGAAAACCATCACAGTAGCTAAAATGCATTATAAAATCAATAGCCAGAAAAAGAGGTAATTATTTCCAATATGTGTTGAAGAACATTTTAGCTACACAGTAGATGATGGTCAAGACAAAGGAGTTGGATTTACGTTTCAGAAAAGCACTCGTAGCAAACTACAACAAAGGCCATGGCTACCTAACAGTATCAAAGAAATATGGAATACCAAAATTCACAATCGGAGCAATAATCCATAAAAATCCAAGATTAACAGCCACTATGAGTCAAATTACTCAAAAAAATGTATTTTGCACAGTCGTTTTTCTCTTTTAACATTTAACTAACTATTCCAAAACATAAAATAAAATGACACACAATACAGATTTATCACATAGCACAAAAGCATATATTAACAGCACTGAAAGTGTGTATTGTAATGGCTTTTGTTGCTCTATTGCAAACACCAGTATTATAGATTATATAAACTGGCAACGTGGGTGCATGTCTCTTGTCTTGAAGGGATGGCTCTGAGGGCCCCTGAGCTAATAGAATCAAATATTTTTTTGACAGAGAAAAAAATAAGTATAAAACACAGTAATAAATCCAAACATTTATATTGAGACATCCAATATCATTTTTTTTATTTTCCCAGAAGCAGATTCAATCTGCAAATAATTATCTTGAAATAATGCAGTCAGGTGTGACCCTCCAGAGGGGAATGGCTTGTGCTTTTAACCCACAGCATAAACCAAGACCCCCAGCATGATTCCTAGACTACCAGTTAATGGCCTTTCCAGTAACATCTGATTCAGGAATTATTGTAATGATATAGTGGTCATTACAGAGCTTGAGTTTACAAAGAGCTGCGAGATTAAAGAGCAACTTGGCATGGGCATGAAGTATAACAGCAAAATTAACTAATGGATTCGAATTCTTGGCAGCGTTCATTTTGTACATATTTTTTGGTTTCATTTTCTGGAGGAAAGGAAAATACTATTTCCTTTTTTTACAGTGCTGATTAACAGCCAAGATTAGGTTAGATTATTAAATGAGTCTATGAAGAAAATAAAAAGGAAGCAGGAGACCCACCCCACTAACCCCCCTCCCCATCCCTCACTCATACTGTCCCCATGCCAGTCTGGTACCCAGTTCTGTGTCTAACTGATGACAAACTGTGAATAATGTGACCTTCACTCCAGTGAATGTGTGCAGGCTTTGAAGCAAGAGCTGTGTTATCTGCTTCCTGTCTCTAAAGCAGACTACTTATGATGGCAGTGTGTGGGAAGAACAGCTAAATTTGTTCCTGTTAATTCTGCCTCGGGAATATCATGCAACTATTTGGTTGAACTTGTAGTAAATTGGCATCTCAGCTCATTTAATTTTTCTTAGCAGACGCCCTTATCTAGGGCGACTTACATTTGTTACAAAATATCACAGTACAAAGTATCACATTACCAAATAACACATTACAAAATATCACATTACAGATAAGAGCAGTTATAATGTACAGTACAATCAGTAGAAAATAAGATCAAATTCAAATAAGAGCAAAATAAAGAATATAGTAAATAATTAAATTTAAGAGCGAGTTTGACAAAGAGCAGTTAACTTATAGTAAAAATATTTGCTTATACGAGTAAAGTCCATTAAGAGCATGTAGTAAGTACAATAAGTGGATGAGAACAAATATAAAAAATATGAATACGGATACATATAAGACTAAAGTCGAGTTCCAGATACAGGAAGTAGTTATACTTAAGAGCAGTAGTAGAATACGGCAAGGCATGGAGCAGTTCAGTGCAAGTACAAGCTGATGCAAGTACTGGTACAATAGGATGCCATATAGTCCAGTATAGTCGAGAGTTGTGAGGTTTACAGGTGTGTCTTGAGGAAGTGCCAGAAGGTGGTCAGGGACTGAGCAGTCCTGATATCCGTGGGGCAAGGATGGAGAAGGAGCGGGCTCTGGAAGTGGGGAGCTGGATGGTGGGGGGGGGGGGGGGTCTAGGCATCATCAGCATAGAAATGATACAAGAACCATGGGAGGAGATGAGGGGACCCAGGGAGCGGGTGTAGAGAGAAAACAGAAGGGGTCCTAGGACTGACCCTTGGGGGACACCTGTCGAAAGAGAGCAAGAGTCAAAGGGTGTGCCACACCAGGACACCCGGTACATGCGATCGGAGAGGTAGGAGGAGAACCAGGCAAGAGCAGTGCCGGAGAGTCTGCGAGGGAGGGACGAGGGATCAAGGAAGGGTTTTTTAAGATGGGGGTGATGCAGGCCTGTTTCAAGGCAGATTGGAAACAGCCAGAGAGCAGAGAGGTGTTGAGAAGAGAGGAAATGAAAGGGAGTAGAACAGGGGCAGCAGTCTGCAACAGGTTAGTGGAGAGGGGGTCCAGAGCACATATGGTGGGTTTATGACTCTGGAGCAGGGAGCAAAGATTAGAGTCCGAGAGGAGGAGAAGGAGGGTAGATTAGTAGGGGTTGCAGAGGGTGATGGGGAGTGAGTGAGCATACGGGGTAGGTGGGGATGGAGGCGTGGTATTCAAGAGTTTGCGGATGTCTTTGATTTTGGAAGAGGAGAAGGAGGCAGTCATCAGACGAGATAGAGGAAGGTGGAAGGGGGGGCTAAGGAGGGAGGAGGAGGTTGAGAAAAGTTTATGGGGATTGTTAGTAGAAGACTGAAAGACAGAGTGGAAGTAGGAGCGTTTGGCAGAGGCAGCAGGGAGATTGGTTTTCTTCCATTTCTTTTCAGCAGAGCGCAGGTCAGTACGAGCCGAGCAAAGCATGGAGGAGATTCAGGGCTGGGGTGGGGAGAGGCAGCTAGGTCGAGGGGTGAGGGGGCAAAGGGAGTGGAGGGTGGAGATAGCCGAGTCTACAGAGAGTTGGGAGAAAGTTGATAGAGAGGAGGTGTGAGAGAGCAGCAGAGGAGAAGACAGGGTGAGAGAGAACGGAGGGGGTCGGCGGAGTAGAGAATGGAAAGGGCGGCCGGAGTGGTAGTGATATCAGGGGAGATCCAGGTTTCAAAGAGAGCTAGGAAGTCAAGAGAGAGGAGAGAGAAAGGCAGAGATAAAATCAGTTTTTCGGAAGCCGAGTGACAATTGCAAAGGGCGCCAGAGAAAGCATGGGTGGTGGGGGGGGGGCAGGGAGATTAGGTTAGAGGAGTTAGATTTGCAGCGACAGGTAGAAACCAGAGGACAAGTATGTGAGGAGAGGTTTACGGGGATATTAAAGTTAGTCATGGTAGGGAGCAGTAGAGGAAAGGAAGTAGAAATGGATACAGGAGGTGGTGCCGAAAGGGAGGCAAAAACAAACAGGTACAGGCAGGGCTGGATTAAGGTATGAGGGGCTTAAGGCTAATGGAGGGAAGGGCCTAAGTATGTATTACATATTACAAAAAAAATTATGAAGTCAAACATTTATTTATTTACCTATGTAAAATTAACAAATTTATTCGACTCAAGGTAAATTCATCAAACATAAATCACTCACTACACTCATTTCTTCAAACAAACAACATTTTTTTCCTAGCTTTAGCTGTGGCAAAGTCATGAATGATATCGTAATTCAAAGACCTGACGATTTCATTCTTAATGCTCAAGAGGGATAAAGCACCGAGATGCTCTTGAGTCATGGTGGATCGGAGGACATTTTTGACCCGTTTTAGAAGAGAGAAGATTTTATTTTTTTAGATAATAAAAATAAAAACTATTAAATGGTTTATTATAGTAATTGTTAACTTTTAACATAAAGATTCAAAAATCTTAAAATAAACCTAATAAAAACATGGAAATTGACCTTGCTTTCCGAAGAAACGATTCATCTGGCCACAAAGTTCAAAAATTATGATTACAAATACGGTTAAATAAAATCTTTAAAATGTAAAATGTCTATACAATAAACTATAAATAAATAGCACCATATACAACGAAGCAAGCAAACATGAACGCTAACGTAAAGGAAATAAAAACGCAGGCAGACTCAAGACAGAAACGACTTGAAAAATGAAAAGTGTTCAACTAGTGAAGGCTGAGGTGAGTAGTTTGCTAACTGACCACGAGGGTGCTACAATTCGTGTCGCTAATGTCATCAATTTGTACAAAGCAATATCTAATGACACAAAAAATTTCCAGTGGCCGCGCTACCGTTGCTCAGCTGTTACTTCAGTATGGAATGGAGGCCCTACAAAATATGAGGGCCTAAGGCTATAGCCTTATTAGCCTATGGGGACTAATTACAAATTCTTTTTGCTTATAACCCATTGATGACCTCTAGGGGTACAGCAGTGAGTTTAAATTATATTTTGTGGGATTGATTTTTAATCTAATGCAACACTTGTGGTTCTCCATCTCTATAAAATCCTTATAATAATGCCCTGCAGCACATCTGTTATTCCATATCTTATAATTTTATGTTGTTAATATGTTGTATTTTTTTGTAACAAGCAGCATCCCTGGATTACTGTAAACTGTATTTGCAGCAAATACTGTATATTCCTCTCCTGACCTCTATTGGCCAAACTATGAATAACAATGACATAATAAGACACTTCCCTCCAACAAATATTGAGACAGATAAATAAATGCAGACCAACTAGCGGTGGAGCATCTGTTGTCCGTTTTGACCTCAGTCAGACATCTTACTGAGGATATTGCAGACTGTAAATACAGCAATTGCGAGACATTTTAGTGAGCCATCAGTCCCACAAACGCAGTGGTACACCAGATATGATTTATTTATTGGGACCATTGTTTTTCAGGTTCTCCAATGATGACAACCAAGACTGGCTTGACTTTCAAAGTACTTGGCTGCCTCCAGAGAAGAAACCCATTTTTGGGTGTAAAACGAAGAACAAATGTTCCAATGTTTTGCTCTGTTTACTAATACACAGCAGGCTACATTCTCAAAGCCATTCAATAATTTTTTTTATAAAAGGAAAAAAGTCACTAAATCAGAAATAAAACAACTCAGACATTTAATTTAGGAGCTTGTACATAGTATTTTTTTGTTTTCTGACTGTATATGTGTTACACGGCAGATGCCGGGTACAAACTGGCGACCCTGCGCACTGCAAGCGAGCGTCTTAACCACAATACAAAACAGCCAGGCTCATCTTTTTGTAGTTTTAGAGCTTTTACGCTCATCTCATCTCAATATATTTTCTTTATTTAGGAAAAATAGCTATCTATCTATCTATCTCTCTATCTCTCTATCTCTCTATCTCTCTATCTAGTAGCAATCCGTGTACTGTATTCCTTCTGTGTATGTGCGTTTATGTGCTGTGTATGTCTATGTCATTCCCACTGTTTGTAATTGTAAATCCCCACTCTGTATTTCCCGCTGCTGTTTTGTTTCCATGCTCAGCTGAAGCGAGGGAGAAAAGGCGCAGCAACTAATGCCAGCACTGAGCGGAGATGCCTGATGGTGCTGCTGAACCCACCCTGGTGGCCACCCTTCAACACCGGTTCAGTACAGGAGAGCCAGAGCTACTGAGGGCCCAATTCCAAAGATGGGAGCGGACGGCTGGAGAAAGTCTAGCTCGATTGGCCACCGACCTGGAGATAGAAGCAAGGCAGGCGTATCTCAACACTGCCACCCAGGAACAAGAAGAGCAAGCCTGGTTCCAATTCATCGAAGCCATGGGACCGGGTGAGCTCTGAAAGTATCTGCGTCTCACCAAACCCCGATCACTGCAGGCTGCCCTTCAGCTCGCCAAAGAATGGGAAGATGTGACCTGGGAGGAGAGCAGCACCCGTCCGGGTCCCACAGTTCAGAGGGCCGAACGAGACGACAGCAATACCACCCAGAGCATCGCGCCACACACAGTGATCCTGCGGGAGATCGTGGCCTTCCAGCAAGCCATGCTGGGATGGTCCAGACCATCACCAACCACGAGTCCCCGTCTCTGTTGGGGATGTGGCCAGCCAGATCACATCTGCTTCTACTGCCCCTGAAAGGAGCTGTGACCTGAACCCCATCGACCACAGGTGGGAAATGATATGTGAAAGGGGAAACATCGACCCGAGTCTTCAACTCCAACCCAACTGCCAGTGTGGGATGACCGGTGCTCCAGAAAGGACAACATGTATCAGAATAATATGTAAACAAACAAGCCAAAATGTAAAATAACTGCAAACAAAGATGCACACAAAGAGACAGTATTTCTGAACTTGAAATGTTAAACTTGAACTTGAAAACGATGGGTTATTATCATAAATCCTGGTTCCCTGAAATAGGAATATTAACCATTACAAAAAATTGGTGTTCCCCTTTAAGACACCTGAACCTGAAAACTTTATACCAAAGACACTCTTCAGAGGAGGGTGACGTAAGGCTGCTCCACCTCCGCAAACATAAACTCACTACTCACCCTGACAGTATCGTCATTTTCCTTCGAGAACCGCGACCAAGGATGCCATGACCTTGAAGTTAATGGTTAATATTCCTATTTCAGGGGACCAGGGTTATGATAATAACCTATCATTCCCTTTCATGTAGGGAAAATTAACCATTACAAAATGGGTGAGTATACCCAAGCTGTTGCAAAGGCATGGAGCACACATAAATAAGCAACAAGGGGCAAGCCGAAGCCGCCTTGTGCCTGTAATCACTTTACCAGCATAGCTGGAATAAAAACATAAGTATAGACTCACCTCTAATGTTCTGTGAGTATACCCAATCTGTTGCAAGGACATGGTATACAACACTGAGCTAGCCAGAACCGCTTTATGCTACAAACAGTATTCTTGTAAACTGAAAGACATTAGAATGGACTAACATCTAATGTTCTGACATGAGGGTGGACTGGGAAGCCGTCCTCAGTAGTCTCGTGCCAAATCCAGGATTCTGTGGGTCTACGACATTCAGTCAATAGAACCTGGCAAACATATGGGAGGAAACCTAAACTGCTGCCCTACATTTTTCTGGATCGATGCACCTTGAAATAAAGCCCATGAAGTCGCCTGACCCCTGGTGGAATGACCAGTGAGCTTCTCGGACAAGAAGCAGATTGGCCAGTTCATACAGTTGGTATTGCGCCTGTTATCCATTTGGATAGACGCTGTTTAGACAGAGCCTGTCCCTGTGACTTAGCTCCAGAACAGATAAAAAATTGTTCGGACTGCCTCCAGCTTTTGGTTCTGTCCACATAATACGCAAGATGGAGAGATGGCGCTCTCTGTCAATCAATCAATCTTTATTTTATATAGCGCCTTTCATAGTGGACCACCATCACAAAGCGCTTTACAAGATAGTGAGAAACAATGTATAATACATTAAATATAGTGAAATACAGGGCATAGTACATTAAATACAAACAGTAAAAAACAATGGAAATACATTAAATACAAGGCTAGGATGTGAATTCTAAACATTGTGGATGTGTGTGTCATACACAATCATACGAATAAGATGGAATGAAACCCTGAAATAGCAATTTCAACAACAGCTAATGGAAAGGAGGAGGGTGGAAAGCGACTATTCCACCGACTAGTTAATGTTAAAAGCCAAGATTGTTTTCGGCAGAACAGCCGGGCTAGTGCGAAATGTAACCTTTGTTCTGGCCGCTGATAAAAATAGACAGACTTTCAATACAGAGAATGCCTGCATTTCACTTACCCGCCTAGCGGAGGTGATTGCAAGCAAGAAATCTGTCTTGAAAGACACAAATGTCAGCCCAGCTGAATGCATGGGCTCAAATGGAGGTGTTGTCAATACATTAAGTACTACATTTAACCTCCAACGAGGAACTAAGCCCTTCACCGGTGGTCTAAGCCGCCAGGTGCCTTTCAAAAATTGCCCCGCCAGGAAATGAGCTCCTGGGGAGATTGAATTGATTTTTATATGGCAAAATTGCAGTATAACTGCCATAGTGCATGTCGTGGGTTCGAAACCACAAGCCAAACGCCACGTCTGAAACACACCCCAATTGTAACCATACTGGGAACGAGTAGAGGCTGCCCTGGCATTTTGTAAGGTGTCAATCTCCCTGTTTGATAACCCCAGACGGCTCAAATACAGCCGTTCAGGGGCCAGACCCAGAGTTGCAGGCTCGATGGCTTGGGGTGCTCCCATGGCTGGCCGCTTAAGAGAACTGTGGTTCTCCTTTTATGGAGAACCACAGTGGACAATGTGCCGACTCCTGAGAGGCAAAGAGGTCTACCTCTGCTACCCTGAATCTCTCCCAAATGAGGCTCATGACCTTGGGATGGAGTCTCCATGCCCCTGGGGACCCCTCTCGAGTGGAGGTCCACAGCCTAGTTGGTCACTCCTAACAGGTGAACTGCCCGGAGTGAGAGGAGGTTCACTTGTGCCCACAGCAGAAACTTGTGGGCCACATGGCAGAGACTGGGCGACCGCAAACCACCCTGGTGGTTTATGTAGGACACCACAGACGCGTTGTCCGTATGGACAAGCACGTGTCTCCCCCGAACCTGCTCCAAAAATTCCTGCAAGGACAGGTACACTGCCTGCAGTTCCAAAATATTGATGTGGCGACCCACCCATGGGGGCTGCCATACACCCTGCACGCCTTGGCCCTCCCACACTCCACCCCATCCTGAGTTGGATGCGTCTGTGGTGATGACCTCTCTCCTGGTGACGCTGCCCAAGAGAGTGCCTGTAGACAGTGTCGGGACATCGTCAACAGGAGTTTGCGGTTCAAAACCGGCTGACAAGTCATCCGGTTGAACCAAACCTGCAGGGGGCGCATATGCAAAAGACCCAGTGGGTGTTTGATGCTGTTGCCATCAAGCCCAGAAACCTCTGGAAGACCACTATTGGTAGTGCCCTGCCAAGCTGAAACAGCTCTAAGAAGGCGATTACTCTCAGCACTCTGTCGTCCTACAGAGTTGCCAACATGTGTCCTGAATTCAGGCACACCCCCAGATAAGTCGCTACCTGGGTGCTAGCTGGCTCTTTGCAAGGTTTACCTTCAGGCCCAACCAATGTAGAGGGTTGGTGACGAGCTCTGTGTGTTCTTGAGCCCTTGCTGGAGACTCGGAGCAAATTAGTCAGTCGTCCAGATAGTCGAGGACTATGATGCATCTGAGTCTCAATGGGGTATAGCCTCCATGCATTTTGTAAAATAACGTGGGGCTAGAGAGAGACCGAACGGTAGAACACAGAACTGCTATACTGTTCCCTGAAAGGCGAACCTCAGGTACTTCCTGTGTGCTGGTTTTACTGGGATGTGGAAATAGGGGTCCTTCAGGTCCACCGTGGTGAACCAGTCGCCTAGCCTGATGGACTGCAACAGCTGTTGCAAAGTCAGCAACTTGAACCATCTCCAACTCAGGTACGGGTTCACCTGCCTGATATCGAGGATCGGTCTGAGGCCGCCATCCGGTTTTGGCACCAGAAATTACCTGGAATAGAAAACCTGTTGCTGTTGGGAGGGGTCTACTATGCAAATGACCCACTTTTGCAGCAGAACTGTTGGAACTGGAGAGGGTAACCAGTTTGCACAGTATTGAGCACCCAGGGGTCTGAGGTGCACTGTTCCCAGTAATCCAAGTAGCTTCTGGAGAAGGAGCCCTGGGCTTGTGGCAGCAATATCCTAGGGATGCTGCTTCACCTGAGGCATAGTCTGCGCCTGTTGCCTAGGCACATGGCGCTTGAAAGGACGCTTGCCTCCATGGAACGCAGTTGTAGGCTGCCTCCTGGCGGTACCACCTGAAGTTGGAGCACCCTGTTGTACCGGTTTCTTCTGAAACTGGAGCTTAGGATGCCACTGAGCTGCAGGCTTACGTGGTGGAGAAGGTGTCTTAGGGAGAAGGCACACCAATTCCTTGGTGGCCTCCCATGTGCGGTGAGATTGCTGTAGCATCTCGTCTACCACCGGAACAAATGTGTAGCCTGGAGTGACCGAAGCATTCAGCAGTGCCGTCTTGTCTCCATCAAGCACGTGTGCTTGGGAGTGCCAGAGATGTCTGCACGCAGCCACCAATGCTGCCAGGTTTCTGCCTATAGCTTGTGACACAGGAAGAGAGCAGTATCCAACCACAACCCACAGCCCAACAGGCATTGCATCACTGACAGAGACCCTGCGGGATATCGTGACCATCCAGCAAGCCATGATCAAACGGTCCAGACCACCATAGCCCCCCTGTCTCTGCTGAGGATGCAGCAGCCTGGTCACATCTGCGCCTATTGCCCTCGCCAATCGCCGCAGCCCAAAGTCAGCCAGTCGCCGTCTGGAAATGGAAGAGGGCCGAGGTAGAAGGAGAAACCTTGGCCCTCGTCTTCAACCCCAAACCAAACACCAGCACACCATCATCGTAGGGATAACCAGTATCAGGGCACATCTCTGTCTGAACTCCAGTGTGGAGGGCATGCCCTGCACCGTGCTGATAGACACTGGCTCCACCATCACCCTGAAATCCTTCAGCAGGCTGGCCAGTCCAGCCGGGCTAAAGTGGCAACCACAGCGGTGCAACTACGGATGGTGACGGGACAACAATCCCCGATGCGAGGGAGAGGGGTACTGCAGCTGCGCCTGTGGGGGCGCCTTCGACCAGGAGGTCTGGGTCGCTGACATTCAGGACCAGCGCATCCTGGGGCTGGACTTCCTTCAACAGGCGAGAGGGCGGCTAGATCTAGCGAAAGGGACGGTGACCTTTGGAGCGGGCCCGTCGCTCCTGCTAGATGAACCAGACACCCCACCCAGCGCAACAATCTTTGTGGGGAAACCTGATACCTGCCAGCCCTTTCAAGGGATCCTGCAAACGCTGTTGGCCAGGGCTGAAACACCGGCGGAAAGCCAGAGCAGCGGCCGCCACCATCACAGCCAGTCTCCCCTACCCCTCCAAAGTCCCAGTGAGTGCCAGTCCTTTTAAGGGCTCCTGCAAAAGATGAGAGCAGAGCGAGAGAGCGGCGACAGGCATCAGCACAACCCCCCAGATCCCAGCAAGCATCAGGGCTTTTAAGGGCTCCTGCAAACGGCGCACACCCAGGGAAGAGAGCCGCCTTAGTGAAGCTATGGAAGGGGTGTACCAACGCAGCCAAGAGGGACTCAAGTTCACGCACCTGTTTGCAGTCCGGCCCAAAGATGGACACTGATGCAGGGAACGAGGGCATTGGTGCAGTGCTGTCCCAATGGACCCCTGAAGAAGAGCAAGTGGTGGTGTATTACAGCCGTGCCCTCAGTAAAGCGGAGCACAACTACTGTGTGACCCGGAGGGAGCTACTGGCGGTAGTGGAGGCTGTGAAACACTATCGCCCCTACCTCTGTGGATGCCAGTTTATGCTCCACACCGACCACACCACCCTGCAGTGATTGCTGCGCTTCAAGGAACCTGAAGGACAAGTAGCCCGCTGGCTGGAGACGCTCCAGTCATATGAGCTAGACATCCAACACTGACCAGGGGTGAAGCACGGCAATGCTGACCCTGTCCAGGAGACTGTGCAGTGAGGTGGGGTGCCGCTACTGTGAAATGCAAGAGGCAAGGGAGCGAGAGATGCTCGGAGAAGACAGGGACGGTGTGACAGTAAGGAAAGTACAGCCTCTGCCAATTGCGGAGTGGCGAGAATGGCAACGGCAAGACCCGGAGCTCAGTCTGCTCGTCAGGTGGAAGGACAAGGATCGCTGGCCTGACTGGAAATAAGTAGCTCCACTCTCTCCCAGACTACTCTGGAAATGCGGAAGACGTTCTGCACCACTGATGACAAATTCCTGCCACTGGGGAAGCTCGCCTACAACTGGTGGTGCCCACCTCACTCCAGCGCACTGTGCTCCAAGCTAACCACAGCGCGCCCGGACGCTGTCACGCCTCCGCGACCAGTACTTCTGGGGACGCTGCCGCCGTGATGTGGTAACTTGCTGCCAGCAGTGCGACGACTGCACCGCAAAGAAAGGTCCCGCTGAGCAGTCACACGCCCCTCTGCAACAGTGCCAGGTCGGTGAACCAATGGAGAGGGTGGCCATTGATGTGCTGGGCCCCTTTCCTACCTCAGACAGCAGGAACCAGTTTGTTTTGGCAGCAGTGGATTACTTCACCAAGTGGCCAGAAGCCTACACGCTGCCAAACCAGGAGGCACAGACACTAGCGGACGCACTCATCGGCAGGTTCTTCTCCCTGTTTGGGGTCCCACAAGAGCTCCACTCCAACCAGAGCCGGTAACTTTGAAAGCAAGGTCTTCAGCGACGTCTGCAAGCAGCTGGGGATCAATAAGACCCGCACCACCCCCCTTCACCTGCCGCACCGCAGTACAAGATTCGACGTGCTGCACTCCTGCTCTGCTAATGATGGGACGGGAACTGCAGACGGCAGCTGCAATCCCCTATGGACAACCGCAAGGGGTAAAGGAGTCGCCAGGGACAGAGTACGCCCAACGCCTGCAGGATCGCCTTGGTAGTGCCCATTCCTTTGCCAGGGAGCAGCTCCATGCCACCAGAGTCCGAAAACAGCGGAACTATGACCTGTGAGATAGAGGCCACCACTTCCAGCCAGGTGAGTTGGTCTGAGTCTATAGCCACTGCTGAAAGAAAGGGCGTTCTCTGAAACTGGACACACCCTGGGTGGGACCCTGTCTGTGCTGTTTGTCTTTGCCCATTGGTCCTGGTGTGTGACTGAGGAACAATGGGATGTGTGTAAGCTCTGATACCCAATTAGAATAAAGGGGCGGAGCTACGTTATAAGAGGGCAACGTGCAGCCAATTGTGTGTGTGTGTTCTCAAAGCTAGTTACTGTTCCAGGATTGCAGTGAAAAAGACAGAACAGTGGTCTCTGAGTAATTAAAGCAAATGAACTTGAATCAAGCGTGTTGTCTCCTTCCTTTCTGCTGCCTGCGAAACGCTACAGTATGTTTGTGCAAATGCGTTTTGAGGTTTAACTCGCTTTAATTAATTAATTAATTAATTAATTACTGGGTACAACACAGGATTTTGTCTTTTGCTAGTTACAGAGTAGTAAAAATTTAAATAAATGTTTCTTGAGGTGTTGGATATATCAGTCCAGGTTTTATAGCACTTACGAGATCCTAAAACAATCTTCATTACTAATATTTAAATCCAGAATAAATTGAATTCCAAATTTTAAAAAAAATCTGCGTTGAAGTATTTTTATTGGGGGGGTTTAAATTTCTAAATGCCGTGTGTTTACAATTACCAAAATGATTGAACAGCAAAAATGAGGTCATTGGCTTGCCAGAGACAAAGAACCTTTTTAATTTCTAGGGGCCAGCAGCCACTGGCCTTAAAACAAAAAAATGTTCACCTCGCTTCGCTCAGCACATCCTACTACTTTCTCCTTTCAGAAGTTGGCATCTCTGGGGAAAGCAGTAAAACTGAACAGTTCTGAGGATAACTGGTAGCTGGTTCCATGAAATACATGAATTACTCTTTAAAAAAATCAAGAATAAGGAAAATTGCAAATCATGCCGGCGAGAGATTATCTTCTGCGGTGCAAATATAGATTTGCTGAATGCTGTCGACTTCTTGAGGCAGACAATGTTGACAGTTTGTATTAACAAGTACACAATAGTTTTTTTTTTTATTTTAGAATGATTTTTATTTAAGTTTTACACATAGATATTGAATTATCTTAGCTAATATTAGATTCAATATCAGTTCTTTCAACACTTGTTTAAAATTACTTATTACTTGCAGTGGTAAGAACTGTACTCAAAACCGTCCAGACGAAGCACCATTTCATATTTAGTCAGGTTTAATGCTTCCACACACTACTAGAATAATTAGGTTACAGTTCCTAGCAGAGCAATGAACAGTGGAAGTGAATATGATAGTATTCCACCATGCACTGTATTTTATTTTTCAATAATGTGTTATGCTTCATATTAATAGAGGTGCATATTGCTAAAAAGAAATAAAACAAGTAAAACAAGTTTTTGAGTTTTATTTTTAATCCGGTGACATCTCTTTAAACAAATTGAGCTGATTCTGTTTTCATAATTAAACTCAGAAAAAAAGCTTTAATTACAAAACAATCTTTGTTTTTACCTTCATATCTTGCCTGCGCCTAATTCTGGTCCCCTTAATTTTATTTCAAGCAGAGTTGACAAATTCCCGATCCTACTTTTAACTCTCATTTCATTTTTGCAGTCGCCTAATTCAGCGTTGTTTTTGTTACAGTTATTTTTTTAAGCATAAAAATGAATACCCATTGCAGAGTGTACACTGATAGCAAGTCCTTCAGGTGCCAGTATTTCACCAAACATACCACATTTTGGGATTTTGGAGGATACACAAAAAATGTAGTTCGGTATTACAGTGTCCACACTTATGATAAACTGCACTACCTGATGCGATCTAATTAGAACCGGACTCGAGACGACCTCCTGAGGTGGTCTCAAGTCTGGTTCTCAAGTCCGGTATTAAACACTACGTAGTGTAGACTCAAACCGTATTTAGCACTTTTAAGCCAGTTTAAAGACAACTAATATGGTTTAAAGGCATAATGTAGACAGGGCCTTAGAATGTGCCTGCACTCGACCAATAGCAGTCAACTACTGGGTGTGTCACCATAAATGATAAACCGAGGCTCATCGACATCGCTTCGGAGATGGGCATTCCAGACGAGTTAGTTATAGGTCTGTAATTACTGTACTTTGGGAAATTGAATGGGGTTTTGTCATGTCATCTGCCTTCTCCTGCTTACATAAAACTATAATGCATAAACACAGCTAAAACTAATTAGTAGAATTTGTGTTTTGCAAAACTTGTTTTCCTTGTCCATAATAACAGCAAATGAGCTTTCTGTGAGCTTTTGTTCATGGAATTTGTTTTTCTTAAGTTTTTCTTTCACGTCCTTCATAAACAAATCCATTACTCTGACTTTTAAGAACGACTTAAAAGAAACACATTCGATATTTGTTACATAAATTATATATAAATACATCCTGGTTCAAATTAATTCTGATGTTAAACCATTTTTACTCTCTTTCCATTTCTGACACAATATATATATATATACACACACACACACACACACACACACACACACACACACACACACACACACACACACACACCACGATTGTTTCTAATACCGTTCAAAATTTTGTTATTTAGTTTTTGTTTTTACGCATTAATGATTTCCATTACATGAGAAGTACGTGTTAAGACTTCATGCTGATATTGGACTCAGCTCTCGCCAAGATAAGCACCAACTAAGACATAGCTTCTTTTACTGTAAACTAATGTGATCCATCTGCGTTTCCTTCCATCTGATGATGTAGATATCCTTCTGCCTGGTGTTGATGGCTGAAGTGTAATGCTGGCTCCAGGGATTAGCCTATTTTGCCTCCCTGGCACATCAGCACACACAATGACTGCAATGCTGGCTCCAGATATCAACCACAGTGCGGCCTCCCTAGCGCATCAGCATGACAATCGTCTGAACTGAGCTGAGTAGGGTACTTCTCTGTGGGCACCTTCCATCCTTGGTGTTTCGTCGACTAGCCCATGACACTTTAACAGGGCTCAACAGTGATTCTGGTGTCCCAGCATCACCACCCTCCATCCCCCACTCAGCCCAGCTTACCTTCCTTTACACCGACGTTCCTATCTTTCTACTGTGCTTGAGGTCAACAACCAGATTATTTTCGTCTCAACCAGAGCCAGTTGCTGCTCCTCTCTGCTGCTTCAGATAAGTTCTTCACTATGCGTTGCAACTCTTTACCACTGAAACCGATGACTGAGAAACCAGGTTGTGGAGTGTGCCACAAATCTTCGACAACACACCTCCACTGGGAAAACCTGGGCTCTCCATCCTCGCTGTTCCACTTCAGCAGCTAGTTGAGCGTACCGAAGTTTCTTCTTTTCATACTCCTCATCCACAGCATCCTCCCATGGCACTGTTAACTCTATGTTGCTATCTTTCTACTGTGCTTGATCCAGACCACAAGACACTATCAGGTCGAAGGTTAGTGGTGGCAATCTCACGTGGCAAAATAAGCCGTTGTCCAACATCTGCCAGCATTTTCCAGTGTCTAGCAGCTTTTAGTTGTCCTAGACAAGTCTTGGTTTTAATACCTTTTCTTGGAGGTTGCTCCCCTGGATGGAGTAATTTTGTTCTTTGTGTGTCATATTGCTGGCATTGGTGGCAACCTGTTGGTCATGCTGCACTTTTCTTCCAATGCTAAGGCCAAACCTCGAGCACCTGGTCATGACGGCAAGTAAAGCTTCCTTGGCTAAGACCCACCTTACATCCTGTCAAAATATGTCTTAATGTAGCTGGCGATGAACACAAAGGACACCACGGATCCTCTCCTACCCATAGATTAAGGTTCTGTGGTGATGGGAGAACATCATATGTTGACTTGATGAGGAAACTGATCCTGCTCTGTTCTGTTGTCCAATGATCTCACCAGCCAATCTTGCGTTGTTCCACACTCTCCCATCTCATCCATTCTCCCTGCTTGGCCTGGGAAACTGCCTCTATGCACCTCAGCCTCTCATCCTGCTTTTGCACCTCATTGACTACCAGCTTCCTCCGATGAGCTGGGGCTGCTTTGTGCCATGTAGGAGGAGCTGAACTGAGACCAAGGCCTCCTCTTCCATACTGTACTTGCCCAATGATATCACTGATATGAAGGGCAGCCTTTGCATCTTCCACAGCTTCCTTTGCCGCCCACTTTCTTCCGGTTTTCAACACAGGTGCTGCCTCCCTCACACATTCATCATGTGATTCTACCAATGTAATTTCCAGTCGAACCTTAGCGCACTTAAACTCCTCGGTTAGAGCTGAGACTGGCAGCTTTAGTATCCCTTTACCATATAGTCCCACTCTGCTGAGACAGTGCGGAACTCCTAACCATTTCCTGACTTATGAACTGATTAATGCTTCCGGTTTCTCTACTGTTGTCAAGAAACCCTCATATACAGTGAGTGGCCACAGAAGTCTTGGCAGTAGACCAAACTGAAAGCACCAGAGTTTAAGTTTGCCCGGTAAAGCGCTGCTATCTATGCTCTTTAACCCTTGCACTGCTTGTTGTCTCACTTCTCCCACACAAACTGTGTCCTTTAGGTCCCCATCATACCATCTCCCAAGACTTTTCACAGGCTTCTCTGACACTGGTGATATTGCCTCACTGTTAATGTAGAACCTCTTATCCACTATTTTACCTTTAATTATAGAGATGCTTGTACACTCTGTACGGAACACCATTAGGCCCAGGAGATGATGACACCCTTGCCTTTTTGCTCTACTTCTTTCGCAGTCCTCCATTTGGTATTCTGGTGGATTGATAGGTGGGATGTCTGAAGAAATCGACATAGGCTCCTGCCTTTTTGAATCTGTGTGCGTTTCCTCGAGATATCTCTCCAGCTCAGAGTTAGTTGCTTTTGTGTGCCATTTTTTCTCCCTGGTGAATAACTTCTTTGCAAATTTGAATGGGTCTTTATAAAAGTTAGTTCTCGCACGCTCCTTCTTTTTGCAGCGTTTCCATAGGCGCTCAGCTCTGCCCAATGTTTATCTTTTATGACCCTTTGTAATAGAGTGAGTGCCTCCTTCTGACTTTGTTCTGCTTGCCTTCATTGCTTCCTCAGCTGCTTCCTTTCTCTAACTAAGCACTCAGTCTCCTGCTGCCGTCTAGACTTTACAGGAATAGTTTGCATTCGCACTTGCTTCTATATGCATCCTCTTTTTAACTACATGTTTGTTTATGAATTATTTTTCTTGTAAGAAACAATTAAAATAATATTACAGGCTGATACAAGCCTTGCCATGGATGACAGAGATGTGGCAGAATTTCCTTTTTACAAAATATAAAGCAGGTAAACATGGTTTCAAATATGGGTGTGATTAGATATGGGGTACATTTTGTTAAAAAATATGTACTGTAACACAAAACACAAAAAACTCATTGAAGAGCAGGGGAGCTTAGTAGTTTAAAAAATACAAGGAACAAACTTAATTTTACTGAATTTTATGCAGGGCAGACTCAATTTCTGGTTATCATTTCTGAATTCTCTTTTGTTTTTTTTGACATCCTTTTATTCGAAAAGTTATACATAATATTTCACATTCTGCATATTCACCATTTAGATGCCTCCCTTACCATGAGTCAATCTTTATTCACTACACTGGAGCACCACTTCCCATTCCTTCTAAGCTATAACAGCATACTTTGGTAAAAACCCAACCAACATGTTTTAAGAGTCTTAAACTGTTTAATCCTTTTCCAAAAACATGGAAACAGTTGCCAATAAAACAGCAGAGCAGCAGCAGGGCACCTGAGGATAATCTGAAACACCAACTCCAGAATACCATCAAAGGGCATACAAGAATCCTGGCAGGATGACCACAGCGCTGGGGGCCTTGACTTGGATATTCACTGGATTTTCAGGATAAGAATGTTTTATTTAAATAATAATAATAATAATAATAATAATAATAATAATAATAATAATAATAATAATAATAATAATAAACACTTTAATTGTAAGGTGTAGTACTTAAAAAGTTGTTTTTCTATCTTTAATTAGAACAACAAGCATGCCCTCCTCAGTGCTGGTCCACAGCTTTTATTGTACCTGTGTGGTCTGTGGTGGACAGTGTCCCATTTACATGCATTTAAATGACTTAACTCTTCCAGTACCTTGTGGAGTTCTGTTGTGTCAAGGCACTTAACAGGGCAAACGATGGCCCAACCCAATACAAGGTACAGGTCCTGAAGAGGCCAGGCAGTGTATTGGAGGTACACCTCCAGGTTGAATCCTGGTCTCCTGGTTCTGAGACCAATATACTGATAGCTATGCCAAAAGAGCCAGGCTCCTATGGGGCAGCAAACTGACACAACTTTACTCAACTCATCATTGTTTCCACTGGCCACCGAATCACTGTACCTATATTGAAACAATCAAAGTAGATGAACCTTTAAACCACAAGCTGTATTAATAAAACATCTGACAAATAAGATAGTCATTTGTTTCATATGGCCGTGCAATCAGTGTAGAGGAAGTGATACAGCTGTTGGGAGGAGACTCTTCTTGTGAGGGTAGGTGATGGGACCCTGGCATCCACCGATAAGTGTGACTACAGTTTTGGACAGGTGCTTATTTCAGAAGTGATGCGGTAGAGCATGAGATTGTGAGAAAGGCAACTGAAAGAACTGAGAAAGAGCTGACAGCTGAGAGGAAGAAGGTTTGTAATGAAAGGGTTAGGCTACCGCATCCCATTGGACCAAGACCTGCATCAAATATAAATACCTGTTCTGCAGGGCAGTTATAAAATAACAATACCTGCTTTTTCCCACCATTAGTATAAAAATATTTGTCATATGCAATACATTGGGCCTTGTAATTTTTTAACTTGTGCAACTTTGCGGTAACTTCTCATTTGTCTTGTTTGTTGTGAATTGTTTTTTCTTTTACTATTAAAAGAGAAATTGATGGTCTGTTTTAAGATAAATTAGTTATCTGTTTTCAGTTTAAGTTTGCAAAAACAGGTACAATTAACTGGCATTTGCTTTAAGTTTTCCTACAAACCTTATGATTGTACCTGTACCAAAATTTGACAGCGTATTGTTTTCTGACATTACATGGATCATTTTCTGACGATGTACCACTTTCTGACACTATTTTCACTGAGGTGTGTATCATAAATAATCTATATATTTAATAAATAATCTCAAACCTTGTCACTTTTTAAAAAAAATGTTTTCACTGGACACGTAGCCTATGTTTCATATGCATGTAAAACAGGCTCATGAGAATAACACGTCGTTATTTTACTGTACTATGTAAGCCTATGGTAGACGTTTGAGAAAGCTAAAAAAGCAATAAGGAAGTCCCGTACTACAGTACAAACAAAAATGCAGGGGTGTGGCTTAACATTATGAAGCCATCTAATCTTGGAGTACAACGTTAAAAGAACAGTCATTCACCTGCCCTCGGAACAACAATAACAAGGAATACAACGTGACTTTCGTTTAGGTGAGTTGACTGCAATTGAATAACAGCAATATCGAACTTTGTGTAAAAATTCGGTGTTACTAGGGACTCGTCTCATTCGCGAGTGCTACCTGCTATGTTTAAACAAGTTACCACAGAGAGTAAAAACTCAAGAATGCAAACGGAACACGTCGTAGTAGGAAGTTAATGCAGGACAGCATGGTATCTCTGTATGTGGCCCAAGGGAACACAAGTCTGACTGTAAGTGTAGCATTAGTTCAATCAATAAGGTCTGCTGTATTTATAAACGAAAAACGAGAAACGGTACAGTATTCATTACGCAGCAGATTATGTTATTCTGGTCATATACAGACTTAATATTACTGGAGGCTACAGTATTTTATTTTATTTTATTTTTATTTTTGTCTGAAACGTTTCAGTACAACTTAACGACTTTGTTTTACATGGGTAAAAACTTAAATATTTAGTTTTCGACTAAACTAAAACATCCCTTTCTAAAAACACTACATTCGAGGTATCTGGCTTGACACGAAGGTTTTAAAATGATGCTGTGTACATGATCACATGTTGTAAGTTTGTGTGTTTTATATGTGAAATGTATTTCTTCGTGTACGTTGTTTATCTTACAGTAGTCGGCACCAGGTGAGTTACGGCTAAACTAGAGTTTTTTTTTATTGCTACAAGCAGGTCGTTTACAGAGACGAGCAATGCCACCTAGTTTGGAATGTTGGGAACGAGCTGTCTGCGTATATAATCCAGTGTTCATTTATAACTAATAATAATAATAATAATAATAATAATAATAATAATAATAATAATAATAATAATAATACGTAATATAAATGTAATAAGCAAATAATAATAATAATAATAATAATAATAATAATGATACAAGTTTCATCTATATGTCTTTCTCAATTTCTAAATAGCTAATGTTCCATTGAGCGACAGGTTTTTGGACAGTACAGGAATTATAGTGGTGATGTTTTGATTCAGGTTGATTCTGGGAGGACGCCCGCTGTTTGGGAGTTGTTTCGGCTTCTAGTTTGTAATTCTTGCCCGGGGACCAGGGGATGTTGATTTTGTTTTTTTTTCTTCTTCATTGTTTATGTGCTGATTTGTTGAACAGCCCCTAAGGTGCACTTGGGTGTGTATTTACACTGCTTCCACAGATGTGAAATTCTTTTTGTGCATCTATCCCACAAACATTTGCTTTCATCACATAACTTAGTAAGACGCTGAAGGTAGTAAGCAGCAAAGTAAAACACAATCACAAGCATTGTGTCTGGTTTAAACAGGATTTACAAACAAAACAATACCAAAAAATAGGATGTAACCTTTTTGTGAGTATTTTGTATTCAGTTTGCAATTATATTATTATTTGTATATAAAAGCACACATGTCCAGATGATATACTAGTAATCAGATAATACAAGCTAACTACAGTTAATGTGGATTGATCTTCAAAATTACTAATGCAATACAAAAAAGTGCTAGTTTTATCTTTATCCAGCCTACATACTTTATAAAGTACTGTATAAATACTGTATAAATTAAAATAACCTGCATAATATTATTTTTTTTGATAATGCATTATAATGCAGTTACACGGTAAATACTTAATACTATAATAACTGCAATGTAGTAAGCCAGTGTCATCTGTAAGTAGCTAGTAATTGTAGTATTGATAAGCGCTATAATTAAATACATACAGAAAAAAGGCCTTAATTGTACCTGAGAAAGTATACCCTTTGTGTTTCTTCACACTTATTGTATTAGTACAATCTTGCTTTATGCTCTAGAAAGAGTGCAAAGAAGAGCGACCAGAATTATTCCAGGTTTAAAAGGCATGTCATATGCAGACAGGCTTAAAGAATTGAATTTATTCAGCCTTGAACAAAGAAAACTACGTGGCGATCTGATTCAAGCATTCAAAATTCTAAAAGGTATTTACAGTGTCCACCCAGGGGACCTTTTCAACCTGAAAAAAGAAACAAGGACCAAGGGACAGAAATGGAGGTTAGATAAAGGGGCATTCAGAACAGAAAATAGGAGACACTTTTTTACACAGAGAATTGTGAAGGTCTGGAACCAACTCCCCAGTTATGTTGTTGAAGCTGACACCCTGGGATCCTTCAAGAAGCTGCTTGATGAGATTCTGGGATCAATAAGCTACTAACAACCAAACGAGCAAGATGGGCCGAATGGCCTCCTCTCATTTGTAAACTTTCTTATGTTCTTATGTACTGAAGCGTACTGAGTGAACCACAAGCTTGTTCCCCAAATTATTACAGCCTGCTGTATCCTGCACAATCTGTGACAGGACCGTAAGGTGGTGTTCAGGCAAGCAGAGGAACAGCTACCTCAGCCTCCAGCAAGAATTGCACAACAGCGATATGAAGAGGGTCCTGCTATTAGAGATGCACGGCTAGCTTTATTTTTGTAACCCGACAGTGTACTTTTATTTTGTATCACATTTTTGTTTCATTAGCTTGTTTTGTATGGGCCGAATGACCTCCTCTCGTTTGTAAACTTTCTTATGTTCGTATGTTCTTATATAGGTTTTTGCTATTCTGAAGTGTTTCTGTTTTAAAGAGTTTTAGTTCTGTTTCTGCCTTCCATTCTTTACACTGCGGTCAGCTCTACTGAAGAAGCTCCAGACAGCAGAAATACTGTTTGTCGTTTAATGTGTCAATACTGTATAAATATTCTACATATTATTGCACTTAAAGCATGGTATTTTGGTTGCACATACAGCCCTACTTTGACTTATCTGTGTAATAAAAATCCCTGGTTTCACGACACTTACTATCACTAATCTTGGACTAAATAACGTGTGGTAAAGCAATCCAGGACCAGTACTGGTTGGGGTCTGTGAAAACTGAGGTTAATCAGTGTTGCTTGTTGGATTCTGTTCACAAAGTCTTGATAAATCAAATATTTGACTCTATTCACAAAACTTTAAAGACATTACATGAATAAATCCTCTATAAACAGGTTAAAATTGAAATGCAAACTTGATTTAATTAATAAAACAGTCCTTTACAAATTGTCCTTTACTAAACATTTCTTAAAACAGTCCTGTTCTGAATAGGAATTTGGTATCCATTACACTTTTTCAATAACATCAAACTTTGCTTCTTTTTTTAAAAGTTTAATACAGTAAATTAGGTCTGCAGTTGCCCTGTTAGGTGGTCACACTAAGCAGTGATCTGAGTTCCTGTTTTTAACTTTTCAGTGTTAGATGTCTTTTCAAAACTAAGATAGTGCTGCTGTTGGATTGTGTGATGTAAGTTGGCAATCATGCAGTGATTTACCAGTACTGTTAAGAGAGTTGTTATCCTGATTAATAATTAGCCTGTGTGTGTATTGCTGTACGTTCTCTTTTGTAAGCCTCTGTACAAAAACTGTGTATTTGAAAGCAGGCTTGTATTTTGTTAGAGTGGAATTTGCTAAAGGCAAAATATATATATATATATATATATATATATATATATATATATATATATATATATATATATATATATATATATATATATATATATATATATATATATATATATATATATATATATATCTATTTAAACACTTTATGTCCTGCTCAGAGGCTAAATAGGAGGCTGTGTGGTCCAGTGGTTAAAGAAAAGGGCTTGTAACCAGAAGGTCCTCAGTTCAAATCCCACCTCAGTCACTGACTCACTGTGTGACCCTGAGCAAGTCACTTAACCTCCTTGTGCTCCGTCTTTCGGGTGAGACGTAATTGTAAGTGACTCTGCAGCTGATGCATAGTTCACACACCCTAGTCTCTGTAAGTCGCCTTGGATAAAGGTGTCTGCTAAATAAACAAATAATAATAAATTAGTTAAATATAATATTTAAGGCCATGGCTAGAAGGTCCAAGGTTTCAATCGAGGGATCATTACTGACACCAGGCCTCTGGCCTCTCAAGTAAGCAGTTCTAGCGGTTGGCTGCTTTTGGCATCTTTTCCTCTGCCCAGTTATTATTTTTTGGCTATTTTTATCATGCATGTTTTTCCATTCCTTTTGATTATGAGGTCAACACCAGCACAGAACTTCAATAACTACGATGCCCTTTGTAGTATTACTATATCACATCCTCCACTAGCTTCTTTCTAGTAATCTGCATAAAATTACGAATCACACAAACGTTCATTTATTTTTTATTCATCACCAATTTAAGAACTGTGTCAGTACAATTTGAATTTTTTCTTTTTGGCTGGTTTAAAAAACACAATTTGGATTACTTCCAAAATTTGGTGGGGTGTTGCAAAAAAAAAAAAAAAATTGGCAGCACTGCCCTTAACCTCCCCCAGCTAAATCAGAGACACTGAAAAAACATGGACACACATTCCAGCCCACCGGCACCTCATTCCTCCCCCACCAAATCATAGCTTAACATACCCTTTTTTCCTGCAAATTTACAATATTACCCCAGAGCACAAAGTGTCATACTAAGCCAGTTTGAAAGGCAATCGTTCATTCCAATCCACGGGTCTCTGCACTGACCGATATACAAAGCAGCTGTAAACATCCTAAGTTGTAGGATGCTCTTTTGCTGTCTTCTTTGTCAGCATTTTTACAAAAAAAATGGTTAGCCTTCTTAAAGTAGTGCTGTTGTTTGTAATAGAAGTCCCTAATGATCTCTTCATTGCATCACCAGGATGACTGAGTGAAATCAGACCATTGTGCGGGAGATGTGTGTTAACTTCTTGATTACCTCGTTTCCATGGACAGCCAACTTGAGTCGACTCGAGTGTGCTCGAATTGGTCTGAATTTTCCCAGAACTTGAGTTGATGAACAACTCAAGTTGGTGAAAAAGGATGCGTTTCCATGCTTTTCTGAGTGATCCGAGTTATCACAAGAGATGGGCAGGAAATACTACTGATTTCCCCCAGAAATACTTGCGAGTTAAAGAAATATTTGCGACGTGCATTCGCTGCAGATGGTATCACAGTCAGATTGTCAATGATTTAAAAGATAAATCCATTTAGATATTCTTTCACATTTGTTTCACACAGTACATACACTATACCTCTGGCAGACTGGTATGCAGAACAGGGAAAGAAGCGCCGGACAAGGGAAATAATGTGTTAGATGTCAAAGTGGATATGAGATTGGCAGTGATGAAGCCAATTAGCTTGAAAACATTAAAAGTAGACCGGGCATTTCCATCAAAGGAGTTAAAAAATGTGGAATTGATCTGATACGATTAGAAACCCAGAGGCACTGTAAACTGCGCCTGTAGGTATTTTATTAGTCATCTGCCGTGCAGGTATCGGAAAGTTCATAAACAAAACAAAACTTTAAAATAAATTAGTTCTGCACTGTATAAAATGGAGCTGATTTTTTCAGTGCTTGCTAGTCTAACTGATTAGAAGGTCGTCTGTTCTCCAAGTTGCGGCAGTGACATTGTAGATGCTAGTATAACGAGTTACAGTAAATGAGATACTGTTTTAGCAGACAGATAGCATTACGTTAACATTTATTTTAATTTTTTTGGAATTAAAAGTGTAAATGCAAAACTGTGTTGCATTTTTCTTTGTGACTGTGCTAAGTGAAAAAACGCAATTCAAAATCACCCAAGGTAGCAAACCCGCCGAATTTAATACCAGCCAAAATGTGCCGTTAATACGGTATGTTCCCGCCCCCTACAACATTTGTAATTTCCTCCCATCCCGAATTCAGACTTTAGAATCCAGGTCAGCCCGAGGAGTGAAATCGGACCAGAGAATTCAGGCTCCCGCCCGAATTGAGAGCCAACTCGAGTCATTTAAAAACATGGAAATGGCGATGGAGGTGGGGGTCAACGTGAGCACGTACCCGAGTTCTGTGGTTCATGGAAACGTGGTAGATGAATGCAGGGCTGAAGTTCCTGTTTTTCTAATTGTAAACACAAAGGATTAGGCTGGTGAAATGTTCAATATATATATACTGAATTTGTTAAGAGACAACTTTAAATAATACCAGAAGCACATCATATTAAGTCCTATTACAGCAAATTCTTGTTAATTGCATAACCCATGTGTCTTCTGTAACAGTTTTATGGAATTAACCAGTGTATGCAATTATTAGTAACATATACAGTGTAATACATTTCATTGTATTCCTGATAATTGCATACAATTCTGAAGTACATTTATTTTGAAAATGTAGGTGCCTTATACTGGTTAAATTAAAATGTATGTTCCTAATTCTGGTTAAATGAAAATGTAAGGTCTTTATTCTGGGTAAATGCAGAAAACTGTGAGGCACACAGGATATGGAATTCACAGGAATCTACTGCATGTGCATTTTCATAAGAAATGAGCTTCATTTTTTTAACAAGTTAACAGGAATACACAATTATCATGTATGCAATTAATTGGAATGCACTGTGGTTGTATACTTCTTAAACTTCTAAAATGAACCTACAGTAATATATATTGGCATACCATGGCTAAATTGTAAAACAAAAATCTGTAAATGTATTTTTTTTTCTTCTTTTTCCAGAATATATATTCACTGCTGGCACAACACTTAAACACTGCTCTTACAACTAAATTAATTTCCTCTGCAACAAGTATTAGCCCCCTGTGCCCCTCACTCAAATATATGCAGCACAGACTCTATGCGGACCTAGTGAGCAGTCAAAGTACATGTAACGTCTGGAGAAATTCTATAGCTGCCAACTGGCGTGATGTCACAGCGCATCCGCCATCTTAGTAAAGGAAGGACTTGCACATTCTGAATAAATCTTAGGGAATAAATTGTTTTCAGATGGGGAAAAAACCTTTAGAAAATCCTTTAAAATAAAAATGTACCTTTTAAAAAAACCTCTGCCCATTTCTTACTTCCAGATTGCCCTGAGCAGAAACGTAAAACCTCTAGATCTGGCAACACTGGCCAGTTATCAGAGACTCTGATTCGAAGTGCACCATCAAAACTGGTATGTAGGGAATCGGACACTGATTTTTTTTTTGTTCCTTGTGCCTATTCAATGAAAAGATTTGATTTCCCCACAGAAAAGAGTTTGCTTCATTGGTGCCAAGGCACTGAAATTAGAGAGGTTGGGCACCATATAAGCATTTTCATAACAAATCAGTAAGTAATCTTAAATTAATTCTTAAGTCAAGGAAAAAAGTATTGGAACAATGTTTTGGCGCGTTCCATCTCGAATACACCAGGGCCTACCACGTATAATTTCCTTAACCCCTTAAGGTACACAAGGAATAGAGGGGTTGTTCAAATGGTTTCTTTTTTAAATACATTTGGGAGTGACTCAAGTATCACAAGGAAACTGACAATTTGGATGACCAGATCCAACCTGTCATTACATTTTAAACCCTGTTTCGTGCATCTCATTGCAAAAGTAAGAAAGTTTGTATCATTAGGCCAGTTTACATGTGTGATTATGTCACATGAATCGACAATACATGTGAAACTTGTCAGGGAAAGCTTGTGAAAGTGTCCCAAAAAATGGCTCAGTATTTTACTGTGAAAGTCTCAATTTCTTGTGAGATTCCAGGAAAAGCTAGTGAAATCAACATGAGTTTCTTGTGAAAATGTTAATTAGCTTGTTCAAGTTCTTACCTAAAGCCACTGTAAAAGTCACATGGGAATACATAAGTTACCATGGTCCAAAGATAGCAGCAGGGAAATTAATATTTTGTTTGCAGTATTTCCTTTATCAGATTGATGTTGCAGATAACCCCACTTTTTCTCTGTCTTCCCTAGCACTTTGCATAATGCTAATCATACACGGATCTAAATGTGTTTGTAAAGTATCATACAAATTGTATTTACCGAGTTTCTGTTTAAAACTATTACTAAAAATGTTTGATAAACTGCATCGTGGGCTTGTGAGTTCAGGTGGTTACAGCTACTGTACAGTACTTCAGAATACACTTGCAAATAGCTTTCCAAACAACTGTCAAAATGACTTTATTATAAAGTACTAAGTACTATGTTTAAATGTGTATAACTATACCCCAGTGCAATTTCTCCGAGTTACTTATGTCTGAGTAAAACCCGTGTCCATCCTCCACTTACGTCCATTGGAGCGATGAACAGGCTCGGGTGTAAATATCGATAAGGAAGAGGATATGATGAGGCAGCTTGATACAATGCACAACACAAACATTGTTTAACCCACTCTCAAAATAAAATGTGGTGTGAAATGTTCATGACTTATTTCTTGGGAATCAGCAATACTACTCAATATTCCAATTCTTTATTAAGCAGAAGCAGTCGTACAAGTACAGCACAAATGAGGATGCTATATTTGGTATAAAGAGATACAAAACAAGATAATGAAACAAAAATAAAAGTACACCGTCGGGTTACAAAAATAAAGCTAGCCGTGCATCTCTAATAGCAGGACCCTCTTCATATCGCTGTTGTGCAATTCTTGCTGGAGGCTGAGGTAGCTGTTCCTCTGCTTGCTTGAGCACTTCCTTACCGTCCTGTCACAGATTGTGCAGGATACAGCAGGCTGTAATAATTAGCGGAACAAGCTTGTGGTTCAACTCAGTACGCTTCAGTACATGAGAACATAAGAAAGTTTACAAACGAGAGGAGGCCATTCGGCCCATCTTGCTCATTTGGTTGTTAGTAGCTTAATTGATCCCAGAATCTCATCAAGCAGCTTCTTGAAGGATCCCAGGGTGTCAGCGTCAACAACTTTACTTGGGAGTTGGTTCCAGACCTTCACAATTCTCAGTTCTTTTAGCTTGTCTGCATACAACATGTCTTTTAAACTCTGGATAATTCTGGTCGCTCTTCTTTGCACTCTTTCTATAGCAGCAATATCCTTTTTGTAACGAGGTGACCAGAACTGAGCACAATATTCTAGATGAGGTCTTACTAATGCATTGTAAAGTTTTAACATTACTTCCCTTGATTTAGTAGTATCCGCCCCATCCCTTGCAATAGTCTAAACACCTTTCAACGACCACTTGGATTGAACAACCCCCACACACACACACACAAAAACAGACAGATGATGTGTGAAAAAGCAGTGAGGGCGACAACACGAGAACATAGTATTAAAAAGCAGGCACTATCCAGATCTTTAATAACCATTTACACCAAACACGATGCCACATGGATTATTTCTCGTGAAACTGTTCTCTGCTCATGTGAACAGTATTTTGTGGACTTTCACAGTTAACAGCACGATAATCTAAGTGAGCCGTCAGCATGGCAAATTTAAAGCTGACCCCCTCCCCCTCTCCTTCATTTGCATAGCATTCGTGGAAAAGTAGGTGTTCCAAAGAGAAATGAGAGGCCTTACATGTAAACACAAAAAGGCACCATGCCCACGTTTATTTCACGAGAAACATGTCTCAAGAAAAGCAAACACTCATGTAACGTGGCCTATTGTACCTTAAGGGGTTAAGGTGAATGTTCATAAGAGACCTAAGCTGGCAGACTTGTTGTTGTGTAGTTCAGCTTTTGATATACACACAAGTTCAGTTGTAAAAGCCTACATGAATCCAATTATTATCCAACTGTGGCAAATGACTCTCTGCATATGTAATCAGGCCCACCGAGAGGGTGGGGAGGACGAGAAATTTCCCGAGGCCCAACGTCTCGAAGGGGTCCAGTGCCCCAAAGGGGGCCCTGGTGAAGGAGAACTTATTATTATTTTTTTAATATATATATATATATATATATATATATATATATATATATATATATATATATATATATATATATATATATATATATATATATATATATATATATATATATATATTAAGTATTTTAAAACAACTAGCCCTGCACAAGACCCTTTGCATTCCCACCACCACATTAAAAAGAAAAACTCCCGTACTGCACACCGAGCCGATGTGCTTCTGTTGTGTAATGATTGTGTATCCAGGAGCCGTCAAACACTTCCTTTCACAATGATTTGAACTTTTGCATTTCATATTTTATAACACCAAAAAGCTGAAAAAAGGCATAGCAATTTTATGTATTTTTTAAAGACTTTTACAAACTTTAAAAGAACCCTAAAGTTGCACAATATATACCACAGTATGAATTATTCTATTATTAAGATCTATAATTTGCTCAAAACAACATGGTGCAGCAGTTTGTTAGAAAAATTGTATTGTGTAAAATAAATAAAGTACTTTCTTCAGCTGATGGTAAACACAATTAGAGAATGATCGGTTATATTGCTTAAAATACAAATATATTTACCAATACTGGCTATTAGTTAAGAGCAGACATGAGTGGTTTATTTTTGGCACGGGATAAATAAAATAGTGTATAGCAACACCATTAAAATATCGTTTATGCTAAAAACGTATGTTATTTGATGTTAAGTAAGCTTCCCATTAATGACTATTACATGTGGAGTTTGTACAAAAAATATATTTATTCACTTACCTAAAAAAAAATGTTTGAATAATGTAAATAACTTAAACATAACTACTTTGAGAAAGAGTAAACTATCCTGCTGCAGATTTTAATTGAGATATTGAAACGTCTACGCGTCGTTGACAGTTTCCTTCAAACCTGTTATCAAAATACTGTATTGGTTGAAATGATCTTCCTCAACACTGCTAAGACTGCAAGTATCATTGCTTGGTTTAGAAGCTCAACTGTGCATGTATGTAAATCAACAAAAAATGTGCTTACATTTTTTAAATAATACATTTAATTAATTTGTGTTATTTTGGGTCAGATTTATTCGTTGCAATACATCAAAATACATTTAGATTGGTTTTGTTACAAAGTAGTGGCAAGCAACATAAATTAATGTTCATTTCACATAAAAGGTTATATATAAAGGGTTAACAAGGAGTAGAATACAAATCAGAAATAGCGATTGCTGTATCATGTGACCAGAGCTGTCTTGTCTTGTCTTCAGTGCGTTGGATAAGAATGTCAAAATGTCATGATTTAATTGTATTATATTCATAAATGAATGATAGAAACTTGGCAAGTATCAGACTGTTTTCTGGTTTATTTATAAACCCCTTAGTCCCTGATATTTTTATATTGATTATTGCTTAAAATATTGCATTTGTGCTAAATTTAAAACACAGCACAATTATTAGCTTTCTAAGATTTCTGGGCTAAATTGCAACGGAACACATTTAGATACTCTGCAGTCAGTAAGACATTACTGATTGCAGCATAAGTCATTTGATTAGACTATTTACCTTACTGCCTGTGCCTCTGTTTCTTCCTTCCATCCCTTTCACCAGCATACTTTAGCCATGATTTTAGCCAGGCTTCAATTGCAGCATCTCTTGCACCATCTAAATACATTCTGTCAGTTATCCATAACTGTCAACACTGTCATTAGATTTTAGTGTCAATATACACTAAGGGCCCTATTTAGCAATGTTCGCAAACCCCTAAGGCAATCGCAAAACACTTTTGCCAACAGTTAGCGCACTAGAATCAGGCGCACATGTGGGCAAACAGACTTTACCCACCTATGCGATTTAGCATCCGTGCTTTAATGCCCATTCGGCAAGTCAGCATTAGCGCTGGACATGGGCTGAACTTTAGGGACATGTCCTCATTTACAAACAAATGTAGCGATTTAGCAAACCATCAACAGTGTTAGCGTTTCTGTTTCAATTGACATGTGAAAACCAGGTCTAAACTGTGCACAAATTACAGGGTCGACTATAAATACCAGTGAAACTACAAGGGAAATAGGCAAAAAGCGAGAGAAATAAGAATTAAAAGAAATATGGAGTGCACACTGGATTAATGTGATACTTTGTAATGTGATACTGTGCACTGTGATTTTGTAACAATTGGAACAGGAAGAGGAGATGCCCCGAAATATTTAGAAGTCATCTGTCTTTTCTGACACACGATTCGCTGGAGTTGATAACACAACAACTGACTCATCCTCAGATTCAGGGCTTGACCAATATTATCTGTTTGGTCTGGAATAAATTACATTATTAATATACATTTAAAATGATGATGTAACCATATGGAACATACAGAGAATTGACACAAGTAAATGGGCATTCAAGTTTGAATGTCCATTTATTGAACCACTTTGTGGAGCATCCCTTTGCCTTGTGCAAGGCAGCAATGCACCTACATATTGTGTCAGCAATCCTGGTCTGTGGGTTTGCAGCCCATTCCTGGCACAGAATCTATATTAGGGAGTCACAGGAAGCAGTTACAGTGCTGTGAGTGCTCCCAGGAAGTGCTTCAGTCTGTACAGTGCTGAGAATACATTTTGATGCACTATCATTAAAATCAACGCCCTTTTTCCATTCATTGCTGTGCCAACATTCATAGTATTTGTTCAGTACTCTATATAAACATAAAAGTGGGATATGTGTACATTTCCTCCACTATATTGAAAACTAAAATGACATTACTTACATTCTCTTATGCTTGTGCAGTGGTTCATCATCTGTTTGCACAAGGTATTTTTAAAGCTCTACTGTGGGACTCTACTGTGGGGAAAAAAATACCAACATTCAGATAGTTGTAACTTGTACTAAAGAATGTTCTTAAGTTTTATGATAATTGTAGAGATAATAAATACTTTACGTGATTTGTAAAAAAAAAAAAAAAATGTTGTGTTCCTGCCAGGAATTTGCAGGAGGTTCCTTGTTTTGAACTGCCTTATTAATCATGTTTCCTGTTTTGTAAGGAGGCCACTATCCCCTTGCACCCAAATGCTTGGGACAACTGCCGCTTCTTGGTTGTTCACAAATTTGATGATTAAACATGATTTAAAAGATTTGGATGAAAAAATACATTAAACTTTTTTTTATTAAAAAAAAAAACAACAAACAGACTAACTTTGTGAGTCGTGCAGTGTAATATATATATAATGCTGTCATCATGTAGCAAAGTGTTATTAATTATTTAATTATTTATTTTATTACTTATAATTTATAAGTAATTACACATTACCACCTGTAAGTTGATTACTTATTCGCCGGTGGGTCCTTCTTAGATTAATCAAATAACCCTAGATTCTAATTAGGTAGCAGCCATAGATATTATTTAAACTACAAAAAAAAAAAGAATATATAAATAAAATCAATACTAATTAATATTAATACCTTTCGTTATAAACCAAAACCGACTAAAACAAAAAATGGTTTTGCCTGTGGTGTGGAAGATACTTATCAAAAGTATAGGTTCTAGTCATTTTGTCACATTGCTGCACAGTTTCGCTTGTCGCTTTGCGTCTACTGGGTAGCAACCTTATTGCCGTAGAAATGGTACTAAGATGATTACTAGTAAACCCTTTTCTTAAACTTCAGTTATATATCTTAGTCATTTATGATTTCCATTACATGAGAGTAGGTGTTAAGACTTCATGCTGATATTGGACTCAGCTCTCGCCAAGATAAACATCAGCTAAGACATCTTAAGCTTCTTTTACTGTAAACTAAAGTGATCCATCTGCGTTTCCTTCCATCTGATGATGTAGATATCCTTCTGCCTGGTGTTGATGGCTGAAGTTAATGCTGGCTCCAGGGATCAGCCTATTTTGCCTCCCTGGTACATCAGCACACACAATGGCTGCAATGCTGGCTCCAGGGATCAACCACTGTGTGGCCTTCCTAGCGCATCAGCATGACAAACGTCATGTAGGGTACTTCTCTGGGGTCTTCAAGTGAACACCTTCCATCCTTGGTGTTTCGTTGACTGGGTTCGGCAGTGATTCTGGCGGCCCAGCATCACCCCTCTCCGTCCCCCACTCAGCTTATACATCAACTAATGACTTACTAAAAATAAAAAAAAGACATTCAAATGTTATGTGTACTCACTATTCTGTTATTAAACAACAAATCCATTCAAAACAACAAAATGCATTAACCCTGAGATGCACATGGAAATGTAAAGGCAAATCCTTTAATATAAGTACTGGTAGCTCAAGTATTTTCAACATTGTTATAATATGTATTCCAGGCCTACTAAAAAATAGTATTACCGGTATATCTTTAAATCATACACCTCACGGCGCTAGGTTTGAAATGATGTATATTTTGTATACTACAGAAAATGGCCTTTTTAACCCATTCGGGCTGATTACCGAGAGATATGTACCGGTAAGCGAGAGCCATAAAGAGCAAGCTTATTTGAACACAAAGTATCAAAATGAGTCATTGTTTATTGGCATTCAAATACCTGTGTCATCCACAATGTTCTGTAATGTCTGTCAGTTTTTTTTCCACACCAGTCTTTAGCTTTACATTAGCCTTTTGCTAAAACTGACATGTTGGGGGATAGAGAATGTTTCCGAAATAACAAGATGTCAGGTTGAAAAAAAAAAATCACACACACATACATTTATAGCACAGAATTTATTTGTATAAATTATGTATAAATCATTGCACTGAAGTAACATGAATGTGTCCTCTGTACACATTACATTATGTAAAAATATAGATTACAGTAGGCCTATACAGTATGTAGCAGTAAATTTAAATTAATATCTAGCACACTTTATTGTTACTTTAGCCTACAGTATAGGCTCCCGGAAACACAGCATGCTACTGTCTTGTACACATTACTGTACAATGCAAACATAATAAAAGCATTATTTGAAATTGAAAATAAATGGTTTTAGCACTTTTTTTTACTGTAGCCTACGTTTTACGTAATTTAAATAGATCAAAATAGATAATGGTGCCGCATTGACACATTATGATACTATATAGTACTTTACATATACTGCACACAGTTTACGAAAATTAATCATTCAAAAATGTTCATAGTACACGTGGCATCAACAAGTAAAACACATAGCCTACCTCATACTTTTGCAAAGCAAAGACTTTAAATTCAGAATTTTAATTGAACAATTGCAGTTAGTTTAACCTCTGTAGAGTATCAGTTTGTATCCACTATTTTAATCGTATACTTAATTTTAGTGGTTTAGTAGCTACTTGTATGTGTTCATCAGTTTATTTCTGTTGAGTCTTTGGTGTCAGCTGTTTTTTTCAGTGTGTCTCTTTAGATCATGCAATTGACAGTTACTTAGCGTCACACTGAAGTTGATATTATTGGGGAACATACGTTGTGCCCGGCATATTATCCAAGGGACTACTGTACCATTTTAAACAAGCCTGTAAGTGACATTCATCAACCGTCACGGCTGTAACTTCAAAATCAGAGCCCTCAGTCACATGAAAAGTTAGACCACCAGGACTGATTTCATATGTAAAAATATAAGTTTGATATTCAGACAGACAGATGCCTTCACATTACTCTAGATTCTGACACTTCAATAGCTTTTACTAAAGTATATTATTATTATTATTATTATTTGTTTATTTAGCAGACGCCATTATCCAATGGCGACTTACAGAGACTAGGGTGTGTGAACTATGCATCAGCTGCAGAGTCATTTACACTTACGTCTCACCCGAAAGACGGAGCACAAGGAGGTTAAGTGACTTGCTCAGGGTCACACAATGAGTCAGTGGCTGAGGTGGGATTTGAACCGGGGACCTCCTGGTTACAAGCCCTTTTCTTTAACCACTGGACCACACAGCCTCCTGTATATCCAGGTTGTTAGGATGTTTGTGTGTTTGTTCTATAAAAGCAGAAGTCAATGTATAGAATAAATGCAAAATGCAACCAAATCAGGAATTTTATACATTATGTGACTTTGTTTTTATCGGAAATTGCTATAACACTGGTACAAGAGTAATGGTTATATATCTTTTCATGGCTAAGATTTTAGCAAATGAATGGGGAGCAAGTGACAGCTACTGCATATTTGCTCTAGTGCATTTAAGAATACCTATATCAATAATCAAGGTTACAACCACAAATTCAAATGACATTTGAGAACACGTACATGATGTATGGAATGCATATTTATATAGAGATCATTTTGTCTGAGTTGAGTGCCATTGGTAATACAGTTTAACATCAAATGAAGCCCAACTCTTTTAGCACAGCAGACAGCATGTTGGTTTCTTAAGATGTGTCTTTTATCCTCCGTTGTACACATATGAACTTAAGAACATAAGAAAGTTTACAAACGAGAGGAGGCCATTCAGCCCATCTTGTTAGTAGCTTATTGATCCCAGAATCTCATCAAGCAGCTTCTTGAAGGATCCCAGGGTGTCAGCCTCAACAACATAACTGGGGAGTTGGTTCCAGACACCCACAATTCTCTGTGTAAAAAAGTGCCTCCTATTTTCTGTTTTGAATCCCCCTTTATCTAATCTCCATTTGTGACCGTTGGTCCTTGTATCTTTTTTCAGGTCGAAAAAGTCCCCTTGGTCAACATTGTCAATACCTTTTAGAATTTTGAATGTTTGAATCAGATCACAGCATAGTCTTCTTTGTTCAAGACTGAATATATTCAGTTCTTTTAGCCTGTCTGCATATGACATGCCTTTTAAACCTGGAATAATCCTGGTCGCTCTTCTTTGCACTCTTTCTAGAGCAACAATATCCTTTTTGTAGCGAGGTGACCAGAACTGAACACAATATTCTAGATGAGTTTTGTGCACCATCTTTCCACATGGCTGACGATTGGATGTGGAGAAGTGCCTGCTTAAGTGGGGGAGTATAAATGAGCTTCCTCCTCTATCTGACTACATTGAGTCATACATGAGTAATATACAGAAGTCACGTTGGTCGGCTACGCCAAAAGTATTGTGCTAGTGATGATTTGTTGGCATATGAAACCATGGACCCTCTTTCCAGCACTGGCGACCAATGTCCTTATTAAACATGTGCTGAAGTGCCCCTAAGAAATCGAGAGGGAATGCCAACTCTTCAAGTTTCTTTATAACTGCGAACTGTACGTGCATTCGTTAGTTTTTAAATAGGAAAAGGGTTTCTTGTTGTCATAGACTGTGATCACCAAATTCCATCTTCAAATAAAAAAACTAGACACCATATTATTATTATTATTATTATTATTATTATTATTATTATTATTATTATTATTATTATTTATTTCTTAGCAGACACCCTTATCCAGGGCAACTTACAGTCATAAAGAAAAAATACATTTCAAGAATCACAGTACAAGTATTAATACAATTAAGAGCAAGATAAAATACAATCACTTAAGTTCTAGGACAATGACTTCATATGTCTTGTCATGAATAAGAATGCACTTTCTAGTGAAGTATCAGTTTCTCAAAATCATATTTTACACTGCAGTGTACAGGTATTTCCTTTATGTGTTACGTGTTAGTTGTAGGCACACTTCTGCAACAACGTGCAGCAACGGGGTTATAACGGACATATACGAACTCTGCCGAATTTACATTTAAAAAGTAGATTACCTTTTTTGTGAATGTTGTTTTGTTTTTCTGCTAACATTTTACAACAGACAGTATATATATATTATATTTTCAGAAAGTACAGTAGGCATTTAATATAGAATGTAGTCTTCAAAAACAAATATTGGTTAGTAGGACATTTTGTTATTGTGGATAAAGTTTGTTAGTGCACTGTTTTCGGTTAAAACTGGATGGGGAGAACATGTTGTGTCTCTGAATGCAATAAAAAAAATATGAGAAAATTAAAAAAAACTAAATAAGAGTGAATAAATATGAGAAAATTAAAAAAAAAACTAAATAAGAGTGAGGGGAGTTTGTTATTATGGCTTTATATTTAAAAATATTGATATAACACATAGGATCAAAATGCATTGCATTTTGTAACCTCGCTCAGAATGCCTCTAGACATTCAAGAAAGCGCAGGGGAGAAATGGGCTATTTTTCACTTAACATTTGGGTTACTTGTTGTACTAACTGTCCCTTCTGATTGGCTGTGGTGCATCTGTGGCAAAGCTGATCATTTATTTGTGACATTTACTCACAGTGACACTGGACAGAGCTACAATACTTACTTTCTGGGTATTTTTGTGTGGTTTTCTAAACATAAACTTGATATTTTTGTGACATTTTACAGGATGATGTATTGTGAGGCAACTTTTAGGCAACTTTTTCTGACAGCTATAAACATTATCAAAGAATGTTTTTACAAAAGGTCTTGATTCCTTTTAGAGCTGTCAAGTGCCTTTACAAAGTCACTTAGTAATGTATTTGTTTTAGATTGTTTTAGATTAAACCCATATATAACAGAATACCACCACCTAGCATAGTAAATGAAACAACATGTATTTTATCTGTAAACATTTTATTTTTAATATGAATTCCTATTCAACCCTTGGATATTCCTGTCTCATCATATTTTTAAAATTCTTGCAAAAGACCAGCGAGAAATTGCGTCAGGTTGGCAAAGCTACATCTCAAGCCCTATTGTTATTATGGGTGTAAACATTTTTAGATAATTAAAACAGGATCCTATTTTTATAGCATATGTTTTTTTAATTTTTTTATCAGCTTCCGTTTTGATCAGTAAAATAGAATCCATCTCTAACTATAAATAGTGGTACATGTAGCAATACTGTTCTCTAATATCTCAATGAAAACATTGAGAAAGACTGATCCATTGAGTTTTTGGGTCACTAGTGAGGTATAAAACAAAATGAACCCAGCTGTTACGTAGTGTACAGGCCAAATCTTTAGAGACCTCAGGGAGCACTGTTGTCCACAGCATGTACAGTACACTTCACCACAGTACACTACAGTACAGCACACTACACTACACTACACTACACTACACTACACTACACTACAGCACACTACACTACACTACACTACAGCACAGTACAGTACAGCACACTACACTACACTACAGCACAGCACAGCACAGTACAGTACAGTACACTACAGTACAGTACAGCACATCACAGCACAGTACACTACAGCACAGTACAGTAAACTACAACACAATATAGCACAGTACACTACAGCACAGTACAGAACAGTACACTACCACACAGTACAGCACAGTACACTACAGCACAGTATACTACAGTACAGTACAACACAGTACTGTAAATTACAACACAATACAGCACAGTACACTACAGCACAGTACAGCACAGTACACTACAGAACAGTACAGCACAGCACAGTACACTACAGCACAGTACACTACAGCACAGTACAGTAAACTACAACACAATATAGCACAGTACACTACAGCACAGTACAGAACAGTACACTACCACACAGTACAGCACAGTACACTACAGCACAGTATACTACAGTACAGTACAACACACTTCCATAAATTACAGCACAATACAGCACAGTACACTACAGCACAGTACAGCACAGTACACTACAGAACAGTACAGTACACTACAGCACAGTACAACACAATACACTACAGCACAGTACAGCACAGTACACTACAGCACAGTACAGCACAGTACACTACAGCACAGTATACTACAGTACAGTACAACACAGTACTGTAAATTACAACACAATACAGCACAGTACAGCACGGTACACTACAGCACAGTACAGCACAGTACACTACAGAACAGTACAGTACAGTACAGCACAGTACACTACAGCACAGTACAACACAATACACTACCGCACAGTACAACACAATACACTACCGCACAGTACAGCACAGTACACTACAGCACAGTACAGTAAACTACAACACAATGCAGCACAGTACAGTACAGCACAGCAAAGTACAGCACACTACAGTACAGTACAGTACACCTCCAGGGAATTGATCACGTGATCTCCAGGAATCAGTATTTATTGTGAGTTGGAGGTATAAGGAGCTAGATTTACCCCACAATATAGATAGGACAGTGCTGGGAAGAGAAGTACCTCCTTAAATGTTTAGCTTGCATCTCTCAATTGTAGGTATTGTTCTTTTGTAAATACAATTGCAAGGCTCATTTGAACCCTGGAACTTTTCCAATTGCAATTCTGCAATTCTTACTCCCAGAATCTGAGACAGTGTTTTCTTGACAAGCAAGGTATCACCATATCACACCAACAGTTATCTTTACAGTGGGTTTAGTGGCAGTTTAATTCACATGAGTGTTTAGATCTGCTGCCTCTTTGATCATCGCAGTCGCAGTATTAGTCGCAGTATTAGTCTTTTTGCAAAGTTACTTGCCCTAGGTTTAAATATGAATTATGGTACCGCTATCATTATAGTAGTTTTAAAAAGTGTCAACTAATAAGAATTACATGATTAACTGCAATTATACTAACACTGCAAAATAATTCCCAGAACCATGAGGTATCTTTATCATAGTTGTTGATTGCTTTGTTATCTGGTACTTTTTAAAGGGCGCTACAAGGGTAACAGCACAATATGTAAAATGTCATCCTAAGTAAGTGCTGAAAGAGTTATCTGATTTTATTGTGCGAGATGCAGCCCCTGCTTGCTCTCTGTGTTTGGTCCTCTTTTCCCCTGTGCTGCTAGGTGGTGATGTCACCTGACAGTCAGTCGGCTTGCAAGAGAGTATTTAGAGAAAGCTCAGGAACACTCATGTGCTGACATGTAGACATGTTTTGGGATAATTTCGAGATAGTACAAGAATGTAAAGAAGAAAAGACACAGCAGTATAGATTATTATTATGTGTTTATTTAGCAGACGCCTTTATCCAAGGCGACTTACAGAGACTAGGGTGTGTGAACTATGCACCAGCTGCAGAGTCACTTACAATTACGTCTCACCCGAAAGACAGAGCACAAGGAGGTGAAGTGACTTGCTCAGGGTCACACAATGAGTCAGTGGCTGAGGTGGGATTTGAACCGGGGACCTCCTGGTTACAAGCCCTTTTCTTTAACAACTGGACCACACAGCCTCCTAGATTAGGACAGTGTAGGGGGGCCCTCCTTAAACATTTTGCTTAGTTCTGCAGTGAAGGGCTCAGTAGCTACGATCCCTAGTAGAATATTCCAGGCATGCGGCTGCAGATGAAGGGTTGGGGAGGAATGTGCCCGGGGCTGTGTATTAGCACTGCTGCAGACAAAAAACAGCCCTCCACCTCGCCGTTATTTACCTGCGGTGTTGCATGCCTCAGGGGCAGGAATGCTAGTTCAGAAGTATGAGGTGATACAGCTGATATCTACCCCACAATATCAGAGCTACTATGTGTCTATAATGTTTCTTGAACTGCTAAACTTCTTAATAGTTCAGCTCTATTTATGCAGTCAGTTATGTGTTTCAATTTTCTATTTAAAGATCTATTAATGTGCTTCATGGCCACAATGTAGCTTGACCTATAGTTTGAGTCTTTGAAGTGTGGCTACGTTCCCCAATGTTGACCATTAATTTGATGGTTTAGATCAGGGGTATCAAACCCAGGAACAGATGCAGTTTTGAATGGGGGTCCACTATGCTACAAATACAACTTTTTCAGTAATGATGGTAAAAACACTCCACTATACCAGCATATACTATTATTGCCATTACTTAGTGTATATGTTTTTATATTGGAAGTTAAGTACTAAAATCATTGTAAAAGATAATGTACTGATTGCACTTTCATGACAGTTGAGATGGTAATCCATCAACTGAGATCTCAAACGTCAGCTTCAACTGCTCTGTAGTTCTAACAAAACTGATTAAATATTCCAATGCAAAGTAAAAAGAAAAGGAGCAATCAGCCTCGCATACATTTGTTCTTGATCTTTTGTTGGTGCTGTTTCTATGATTTTCAAAAAATAAAATTGAGAAAATAATATTTTAGGATACCAGTATAGAGACTTCCCTAACTTTATGTTGCGATTTCTGGTCGGACTAAAATAATAATAAGTAATGGACGAGCGAGATTGATCAAAACATCAATCGAGGTCGCATCTGGCCCACGCGCCATATGTTTGGTATCTTGATGAATTAACGGTGTGACAGAGTGAAGGTCAGAAAGTGGGATGAAAACTGGCCTCCTGACAGTTGGCGGCGCTAGAGCTGTCAGTTCGTGTGACCGCCTTTCCCAAGATGGCCGCCAAAAGCTGACTTTACTTAAGGCAGGTTCCATCTTGGTGGGGACTCATGAACTGACAGCTCTAGCGCCACCACCTGTCGGGAGGCCAGTTTTCACCCCACCTTCTGACCTTCACTCTTTTACAAACATGTTGCATAAATTCTGCATGCTGCTCTTGTTTAGAAATACTGCAAGAAACTCTGAAGACATTGTAGGTATAAATGGAATGTCTTTGAATTTATGAAGTCTCTTTAAGAATTTCTAGCAGTGTTGATATTTCAGAGTTATGGATGAGATATATGTTCCTTTGTTTGCAGGGGGTGGTGTGATGGTGGTGGTACAGCAGTGACCAGCACTGTACGATGGCAGGAGACACCAACACCCTGACATGGAGCATGGGAGACATAGGCCGCAGTTTAGACGGGCTCTCGGATAGACCCCCTGACAGGCTTATTCCAGGGGAGAGGGGTGACGTCAAGATCCTAAAGGTCTGCTTCATCAGCAACAGCTTCAACCTGGGCAAGAACTTCAAGCTGGTCAAGTGTGAAAGCTCCTGGGCAATCAGAGTAAGTAGGCTTGGCTTGTGCCAGGGCATTTTCTACATCCTTTGATTCCAATGGTCAAAGAAACTGGCTTGTAACCAGGAAATCCCCGGTTCAAATCCCATCTCAGCCACTGACTCATTGTGTGACCCTGAGCAAGTCACTTAACCTCCTTGTGCTCCGTCATTCAGGTGAGATGTTGTTGTAAGTGACTCTACAGCTGATGATTAGTTCACAAACCCTAGTCTCATATCTTGTAAAGCGCTTTGTGATGGTGGTCCACTATGAAAGGCGCTATATAAAATAAAAATTATTATTATTATTATTATTATTATTATTATTATTATTATTATTAAGAACATTTAACATAACATTTAAGGAGCCTTGAAGTGTTTATTCCTAATAAAGTCATTTCAGAATGGTGTCTGGTGCTCCAGTCAGTGCCTGGTGTATGGTACAGTCAATGCAAAGAGCTTGTTAAATGTCCTTTTATCAAGTTGATACTGTTGCTATTTCACCTTCAACTTCAAAAACGCTCAATCATACTCAGGATTCTAAGGTGTGAATAAGTAGGCAAACGTTTTAGTGACTTCTTCAGTATAATGATATTGGGCTGGTTTTGCAGACCTTGATTAGCACTAATCTGGGAGTATCTTTGAAACCAGACATTCGATTTTTTGTGGTAGAATTATTATACTAATGAGGATGGTGCTCCTTCCTTACAGTATGATAATTAGGTGTAAACAGAACCCATCATTATTATAAGAATGTTAATGATGGGGGATATTTAATATTAAATATGCACCAGCATTAACCCTAGAACCGCCACTGTAGTCATTTTGCCAGTTTTCACTTTTAATTACTGTGTGGGTGTGAAAGATACGAGTTTGTCCGTTTTTGACTTTTCCTAAATACATGTATTAAATACCCTGATGGTGTTTGAAAGGCAGGATTGCAAAAAAAAATTAAATATATACAGTACTGTGCAAAAGTTTTAGGCAGGTGTGAAAAAATGCTGTAAAGTAAGAATGCTTTCAAAAATAGACATGTTAATAGATTATATTTATCAATTAACTAAATGCAAAGTGAGTGAACAGAAGAAAAATCTAAATCAAATCCATATTTGGTGTGACAACCCTTTGCCTTCAAAACAGCATCAATTCTTCTAGGTACACTTGCACAAAGTCAGGGATTTTGTAGGCATATAGTCAGGTGTATGATTAAACAATTATACCAACAGGTGCTAATGATCATCAATTCAATATGTAGGTTGAAACACAATCATTAACTGAAACAGAAACAGCTGTGTAGGAGGAATAAAACTGGGTGAGGAACAGCCAAACTCAGCTAACAAGGTGAGGTTGCTGAAGACAGTTTACTGTCAAAAGTCATACACCATGGCAAGACTGAGCACAGCAACAAGACACAACGTAGTTATACTGCATCAGCAAGGTCTCTCCCAGGCAGAAATATCAAGGCAGACAGGGGTTTCCAGATGTGCTGCCCAAGCTCTTTGAAGAAGCACAAAGAAACGGGCAACGTTGAGGACCGTGAGACGCAGTGGTCGGCCAAGGAAACTTACTGCAGCAGATGAAAGACACATCATGCTTACTTCCTTCACAATCGCAAGATGTCCAGCAGTGCCATCAGCTCAGAACTGGCAGAAAACAGTGGGACCCTGGTACACCCATCTACTGTCCGGAGAAGTCTGGTCAGAAGTGGCCTTCATGGAAGACTTGTGGCCAAAAGCCATAACTCCGGCGTGGAAACAAGGCCAAGCGACTCAACTATGCACGAAAACACAGGAACTGGGGTGCAGAAAAATGGCAGCAGGTGCTCTGGACTGATGAGTCAAAATTTGAAATATTTGGCTGTAGCAGAAGGCAGTTTGTTCGCCGAAGGGCTGGAGAGCATACACGAATGAGTGTCTGCAGGCAACAGTGAAGCATGGTGGAGGTTCCTTGCAAGTTTGGGGCTGCATTTCTGCAAATGGAGTTGGGGATTTGGTCAGAATTAATCGTCTCCTCAATGCTGAGAAGTACAGGCAGATACTTATCCATCATGCAATACCATCAGGGAGGCATCTGATTGGCCCCAAATTTAATCTGCAGCATGACAATGACCCCAAACATACAGCGAAAGTCATTAAGTACTATCTTCAGCGTAAAGAAGAACAAGCAGTCCTGGAAGTGATGGTATGGCCCCCACAGAGCCCTGATCTCAACATCATCGAGTCTGTCTGGGATTACATGAAGAGAGAGAAGCAACTGAGGCTGCCTAAATCCACAGAAGAACTGTGGTTAGTTCTCCAAGATGTTTGGGCCAACCTACCTGCCGAGTTCCTTCAAAAACTGTGTGCAAGTGTACCTAGAAGAATTGATGCTTGATGCTGTTTTGAAGGCAAAGGGTGGTCACACCAAATATGGATTTGATTTAGATTTTTCTTCTGTTCACTCACTTTGCATTTAGTTAATTGATAAATATAATCTATAAACATGTCTATTTTTGAAAGCATTCTTATTTTACAGCATTTTTTCACACCTGCCTAAAACTTTTGCACAGTACTGTATATATAATCCCCTCTATCTAGAATTGCCAGAGCAGTAATTTTGACTGCCTTTTACAATACATGTTTTTATTTTTAATATAACCTACAATATTTTATTTTATTTTTATATACAAGCCTGTTATCTCTACTGGAACTGGCAGCCATCAATTCTTTCGTTTTGTACAAGGAATGCACTGTGGAAAATATCAGTAGGAGAGATTTCATCTTGAAGCTAGCCACAGCGCTTTGGCAGAAACATTTCAATCAGAAAACTGCAAAGCAGCAGGCTGCAGCAGCTCAACCTGGATTCTGTGCTGCACCGACTGACGCACACGAGAGAAAACATGTTACTTTTGTTTTTACAGTTTTGTATGTGCATATACCTATTTACACACTAATTTCTTTTGAAATGTTTATTTTATTACAGATTTTCATTTTTTGAAGTAGTGCTTTATATGTGGTAAGTTAGAAAATAAACCCTTTTATGTTTAATTGTTCATTTAAATACAGTGTTTCGGCTGTGCAGATGTTTGATATGATGTGCTTGAATACAACTTTTCAGTTGTATCTGATAGTTTGTCTTTCATTTTAATATTGATGTTGTTTATAAATGTAACCGGCGGCGGTTTCAGGTATGAGTATAACCGTGGCGGTTCTAGTGTTAAACTAACAAAGTATGTCATCAGTACTTTAGCTGTATATTTGTGGGATGAAACTATTTTGAGAAAGTGCAGCCTTCCCATGGAAAAAAGTCTGGCAGCCCTGCTGTGTATCATGTCTTGATGTCTGCATGGCCTTGGTGTACTGTATGTGTGGAAAATAACTCTACCTGGAAGAACACAATCATAGGTTGCTGTTTTAAGTGATGTGTACTGTAGAATTTGCTCTCCAGCCCAGGACTGACTGCTAAACCCTGCCTCTGTTCAAGTTGGGCTTGGCTTGCTCACACTTGTCTACAATGGAGGCAGTGCTGTCCATCTAGGCTTGTGCCTTACTGCCACATTGTTAGCCCTGACACATCCCTATAAACCCTAGAGGAGGCAACAAGAAAGCTGGTGTAAGTGCTACGTATTGTTTCAGAACTTCAAAGTATAATTCTAAGATACTGAATGGAAAACTTTGATACTTTCAATGACATTTGACACACATACATTGTCTGTTGCACCTAGCTTCCTGTTAGGTAGTTGCTCTGTAGCATTGTGTGTGTGTTTGGTTGTGTCTAGCTGCAGAGAATATCATTTTCTTTTCACGTTTTGCAAGGGTTTTTCATTGCTAAACTGAGGTAGATGTGGTCTCAAAATTAATCCTGTTTTACTACAGGTCCCCCAAAAAATGTTTTCTTACATAGTATATATATCAGGGCTGCTCCGATTAACAGATTAATGTGACCGATTAATCAACTAAAGAGTTGATCGCAGATTTATTTTTTTTACAATTTAATCGGGCAGAATTTTATTATTTTTATTTTAAATAAAATAAACAATAGAAGATCTGCATTTTCTCCGCGGCAGTCCAATCATAAGTGAGTGGAGGCGAGACATAAACAGTGGATGGTCTTGAGTAGGTTTAACCAATGAGAGAGTCAAAGATCTGCCCCTTGTTTTGCAGCTGTCCAATCATTAGTGAGCAGAAGCGGGACATAAATATGCTAGGGTGCGCGGTGTAAGAACAGTTGAATTTCGTGCAATATTGCTAATATTATAGAGACCGTTATTGAGAATTATATTGAGAAGTTCAATGTAATATTTAGAATTGCTTTTTACAAATAATAATAATAAAAAAACATCGTAGTCAATTTGGTTACGAATCAATTTTCAAGAAAAACTTCCTCTGAAAAATTGGAGATTGTTAAAAAAAGGGAAGTATATACCACAAATACCCGAACTGACACAGGAAGGAAAGGGATATACTTGCTACTTCCAATATTCAAATTATAAAAGGTATCTGTAACTTACAGGTAGCTGTCAATTAAAAAAAAAAATACTGCTGGAGCTGTCTTTTGTTCAGTACAGAAAAGGCGATATGGAACAGAACTGGCTACAGCAATCTAGGATGCCTATCGAAGTCATTACAAAAACATGAATGTTCCCAGAGTTACTTGCAAGCCACTGTAACACTCAGAACTTTTGGACAAACCTGGATAGATGTTCAACTGGATGAGCAGACTCATAGGGATACAATACATCACAATGAGCAAGTAAGAAAAAATCATGATTCTGTTGTTTACCTTGGTAAGCAAAAACTGGCATTCAGAGGGCATGATGGAGGCACCAATTCCTCAAATAGAGGTAATTACGTGGAATTACTTTCTCTGATTTCTGACTATGACAGCATGTTAAGCAATCACTTGTCAATAGCCACAGTATTCTCAGGTACCGCTAACAAGATTCAGAATGAAACAAAAGCAGAAGTACCCTATATATATTATCATACTTCACTTGACTCGTGGGCTTGCAGCGATCCTGAATTTCTAAAAGTGTACTCTGTCGAAACTGACAGATTTCATTTGTTGTTGCGTTGTTGCTAGAAGGTGTATTTTGAGAACTGAAAGCAGTTTAGCACGCAGGTGGTGCTTCAGATTAGATGTAGACTACATTTGTGAAACTCAATTTGACAGTAGATGCATCAGAATGTACTTTTTAAATACACTTACCATTCACAAGTTCTTCACATTTAGTACTTTATTCCATAATGCAGTTATATGACTAACGTAGGGAATGAATTATGGTAAGCTAAGAGGGAAAAGACAGGAGTGCGATTAACACGTGTTAAAAAAATGAATCTCCAAAGAAATTAACGCAGAAGTTAACTGTGATTTTAATTTTTTTTTCTCATAGTTTCAAACAATTAAGAGGCTATGAAAGGAGATCTAAAACATATTTTTATATTGCTTTACTAATCTCTCTGGGCTTTACAATGCTTACCTTTGCTTTACAATGCTTACAATCTTTCACTATGCTTTATTACACTTTGCTGTGCTTTTACTTTTTTTTTAATGTTTGCAATGGGTCTATTCACTGCTTTTTTTATTTTTAAACTGTGTGGGAATAATGGAAAAACACCTTTACTTTCACTATGCTTTTCTGCTGTTTTGCTGTGCCCTTACGATGGAAAACTTGTACAAGCAAACTTGAGACAAGCTACAAATATTTCCGTGCCTGGAGCTGTCTAGCTAATCAATCTAATGATGACAAAGTTTTGAAACGGGTTTTGAAAAACACATATTTAAAGTCAGGAAATCTAGTTTCTGCTTGTTTGTGCTGGAAAACTATATATTATCAGTATAATATTCAACGTGTAACGCTATATTTTTTGGAACCCCGCTACTTAAGTGTACTAATTGGTCTTGAGTTCTAGCAATGCTGCAGGATGACACACTACACAGCCATTACCACACTGGCAGGCCGGCACCTATCTATGCACAGCTATCCCACGGAGATAATCTCAGCACAGAAAGCTACCAATAGAGAGTCCAGTAGGCTGTTGTTATGGTGGCTTTTCTAGTTGAAATATAAAGATATAATTACCCCATGTATATACAATGTGGATAGATACCGTATTACTTTGAATTTCCGCCGCCCTTGAATAAACTCAGATATCAGATTTGTAATAGACGCCACACTCTCAATAATGAGAAACATGTACATTTTTTTCCCTACTCCAGCTCAAATAAATGCAACACTTAATAAAGAAATGCATTCAAAACACAGTATGGCAAAACATTACAAATAGAAACAAAATACATTTTATTTAAAATATTACAATTACACACTGGTATTTTACTGTAATGTTTATGGAACCCAAATAAAAAAATAATAGGTACACAGCCCTATGTAGTGATACTGGTATGTGTCCTCACCTAGTCAAACCCTGCTCTGATCTGCGAGCTCAACAGCTTTCAAATACTGTAAAAAACCGTAGTACTTCTAATTACTGCCCCCCTTGATTAAGCGCTGCAGCTGTTTTGAGCAATTTAAAATAAACGCCATGCATTAATTCAAAGTAATATGGTAATCTGTTTATTTTTTTTTATAAACAGTGTTGTGATTGTTGTTTTACAGGATATCATTAACTCTATCTTGACGAGTGGAAGGATAGGCCCCAATATCACCTACACAAGCTGCTACGGGCTGCGTCTGAAGCATCTGAAATCGGACGAGATCCACTGGCTGCACCCTGACCTGACTGTGGGGGATGTGGAGCAGAAGTACGAGCGCCTGCATGTGGAAGCAGAATGGAGGTAGGTGTCTGTGTTGCCTCTCCTCTGCCTTTCCTACCACTTAAACTCAATTCACTTGAGATTCACAGAACACTTTAATATGGGGGTTGGTTTTCTCGGAGTATTTGCATATGTTGTAGCAATAGAAATTTGAACCTTATAATAATCATTTCAAGAAAGATGAATATTTCCAAAACCATGTCATGTCATAAAAACGTTTTTGCCCCCACCCCCTTAAATAGGGTTCCTGCATCCAATGAACATGGTTTTGAAATGATCTGTTTTAATGTAACAATTTGTTGCACGTATTGACTGACCAGCTGGATCAAAATGTGCTCCACCTATTGGCACAACCCAATACTGCACATATTCCCATATAAATGCACTTGCTGGAATACTTGTAAAGAAGGGGAGTTGTAATGATATGGTGTTAGTTAAATGGTTTTGTTATTGCTGTGGGAGTATGTGCAGTACTGGGTTGTGCCAATAGGAGGAGCACTACTCTGAGTGATTAACCTTTTAGGGTCTGAGCTATTTTCGCCTGTTTTTTACTGTTGTTAGATTTGTGGGTATAACTCTTTAACCATAAAGGTTACAGGTACATGTCATACATGAAATTAATGTGCACACACTAGGCTTTCATAAAAAAGTGAAATAGTCTGAAATTCACCCTTTTCAATCCTGTTTCTGTTCCAAACATAGTGACCACGTTTCACAGGTCATTCCATGGGATATCACAACCTATTTATACATGAGTTTTGGCTTATCATGTTATACCTTGCCCAACTTTGATGAAACCTTGCATGGACCTGTTTTACAATAAGCTATTCAGCCTTGTTTAGTTTGTATACATATTTTTGTTTGGGTTCCCTGTGCAGTATAGAATTGATTTTAAGATTTTGCTGTTAACTTACAAGGCCCTGAATGGATTAGCACCTAGTTATTTGCACGAGTTACTGACCCTGTATCTTCCAAACCGCACTCTTGACATCACAGGATGCGGGGCTGCTGGTTATTCCTAGGGTCAACAAAAGCAACACGGGAGGTAGGGCTTTTTCTTGTAGAGCTCCTAAATTATGGAATGCTCTGCCTTTGTTTGTCAGGGAAGCTGGGACTGTTACAAGTCAAGACTAAAAACACACTTTTATAAAATGGCTTTCTTATCTTAGTGGGCTTTAATGTAACTTTAAAACTGCTGCTTTTGTATTATTATGTATATGCTGTTATTTAAATCGTCTGACCGTGGCAGTTGTATGGGTGACATACTATACAAATGTATTGTGGTTTGGTCTTTTTTTCTGCTATGTACTGTACAGTGCTTTGTGATACTTTTTGTATAAAAAGCGCTATATAAATGCAATAAATAAATAAATAAATACATACATATCTTGCTGATGCAGCAGGAACTGCAGTTGGAAGTAACCATGCTTCCCATGAGGATTATGGGAACTGTATTTTTTTCCCCACCATGGGGACTACACTCTGGCCTATTTTGTTCCAGGTACGACTTGAGAATCCGATACATCCCAGATAACTACGCTGAGAAATTCAAGACGGACAGAACCACCTTAATCTACTTCTATCTGCAGGTTAGTCAATGTTGAGGTTCCTGAGGGTTATGGAGCAATCTGTTACTAGTTTTCTCAGATCTACACAATAGGTTTCAGCTTGGTGAAGTAACTTCTTAAACAGCTAGCCTGTATGATATATGTAGCTGCCAAAAATGTATATCACTTTTGTTATTTAGTTTTGGTGAATCAAAAGAGGTGTTTGGCTTAAAGATTACATTTGTGAGTGGGTTGCAGCTGTGACATTCAAATTAGACATTTTACCCCCATATTTATAAATATTGTAGCGTGCACGGGGAAAGGCAGCAGCAGGGCTGGTAGGTGATGTAATCACACATGGAGCTATAAGCCCGATAAACACTCCTTGCAAAGGAGCTGGCTGTTTTGTACAGCGGTTTCGGCGCTATGCTTTAGTGCGAGAGGTCCTGGGTTCGCGCCCGCCCTCCGTCTGTGTGTGGCTTGCCTCGCCCTGTGTGATGCACCTGTCTGCGCTAACCGAGATCGCTACAGTATGTATAAAAAGAATCACTTGGGGAAAGGCTTATTAAAAAAGAAAATAACGTAACCTGAATGTAGTACTGTTCACTGTACTGGTGCTAACTCTTGGTCTTGAAAGAGCCACCAGCCAAATGATAAAGAGTTTTGTTTTTTATGACCACAAGGGTGTGAAGCTGTAATTTCTGCACCCTCTGCTCACTTTAACTGTGAGTATGTATGGATTTTCCGCTGCAGTTGCAGTGATCATTTCTAAAACCACCTCAATTCAGAAATGTAACTTTTTCCAGTGAATGAAAAGGATATTAGTTCATAAGCAGAAACAGCAAAAGAGAATGCTAGAGAACACACAAAATGAGATATTAAAGAGGTGAGAAATGAAATATTAAGAAAATGTAGATGGTATAAAATATCCCTTTAATGTAATAGCTGTATGTCCTTGTGACAGGGTAGCGCGGGCCCAGATGGTATCGGCAGGCAAAGAGACTCAGAGACAGGGAAACTGCGGTTGAAGCACGGCTGCGCGGTTTAATAAACAATTAAAAAATAAAAATACAAAACAAAACACTACTGCTCACAGAGCAAAAATAAAAGGTCAACCAAAAACAAATCTTGCACAATAAACAAGAACAAAATAACCGGCTCAAGGGCCAAAACAAAAGTTTAAACAAAAACAAAACTGTTCAGGCTGGGCAGAGCCTTCACTGAACGTAACCCAGTAACCCAATAACCCAGTAACTAATGACGGGTACAAAGCCTCACCCGCTTCGACCCGTCTCGAACCATTAGAAGCAAACAGTGTTGTGAATCGAAGGTTCAATTGGTTCGCATGAAGCAATGCATCACGTGACACAAACGGCGGCAGTTCTACGGAACCTCTGTAGCTGCAGATGCTCGGGGTGTTCAGTCACGCATGCTCACGGAGGAAAATCTTGCTGACGGTGTTGTAGGTGCACTATCGAAACGTTTTATAACGCTTTACTTCAAATCAATAATGTTTCGTTGACGTAGGTTAGAACTGGAAGGAAGAATTGTTTGTCAAATTACATTTAAATGAATTTCATCTTTCATGTGAAATTGTGGGAGTTTAATTATTGTTCATTATTATAAAAATAAATGTAATGATTATTTCAGATGTTTTCCAGAAATAATTGTTAATAAAATGTGTTTTCAAAGCTTTGTCAAAGAAGTCTTGAATTCAATATTATTTCACTGTGATACATCAACAAAATAAATACAATTTATAAATATCAAATTGCTATACTATTGAAAAAACACCATTACACCTTAAATATCTTGTTGATGTTTGTATTATGACTGTGGGCTCCATGGTGGCTCTATGAGTTTAGTGAGATGAAGTAATCAACCTCAATCCAGAGGTCCGGGTTCGCGTTCGCCAAGTCATATATGTAATATGCATTTTTTTTTTAAATAAAAATATATATGGATATATATGTAGAAATCTTTGCATTCAAGTAAGTTTTGCTGAAATGTAATAAAATAAACATTATTATTATGTTATGTTTTTATATATTATGCACTTTAAAAACACTTTTTTTAAATGTCCAATAGACTTTAATTGACTTGGGGTTACACTTCAAGTATGCTGTATGCTTAAAAATAATCTGTAATAATCAAGCCATCCGAGAGACACCGATGAGACACTGAACAAATGACCCATTAATGCTATGCCTAATACTAGAATGCCTATGAGTTTTGGAGAGGGGTTTCATGTGATTCACCTACATTAGTTCGGAGCTTCAAATCATTCACAAGGTTCATTGCTTCATTGAGGCTTCAAATCATACACGGGGTTCATTGAGGCTTCGGATCAGTCACACGATTCAGTGATTCACTACTTCAGCTGATTCAAATGACCACTGCTTCATGTGAAGCAAACAAATGACGTAACCACCTCAAACCATATGAAGCAAACAGTGTTCGGAGTTAAGCAACACATCACGTGATCTGACTGAACCAGAATCAATACAATGCTTTGTTGAAATATAGCCTAGATTACTCCTGGAAGGAAGCATTTATTATTTCTTTCTCTTTTTTCCAATTAGTTTATTTAAAAAATGTCAGCAAATATGATTCTTTTAGTTTTGCATTTTGGAAAATGTAATTATTATTATTAAATCTAAAACAAGTTCTCAACACGCACACTTCCTCACAGGAGCAGGGATTCAATCCTGCGCTTGACAAGCATTTCTAATTACACGACTTACTAACTTGTTGCGCCACCGGGAAACTGACTAACAAATGAAATATGAAATATCTTACTTATTTCAACACTAATTTCCCAGCCGAGTACATTTCCTGAGGTCAGATATGCCTCCCTTTCTAAAGCAACATTATCATGCTTTCGATTGTACAACAATTTTAAATTTCAAGTATGATAATGCGTATCCGTGACTGGCTTTTTTGTTGGGTAATCACATGTGTGGTTGACTTATAAACAGATAGCAGAGAAATTATAAAATGTAACTTCATTTTGTAAGTCACAAATGACACTGTAAAAAGCGTGCTTTACGGTGTCTTTCGTGTACATTAGGCTACAGATCATAATTTCTAAATGCCAAGTTCCAGGCAATAGCAGCCTGTGTGTAACTCGTATGTTCAAGTTCAAGTATGTTCAATGACGCGGCTCTACCAATAGATGTCACTATGGAGCACGAAGCGCTTCAAGTGATTCGGCTCAGTGAATCTTTTATGAAGCAAATGGTTCAGAGGGTTCAGTGGTTCAAGAGGCTTCACTTTTCCCACCAGTAACCCAGTAACCCAAAACTCCCTCCACTAAACAAAGGCTTTTTTCCCCTTTTTTATATCATGTGGCTGGAGCCTAATTATCAATTATATGAATTTTAGCAGGGATAGGAAATTAACCCCATCCCTGCCAACCACCACCAAATCACCACAAAACAATATTATTTACAGGCAGGGCCCTGCCCTGCCACAGTCCTGTATGCCTTGGTGAGTCAGTATTATGAACATGTCAGTATAGGCTGACAATTCTGCTTTGTTTGCGAGCCAAAAAAGGAAACCGGGGCTGTGAGGGGAGGTGGCTTGATCAATTCTTAATTTTCACTCATGAATACTCTGTAGCAATGTGGCTGAAAGAGACGTGCAATAATGTGGTGGATCCCAATTCCAACTGGTTCACAATCCAGGCAAGATTGAACACATGTAGCAGCAGTGTTTTCATAAGCAGGCTGGCGGATGAAGGGTGAAGTCACAGCCCCCAGAATTCTCCGCCGTTGACAAACTTGAACAGTCTTACCCAATCAAGACTCATGCGGTGTATGTCGTGCACAGCACTGGCATGAGCGCTGATGGTTGCCAAAGCGATGGAGTCAGTCAAACTTGGTAGGATCAAACATTTTGGTCAAATTGAGACTGAACTTTTTTTTTCTTTTAACCAGAAAGATTACATTCAGACCTGTAGTATAGTTCCCTAAAGCGGCAATGTCCATGTTTTTTGTTATTTTTGTTAGATTAAATATATTCTACTGCTGCATTCTTCAATAGTTTACCCTTACATGCTCTCTACTCAACCAGAGACCAATCCTTTGAGTTTGTTTGCTTTCCCTAAAATGTAGTTTCTGCTCCGGCACACAGGCCTCTTTGACTTGTCTCTCTGTGAACTAACGCAGCCACAGGATAACTGCAGCTACAGGTGGTTATGACTCACCTGAAAGCAAAACAAAAATGTAGACAAAATAAAAAACCCTTTTTTTCCCACATGGTGTTTTTGTTATACACCTATGGCCAAATGTTTTGCATCACCTAGAATTTTAGGATTGAGACATTGTTTAAAAAAAAAAATGATAGTAACATAATTGAGAAACTACAAAATGGCATTGCAAAAATTGCAAAAGTCTACCGGAAGCCATAATAGTAGTACAGTATTTCATGTTAAATTTAAAAATGTCAGATTTTTCAATTTGTGTCAGCTTTTCATTAAGTTTATGGCAAACTACAAAGCAATACAGTATGCAATTCAATATGTTAACGTAACATTATTTAGCAGGTTTCATTCGACTTTATGAAGCAAAATTTGTTAATTCTATAGGGTATGAAAACTTTTGAGCATAGCTGTAGTGTTATAGACAGTTTTATGTTTTTGTGAGGCCTTATTATGGTGGCATAGCTGGCTGATTTAACTAGTATCTCATGATATTGCCACACTTTCTGAGATGGAACCTGTTTCTTAGTTTCATTTTCCCTTTAAATGGCATCTGTTTTCAAACTGCATGTCCCTTATACTGGGAATATTCCTTATAAAAGTTTCCCATAGCAAAATGTAATAAAGCACAGTGAAAGCATTGTAAAGCATAGGCAATCATTGTAAAGACAGGACAGGTGCAGTAAAGCATATTAAAAAAACAAAGCAAACTATGATAAATTCATAGTATAACCATAGAAAAAGCATGGCCTTAACTCTTTTTTAGGGATATAACTTAAAAAAGGGGAATTATTAACACAATAAAGGAAATTGGAACATCTAGGATAGTGTTCTTTTTGATCTCTAAATTAATAAATAGGGTGCAGGGGTATGAACTGAGCTTTCTTCTCCCTGCGCAGGTCCGCTCTGACTACATGCAGTACTGCGCTAACAAAGTGAGTGACGGGATGGCTTTGCAGTTGGGCTGTCTGGAGATCAGGTAAGACTCATGGTTTCAGCATCATTCAGAGGTCTAGTCAGCAGAACGATGGAACCCTCACCTACATAACACTATGTGAACTGTTTTTTTTTTCTCTTAACAGAAGATTTTGCAAAGACATGAGTCAAAATGCTCTAGAGAAGAAATCCAACTTTGAACTATTGGAGTAAGTGCTGTGCTTTTGCTACTTGATGTTTCTGGCTTGTCTACCCAGCACTCCAGATAAGGTTTTGGATCTGGGAGTAACTTACCCTCTAATTGTAACTCTGAGAGAGTAAAATGTATTTTCAGGGGGTAAAATGCAACATTACCTTGAAGTCATGAGTAGTCTTGATGAAATACTGAACAATCTTTAATGCTAATGTGGTAGGCATTAAAAAAGAGCCTTCCGTTTTAACTGCAATGTTACTTTGAACAGCCATGCATGTGTTCTTACAATGTTTTTTTATCGGCTCAGCACATTTCTTTCGAGGTATCACACTGACACTCAGTGAACATGTTAAAACTTCAATATAAAGCCATACAGATAAATAAAATAAGGAAATGCATTAATAAGTTATAAAACAGTTTGTTAAAATTATAGGCTCCTTTTTTTAGCGATTGCCTCTAACAATGTTTCCATTTGGATTTGTAGCTGGACTGGGGTGTTTACACTTCAACCTGTGTAGCTTGATTTTTTCTTATTCTTACTGTGATTGGCTGCAAAGACAACAGGGCTAGCCAGAGATTGGATAATGTTTGTTGGGTTGTTTTTTCTTATGTACCGTTTCCTAGTAACTGAAGACATTGTATTCTGGGAGATGTAGTTGTTAGTGGAAGTTTTAGGGGAGGCTGGAGCGGAGGCAGGTACACAGGTTATCTGGACCGCTGTGTCTACCCAATCCTTCCTCTCATCTACACTGTCCTTTGCTGGAAAAGATAGGGATGAGCTCAGGTAGAGGGTTTCTAAGATAATTTACACATAAACCTATATCAAGTAAAATCACAATTTGACACCAAAACTAGCAAAAGACACTGTTTAGAGGATGGAGCCTCCAGGCACATCCTCCAGGCACATTTAGTGCTGGATGAACCAACCAATACCCTGTTCTGCTTAGCAGCTGTCAATGCACTTTGCTGGCACTTGAAATCGTTTGCACTGTCATCTGATATACATATACCAATCTATGTAGTTACAGTGCAGATCTAACAGTAATATTGAGTTTCTCATTATAATATAAAAAGGCATAATTAGGTTCTTTAAGGACCATTTTGGGATTCCACTAGTACAGGGTTAGCTCCATTTATCACCACTTCTAGGGGTAATTACTGCAGCCAAGCTGTGTGAAGTAGTATACATGTCTTATCATGTTTAATATTTTAACGCATAGATACTAATTATTTGTCTCTGTTTATCTTCACTCTTATATAAATTTACTGTTTACAGTGCATATTTCAGGGGTGGCCAATTCGTATCGCCCGATGCCTGGGACAACAAGATTTGTAGGACGGACAACAAGTTTTGCCGTTGTACTTTGCCCGTCAGACAAGTCGGTTTTTTTTCCCCCTTTGTTCACTATGTTGCTAGAAAGGCACTCTGTGTATATTTGTTGAGAGCCACGCAAGTTTCTGAAAACTGAATTCCGGAAGTCTAGCACATACACAAACATTTTAAAAAGTGTTTACGTCCCACCCCTATTACTTTTGATTGGCCAGCTGTGGAAGAAGCTGATCTTCTATTGGTTACAAAGAAACCCAGAAATGGCTGCCTGAGAGTAATGATGATAATAATAATGAGAGACACGCGCTAATCTTTTAAATTTAAGGTATTATTTACGTTTTTTGTAAATGAGCAAATAAGTTATACTGGGTTCTTAATACATGAAACTGACATTTAAATGCAGCAATCTAGTAAAGTTAAAAAAAAAAAAAACACCATAGTCGCTAAAGTATTAGCAGATTTGAAAAAGTCATGTTGTGTAATTTATAACACTTCGTAGTCAAGCATGTACTTGTTGGGAATATGTTTAAAAAAAAATGTAAAGTTTACTGTTTAGAAGCATTTCAAGACAAACTTTCCCAGGCAAAAAATGTAATTTTTTTTTTCTTTCGATTTTAGTGTTGCTAACCTAGTTTGCTATTTACCATATTTACATATATCTTTTTTTATATTTAAACGCTATATTAAATAAATATATTACTGTATTAGTTATTTATTGGACATGCACAATCCATCGATTTGTGAAACTATTAAAACATTAAGATTGACAAATATGTTTATAATAATAGAAATTAAATGCTAAAGTCCATATATCACCTATTTCACATGAATGCAACCTGATTATATATTTATTAAACTACATTATAATAGTGTGTGTATATATATATATATATATATATATATATATATATATATATATATATATATATATATAATCATTTATACTTTTGCGCTGTAACTGTAAGAAGTTTACAATCTAAAGCTTGTTTTGAGTGCTTCCGCCAAAAAGCCCTGATTTCTTGACATCTGTGACGTCACTAGGGGAAAACCGAACCATAAACACGCATGCATATGTCTATGGCATTCAAAACGATCATACACACAGGCCTATTTTGCGATGGTTAAATACATTTCACCTCAGATAGGCGCAAGGGAATGCATTGCATGAAAAAAAAGTACTGTATTCCGTGAAAGTAAAATCAACAAGTTTGTCAGTGCACAATGCAATGATCACTTTGAACAACACGGAACACGGAGACTAGAGCTTTTGTTTGTTGGTTTCTGGCAGTTACAAATGGTGTTTTTTCTCTTTTGTAAGACACTGGTGCACAAGTTCACAAACACATGCAGACCTTTACGAAGACAATCATCAAGTGACCATTGATTGATTTCCCCCTGACAACATCGGAACTGTTTAGAAACCGCAAGACTTTAAATAACTATAAAAACCTTGCTATATGTGTTTCAATTTATTTTTTCTGAATCTGTGAGGTGCCTTCCTTCCTGCATATTCTACGTAACATTAAAAGCCAGTCATTTAGAATTTAACAGCCCAATTTGGGTGGTATTAATTTAATTTCAAGTTTTTTTTGTACCTGTAAAGATGAGTGCATGGTAGTGAGGAGAAGAGAGTGAAGAAAGGTGAGAGTCGGGTGGTTAAGACATTGCGTGTAGTAATGTAAATACTGTCGAAAAATATTTAAATATCCACGGTTAAAAATGAATTAAGTCAGGTTCACAAAACGACCGCTGATACCAACTAAATGGAGTACATTAAAACTGAATATCTGACAACTGGATCTGACCGAAGTTACACAAAATGACTGGTATGTACTATGAATAAAATACCAAAACAGCGTTTTGTTTAAAATAGCAAACTGGTTCGTAGTGCAAATTTATATAAACTGGAAGATATGACAAGACACACCTTGATGTCTTCAGTATCTTCCATGACAGCAGGCATTTTGACAGGTGTTTTCTTTGATTTTGATGGCGCAGTGATATGTGGTTAGCACAGGTGCAGTAATTTGCCTTTGTTCCTAAGTAGTTCCTAATTGTGACATTGTGCTTGATATTGTAATGGCTTGGAACAATGATGAATCAATCAGCATGCAACATTCTAACAATCTGTTTTATAATTATAAGTATAAGTTATTTTATGTCTGCAGTATTTGATGGAGCCTACTGTAAATATTGCATGCATTTTGTGTCTGTGATGCAACAAACTAAAACACCTGTACATCAGAAATTGAATTCAGCTTATAAAGAAAGAGTGGAAAAAACAGGCAGAAGCTATTTTTATATTTGAATAACTCCCAAGTTTTGCTTATTATAGTTGTACTCTTAGTATGTTACTTAAAATGTACTAGCAAATGTGTTCCAAACTGCACTGAAAGAAACATTTCCTTAAGGTATGGTATAAATTTGTTTAGGTGAGGTAGGGTCACAGGGAACCTTTTGTGAATTTAGTGAACCCCTCAAGCTACAAGGCTAGACCTGCCCCTGTTAATCACTAATTGATTGATTGTGTTCACTGTTAAATTAAACCAAAATCCTACAAGTTATAGTCTACTTTTTGTGTGTGTGTTTTGTGCGACAGGGAGGGGGTAAGTATTTTTAAGAAGGACAAGTAGATTTTTAAGAAGGACAAACACATTTTTCTGGCATTTTGTCCCTTGGACAACAAGTTTTTTTTTTAGAAATTGGCCACCCCTGTATTTGAAATCCCGCTACACACATTTTAGTTAAAGTACTATGTTATACCTTGTACATTTCTATAATATTATTACATTTCTTATCTGTTTATGTTTCTCTATCAGTCTCCATTCTTGTTTCTGATTAGACCATTACTTTCCAGTACTTATTGTCAACCACAGAGTATGCATCTGAAAATGCTTTATGAAATTAGGTTAAATGACCACTAAGGGTGTACAGCAATTTGAAAGTGAGATTATGTATAGAGATTTTCTATTTACTTCATCACTGTTGCCACAGCTGCAGAGGGGTCGACATTATAGCTGCACACCCCATGTATTCGGCAAAAAGTCCCTTTATCTTTCACCTAAACATGGTACAACTGAACCTGTTCTGCAAATAACTGTCAGATTTTTTTCTAGACTAAAAAATACCATCTTTTTTATTTCAGGAAGGATGTGGGTCTTGATCTCTTCTTTCCTAAACAGTTGCAGGATGGTTATAAGGTACCTGAAGCTACAATATGATCACTGTTAGGGTCTCCACAGCTGCAGTGCTGAGATTGAAGATTAAGAGAGTGGTGGTTTCCTTGTGTAAAACATGCACACATGATAGACAGTCCTGAAACAGTACTTTAAGTTTTGTGAATAGGGCTCCAATGTGTACACTTTCATATGGGGAATCATGAGCGCTATGAAGTGAATGGTAATGCAGAAGAGATTATTTCTACTGGAATTGTTTCACTAGGACAGGAGTACAATATAAGAAGTAAGTGAGTGGCATACAAATTTATGAATTTCAACCAGGAATACAATCTTGGCAGCAATATGGAATAATCTTAAAATATGCTTAATGTCCTGCCCAAAAAGTTTTTTCATTGATATGTAACTGGGAGATGCATCTAATAATCCAGTGAAATTTCAGTCTGAACATAGCGCTGTATTGCAGATTTCCTGTATAGATAGCTCAGTGGTTTCTCTGTGTTTTGTAGGCCAAGCAGTTTCGCAAGATGATCCATCAGACCTTCCTGCAGTATTCCACCCTCAACGAGGAGCAGTGCATCACGAAGTTCTTCGATACTTTCAGCAACTTCTCAAACTTTGATGAGGAGGTTTACCCCTGTGAACTCGCTGTGAGTCTCACGCAACTTCCTTCTCCCTCCCTCTCTCTCTCTCTCTCTCACTCACACACACACACACAGAGTCTCTTGTATTTTCTTGTGTTGCTACTTCCTGTTAGCTTTATTAACATTATTACTGCCCCCTTACTGCGCTGGTTGTGCACTTCAGATTAACTGCTGCATCCTGGTAACTTTGCTGTAGGCCATATCGCCTGATTGCAACTATAACATGGAGTGAATTACAAAACAACAAAGTGATTAGGAACCAGGTCCAGTTCTGTACATGGAATGTCTGCATATTTCAAATTGAAGTATAAAATACAAACACAGAATCAAAAGATCTTCAAAAGAAAAAAGTGTCTGTGTGTGTGTGGGGTAGAGGTACAAAATAGATTTTAAATCCTTGGTTAGCATAGTTATTTGCAGAGGTGCATGTGTCAAATAAAAATAAAGGTAGTCCAACCATAAAGCCTATAGAAATATGGATATAATGGCATATGATCATCATCTATTTTTAATAGCAAGGATGGAGTATCGCAGTGGACCTGGTCATTGGTTCCAAAGGGATTCGCCAGAGGTCCAGCAAAGAGGCCAAGGTGAGTACAGGACATCCAGTGACTCTATGTTTTCAGCCACCTCTACTGGTTTATGGTGGTGGTGGGGGTAGGATATTTGTTGCATGTTTTACCCCACCTAGACTATTTACTTAATAATTATCTTGGTATACCTGAATGGAATCGGCCCCTTTTCAAGCAGAAGCAAATGATTTTAACGAGGAAGTCGTCTTACGCAAGAAGTTGTCTCCATTTATTAACCTGACTTAATATCTTGGTATCCTTGAATTGATAATGTTCCCCTTTTCAGAAGTAGGCCAAATACTTGTATTAGTGCAATGGCACCCCAATGTTAGCCTCTTTTGCTGCTAATAAGCATATTTTGTTTTGTGATGGGAAATGGAAGAATGAATGAAATGAATTGCTTTTTAATAAGAAGGTTTATAATGATGTGCACATGTATATGACATGCACTGTCTTTTGTGACGCGTCCATGCATTTAGGAATGCATGGAAATCAATTAGGAAATCGTTTTTTTGATTGCACCTCTATTGTTAGTTTATTTTTATTTTTATACTGTTACAATTTATTAATGTATTACTTTCAACCCTAAAATTTGTAAAAGGTATTTTCTTTGGACTAAGGTATTTATTGGTAAATGTAGCAATTATGACACAGAAACAAGAAAATCTGAACTAACCCCTTTATCTTTATTTCCCAGCCCACCTGCTTAGCGGAGTTCCAACAGATTAAAAGCATCAAGTGTTCCACACTGGAGGAGGGGAAGACCATGGTTCACCTGGACATAGCTGGAGCCAGACAGGTAAACTATCTTGGTTCAACTTCAAAACTTCACAGCATGATGCTGGTAAAATGAACTCTGGTAACAGTCTACCATTTCAGTGGTAATTCCTCGTTTTGTATTACTGTAAATGAAGTGATCATCAGTCATAAACTCCCAAGCGCATTCTTCTGATGTTGTGAACTCGTTGTAAATAAAGGGTGGTCTCAGAGAGAAGTGTGAGCGTGTCTGTGTTTGTGTGCTGGAAAGGGCGTTGGAGAGAAGTGTAAAGTAGAGATAGAACATCTTTTAAAAAACACTTTTCATAGTGATTGGGTCATCTGTTTTATGAATTTTTTAGCTGTATATATAAGTTATTGCCAAAACAGTATTAGGCTTTTGTTTGTAGACTATCAGTGCTATTCATTGCAGTACTTTTTGTGTGTGTGTGTTAAAAATTCTAAGCAATATTTAAGTATTGTGTTTTTTAAATAAAACCTAGCAATGAAATTTGAAAAAAAAACATAGCAAAGAAATAAATAACATTGATACAGCATTTGTATTATATTCAAAACAAAGTGAGGAAAATATCAGGCAATTGATACTGTGGGAAATAGCAAGCCACCATGGTATACTGTATACACGTATTGCTTATATTAACTAAACCAAGGTGTAATACTATGGGTATGCTGTGCATGTTCCTCTGTCTTATTGTTTTTACAGCCCTTGTCCATTAAGACCTCGTCCTTGGCAATAGCAGAGAACATGGTTGACTTGATTGACGGTTACTGTCGGTTACAGAGTGGAGAGGATAGCTCCCTGATTGTCAGACAGAATAAAGGTAAGAAATTCCTGGACCAGCGATTCCCACCAGTGCTAGACTTCTGAACACAATGCCTGCCATTCTGAATCCAACACCAAACTGTTTTTTTTCTCACGGTTGTCACAGATTTCACTATTTCCGTGAAATGTATCCTTTGCCCTGTAATATGTGGTTCTCTGTGAAAATTCTAATTTCTGAGAGAATAGTGTAAATATACATTTTTTTATGACTTAAAAATAAATGTAGCAAACACACTACATATTACACTGCAATTAGGAACCTGGCAGCTGGTTTACTGCAATTTCCAGTAAATGATTGAACACACTGCATAGAGCTTCAACGAAAAAGACAACAGCTGTATTAAAGATCGGAAATATTTCTGCTAAAGATCGTTCTTAGTACAAGAAGGGGACATTTCACGTGTCTGTTGTTATTTTTATATTTATTTATTTAAATGTTTTGTTTGTTTGTTTGATAATTCACTGATGGTTTTTAAAAGATGGGCTTTACAAGGTGGGCTGTTTTTCAGGTAAGTATTTACCTGTAAATATTTAGGAAAATTTGTTGTATAGAGAAAATGATCAATTTTGAAAGTGACAATGCTATGTTTTTCTGTTTTAATAAATATTAAGTTTAATCGTGAAATATCTTATTTGTAGACCATGAAATAGCCCTAGTCATGGATCATCACAACCATGAAAGTCTGGGCTAAAAATGGCGACGGGCAAGATAGATACAGCACAATGACATTGTCAAGGATTTAGAGTTGCTGGAGCCCATGACATTTCCCCCACAGACTTCTATGTCTAGAGATTTGTTTCAAAGGTGGTCGCTGTGAAGGGAGGGTGGTGTGCAGCTTCCAGGATTATGTCATTACTGTATATGGAGAGTGAGTGTGATCCTGCTGTGACTGACTCTTGATTTAGAAAAGCCATCACTGAGCGTACAAGGATGTATACTGTAGAGGCAAAAGAAGCAGGACACCATTAATTGAAATTAAAAATATTATTTACAGTTGTGGTCAAAATACTGTAGTTTACTATCGTATAGTGCATTTTGTGTGAAAAGATCACCGGCAGCCGATTTAATTATTTGCATTCTGTATCTAAGACAGAGATAACAAACAGTAACAGGAGAACTTAATCACATGCTTTGCTCGGAGTTCTAATCACCACAGTTGTAAACAGGCAATTAAATCATTAGCTGCTCACCCTTCTAGAATGCAGCCAGTCTGTACAGTCCCTTCATTCCAGGCTCTGCCAGAGACATTGTGAAATCATTCGTGGTGTCTGTGATTGGTCGTCTTAAACAAACAGTCGCCCTCTCTGTCAACCACGCTGGTCACTCTAAAACGAGTTAGCTAATTCATTCAAATTGACTTATTGTACTATAGAAAATGTTTTAAAAAGTTTGTCAGAAACAGATTACTCTAGCCTAGAAGATACAGTTTCAGCAGGTATATTGACCATTGCATTTCTTGGAATCATGTTTAAAAACTGTTGTGGGTTTTCAGACCACCCTGCTTAGGTTTCTAGTGCACACACGCAAACACTTTGAATATAGCAGCATCAAAAGCGACTAGACATCTGCTAACAGGAAACCGCGGTAAAAGAGAAATGAAAATATTGCAAACATGATAGCAGGAGCTGTCATCAGCAATCTAGAGAAAGTATTTCTCAGATTAAGACTGAAAACTGCTCTTGCTCAAGGCCATCCAACGGCCATCTGTAGTATATATTGTATCTATAAACATACAATGCCTCTAGTTACTGGTTACATTTCTGTGAAAACAAGTTATAATTTGAGATCTATAAACAAGAACGTTGTTATAGGATTAGACATTACAACAGTAGTTAAGGATTAAAAAATGTGTTCTTGCCTCTCGTTAGCAGTACAGCAACGTCACAGGCCTTCCATTACTTTCATGCTCCTCATTTTGTTTTCCAGACTGGTGAAGCCCATTGTTCCTACCTCAACACTAGTTCACTTCCTGTGTTACAAGTAAAAGGACCCCACTGGAGCCCATTGGAAACTTTGTGGGGCTGTATTGTATTACATGCAACACAGAGCATGAGATAGAGGAAACCAAGTACTTAATTATTATTATTATTATTATTTATTTCTTAGCAGACGCCCTTATCCAGGGCGACTTACAATTGTAAGCAAATACATTTCAAGTGTTACAGTACAGGTAATACAATAAGAGCAAGATAAATACAATGACAAGTTCAAGCAAGTACAAGTGTGACAAAATACAATTCAATACAGCAGATAAGTGACAGTGATAGTTACATCAAGATATGATTAAATACCAAATACTACAGTTTAAACATATGGCAGGTTACAGTACTCTGAAGTACAGGATTAAATGCAGTAAAGTAGGGGCAGGTAAGAGTAAGTAAAGCAAATTTAAGGAAGGGTGAAAGTGTCCCAGGGGAAACAGAGGAGTTCTACAGGTGCTGTCTGAAGAGGTGAGTCTTAAGGAGGCTGAATGTGGTCAGGGACTGGGCGGTCCTGACATCTGTAGGTAGGTCATTCCACCACTGCGGAGCGAGGGTGGAGAAGGAGCGGGCTCTGGAGGCAGGGGAGCGAGAGGAGGTAGAGCCAGTCTTCTAGTGCCGGCGGAGCGGAGAGGTCGAGTGGGGGTGTAGGGAGAGATGAGGGTCTGGAGGTAGCTGGGTGCAGTCTGGTCAAGGCATCTGTAGGCTAGTACAAGAGTCTTGAACTGGATGCGGGCGGTGATCGGTAGCCAGTGGAGTGAGCGGAGTAGTGGAGTTGCGTGGGAGAAGCGAGGCAGAGAGAACACCAGGCGGGCAGCAGAGTTCTGGATGAGCTGGAGCGGACGGGTGGCGGCCGCAGGGAGGCCAGCCAGGAGGGAGTTGCAGTAGTCTAGGCGGGAGAGTACCAAGGCCTGGACCAGGAGCTGGGTGGCGTGGTTGGTGAGGAAGGGTCGGATTCTTCGGATGTTGCTCAGGAAGAATCGGCAAGTGCGTGCCAGAGTGGAGATGTGCTGGGAATAAGAGAGGCAGGGGTCCAGGGTGACTCCGAGGTTCTTAGCGGAGGAAGAGGGAGAGAGTGTGGTAGATTCCAGAGGAACAGAGATAGAGATCAGAGGAGGGGAGGAGGAGGGAAAGAAAAGGAGGTCAGATTTAGAGAGGTTAAGTTTGAGGTGATGCGAGTGCATCCAAGAGGAAATAGCAGACAGACAGGTAGAGATACGGGAGGAGATGGTGGAGTCAGAGGAGGGAAGGAGAGGAAAATCTGAGCATCATCAGCATAGAAATGGTATGAGAAACCATAGGATGCGATGAGGGGCCCAGGAGCGGGTGTAGAGAGAGAACAGGAGAGGACCCAAGACTGACCCTTGGGGACTCCTGTTAAGAGAGGGTGAGGTGTGGAGGTTGCTCCACGCCAGGTTACCTGGTAAGTGCGGTTGGAGAGGTAGGAGGAGAACCAGGCCAGAGCAGTGCCAGAGACTCCCAGGTCAGCGAGAGAGGACAGTAGAATAGAGTGATCAACAGTGTCAAAGGCAGCAGAGAGGTCGAGGAGAATTAGGACAGAGGAGAGAGAGGCAGCTCGGGCAGACTTAAGTGAGTTGGTGACAGACAGGAGGGCGGTTTCAGTGGAGTGAGCAGACCCATAGTAAAAAGATACTCAGTCTACCATTTGAAATCATTAGCTACAAGTAGCTGCTTTCTGTTATTATCCCACACTGGGGATGAAGGAAACAAAGGGGACATACTGTAGTGGAGGTGATATAGAAGAAATGTACATTTTTCTTTAAATCTGGAGAACCGCGTATTCACTTGTCATGAAACGTAACATTATTTAGTTTGAGTTATTAAGAATATCAGATACTGGGGATATATTGGAGTGTCTGTCTGTCCGTTCATCCATCTGTTTGTATGTCTCACATTTTGCAGATATCTGGAGAATCACAATTAAACATCTTGTTGCTAATTCTTATTTTATACTATTTTGTACATAATGTTAATAACATTTTTCATTACAGTACACCCACGCTATAACGCCCTTCATTATAATGAACCTTCGGTTATAACCAACCTGGCCCTTGGACCCCAAATAAAAAAAAAAAAAGCAATATAAACACACACTGTCAACATCCCGATCTATACGCACAGGATGTCTAATAAAAAGCGTGCGCTGTGTAACTACGCCTCTGAAACGAAAATCATTTTATGTTGCAACAAAGCTGGAAACTATATTGATCATTTGAAAAAAGGAGTAACGCAGGCATATCTCTGTCGTGAAAATAGGTTGTCAAAAAGCACTCTATTTTTTGGCTTGTTCAGCAACCATGCGGCAAAGCAAAACTGAAGAAAACTGTTAAAAAAAAACATTGAAACGATTCATGTCAGATTCATTTTGAATAAAAGTTTAGCTTCAATTTGGTATTTTTGCTTTTTATACTGCAGCTGATGCATAGTTCACACACCCTAGTCTCTGTAAGTCGCCTTGGATAAAGGCGTCCGCTAAATAAACAAATAATAATAATAATATTTCAAAACAAACAGTAGTCTTGCCGTGATAAACAACCTACAGATACCTTTTTACAAAGACATCCAGCTGTCTGTTCAGAAAGGTATGTTGAAGATACTGATCAGTTTAGGAACTTGCACTTTGGAGAAGGAGAATAACAGATAAACTGTATTTCATGTATTGCAGGGTGCACAATAAAACTGAGCAAGAATGTCAAAGCCTCTTTAAAGCACAGCCTATTCGGTTGGGTCGGTATTTTCTATTTTTATAGATGGACAAGGTGGTTATACGGCATTCAAACCACAGCGGCAGACTTTTAAATAGCAAATGTATGCGGCTGCACATAACTAGTGTATACTGTCGAAGTGTGACAAAATGACTGCTTAAAATAAGGTCCCGTTCTCATTAGTAAGAAGTTACAAATGTATTACACTAAAACAAGTACACGTTAACTCATTGTTTCATGTGTTGCTGTGCAAAAAAAAAAAAAAACTGGCTGTTTATTTTAAAGATTTCTGTTTTACCTGAATATTTCTTTTTATACATTATGTGGTCCGTTCTCACGTGAAGCAACTTTTGATGACTTTTTTTGATGACTTTTTTCTTTTTTTTTTAATTGACCCCTTCAGTCACAATTTCTTTTATTTCTTTTTTTTTAATTTTTGAAACTGTTTATGTGAACTCTATGGGTATGAAATTGCCCTGCCAAGGTTGAAAACAAAAAAATATATGCATTATAAAGTATATTATTATCAAGCTTAAAGAAACGTAAGATGATGCAATTACACGTGCAGAGACACCAAACGGGTTACAGTTTTAATTGACAAGTGAAGTCATATTGTAATTTAGTTTTTTCCTTTTATTTTGCAGACAAAGATCTTAGACATTCTCTCCCTGCAATTCCCAAGTATGTATAAAAAAAAAATTCTTGCTTTGTGTTTAAGTGTTCTTAATGCAAATGCCTGTACATGGATGATGTAACTATTTGCTAAAATACTCTCATATAACTGTACTGTAGTGTTGCCAGTAGCTCAGTGTTTTGAATTGATGATAGCCACTAGGTTTGCCAGTAGCTCAGTGTTTTGAATTGATGATAGCCACTAGTGTTGCCAGTAGCTCAGTGTTTTGAATTGATGATAGACACTTTTCGATCATCCTTGTGTCTTTGAACAAATAATTGACGATACGAAAAGGTCACAAATACTGACCGTTTATTACAGAGGAAAACTATATCATGCTGTAGCTCTTTTGTATGTCAATATATTTATTAACAAGACCAGTCTTCTGCATATGTGGGCTCTGATTTTCGAGTTAAACCTGATCAAACCAGATTTCTAGGAATTAGGATTAAACACAATTTCATCCGAAAATGATGACAATAATTTAATTATTAACCCTGAGAGATCGCTTCATTACTGCTGTGTAGCCATTATAAAATCAAGGAAATGTTCTCTTAAACATAGACTATTTTTGTAAATAAAGTAAATATATTTCTTATTTTTATAAGGTCTGTTAAGATGTAAAGCTGTTGGTGTTTTATTTGTAAAGTGTATGAAGATTAGTGTTCAAGGGTCACCAAATGTCTCCCCTGGTAAAGACACAACATCACATTGGTTCTGGCGATAGATAAGGAGGCAAAATGGGAAGGAACAACCACAACAACAATCTTAGACTTATATAGTGCCTTTCACAGTTGAACCCCATGAGTACAGCCTAGTGTTACACGTCCTCACGTGTTGCTACAACTGTTTAAATAATGTACCTGTAATTTCTCTTTTCATTGTTAACACCCTGACAACTTTTTTTACAAAGTTTTAACTTTAAAGTCTGTTTCAAAGCTCTTTTCAAAATGGCCGCTCTAGTGCACTGGGTTTTGAGATCTGTCCTCTAAATCACTGCAGGAAGAGAGATTTAAAAAAAAACAAAAAACATAACAAGTGCTCAGACTTTTCTGTTCTGTACCGCATCATGGATCGTTATTACTGTGTCACCTGTTTGACAATGTGGGTAATAATCCTTAAACTATCAGTGCACTAGAGTGGCCATTTTGAAAAGAGCTTTGAAACATACTTTAAAGTTTTAAGTGTAACATGTTGTCAGGATGTTAACAATGAAAAGAAAAATTACAGGTATGTTATTTAAACAGCTGTAGCAACACTTGGGGGCGTGTAACACTATATCTTGGAATCCCACAACTTACTGTTTAACCCCATTGCAGCTGTTTTTTTGTTGTCAGCCTGATTGTTGATACCCCAGGTAATTTATTGTCTTTTTGTCCCTGTCAGTAATCACGGCGACAGAAATTCCAGAGATGTTCAAACACAAAGCTTTGGTAAGTGACACAGTTTGACATCTACACATTATTTAAGCAACCATTTGAACTACACTGACAGGAGAATTTTGAGAGATTTTGCAGTACATATGGTGAGAGACATTGGGGTCTATTTTACTGATCTAAACAGTGTCTACCGCCACTCTTGAGTGTCATATTAATCATTCTAGCATTTCCCCCCCAGTGAAGACTTAATTAGAATTAATGAAATGAGGTTTTCAGAAAATTCAGGTTTATGCATTTTAGGATGATGGAATTAAGATCCACCATTGTTCAGATCATTAAAATTGACTCCTTTTATGTGATAATAGGTTGCCGGTTGTCCTATCGGAATCAACATTCTTCCTCCTGTAGAAACAGCTTTATATTTTGTATTCAGCTTTGTGTTTATTTTGCACATGCAACACAAGGAAGGATAAAATGAATGCAAAATAAAAAGTAGTCCTGGCCCCTTTCATAAATGTATGTTTCAAATACATTGCTTTAATCTGTGTAAACAATTTTCCACAGCAGGTCCATTGCATTCACTATATGTAGAATTCCTAGGAGAATAACTTTTCTGGATCAATAACTATTTGGATAAATAATTCCAATACCTAACCCTTAACTCATAAATCGCAGTGTAAAGTATTGGGCAGACCTGGTAATACTGTAATTGTGAGTGCAGTAACAGTCATGTGAAAGTGAGCAAAGCAGAAACAATCACTTTCTTTTTTGATAAGAGGACCCCTTTTCAAAACTGATTTCGAATTTTGTACCCCAAACTGAAAACTGAGGAAAAAGCAAATCCTAAACAAGAAAGTCCTCGCCCCAGCAGTGAAAGATCACTTTTGTACATAAGATATATGTGTTGTTTTAGGAGGATGCTCATTTACAGCATTTGGAGCCTTGCAACACTAAATGTAGTTTTTGGTAAGGCTGATCGACTGTTCTAAGTGCTTGTGAAAACTCAGTTTTGTTTTCTGTTTTAACAGGGTCTGATATTTATGCAGAAATACCAGATGAAAGGCCAAAGTCTGGTAAGAAAAGAAAAAAAAAAGATGTTTAAATCATCCAAATTTGAACAAATTGCTACTGTAGTTGCTGGTTTCATGCTTACATCTTGTGCTAGAGTATATTTGAATGGCTTTATTTTAAGATGTACTATGCACATATTTAGTAGATGTGCTATGTGCTGTTAAGAACTCTCTCTTGCCTGCTATCTGTGTGTGTGTGTGTTTAAGAATAGACCTGTATTTTAATGCATGAGGCTAATTTTAAATCTACATAATCACCACCTCAGTTCTTTATAGCTGCAACCACACATGTGCTGTGCTGTACTGTACATTTAATGCATGAACTTCAACATATATCTGAGAATAAAATGAGTCAACAAGCTGTATAAAGATGTGCTATCTACAAAAAGGGATGAGTTTAAAACAATGTTTCGTTTTTCTATACCACTAACTAGACCCGAGTTGACTATCATGTTTGTATAACTCTCCTCTTATGTTCCTTTGCTGTAGTCATAAAATATGGTCTCTCCCGAAGTGATATAGTCCTGGGGAGGATTCTGGGAGAAGGATTCTTTGGAGAGGTGCATGATGGGGTTTATAAAACCAAAGTAAGTAGAAAGAGACACATTTTCCTTAGAACAATGCATGACCTGTATAACTACTTTATCAGAAACACAGTGGTTTGCTCCATCTTGCATCTTCATTGTGGTCATTGAGGTCCAACACATCTCACTTCTCATGTGTTTTGAATGCTGATGTCACTGAAAAGTAGGATTTTATTAATTTAAATGCAGTCAATTATGGTATTTATTTTACAAAGGGTGGAGGTCAACACTGAAGCCCTCATTGTATTTGTTTGCTTTGTAGAAAGGGGAGAGTATATCAGTGGCAGTGAAGACGTGTAAGGACTGTTCTCCTGATGTCAAGGAGAAGTTCATGAGTGAAGCAGGTAAGCAGGGATGGTGCAGGAGGGTACCAGAAAAACTATAACCACGTCATCAAACATTTCATACGGAACCCATCAAGGCAAAACTACAAAACTATGTACAATAACTTTTTTGGTCACACCTTATTTTAACAACTAACTTAATATATTAATAAATGTTGTTCATGGTTAGTTAATATATATTAGAAGTCACACCCCCCTCGGAATCTATTAGCAGTAACTACACTTATAATTGTATCAAAAGTGTAGATCTTAATGTCAGTGACAAAGAATTATAAATGTTAAAACCACAAAAGAATCTGCATAAACAGATTAATCTATGTTAATATCAGCATGTTATTTTTTTAAAATTTAGATTTAACACTAGAACCGCTGAGATTTCGGACTACATACAACCGCTGCACCTGCAAAATGTGCGGCTCCATTTTAAAACAGCTTCGATATGAAAATGAAAAACAAACAATTAGATATAACTTAATATTTTTATTTATGAACATCATACATAACATTTTCAGAGCAGAAACATCGTATTTACATTGAAAATGAATCTATTTTCTTATTTTTTTCAAAAAGCACATATACATAAACATGAAAAACTAATAAAATCAACTTTACGCAATAAAATTTCTGTGCAAAAAGGTGCAGAAAGCTGTATGCACATATAAAATTATAAAACATAAATAACTAGTTAGAAAAATAGCATAAAACAAAAATATAACATAATAACTTATGCAACGTGAAAGCGCTTTGTGAAACAGAGTTCAAAGGCTGTCTGTCTGTGTTCAGAGTTCTATTACAGCTTTCTAAGAACAATCTACACAGAAAACACGCTTTTCAACTGTACCAGTGCATTTGGCACAGACTTGTCTTTTCACAACGGGTGCAGACATCAAAAGTTCTGTTTTTATTGCATTTTGCAACCTGGCATTGTCTTTTATTCCGTGTGCTAGTGGGCGCAGCGCTGGCTGAAGGTTGAGGGGTATTTGTCAGCCAGCTTTCGTGTCTCTTATCAAAATGTTTCTGCCATAGCTCCAGGGCTAGCTGCAAAATGATGTTCCTCCAAGTGATTGTGTTGCTGGAGCACTCCTTATACAAAACCAAAGAGTTTGGCTGCCAGGTCCAAAACATTATAAAAAACAGACACAGGCCACCTGCGAGTACCACCTTTGACAGAATACAGCCGTGCCATTTGATCCAGCATATCCATACTGTACTTGTTTAGCATCAGTCCCGATGGTCACTGATCTGTGCAGAGCTTAGGATACATACATTTTTAAAAAATGTTTTGCACCATCACACTCAGGGTGGCACAATCGTTCTGCCTGAGAAATGTAGTGTAAATAATAATAATATATGATGTGTAGAATGACTTTCATCAGTGTTTCAAGCACTCAACAGTTTTATAATACGTTATTTCACAATGACATTGATTTTATTACAAAGCCAAGACTAAATTGTCGGCTATGTTGTATTGATTTCAATATGCCGCATAATCTGGCGATTGAAGAAGCAAGTGCTTATAACTTATCCATGTTTACGATTCTGCAGCTGAAACACCAAATGGGTATTTAATTCAAATATTTAGGACACTTAAGAACCAACATGCACAAGATATTCACATACGCAGAGATATTTAAATTTGAATTGCAAAAGCCGTTCAAAAAGCGGCTATAGCGGTGCTAGTGTTAATGACTTATTTTATATTTAAGTGTTCAGTGGCTTTAAGTTTGTTTGTGGCCTGACACATCAAAAAGAACACCTACAAACATATAGTAACCTATTTATAAACTTCATAAAAAAAGATCAGCTAGAAATTTGCAGCAAACATAAGGCCCATATTTAAACGCCAAGGTCTCAGGTACCAGTGGTAACATTTCTCCTGTGGTGGCTTTGTTTCAGTCATCATGAAAACTCTGGAACACCCGCACATAGTGAGGTTGATTGGAATCATTGAGGAGGACCCAGTGTGGATTGTCATGGAACTTTACAAATACGGAGAGGTAAGGGCCTGCATATTTCAAAGGCTTGTAAGCAGTCTTGTGTTGTTTCTTTTTTGTTTTAGAATTGAAGTTGCATACTCTTTATTTATTTAATCTGTTTATTGTCCTGTAATATTAATCATCATACAGTTCAATATAAATAATCATTCTCACAGGGCACTATTTAATTACAGTTGTGTTGTCATTTTGCAAATATACTGTACTTGTGATAAACTACAGCTGGACTTTATTACAACATTTTACATATTGCATTAACACCCTATTGTAAGGATAATCCCAGCAAAGCCAAGGTAAAAATAAAATGCAGTATCTCAGCAGTTATAAGTTGATAAAATCGACACCTTAGTGCTGAAAGAGTTGTATAGAAAATGTTGTTACCCAGTCCCCCAGCCTAACGCCCTCTCTTTCCCTCTCAGCTTGGACACTACCTTGTTGAGAACAAAAACACGTTGAGAACTGTGACCCTCGTCCTCTACTCCCTGCAGATCTGCAAAGCGCTAGCCTACCTCGAGGGAGTTAACATGGTGCACAGGTAGGAGCTCCATCCCTCCCCGAACCATGACGCTCACAGAGCTCTGTACACAGACATAAACCGTCACTCATGCATTTACTGCACTGAAAGATTTATTGTTGCATGTTTAAAAAATATTCATTTGCTTTATAATGTTTTCACTAGCGCTGGGGGTGTGGGTGAGTCATGTGATCGAAAGCTTGACAATTCTAGCTGGGGATCAATGCATTAGCTTTTGCACTTCCAAAGGCTAGGAATAAAAGTAATCTGGGGCTGGTTTACCTGGCTGCACCACAGTGACCCCAATTGATCAGAGCAGTCACGTTGGGCCTTGTCTCCAGGGTTCAGTAATTTGCCAAAATCCACTGCTTAGGTTTGTTGGGTGAAAAAAGGAAACCCTCAGTCCTGCTGAGCAGGGGCGTCATTTCAGAATAGACATAGCAGGTCTTCCATGTCAAAGATACTGACTGATGTCACAGATGCACTTTTCCGTAGGGCAAGGTAGTGTATCAAAATAGAACCAAACACAAACTGGTTCAGTTGTCTGGCTTCCCAAACGTGCTTGTGTAATAGATTCTACACATATTGCAATATCTCCAGATTCAAGGAATGCAATTGTTTTCCGAAACAGAAAACATCATCATTCTTTAACTGTGCAAGTTTTATGTGATGCCATTTATCGTGGAGAACAGTGCCTTGAAGTGGAGGCTGGCTAATTTTAGAATATATTAAATCCATCATTAAAATATGACCATTATAAAACATATGTAACAAACGCATATTCATGTTTAACATTATGATTTTTCACAAACATACAGAAACATTCAGATATTGCATGTAAAGAATATGAATATGAATATTGCATCAGAGAATACATTGTTATATTAAATTAAGGATTGTTTTTTTTTCTATAGGCACGCTGTATTATTATTATTGTTGTTATTATTATTATTATTATTATTATTATTATTATTATTATTATTTAGTCATTTAGCAGATGCTTTTATATCCAACAGGACTTACAGAGACTAGGAGGTGAACTATGCATCCCAACTGTTCTGCACTTTTTATCAGACCTTTTTATGGAAGAGGTTGTGTTTATTTTTCAGTTATATCCTTCCGTATTTTAAATTTAGCAGTGGCTCTGGACCTTTTGCCTAAATGTTTGATGTGATAAAATCCCATCGAGCAAAAGCTGAACTTGGGTGGCTAAGAATGTATTTTTCCTTTCTTTTTGTCCCCACTGTTGCAATGACATGTGTGCTGCCTCATTGTTTTCCAGTTAAATGGAATTCCAGACTATTGAAATGTGACTAAGTGGCTTGTTAAAGAACCGGAAAATCAATTGGCGTTTCAACTGAATCAGTCATAAGCAGAAGTCGCAAAAGGCTTTGAGAGTATGAGAAATGAACCTGCCTGTGTTGAAAATAAAGACCTATAATTAGGTGGCAAATGCATTGCGACCTCTATTTTCTCTTTAAAAATGCGCCTCCTGAAAATCAGGCTGTTTGTATCAAATATAAACCAATGAACATAAACTGCTAAATAAGCAACACATTCCTATGAATGTCGAAAGCAGAAATATGTATCAAAGTAATAAATAACATGTTTACATATATAATCACGAATAAACTAAAAATAAAGGGGGTAGCGTCTTGCTAGTCGGGGCAATTGCCCCATAGCAAGTGACTCCCCTGTCCAGAGTCATACATTGCACTGGTAAGTTGGGGGTAAAATAAATGTTTGTACAAAAAAAAAGGTCAATAAACATTTTTTTTCAAGCCAACCTGCTTAAAGTTGAGTTATTCATTATTTTGTGATTCCATGAATACGTGTTATTTTAATTGAAAGAGATTTCCTTGTTTCCACAGGGACATTGCAGTAAGGAACATTTTAGTTGCAGCTCCAGACTGTGTGAAGCTGGGGGATTTTGGCTTGTCACGGTACATAGAGGAAGAAGAGTATTATAAAGGTGGGAACTGGAAATAATTTCTGAGTATAGTCAGGGTTCTACCCAGGAATTCTGTACAGCTGGGCAGCAGAACATTATAGCCGGGAGCACTTGTAACTGAAATATAAACTTGCCTTACCTTAAATATATAATACGACAAAGAATTTGAATAACGTAATGTCTTTCGTTGACTATATCTGGTTGCTCTTTTTTATGTTCTACATTTTCTTTTTCATTTCTGTTTTTTATTATGGTAAATTACCGTGCTTATTTAGACACTGTACGATTTGACTGGGGAACGATAACGTAGGTTTATTGGAGTTCACACACAAAAAAAAAAACCCAAAAAAACCTGTAACCTTTTCACTTGTTAATGCAAATCTATTTTTGTTTTTCGCTGTTCTACATTTTTGGAATGCAACTGTTCATTTTAAACATTTTTTTACACAACAGTACTCACACACGTTTCGTCACCATCATAACTGTTGCATGAAACCGGAGGAATAATCCAGCGCCTCTGCACTTAAGCGTTTGTAATTGTATATCAGCTGACAAGTGTTCCGCTGATATCCCATCATGCCTTTCTTCTTAAAGGCGTACAGCCTCTATACATGAACCCCCAATATCTCTCACAAGCACCTGGGTACAAATTTCTACGATATCACAACAAAAGGAATACGTTTTTTTGGTTCGTATGTATAGCTATTATGTACTATATATCTAGGGCTTCTGTTTTTCGGGTTTTATTAATTGTATTTTTCAGTGCTTTTTTTTTTTAGCTATTTCAAGTTTTATGTAAATCGGGGTTTTTCCAGGCTTTTGTTTTTACTGTATGAAATTAGTGTTTTCGGTTACTTTCCAAAATGCTTGAGCGTTTTTTGTTTGTTTTTTTTTTGTCAAAATATGTATAGTAGTAACTAGACAGTACTTGCACACTTAAGTTGTACCTTCTTTCCTTTGCTGTCTTCCACAACAAAATCCTTATGGTCACGGGCACATTCTTCTGGGGTTTTTGTGTGTTGGCATTTTTGTACATTTCGTCACAATTCTGTTTTAAATCCTCAGTACCTTAACTGTAATACAGTTTTAAATCCCGCTAACAAGCCTCCATCCTGATTGTAATCTTGTTTTAAATCTCGCAAGCGGAGTCTCCAATAGAAGTGTAAGAATGTGCTGTCACTCAGTAGTTGGGGTGGGTTTAAAGTATTGAGAACGAATCAATGACAGATACAAGTCAGGAAGGCGGGACATTGCCCAGCAGCACTGGGAAATGTCTTCATTATTATACAGTAGGTTTTATTTTTTTTATGGGGAAAGGGTAAAGTCAACGTGAATAGATTCAATTTCCAGTTTTTCCGGTGTTTTCTGGTGTTTATTGACTATCCAACGATTTTTTTTTTTTGTAACGGGGGTGTGTTATCGGTTAAACCGAAAATCAGAAGCCCTATATATATATATATATATATATAT